>OZ018318.1:251804559-252416835 GCA_963969495.1 Ceratothoa steindachneri
TAGTATCTTTTCTTTTTAAAAGCACATCATGCTCGAGGGCGGCAATTCTTGATCTTGGGAGAAATTGAAAGTGGCATTTAGGGAAGAATTTTGAGTTTGAAAATTGAGGACCTGCATATTCTCCTCAACACCCAGGAGAAGGGTGCTAGGCATCCCTCGCGTTTCCTGGAGAACCTCAAGAGCTTAACTAATGCTAAGAAGGCACAGATGGAGCAGTTAGATCCTTTGCTAACTGAAATCCTCATGCGTGGGGTCCCCGAGCATGTTAGGCCACTAATATTAATGGCGTCACCCACTAACGTGGAGGACATGGCAAAGGCTGCCGATGAGATTTTCAACAAACCCATAAGTCAGCTTAGATAACGTGAATGATAATACAAATTGCGACACAAATGTAAAAATGTATATTTCACAGTTTAGGGCATCGAGCGGATCTCCTTACACCCAGGCAGAACTCCCACGCAGCGCACCCTCCCAAGCTCAGGATCTTGATCTGTCTTGAAGATGATTGAGGAGGATATTAGTGCCCTTAAGTTGCAGAAGGGTTTGCGGCAAGAGCACAGTCGCGGGCAGGACAGTGGAGTAAGACGCCGTTCCTTCTCCCATTCAAGACACAACCAGTGAGGGAACTTTAGCACAAGAGGTGAGGCAAGGCAAGTTCATTTCCAACCTTTGTCAAATTCCACCTATCCTGATAATCCTCGTGGTTACTGCTGGTATCATGCTAGTTATCGTAGCAACGCTGTGTGCTGTGTACAGTCTCGCAGCTTTTACGACGTATCTATGCATTCTCAAAACTTTCACCCTCCGGCTAATCATGTTACTCATGTTTCCTTTTCCCCATTTTCAAGCTTTTGCTGCTACCACCTCAAATTTGACGCAAGAGCAGAAAAATGCTCAAACCCAAGCTCGTACCATCAAAGTGCTCAATCATCATCTCAAACTGCGCCTAGATTAACTTCACCACCTTCAAACCTACAAAATTCTGCGGGTTCTCTCACCAACCTTCAAACTTAGCGCAACATACTTTAAACTAGAAACGCAAGTGATAGGTGGGTCTGTCACCTCTGCGAACTCATCCCTACATCAGGTCGATCCTCCATTTAGTATTCCTGGTTGACACTGGCGCTCATTGCAGTGTCATTCGTGTCTCTTCAGTCGAGAAAGCTTGCACTTCTTATGATCTTGTCCTTAAAGCTGCCAATTCATCGAACATAAGGACTTATGGGAGGCGTATCATCGAGCTCTCTCCCTCGGGTTACGTCCTGTTTTCCCATGTACATTCATCATTGCCGACGTCGACATTCGAATTTTGGGCATCGATTTCCTCTACGCTCATGACCTTTTGGTAGATTCTCGTCACCACAAGCTTATCGACAGAACCACGACACTAACTATTTCTCTTCATTCTTTCCTTCTACCAGCTCTCTCCTCGCTGTTAGTCTCCTTGCAACTGCTCCCCACTTCGAGCAACTTCTGCGGGAGTTTTCAAGCCTCAGTCTGCCTCCTTCTAAGGACAGACCCATTAAGCACAATGTAGTGCACAGGATCGAGACAACAGGAGGGGCAGTATTCTCACACCCCCGTCGACTGGCTCCGGGTAGACTTGCCCCAATGAAGCGGGAATTTAAATACATGATGGAGGCCGGGATCGCTTCCCCATCTGTCTCCCCATGGGCTTCACCGCTTCATGTAGTACCTAAGTCTACTCCCGTGAAATTCAGAGCTGTAGATGACTACAGGCGACTCAATGCCTGTACAGTTCCGGATAGGTATCCTCTGCCTTTCTTATCGGATTTTAACTCCGCTCTCTTCGGTTGTTCCATCTTTTCTCGGCTCGATTTGGTTTGCGCTTCAACAAAATCCTGATTCACCCTGATGATATCCCCAAGACGGCTATCACCACTCCATCCGGTTCCTTCGTCGTGAACTCAATGCCTTACGGACTTCGTAACAGTGGTCAGACCTTTCAACGTTTTATGGATCAGATTCAGAGAGGTCTTCCCTTCGTTTTTTGCTATATAGACGACCTCCTGATAGCATCTTCGTGTTTAGTGGAGCATATCTCTCACCTTCGTCAGGTTTTTGCCCGTTTAGATGAGTATGTTATCGTACTCAACAC
Source organism: Ceratothoa steindachneri (assembly GCA_963969495.1). Lineage (NCBI taxonomy): Eukaryota > Metazoa > Arthropoda > Malacostraca > Isopoda > Cymothoidae > Ceratothoa > Ceratothoa steindachneri. Next base: position 251,806,682 of record OZ018318.1, read on the forward strand.
TGTTAAGTGTCTCTTTGGTGTAACACAACTCTCCTCTTTGTGACACCACATTTCCCCTGAGGGAATTCATCCTCTCCAGGACAAAGTTGAAGTTACCCGGGCTTTTTTCCGACCTTCTTCGCTAAAGCAATTTCCTAGATTCTGTGGGATGGTCAACTTTTACCAGAGGTTCATTTCGAACATCTCCCACATTATGCAACCTCTCTACGAATTTCTTACCAAGTCCAAGAAGAATCTTCCTCTTTCCTGGTACCCCCAAGCTTGCGAGGCTTTCTCTCGCACCAAAGAGGCTATGGCTTCCGCTGTCTCCCTGGCCCATCCTTGCAAGTGAGCTCCCATAAACGTTGATTCGGACGCATCCTCTACTCATGTCGTTGCGTCGCTACAACAGAAGGTTGGTGACTCTTGGCAACCACTCGCTTTCTTTTCCAAAGTTCTTCTTCCTTCTCAAGAGGGGTACATTACGTTTTATCGCGAATTACTGAGCATATATCTCGCCCTCCGTCAATTCCAACAATACTTGGAAGGGCGTGATTTTACTGTTTTTTACCGACCACAAGCCATTGGTTGGTGCGCTTGCCTCTAGTAGCACCTCCTCTGTGCACTCTGCGGTTGATAATCGTCAACTTGACTTAATCCTGCAGATGACAAACGATATTCGCTACGTTCCTGGTTCTTCAAACGTCGTACCAGATGCGTTCTCTCGCATTTTATCGATTTCGCGCACGCAACTCTCCCAAACCTAGCCCATCGATCCTGCAACAATAGCGCTTACCCAGGAACAAGATGAAGACATGCACACACTGCGTCACTCTTCTCAGCTTTTCGTTCGCGAAATTGACTTGATGGACAGTCCCTCCAGGCGTATCCTAGTTGGCTATTCATTGCTCGACTGTCCTCGTCCACTCATTCCTCTCGCTTACAGTCGGCACACTTTTGACCAGACTCATGGGCTCTCTCATCCTGGCATTCAAACAACTCGTATGCTCATCACACAACGTTATGTGTGACCAGGTATGAACGACGACGTGGCCAAATGGCCCCGCGCTTGTCTTCCTTGTCAACGAGCAAAGGTTCAACGCCACACAGTCACCTCTGGCTGCTTTTCCCGTTTCCATCGTCATGCTTCGACGCCGTTCATAACGATCTGGTTGGTCCTCTGCCCTTTTCGCGAGGTTGCAATTACCTTCTCATCATGATCGATCGTTTTACTTCTTGGCCAGAGGCAGTTCCTATCCCGGACATCAAAGCTTCCACTGTAACTCGAGCCTTAGTCTCAGCATTGGTTACTCGTTTTATTTTCCCATCAATGATCATGACTGATCGAGGTAGCCAACTTAAATCCCACCAATGGGACGCACTCATGTCAGTGCTTGGCTCCTTTCGTATCTGTACCACTAGCTACCATCCTCAGAGTAACTCTAATGTGGCACGTTTTCACTGGACTCTTAAGGAAAGCTTACGATTCCTTGACACAACATCACTTGGGTGGACAAGCTACCCTTAATACTCCTGGGAATTCTTGCCTCCTTGAAAGAAGATTTGCTCTGCTGCGGAACTCGTCTATGGTACGCAACTTCGTCTTCCAGGTCAATTCTTTTCTTCCACTGGCTGTCCTCTTCCTTCCGACATACATCTTGCTGCATACGTACACAATTTAGTACGGGCGATGTCTGAGGTTAAGCCGACCGCCACAAGAGTACCTGCTAATCAGAAACCTTTCGTGCCAAAGGAGATGGTAACTTGCTCTCATGTATTTGTCCGTCGCGATTCCACTCACACATCCGTGCAGCCTGTATATGACAGACCCTTTCTCGTCGTCTCCAGGAAGCCGAAATTCTTTGTGCTTCAGCTTAGTCCCAAGCAGGATACGGTTTAAATCGATCGACTGAAACCTGCTTTTATAGAGGCCGTTCACATGGAACAGTGACTATATTCTCCTTGTAATATTAGCGATCCAGTGGTCACTCCTACAACTCTTACTTCCAACCCTCCATCAAGCTATCTCCTTTCCACTCATCCTACTCCAATTCCAAACCCTTTTTCAACCATTTCTATACCCCCTGATTTTTTCTTCCAATTGCTGCCGCCTCCCCCTTTTTTTGCCAGACCCCTCGTCAGCAGCAGGAAGAGAGCCTACGCACAGCCCGGGACTGGTACCAGTCTCGGAGATACAGAACGCCCACCCTGCCCTTGCTCGCGACCGTCTCTCGCCTCTATCGAGTGGCACTGCCAATCATTCGGCCCGCAATCTGTTTCAGCCACAAGGCACAGTGACACGTTCTGGAGGCCTTGTAAGGAGACCTCGCCGATATATGAACTAAATATCATTCTAAACATATTTTTGTGTACGGCAAGTTTTTCCCCGGTGGGGGAGTATTGTCGTAGTTTCAGCCTTACAAGTTTGTATATAAATTTCCCCCCAACAATATATATATATATATATATATATATATATATATATATATATATATATATATATATATATTAAGAAAAATTATTGCAGTAACACAATTAATTATGCGGTTAAAAGGCTATTTTTGGCAAACCAGTCTTCCTCAAAGCCTTCGGAAGGAGCTCTTCTCACATACATGAAAAGGTAGCACTTAAAATAGGCGTTCTCTCAGATAGCCAAAAAACTATCTTTCGATTAGCGTTTTTAAGTGTTACCCTTGCTTTTCGAAGAGAATGGAAAATTTGTTTGATTCTCCATTTTCGCCACACCTTATAAATTAAGAAAAATTATTGCAGTAACGCAATTAATTATGCGGTTAAAAGGCTATTTTTGGCAAAACAGTCTTCCTCAAAGCTTTCGTGTATGTGAGAAAAGCTCCTTCCGAAGGCTTTGAGGAAGACCGGTCTGCCAAAAATAGCCTTTTAACCGAATAATTAATTGCGTTACTGCAATAATTTTTCTTAATTTATAAGGTGTGGCGAAAATGGAGAATCAAACAAATTTACAGGTAATTGATATTTTTCGATTATTATGTTGCGAGTTAAAAATTCACGATTGGGGGAACACAGGAAACACATCAGAATAAACTAACCTTAAACAATTAGCCTTTAGAGGATAACTGGGGAGAAAGGGCGAGGGGCGTAAGAAGAAAGGAAAGTTAGGAGGTTGGTAATATTTTTGTTTAGAGTATAAGTAGTGGGTGAGAAGAAGAATCGGAATTTAAGGAAGGAGAAAGGTATTTAATATACATGGATTCAAGAATGGGCTCCTCTGACGAATGGGCTGAGCGTTCAAGGGTTCCATCTTCTCTATCGGTGGACCTTGAGGCTTTAATACGGAAGATGGAAGCCGACATCTAGCGGCTAAAGCTGCAGCGGGAATCACAAAGTGAGCACAGACACGGGTTGGCGATCGAAGGCGCAAGTCCTGCTCTGGTTCACGAAAGAGAAACCAACGAGTGCATCGCGATGCAAGAGGTGAGAGACAGCAAAATTTTCAACTTCATTCTTCCAACTATTCTTACCATCTTCCACACCATAAGGGCCTATGCTGGTATCATCAAAGGTACGGGCACAACGCTGTACACTGTACACAGCCTTGTAGCTACCGTTATGTTTCTTCACATACTGCGTCAAGTCGTCTCCCGAAGCATAACGTTTCCTTTTCCTCTCATTCAACTCAATGGTGCTGGTACCACAACAAATATTGTGCACAAGCTCTAAAATGCTTGCACCCTGGGCACATATTTGAACCCAGTATCTTCTTCAAATCTCAACACTCCAGTTTTCTCACTTCATCCAACTCAACCACTTTCTCCAACTCCTCAAATTTCAATTTCCCAACCTTCAAATTCTTGCATTCCGCTCACTCTAGGCTCTCAATCACATCCTTTAAACTAACATTTAAAGGGATTAACAATAAACGATAAACGGGTCAACATCTACCACCTGACCTCACTTCACTTATTCAGGTAGGTCTTCACTTTTTTATTTTGACTCGCACTCAATCCTCACCTCATATCGTACCAATTCATTCAGCACTCACATAGTGCTCTGGCACCACACCATCAATTTGTTCGCACTCACATAGTGATCTGGCAACACGCCATTAATTCGTTCGCACTTGCATTGTGCTCTTGCAACACCATTAATTCTCTCGAACTCACATAGTGCTCTGGCAACACGCCATCAATCCTCTCTCACTCTCATAGTGCTCTGGCAACACGCAATTAATTCGCTCGCACTCACATAGTTCTCTGGCAACACGCCATCAAATCGCTCGCACTCACATAGTGCTCTGGCAACACGCCATCAAACCGCTTATACCGAAAATGTTCATCTAGAACCACTATCACCTCATTCTCCTCCTACTATACCCCTTTATGGTACAGTATTCCCCCAAATAACCTCAACCCCACCCTTTTAACCACCCCTACTACTCCACCTTCCATTTTGCTGCCTCCTCCTCCATTGTTGCATGAACCCTCGTAGGCAGATGTGGTCAGTCAGGAGCGAATCTCTCCCCCACTGGTCACTCCGTCAGCGGGCAACGGGACTCAAGACTCCCACATCCCGCTTTACGCCATCTCGGAAGGAACCAACAAGCGGATCACCTTCGTTCCATCAACCTTCTCTCATGCCAGTGCCTCGTCCAACGATACTGGCAATGCCACAGCAAATCTGTGTCCCCATACCCGCAGCCAAACCAATGGCACTGTCACACGCTCCGGTCGCGTCGTCAGGAGGCCTCGACGGTACTCGGACTTGTAATCTCAAAATAGTAAAAGGGGTGTAACCTTCTTAGGAAGGTGGGGGTATGGGTGGGTGTTATAGCAATGCCTTCTGGGCATTCCTATAATAAAATCCTTATGGGAAACTTAAAATATATATATCATCAATTATTATGTATAAAATTCATATCATGCGATTCTTTTACTTTGTCAATTAAATTGTTCAAATATTTTACTTAACTTTTGTAAATTAAATCATATTTTATGTACACTTAATAATTAATTAATTCATTTATTTTACTTAACTCGCCAATTCACTTAACGTACTGTTGTTTCAAACAACATCTCTTAAAATTTCACACACAAACAACAAACACACGCTTTCAGCTCGACCAAATGGAACACTATTCTTTCCCATTCGACTCTCGCCATTCTCCGCATAAAGACCCCTATTTCCCAGTCCATCATAGTCACCATATTATTTCATATTTATTTCACTTCATTTCTCTTCCCATCTTGTTACTGTAAATCATATTTTACCATTGTATAAGCAATCCAACTTATCTCATTGTGCATTCGTTGATTCTATGAATATATTTATATTTGTTTAATTGTTTTTCTTAATATCTAATTCAAATTTATTTCGCTTTGGTTTTAGGCCTAAACATTAGCAGACTACTTTCACCAAACAAATTTATGGTAATGGTTTTCAAAACGCTATTTAGGCTGATTTATTAACCCCCCAAAAATCCCATTAATAACCATATACTATAAAAAAAAACAGATCCGGAAAGATTATGTAACGGATGTCTTTGCAAACAATAAGGAATTTAAATTTGGGATGGTAAATATTGTTTAAAAATTGGGCCGTAATTTTTTCAGTATGTTTCTCGCTTCAGTTAAAGGAGCATCTTGCTTGATTTGAGTAAACCTCTTGTTTGATTTGAGTAAACCTCTTGCTTCATTCGAGGAAGCCGCTTGCTTGATTTGAGAAAGACTCCTTCCTTATTTGAGGACATTTATGTTTTTCCTAGTTCTATTTGAAGACGCTTATTAGACCCTTGCTTTATTTGAGGACGCTTGTTTTGTCCTTGCTTCATTTTATGAAGTAATTTCTGAAGCTTGTTTACTTGTAGGTTCACCTCGTAAATCAAGTAGTAGGCCAAGGAAGAACGAGCCATTACCAAAATTATGAAGAACAATTTCCAGACGACCGCACTATTTTCTTGAGAGATTAGCGAGATTTTGGCTTTATTACCTCCAGACATACTCTGTCACGTCGGATGGAGGAAGATAATCTTCACGCTCGCACACCCACGGTCAAGTGATTGACAAACAAGGCTCGTTTTGCATTCTCCACTGAGTACGTTACATGGACAAATGGCCATTGGAGCCAACTCCATTTCAGTGACGAATCTAAGTTCAATTTGTTCGCATCAGATGGGATGTTCGTTCGTTGCAGATAGACAAAAGATTCTGTCAATTGCACCAAAAAGAACTTGAGGTTAGGCGGAGAAAATGCCAGGGTCTTGGGCGTGATTTCGTAGAAGGCACTAGGCCATTTGTGCGCTCAGTGAATGCACAAGTGTAGAAGGAATTGCTGCGACGCCATTCTTTGCCTCAACTACGAGCTTCCGAACCGCAACCTGCAATTTTGATTTCTGGATAATGCTTCCTGCTAGGTCGGTGAATACTTTCCTGGATGAGGAGCATATTACTCTTATGAATTGGTCTGTTCCGAACCATTGAAAATGTTTGGAGAACACTTCATGAGGTATAAAGCGAGGAATCCGAAAAATTCTTCATGATGAATGCACCAAGATTCGTTCTTGTGGGAGATGTCAAAGCATCATCAAGAATAAATAAAGGCTTCGATACTAAATACTAATTAGTTACAACCTGTAAAAATGTTTTCTATTGATACTCTAATCGTTATATTCAGTTAAAAATTTGTTTCCACTGTCGTGCTTATCTGCTAATAACGTTCATTTTATTAATCTTAAATCGCATAACATTCACCCATACCTAAAGATTATCGTAGACCAATTTTTGAAGTTAATTTTCTCTAGTAGAAGTGGTGGACTATGTGATAGAAATACAGGTAGTTTGATTTTTTTTTTTATACGGTACTGTATATGCTGCCAAACCATCTTATCCACTGAATCCCCTTGGATGAACTGCACCCCCTGACACAAGCTGAGTTTCACCTTTTCTGTGATGCATTTATTATTTCGTCAACATATTTTTTCTTCTTCCTCCTTATCTCTGTAGTAGTTTGAGTTCGCCTCCCCTGACCTATGTAGAAGCCTAATCACTTTCTTCTTTTACAGGGCGCCTGGGAGGTCGAATGGATGCAAAGACGATGATTTGGGCGAGGGACTCACTTCCGTCGCTTTCAGTATTTATTTATTTTTTTCTTTTCACCAGGATAATCAAACAGTATATTTAGTAGACAAGATAGTTTTTTGAGTGAATGAATGTAACAATTTACTGGAGACGTTTGGCCAGTGTGATTAAAAGAAAAGGACCTAGGAAGTTGCCAGGTGAGGATTTTGTCTCCGTGTGCGTTTGTGTAGATGTTTGATTGAAGATGACTTTTCTTTTCCAGCTCCTGAGGGCCATTGGGTGCCGATACACAGTTGACATTGCAGCGTTTTGCCAAAGAGGGCAATTTCCTTAGGAGACAGGAGAGTGGGGTCCTCTCCAACTAATATCAAAGCCCAGGGCTGGGAAGAGGCCGAGAAGATTGCGCACAAAGTTACGAGCACGGAAGTACTGTAATATATTGAATATGGCCACACATTATTGACTTAATTTTGATATAACTATATTTCGTTTCTCCATTTAGAATAGGCATGTATATTTTTTTATTGCATTTCGTTCTGGGTTCCAATTTCTTGGTATAGTTGCAAATAGAAATCGTAATAGATCCCCGCTTCTCTCTTCGAACAACCAGGCAGCCATCTCGTGACAGAAGGATATCTAGAGCCTGCCGCCACATCTCCTCCCCTTACATTTGGGCCGAAGGGCCACCTCCTTTCGTCACAACCGCGCTTTTTTTTATAGAAGTTGTTATGACCAGTGATTAAAGTATATCGCGTCCTAGTCCACACGGATAGTAGTCTCTAATATAGCTGTGCTCGAGCCTTCTTTTCCTTAACCCTCGGGATTGAATCTTCTCGCTGAACAAGACGTGCTAGCGCCATTTGGATCCATCTTCTCCCAAAACAAATAGGGAATAGAAAAAAAGCGGTAAACTTTCCTGCTAAATTTAGCAATGAACTCGGATCCCTTTGCCAGCCTCCACTCACCAAAATCCTTGTACTTTGTGTCCATGGCAGGATGTGTGGGTGGTCTCTCTCTCTCTCTCTCTCTCTCTCTAAAAGGACCTCAAAACATTGGTAGAACGAATAAAAGAGGAAAGCAAATTGATTTATCATTTATTTTCAAATTTCTGCTAATGGAGAAAGAGATGGACGATAAATGAGTAGTTATCGGTGGGTTCAATCTTCAAGATAAACAATTCAAGAAGGAAACGGTCCGACGAAAAGATGGGCTGCAAAATTGCTTTTATATTTATAAGAGATAAGGACAATACTGCTTGATATTTAGGTAAACCAAACAAGCTCTTAAGATAGTACAATGCCTCAACAGCTAACCAAATATAAAATACACAATTTTACCATTACAAAAATACTTTTCAACCTTTCACTAACACAATCCGCCACTTCAGTCTCATACAAACTAAATCGAGTCAGTAACCTCCATCACAGGTCCTCCTGTGTCGGGTGCTGAGGTGCGTGGATGAAAATGGGTGACCAGGCTAGAGAGGCATAGGCGAGGGTGCGACGAACATACTTTTGTATGTGTTAACGATGGATTCCTCGCAATCTCCGAATATGGTGGAAGTGTATTAATTTTTGTGTTGGCTTAGTTGTTTGTGCGTCGTCGGAAAGTTAGCCATGAATCCAGTCACGTCGACCCCTAAGTGTTTTTGTCTAAGTAGTTTGTGAAGAGGGTAACAAGCGGATCTGAGGGGGCTTTGGTAGTGGCAAGAATTTTACCATCGATCTGCACTCGTTAAGATGACGTTTATTTCTGTTTATTGGACATATGATTAACGTGAGATCCGAACATGGGTATCTACAGCGGTTGGCAGACGCAGGAGAGTCAACCCGAATCTGAACTCCATCCGACGACTAATACCCGATGTGGTTTAGCTTCGCTAAAATAGGAAGCAGTGTTTCGCCTCGGCTTGGATCTTAAAAAGGGAACGGTCATTAGGTTTCGTCGTACCCCAGGTTCGAATCCAGCGATACAGAGTTGTAGATGTCGAGCTGTTTGGGTGTAATTGGAGTATTAAGATGATGATTGTAATGTAATCGGAGTAGAGCTGGAATGCGTGCTGTTGCGATTTCGGGGAGGAACGCCATGGATGATAAGGTTAGGAATTGGGTGGGGTGGGGAAGTAAGGATCCCTATGGGAGTCCATGGTGCTTACCATTGAGTTTGTGCTGGTGGCTGGCATCGGCACCCTCACACTATTCCAAGTGTATCGATATATGGCTCCATGTACCCACTTTCAAGCTAAACCGACCTTCTCCCGCATCATACAGCCCTTAACATAGATTCCGCCTATTGCAATCAACAGGCATTATCCGCCATCACCACCCACACTCTCCCATATTAGAAGTGAACAAACTCTCCACTAAGTGAAATTGGCATTCACCAACGCCACTAAAATTACTACTTACACATCACATTTATTCATTATCAAGCACAAAGGCGCCCATCATTTTGTCCATGGCGAGGTGGTGTAGCATCGATACCCCTCCCTCTCCTCCGTAGAGCTCTCAGTCATCCCAATCTCTCTCCTCGAGCAATCATTCAGCCATCTAAAAGAATTGACAACATTCAATTACATGAGCTCCATTAAATAAAAACTAGTCTCACTTCACGGGTGAATCAAGGAAAATTCCCTCCTCTCATCAGCCCCATTCTTTATTTGGGCACCAGAATAAGGTGAATCTATTCATAAATATATTGGCTCCTGCGATAACAATTCTCCCTAATAAACTCACATATGGCCCCATTTTACATTTTAACCTCGTACTAAGATCTAGGTGCAGTTAAAATATTATATATTATAAAGTGAGTCTGGAGTTACATCTTAGGAAAAACTCAAAATTTTTGCACTGCAAATTTTACCCCATGGGCAAGACACCCTCCAATTGCATCTACAACACTGATTCCCTGATAGGAATAGCTTTGCTATCCCTGCTTCAGTCCTCAAAATACCTACCTTCACCTTCTTGAAGCCCATTCATCTGTTAACTTCAACTCCTATCCGTTCCTCAGTGCCCATTAGTATCCTCATATTATCCAGCAAATATATAGAGAATTTACCATAACAATCAAAGTGTAATATTTGAAAATACCTCCAGTAATAGTAAACTGAGGCTGGTCCTTGAAACAAACTTACAAATTACCATTATTTGTCACCTTTAAAAGAATAACAATAAGACAAATAATATATATTTTTAATGCTAGGGGTTTTACCACCAATCTGCACTCATTCAAGATGCCTTTAATTCTCAGTGAGGTGGGAACTACTGATTAACGTTGATTCTGAACCACGGATATATATATATATATATATATAAGGTAAAAAATTAATTTTTTTTTTTAAAATACCCAAGAAACATTATAAACATATAAAAGTAAGAAGCTAAAAGAACATGGAGAAAAGCTAAAGTAGCATATAATCAAATTACTAAGCAGAAACAGCGGACCCACGACTGAGCGAGCAAAACCATGTCAAAAGCTCCAATGAAACGTGCAACTGACATAATCCCCAGGGATTAGGAAGCTATAAAACTTAAGCCATTACGTTAAAAGCATTTAAATATACGTACAAATATATACAAATCAAGGAGCGAAACACTCTCCAAGTATTTTTAGTGAGGGGAAGGGAGGAGTGTAAGGGTTGGAGTAAAGGGCAGTTAGAAAATATATCATGAAGTTACTCGATGGTGCCAAAAAGATAAGAACCCAAGCCGCGAATACCTGTTTATTTTGTAAGTTTTAACCTATTCTGGATGACAACACTTCATCCATCTTATTATAATGATAATAAGATGTGTGTCCATCTGTGCATTAAAAAAATAATTGTGAAATGATTCTTTTTTTTCCTCGCCCGTAGGGCAGATTTTTGTTAGTTTAACTAACATTGTTTTCTCGCTCTCTTTTGACCCCACTTAATTTTTATAATTTGTACGTTTATGTTTAATTTAATTAAGCGTCTTCATACACAAGGTTTTCCCGAAACCTGAAGATGAGTCCAATAAAAAAAAAGGTCTCGAAAATGGTATTTAATGCTGCAGTCCTGGGTTAATGAGAGTCCGTCATTGAAAGAATGGGGTCGTAAACTATAAATATACAATATCATAACATAACACAAATGCCTCTTTATAACCCTGTCAAGACGATAGTCAAAATCTCTCAACGAGAAGCGCCCTCAGTTATCCTATGTGAGTGGAGAGAAGAATTGGCTCTTCATCTTCCCTTTCACGTCGTCCTCGTCATAGTCGGGGAAGGCCTCTCGAGGGGGAGTGAAGGACAACATCATGATGTGGCGAGAAAAGGCCTTGGATGCCCTGAATTTCTCATCGGTGCCATGCAGGAGATCAAGAATGCCAAGAACCCCGTAACACTGGTTGAATCTGGGTATAAGAAAGAAATGTGAAGGCAAGGCAGGCATACCAATACCAAAGAAATACAAATTGATCAGCGCTTCCTAAATATTTGAGACTCATCGTTAATGTGAGACTTTCAGTTTCGCATTTCTTTGGAACTTCAATACAATGGACGACCTCCTCTGATTCATATCATCTAGTCGGGGGCGGGGGAAGAACATTTAAAAAAAAATAATAATTTGAAGCGTTTCTCTGGCGGCCACCAACGTGAGCATAGCAGCTGAAATATATATATTTTTCTAGCGACAATCTGGCTACTGCCACCATGGTCATAAGTTGCTATAATTAATTTTTAGTCTAATACTAGGCTACATAATAAAACAACAAAAAACAAAAATGAAGGACGCTCCGACGTGGGGGTGAGGCCTGGCAGGGGAGCATGCTACCAACACCAAAGAGAATTAAAAACAAGGTCTGCTGACCAAAAAGTCACGTGCCCTCACTTATTCTGATTTATGCCCTTAGGCTTTGAAAACCTTCAATAATTCCCTGAGTAACCTTGAGAGGACCTTGGCAATTTATCATTCGAAAGAGAATGTAAACACCTTAAGGGTTTCAAATTTCGTTAGAATTGACCGAATAGTTATGATGCTATTGCCCCCCCAAAACCATTCCCTGGCTAACCTTGGGTGAATTTGGCAATTATATTATTTGAAAGGGAATGTAAAACAATACATATAAGGGTTTCAAATTTCGATAGAATCGGCAGAATAGTTATGATGTCCACCAAAACTAATTCCAGGGCTAACCTTAGAAGGACCTTAGCAATTATATCATTCGAAGAAGAATGTAAAACAACATAAGGGTTTCAAATTTATTGCCAAAACAAAATAAGACCCTGGCTGACCTTGGGAGGACTTTGGCAATTATATACGAAATATAATGTAAAAAAACATAAGGGTTTCAAATTTAGGTAGACTAATCTAGCCTAGCCTAGCAGAGAATGTATAGTATGGCCTATTTTAGCCTAGAAACCATAGTAAAGCTTATCATAGTATAGTATAGCATAGCATATCTACCATAGCCTGCCTTACCCTAATCTAGCTTAGCATAGTATATCCTATCCTATTCTAGCATGGTATATCTTGGCATATCACACCCAACCATAGTCTAGCCTACCCTACCCTAGCTTAGCATAGTACACTATAATCTAGCCTAGTATATATTAGAATAACCTAGCTTAGTATAGTATACCTAAGCCTATCAGTGTGTATCCTAGCCTAGCATAGCCTAGTATAATATATCATAGCCTAGTTAGTATATTATAGTATTGCCTAGACTATTAGATCTTAGCCTAGGGTTGCATAGAATAGCTTAGCCTACTAGGGAGGTTCATACTCTAGAATTTTATGAAACTGGCGATGAGGGGTATTCAAATGATGAATATTGGTGAAAAGAACATACTTTTGGCAGAAAAGTTAAATTCTGGTTGATCTAAACTACATCAATTTGAAGTTGAAATATTGTTAGTTCTGGGTCATTTACTATTATTTTAGTTGCCCATAAAAATCAAATTTACCGTTTTCTATCATCAATACAGTTATTTAATCTGAAAGATATTTGTCTAAAAAAAATGTACAAATGTATTAGAGAGAGACATGAGAAGTAGGAAACCTATTAAAGATGACCCTTAATTTAGTTTGGTCTAACTCCAAAATTGCAAGTAGCCAGTACTCATTACTCAGTGGAAGGCAATATTCCAGTAGTGTTGCCAATTCTGGTAACTATTTATAGAGCATTTACATTTTATTTGAATGCTAGTAAAGGCTGTGGATCATTTTAGAATAACATATAATCATTTGGTAGAGATTATTTCTTAATCTAAGTGCCATCTTTTCATTTGCAGATATAAAGGGTCTTTCCATAAGGTCGCTCGATTTTTAAATGTAAATAAAACAAGTTGTGTGTGATATATGCAATCAATTAATTCTAATTTGAAAGTACATTTTATGGCATTAAGTGTGGGATATGAGGTCGTTCAAATGTCCTCCGCGGCTTCACTTGGTGGAACGTATTCGGGAGGCCCAATTTTCGATGACTTTGACGCATAAATCTGTTTGAATTTGCTGGATGGTGTTCGTTATGTTGACTTTGAGGACATCAACTGTTTTCGGATTATTCGCATAGACCTGCGATTTAAGGTATCCCCAAAGAAAGTAGTCTAATGGCGTTAAATCGCATGATCTCGGTGGCCAGTTGAGGTCGCCGCCGCGCGAGATGAACCTGCCCTGAAATCGCTGGTGCAAAATGTCTATCGTGCCGTGCGCAGTGTGGCACGTAGTGCCGTCCTGTTGAAACCACATGTCTTCAGTATCCATATCAGGTATATAATTAAGTTGAGGCCACAAGAAGTTGCTTATCATCGATATGTAGGTCTCGCCGTTGACGGTTATGGCAATCCCATCTTCGTTCGCAAAAAAATACGGACCGATGATTCCGTTAGACGAAAATCCGCACCAAACAGTGACTTTGTTGGGAGGCAATTCGTGTTGGTGTATCTCATGTGAATTGTTTTCGTCCCAAAATCCGACAATTTTGCTTGTTCACAAATCCATTTATCCAAAAATGGGCCTCGTCGGTGAAGATGATTTTTTTTTTTTAAATTTGGGCCTTATCAGCGAACACACGGCGTTGTCTATGGTCGTTTACCTGGGTAAGTTGGATTTTGTACGGGTGCAGACCCATGTTCCTACGCATAATTCGCCAAACTGAAGTCGCAGAAAGGCCACGTTCTTGTGAATGACGAGATATTGACTGCCTCGGATTTTCCCGTACACTCTCATTTACGGCAGCGATGTTTTCAGCAGACCTTGCGTTTCGGCGACGTACGGGTGTTGGCTGATTGTTGATCGACCCTTTTGCCTCGAATTTGGCCACCAAGCGTCGAACAATGGACTCGGCAGGACGATTGTGGCGAGGATAGAAATCACGTAATGCGCGGAACGTTTGTCGAACGGAGCACTGATTTTGATAATAACATTTGATGATTTGCACACGCTGTTCAACGCTATAACATTCCATCGTGACTTGCCAAGTACTACTGAACAGTTCACAGTGAGGTTGCCAGCTGTCGCCTTAACAACATGCCCGCTATTGCCTGACAAAGCTCGAGCGTCCTTGTTGAAAGACCCTTTACCTGCGATTAGTGTGACAATGGCGAAAATCAAGACAAGGTCCAAATTAAGTACTCATCTGACTAATTTTTGGGGACTGGGCAAGAGCTGATGGTGTGTAAGTTACCAACAATGAGAGATATTTTGAGGTAAGACATCTACCTGAGGGAGCAAAGTGAAGATGACCGGAGAAATTATGAAGTGGACCAGCTGGTAAAAGACATGTATCAGGGCTTGATTAATCAGTGGACCAAAGCTAATGCTCTCTTCAAACCACCTGTTGTAAATCAAAAGTTCACAATAATATCAAAGCTTAAGGTGGTGTGGAAGGAGGCAGTAAAAGTTTCCCTTGGTATTTCCCTTGGTAAAAGAAAAATTGAAGTAAAAGAAGAGGTTCATTGCAAAACTAGATAAGTTATTTGATATATTGACATGCAAATATCAAATTTCCAGTTGTGGGGAAGTAGGTTGTAATGGTTGTGAGATTGAAGCCCATATTAACTGCTGTTGTAGTAAAGAGAAAAAAAAAATACCTACTAGGGAACTGGCCTTTATTAAAGGACAAAAGGAAAAGGTTGGAAGTAAAGGTACCTTTCAAAGTGGAGGTCTGGATATTTTAGAGCATAATAGACAATTAAGAGCTTCAGAAAAGAAAGAAAAAGAAAGGATAGCAGAAAGAAAGATAAAGGTAAGGAGGAAAGCAGCAAGAAAAGAAATCAATCATTTTTTGGCAGAAGGTGAAGATCTGGAGGCAGAAAATTCTGATGGTGACAGCAGTTTGGGTGATGAAGTAACTTTTGAAGCTGTCCAAGAGCTGGAATCTTCCACCAGGAATAGAAAGAATTATGATGAAATTCAAAATATTGCTCTTACTAGTATAAGGTATGGTGTCGGATTGAGACCAACTGCAGCTATAGTAACAGCAGCTTTAATAGATGTTGAATTCATTACTGAGGAAGATACAAGTAAAGTAATTGATAAGAATAAAGTTATGAGAGCACAGGAAAAGCTAATGACAGTTATTGAGCATGAGTTTGAGGAAAACAACAAGGAGTAACAACAAGGAAAGAAGGTACCCTAGGAGACCTTACAGTCCATTCAAAGAGGGTACCTTTGGACTAGCAATTGAGCGGGCACAAGGCTGCTCAATTGTTTGGCGTCCCTAAACGGCCACTTTTCAAGACTTTGTCTAGTCTTGACTTGAACTGGTCAACAGATTCACTGTTGACAACTTCCACTGGAAGTGCGTTCCACATACCGCAGATACTGTAAGTGAAAAAATTTCCACACGGATTGCGGTTGTAACGCTTCAGTTCAAGTTTGAAGCCGTGATTGCGCGATCTGTTCTCACTCAGTGTGAAAATATCCCGATAGTCAACATTGTCGAACCCTCGAAGTATTTTGAAAACTTCGATGAGCTGACCACGCTGTCTACGGGTTTCCAGCGAGAACAGATCTAATTCCCTTAGTCTATCCTCATAACTTTTATGTCGGATAGAGGGAATCAGCTTGGTTGCCCTGGCTTGTACGCGTTCCAATCTCGCGATGTCCTTTCGCAATGAAGGACTCCAAAATTGTACGGCATACTCCAGGTGCGGTCGGACAAGTGAGTTGTACAGGCACAGTACAATCTCCTGGTTCCGATAACCAAACTGTCGCTTAATATAGCCTAGCATCCTTTGGGCCTTTTTCTCCGCCTCAATGCACTGTTTCGAGAACTTGTCACTAGTAATAGTAACACCCAAGTCCTTCTCAGTGTCACTCGATTCAAGAGCAGTGCCCTTAAGGATATACTGAGATTGGGGGTTTCTGTGGCCGATATGCATCACTTTGCATTTGCCACGTGTCCGACCACTCCCCAATCTTCCCAAGATCTTCTTGCAGGCGGGCAGTATTTCCATCCTTTGCAACGTTCATACCAAGCTTGGTATCGTCGGCAAATTTGGAAATCTTGGCAACCATGTCACCGTCCATGTCGTTGACGTAGATGATGAATAGTAGTGGTCCCAGGACAGAACCTTGAGGCACCCCGCTAGTAACGGGCACCCACTCAGAAGACTGTCCATTTACCACCACCCGTTGCCGTCTGCCACTTAGCCAGTTCTCGATCCAGCCGGCTACCTTTCCGTCTATGCCAAGCGCTCGCACTTTCCGGAGAAGGCGGCGGTGTGGTACCTTATCCAAGGCTTTCTGAAAGTCTAGGTAGACCACATCCAGCAAAAACAAAAGAGGAGCATTACACTGTCATCAGTGAGCCTGGGAGCAATTACCTCTTCCACTTTGTCCCAGAAAAGGCTACAAAAGAAGAATCACATGCAGAGAAGATCACTAAGGCTATGTTTGGATGGCTGAGGGAAAGGGGTTTGGATAAAAGCTTAATGGCCATTGGAGGAGACTCCACGAATGTAAACAAAGGTGCAAATGCTGGAGTAATGCGAAAAATGCAGCTCCATTTGGGCAGAAAGCTTGTTTGGTTGGTCTGTAACCTACACACTGGGAAACTCCCTCTCCATCATCTAATTATCAACCTGGATGGCCCAAGACTATCTGACAAAAGATATTCTGGACCAATAGGAAAGCTCCTTGACTCTGTTACAGACTTGGATATTAACCCAAATTTCACTCAAATATCTTTACATCCTCTTCTTACCAAGATACCTGAGGAAGTGGTGCAAGATCTTTCCACTGATCAACAATATGGCTATAGAATTGTATCGGCAATCAGAGATGGGAGTGCTTCCTACAGGGCTCTTCTCTATTGGAAATAGACCAGTAAACCAGTCGCTGGCTGATCACCGCTAACAGACTTCTTCGGCTGTGGGTGTCAAAGCATAAGCTCAAAGGAAAAGCTTTTAAGAATCTACGACTGATTGTTGAGTTCATCATTGGTGTATATTAGCCATGCTGGTTTAACGTTAAGATTAAGCACTCTTGGACCGAGGGACCTAGGAACATTCTTTATCAACTTCACTGCCTTAAGTCTCAGAAGAAGGTGTTGGATATTGTTTTGCCAACTGTTAAGAGATCAGCTTGGTATGCATACAGTGAAGCCATCCTCCAAACCCTCCTATGCTCTGAAGATCAGGCGGAGAGAACTGAAGGGGTGAAAAGAATCCAGACCATCAGGGGAGAAGGGAATCCAGATACTCAACTGGGAGACTCCTTTGTAAGGCTTAGAAGGACACCAGACATCAATTGTGATGCTACCAGGATTGGAGATCTGATCAATTGGTCACTTGCTCTTTAAGTACTTCTGAATTGAAAAACTTCATTGACTCTCCTATGAAAGTACCTGGCTGGCCTTGTCACAAACGGAGCATTGAGAGGGTTGTAAGAATGGTGACTGAGGCTTCTTCCAAGTATTTTTCACATGAAAAGAGGGATGGAGGAATCAGGGCACAAGAGACAAGTAGACGTCTGATGTCCAGGAATGAGTCAAAGCAAGATTTGTGTGCTCTAGTAAAGTTTAACTTTTGAATATGACCCAAAGTGACCCATGCAGCTATATGTGGAGCTTTAAATACACTTTTCTCACTCAATAAACATGTAAATTTGAGGTTACTATGTGTTTGTGTACTTGGATTAAATAAAACGAGGTTACATAAGTTTGTGACGAAAGGGAAAAATGTACTTTTATTTAAATGGAAATTGATGTAGGTAGGAGCAATTGTATAACGAAATAAAGTTCTTTTTCAAAATCTATACCGGAAAATCTATCATTTAAGCACCCCTCATTAAAGGATTTAATGAAAATATATGGTTGCCCCAAAGTATGACCCGCCCTACTAGCCTACCCTAGCAAAGACTCGCTTATCCTAGTCTAGCGTAGCATAGCTTGGTATACCATAGCGTCACCTAGTATAGCCTTTCATGCCCTGCCTAGCCTAGCATTAACTATCCTAGACTTGTATAGCCTATACTATACTATCAATTATAGCATTCAAAAGAAAATGTTAAACACCATAAGGGTTTCAAATTTCGTTAGAATCGGCCAAATAGTTATGTTATTACAAAAACAAAAAAGAAAAATGGGGACCGACCGACATAGTGAGGTGTAGAGTCGCTCACGACTAAAAATGGAAGAGGTTAGCCTCTTCCACAAGTCTGTATGCACGAACCCGCCCCAAGCAGAAACCCCCTAAAGGCCTATCTTATAGTTAGGTTACTTAATTACAAAAAAAATGGATAAAAATTAGAATTTAAATAAAAATCTTTGAGGGCTCTTAATGGCCAATCCTAGCCCCACCAACTTCAATGAATTACCTCATTTTCTCCTCAGCAACGAACATTTCTCATATTATCTGCTAAGGAGAAATTTGAGTACCCATGCATACATCACTTGCCACCCAAAAGGATAGAAACATGGCAGATAGACTAAAGAACCCTCCTGCAATTCACAAATTAACATGTGATCAACATAAAAAGACTCACTTCAGGTGATGGTAATCGTGCGCCTCCGGGGATGGAAAGAATGGCAAGTGATAGCCTGAGTGTGCATTCAGTGTGCTGAATACTGCCAAGGAAATCCAGAGCCAAAGGGTAGCGATGTGAGAACCCATAATCAAGGGCCCCACAAATATTGGCAGAAGATTTGAAAATAAATACTCAATCGGATGGCAGTAAACACTTGTTAGGGCAATAGGTGATTGCCACTCATGGTGGAGCTTGTGAAGCTTCTTGTATAAAAGACGATGGTGGAGCAACCTGTAAATAATCAATGAATCAGTCACAATTATGCAACACAATCAACAAGGATAAAAGAAGCAGATTCTACGCACTTTTGTCTTTAAAGATGAATGTTTGGAATCTGCTTTCCTTTTTCCTTATTTGGTGTTTGTGTAAATTATTAATGCAATAATTTGAGTACCAAAGTACCGGCCTTTTATGGTAGTACAGAAACATTTCCCTGGTTTAGAGTAAAATAACAAGATATATAAATTATGTCATGTCATGACCATTATGACTATAGAATGGGCATCAACATGGGTCAACAGTGGAGGGTGAGGCAAAAGTTTAAAAAAAAGAAGTGGAACAAGTGTAGGAGATAGAATTGTCCACCCCAAGTCAGATGATAGAGGGATGGCAATTCCCTGATTCAATACAAAGCTATTTATAGAGGGATGGCAATTCCCTGATTCAATACAAAGCTATTTATTTAACACATTCATAGGATTATTAAAGAGTGGATTCACCACTGAGGTGCAGTCAGAATAGCTTTCTATAACATTAAATTAGTGCTATTCTCCCTTTCCTACAAAGGAAAACATCCAATTATTGCACAAATAAAACTGATCTTTTCTTACTTATCTGCCATTTAAATACAGCACAGATGGCACACATGAGAGGAGGATTTGTAAGAATAAAGTAGCCTCAAAATGAAAAAAAGCAGCAGAAAAAGATAGGCCCATTGTTTAGTTAGTACATACGAGTATTTACGGATAACTGATGGAAACTTGTTGCTAATTTTTATAGCCCTTAAAAACAATGGAGCTTGTAAAGATGACACACCCCAAGGTTTTTTCGACCCTAATGTAACCTAACCTATTCTAGATTAAGTTATGCTAGGTAAATTTGGGGTTAGTTAGGTTATATTAGGGTTGAAATAAAACTTGGGATGCCTCATCTTTACATGATCAAAAACAATAATGAACTACTTTTTACAACGAGTTATAGAATGATATGTTTACTGACTATATTGCCATCTGGCAGCCTTTAGTATTCCTAACAGAGCCAATGGTACTATTTGGCATTCCCATACCTAAGAGAACCTTAATCTAAAATGCTTTTTGGTGCCCTTTGGTATAATATAGAATCTAAGTTTCTATAATATGCCATGCTGACATATGGCATCCTTTAGAGTTTATTACTTATTAATTCATAACAATATATTTTAGGAGTGCAAATTTTTAACAGTTTAAATTTTTAGTCTGAGTCCCTATGTAGTTATATTTGAATCTTTTACCTAAGATCTTTTAAGAGTCCAGATAAAATAAATATGATTAATGAATGCTTTGGAATTTTTTAAAACAAATAATTACAAATCATGAAGTTAAAAAAGTCTTAAAATTAAGGGATAGCTGTTTCTTTGTTTTTTCCCACATATAAAAAAATTAAAGAGCTCTGAGGATTGCTTTTTCCATATATCAAAAGAATTCCAATAAAAGTTTTTTCTTGCTTTTAGGCCTAGAAAATAAGCATATATCTGAAAAAAAAAGCCTAGACCAAGAGTAAATTATTAGGAGGTATGTACTGGAACCCTTTAATTTTTTTTTTTTAGATGAAAACCCAGTTGCTAGAGCCAGATAGGCTGTAGGACACAGACAGTAGGTCTGCCTGTGAGGTGCAAGCTCCTTCTGTAAAGAGGACTGGCAATTTTTTTTTTTAAGAGCTCATCTAGCGACTGCCTACTTGGGCATTAGTCGCTGTATTAAAAACTGCCTAGTACTAGGCTACTTTAAAATAAGATTAAAAAACAAAAAAAAACACAAACTCCAACACTAAAAATAAAATAAAGCAAAAGGCAACGAGCAGGAACGTGCGACCTATGAAGAAAAAAAACAACAAAAAAAGTAGTTAAATAAAAGGGAGAAGGCCGGCCTCCCCCCAAAAGTCCACCAGTAAATGTGCACGCAGTCATCCCGAGTACAAGGGACAGGCGGTTGTGACCCCGCCCATCTCGGTACCGGGACAGGTAACGTGCGCAAAGATCACCCGGCACAGGCGAGCGCTCCATTAAATGGCGATGCGGCACACGAGTGTGCCCGATTAGGAGACGACAGAAAGCGATCTGAAGCTGTCGCGGCATTGGGGGATAGGTCCATGGGAATAGTCGCGGCGCAATGGCACGCAACTTTAAGTTCCCCTGGACCGTCTCCCACCTTCTTTGCCAAGCAGTCCGAAGAGCTGCCCGTATTCCTGCCATGTAGTCGGTGTGAGGAAGAGCGAAACGCTGGTTCGGTCGCCCGGTCCTAGCGGACTCTTTGGCACCCTCGTCGGCGCGCTCATTCCCCGCAATTCTTACATGTCCAGGAACCCAGCAGAAGATAATCTCGACATCCACCCGGCTCACTAAAACCGTGGCATCACGGATATCGCGAACCAGAGGGTGCGGATATTCCAATGCCCCGAGAGCACTCAGATCGATCTGCGAGTCGCTATAAATCACGATCCGGACTTCAAACAGAGGGATACGGCGTGGAAACCGACCCCCTTTTCAGACTTGGAGCCATCCGTATACACTGGCACAGTTCTAGCGTGACACGAGATGTGCTCCAAAAACGCCGAACAAGCTTTGGGAGCAGAGGCGTGGGGACAAATAGCCAACGGTGGTACCATTCAGGGTGGCGTTCTGGGCAGAACCAGGAGTGCCACCGGCCCAAGAGCTATATCTAGATCTCGGAGGAGTTTCCTAGCCTTAAACCCAAAGGGCTTACGGCATGACTTGCGTCTCTCGGCGGCATAGGCACCTTCGAGATCAGCTGCGGATGCTTTGAGAGCTGTTGGCGACAAAGGAAGACGCTGTGCTCGTGCGTACAGCGAGTAATGAACTGTGCATGGCGCATAGATAATGGCATTTCTCCAGCATCGACAAGCAGGCTCTCAATAGGGAAAGTACGGAAGGCACCGGTCGCAAGGCGAAGGCCGGTGTGGTGGATCGAGTCCACCTTCCGCAATACACGCTCGGTTGCGGATGCATAAAACTCACATCCGCAGTGAAGCTTTGAACGGACAACGGATCGATAAAAAAGTAAGGCAGTAGCCCTATTAGTCCCAAGCGCTGAACGTCACGGAACGAAGAATATCCATGCCGCGGGTACAAGAGACTCTAAGGCTGCGAATATGAGCCTCCCAGGTGAGGAGTCGGTCAAATACAAGACCAAGTAAACGGTGCGATTCAACCACTTCCAGGCGCACCCCATTAAGAAACAAATTTGGGTCGGGATGGAGCCGTGGATGGCGGCAGAAGTGCACCACCTTAGTCTTGGCCAAAGAAAACTGAAACCTGTGCGCTTCGGCATAGCGAGAGACGCGGTTCAATGCCTGTTGGAGTCGACGCTCCAGAGTTGGCATCTGGGCCGCGCCAAAAGAAATCGAAAGGTGGTCCACGTAGAGCGTAGTAAAAACATCTTCTGGCAGCACCGAGGTAATGCCGTTGATGCTCAAGGCAAAGATGCAACGCTGAGGACACTTTCCTGCTCCATTAGGCCGGAGAGGGCTCCCCCCACCCTTACGCGGAATCGGCGATCTCGCAAAAATTCAGATATAAAGACCGGGAGGCGTCCCCTCGCCCTCATCATGTGGAGGGTCTCCATGATACCGTATCGCCATGCGGTATAATAGGCCTTCTCCAAATCGAAAAACACCGTGGCGAAGTGCTGTCTACGAAGGAAGTCCTCGCAGACAGCATTTTCCAGTCGAAGCAGAGCATCCGACGTGGAATGGAACTTGCGGAAGCCGCACTGCGCAGAACACAAATGGCCTCCGCTGTCCAGAAAAAAGGCTAATCTAACATTTACCAATTTCTCCATCAACTTGCACAGGCAGGAGGTTAGAGAAATTGGGCGGAGACCAACCGGGGTAGAAGGATCTCTCCCCGGTTTGCGAAAGGCTAGCACAGTAGCGCTTCGCCAGGAGCCTGGGAGGTTACCCTCTACCCAGACCCTGTTGAAGAAATCTAGCAGAAAGGCCATGCCTCGCTCACCCAGGTGTTGAAGCATGGCGTACGGGACATCGTCCGGACCATGGGCGGTGTCCGCGCACGAAGCAAGAACGGAACGCAACTCACTCAGAGTAAACCTGTCGTTAAAGGGTTCTCCGCCTCTGGAGGTAAAGTCCAGTTGGCGGCCTTCTGCGACATCACGACATGCATTGAATGCTGGTGGAGCAGCATCCCGTCTAGAGAATGCAGAGAAAGCAGTCGCTAAGGATTCCGCCACGGACGCGGGGTCCGAGATTGCGGTCCCGTTCTCTCGGAGAATTGTAGGGGGGTCCTGCAAGAACTTGCTCCGAATCCTTTTGACTCGCTTCCACACCTCTGCTAGATGGGTCTTCCCATCTAGCGGGCGTGCTTCGAAATATACCGGAACCTAGCCCTAACCCGACGAAATTCACCGACAGTGAAATCGTTTGGGCGGCGCTTATAGCGCATGTAGACATAACGCTTCTGCTTGAGGGCCACCTCAAGCAGAAGGACTCCTCGGGGAAGGTTGGGGTCGCCATGCGAGTCTTTTCCTCCCGCGCAGGGAGGAAAAGATTCAGCTAACTTGTCATAGTCAAACGTGATAAAGAGTGTAAGTGTGAGTCTCGAGGTCCCTCTCTGTTTTCTCATCACACACTCAACCTTAACCACCCCATGTTCGGTTAGCTCTAAGGTGTTGTCGACTATGGTGTAGTCCACAAAGTTCATGGTAGAGTGCGGCGTCACACTCACCGACGTGCTATCAAGTGTCCGAAGGGAACCAATCAGGGCCGCCTCGGAGTGATTCGATGCCGTCGCCAGAAGGCTACCTAACGACCGAGAAAAGGCTCACATTCGGCTCTCCTCTGATGGATCATGTTGCCATCAGTGAAGCAAATAACGAGGAAGCGTTTGAAGCCCGGGGGATTGAAAACGCCAGGTCGCCTCTGAATGACGGGCCTCGACGTAATCGAGGCTCCGCTCTGCGCGCTTGCAATATTGGTCTTGATCAGGGACTCCCCACTCGGGGGAGCACCGGGGCCGGACGTTCCGATCTTGGCTTGGTCGCATACCGAAACGGCAGCGGCCCCGTGGCTCTCACGGAGCGAGAGGTGCCCCGTCTTTTTCTTAAGAGAGGAGGGCGGGAAATGAACCCCCTTCTCTCTCCCGACGGTAGGAGCTCCTAGGGCAGATGGGCCGGCCTCGGCAGGATCTTTCTCCGAAATGGAGACGGTTTTGCCTGTTACAGGAGCACCAGATGGTGGGAGGAGATCCCTCCTCACCTTGTGAGGCCTCAGAAACCCGTGCCGTCTGAGGAAAAGCCTGCATATGGGCGGACACTGGTTCTGCCCTTGGCACCGAGCCTGCATTCGACCCCATGGAGGATCCTATCGTCTTGGGCTGGGTTACCTCATGCATGGAGCATGGCTATCTCAGGGGAAAGGGGGGCTCCATGTGCCCACCTCCCCGAGACATCACAGGTGTCTCATTCGAGGTACGAGGGGCGGTCAATAAGTTTTACAATTCGGATATAAGGAAACGAGATATGAGGAAAAGTATTTTATTATTCTTCAATTTAACTACCCTCAACTTCAATGCACTTGCGCCACTTGTCCCTGAGGGTTCGAATTCCAGAGTCAGAAATCTCCCGACTGCTGTTGAATCCACTCCTGGACGGTGAGCTGGACATCTTCATCGTCCCTAAACTGGCGTCCACGCAGTGCAGCCTTGACCTGGCTGAATAAAAAGTAGTCGCTAGCTTCCAGATCTGGAGTGTAGAGGGGATGGTTGAGCTCCTTGAATCCGCACTCGCGCAAGGCAGCTTGTGCAACTCTGGCCTTGTGGACTTTGACGACGTTGAAGTCGATAATGGGGCGTGAGGTTTCTAAGGACCCAACGGGCAGAGACCTTGGTCATGGCCCAATTGTCGTGGATGATGATGATAACACTTCCATGTGATATTCCAAGTTCTCTCTCGATTTCTTCGACCTTCACCCGTCGATTTTCGAGGATCATCCTCTCCACACGGGCCACATTGTCCTAGTTGGTCACGTGTGACGGGCGCACTGGACGGGGGTCGTCTTTAAGGGACTGCCACTGTGAAGAGGAAGTCGCCAAAAGGTGACTCCAGAGAAGGGGGTGAGGGGCAGTCTTCTGTACCCGTAAGAATAGTAGAGGAGTAAGCCTCCTCTCCGGTAGAAGTAGTTTGGAGGGTCCCCTGCAAAGGACAGAGTGGGGGGGCGGAACCTCCTTTTTTTTTTCTTGGAGTTGCCCAAAGGCAGCTCTGTCGCTGGTGAAGGGGGAGTAAAGGTGGGAGATTGATTTTTTTTCATTCATGGGACACAAACGCGAGGGGTGAGTACGGGGCCGGCAAAGCCATCTGCCGCCATTCCTCCCGCCTAGTGACCTGGCAGCCCATGAGCTTATGTAGAGGGTTGTGCTGACTAACCAGCAGAAATAGTTAAATCATTTGGGGATCTGAGAGGGGCGAAGAGGTCCATCGAGCAAAGTGTCCAGCAATCAGGAGTCGCAAGCAGCAGTGGGGTGAACCTGCAATGCTTGGCCCACTGTCTTCGAACAAGGAGAATGCTCACTGGAGTCATCCGGAGGTGCCTCCATTGCCCAACCACTACGGCGCTGCCTCTCGCTCCTCAAAATCGGTCATCACTGAAGGCGACAGCCCCACTGCTTCTCCTTGCCCCTCATCCAGGCATGAGAGACATTGTGCCGTGACCGAAATCGCTCCGGCTCCACAATTACCCGCCCATTCTATGTAACTTGCCATACGAAGAGCCGCTTGCCCTATACAAGAAAACCCTTGAGGCGAAAGGTATAACTACAGAAGTTGCATCAATGACTGGCATACTCCCGGATCCTTAAGAAATATGCAAAGTTTTCTATAAAATGGCGTTGGCTTGGAGGCAGAAACTAAAATGTAACAATTCATTTCTTCAGTTAACAAGAAATAACTTTGAGCAACAAGCAAATACTTCCAATCATAATTCTAAATATGTAGAAGTCTATTAATTAATAATTTTTATGTTAAATTAATAGAATAATTCTTTGCAATTAAAATGATATATTATTTGATATATAATAAAGGATTTAAATATTTTATTTTATTATTTTCCATAATGAGGCAAGGATAAATTGTTTGAGGGCAATTTTCAAAGCAATTCGCTCGGTGACTAATGGCTTAAACAATTGTGAGGAAAACAAAATTATTGTAAAAAAATAAAAATAAAATAAATCTATCTGTAGGGACCCCAGAAAAGGGGTAAGTAAGATACTGTATTATTTGCTAGTTTTGAAGTTCCTTATTTATTTTATTATTTACCTATTAGAAAATTTAGATTATTTAAATTTGTGATAACTCTTAATTTAGTTTAAATTCTGTTGACTATGTTTCCACGCAGGATGGAGGTCTCCTCACCGCTTTGTAGTTTTCTGTTAGTTGTAAAGTAATAAGGCTAAAAGCAACTTATATTTATTATAATTTACAGCAAAGATTTACATTATTATATTACTAAATTTATAGATTTCTAATATGTTTAATTATTAAACTTTTTCTTTTGGAAAATCTACAAGGGGCGGTCAATAAGTTTTGCGAATCGGTAGGGCGAAACAGAGGAAGGGGGATGGCTGTCTGTGGGGGTGTTAGGACAAGTTGTGACAAGTCAGGACCTGCAGCCGCACGTTCCTGCCTCATATATTTAAGAAGCAGTACCTGATCGCAGATCGTCAGTCACAAATTTTTCAACAATGGAGAAGGTTGAGCACCGCGCAGTGATCAAACTTTTGACCAAGGAAGGCAAGAATGCAAAAGAGATCCATGAACGCATGGTTGCAGTGTACACCGACACTGCCCCTTTCTATGCAACCATTGCTCGCTGGAATAGGGAGTTCCGCCATGGTCGTGAGTCCCTTGAAGATGACCCGCGTCCAGGACGCCCGTCAGACGTGACCAACGAGGACAATGTGGCCCGTGTGGAGAGGATGATCCTCGAAAATCGAGCGAGAACTTGGAACATCACATGGAAGTGTTATCAACATCATCCACGACAATTTGGCCATGACCAAAGTCATCAAAGTTCAGAGGAGCTGCTGCTCCTGTACAACCAAGACCCGGCGGGATTCGAATCACGCATAGTGACAGGTGATGAAACGTGGGTCCATCACTGGGATCCCGAGACCAAGCTCGAAAGCATGGCCTGGAAGCACAGGGGCTCTCCAACCCCCATCAAGTTCTGGACCAAACCCTCAGCTGGGATTCTGAGGGAGTGTTGATGGTGGACTATGCGCCTCGTGGAAGGACTATCACAGGCAAATATTACGCCGAGGAACTGGCAGGGTTGAAGAAGTGCATCCGTCAGAATCGGCGCGGCAAGTTGACACGCGGTGTCCTGCTCCTCCATGACAATGCCCCTGTCCACAAGGTCAGAGTTGCACAAGCTGCCCTGCGCGAGTGCGGATTCGAGAAGCTCAACCATCCCCCCTACAGTCCAGATCTGGCCCCTAGCGACTACTTTTTATTCTGCCAGCCCAAGGCTGCACTGCATGGACGCCGGGTTGGGGACGATGAAGATGTCCAGCTCGCCGTCCAGGAGTGGATTGAACAGCAGTCGGGAATTCGAAGCCTCAGGGACAAGTGGCGCAAGTGCATTGAAGTCGAGGGTGGTTATATTGAAAAATAATAAAACACTTTTCCTCATATCCGAATTGCAAAACTTATTGACTGCTCCTCGCATCATGTTTATATCTTAATAAAAACTGTATTTTTAGGTTCCAGTCTTGGATCGAAAAATTTCTTGATTGTTTGAACCTTGGGTCTATTTTGTCTCTCTGACCAAAAAAATCTCTGTGGCGTTCCTCCAATTGTAAATATTCTTTTGTATAGTAGTTAGTTCTTAAATAAATCTATTCTTATAACCTTTATGTTATTAGTAACCCGATTGCTCAAATTCTTAAGCTTGTGTCACAGGGTTCCCTTTTCTGAAGTCTGTTCTTTGCTCCCTGATTTCTCCAGTTCTGCATAACCTTGAACACTGAACCGTTCAAATCTTCTTTTCTTTTCACTGTTCTCTCTCTTTTTCTATTTCCTTTCTGAATACCCCTTCAAATTTGATCAGATGACAGCATATCATAGTGCAGTCAGAAAATTTTACATGAAGGTGGCACTGGAACTAATCACAGGCACATCAGTAGTAAATTCTTGGGTTTTGTACAATAAATATTATAATGACAATGGGTAAGCCATTTCAATATTAGATTTCAAAGAAAGCCTAATTATGTCATTGACCTCTGGAATACCCTCAGAAAAAGTGAAACCAGGAAGTAGAAAGGGTACACCAATTTCAGGCAAAAGGTCAACCCATTGTTTAGAAAAAGCACCAGGCCCGAAATAAAAAAAAGCCAAAAATTATGTTGTTCATGCTACAAAATGATATCACAAAATGAAGGATCAAAAGAAGCAAGACTCAAGGCTTGAAGAGTCACCACATATCATGATTCAAGCGAAGAAAAAACATTTATCTGTCTTTCATGTTTCAAACTAAAACATAATGAGTAAAAGGATCAAAAAATTTGATCTTGCAATACTATTTTTAAATGTTTTTAATTTTGGCCTATGCATTTAGGAAAAATGAAAGAATCAACAATATATATACACTAATCATTTGAAAATGAGTGAAAATCACATTTCTTTTATAATTTTAAATGGCGAAAATATTAAATGACAAAATTCCTATTTTTAGTTGGTGATGATTTTACTAGAATCATATTTCTTTACCCCTTTTCTAAAATAAAATATTATATAATATATATAGATGATATTTAATTGTGAAAAATTGGTTTAAATAAAGTTCTCTCTAAAATGCTTCTCTTTAAGACCAGGAAATGAAACGAGTATCAACAAGAATTCTCGCCACTGGGATAAACCTATAAATAAAGGGATTTGGACTCAGAGCACATTCTCCAATACTTTGATTATTCAATTCCCAATGAGCAGTTCTTTCCTTACTAAAGCTATTTTGTAGTGTCTCAGTAGGTCCTAAATTTAATGTGGTTGTCCAAAGTTGGTAAAATAACAATAATAATAATTAAAAAAAACGGTAAGGATACCAATATAAATCACCTGTGTGAATAGTAGAAGCCCACTTCCTCAGCCAAGATGAAAATGGCAAGTTCAAATAGAACCCAGTGGAATGTTGGAAGCTTCAGGGAATTGTCAAATCCTCTGTATTTGAAAATGGAGTAGAAGGCAATTGACACAGGAATGGAAAATATCTGGTTGAATGTGACATTGGCAATCACCTGAAAATTAGACACACATTAAGAGGCATAAAAATACATTGAATAATAATATTATTTGTATCTCCCCCTCTCCCTCAAAACTAAGAAGCAAAATCAAAGGTTTGTAAAGAAAATGGAAGTGAAAATGCATGGTTATATTACCAAAGTAATTTAATGAATGAATGAATAGTGCTGAAAATAAATGCAGCAAAACCCAAATGGACTAGCCCGCAGCCAAATTCAAGGACGGGTAACTTGCATGAAAATTCTCAATAAAAATATAGACATCTAGAGAATATACAAAAATATAGCTATGAAATTAAAATCAATAGAATGGAAATACAGGAATTTAAAACCATCAAAGGAAGTAAAAGGATATAAAAATAAACTAATGAGAATTCAACAAAGGATAAAAACATAGACTATAGATGGATCAACAATAGATACACAAGAACAGAAAATATAAAATCATGAGACAATATATTAAATTTTGGCTAAAAGATTAGATTCTTCTAAAAATTTAAAAATCCTATTCACACTAAAAGAGACATGAGTCTCAGACAAGATGCCCCGCAGAACCTGCTGGGGGGCCATCTGCCCAGTAATGAAAGGGAAGACGCTCCTCCCAAGATTTCTCAAAAGGGGACACTCGGCAAAGGTGTGAAGGATGGACAGCTGCACCCCGCAGAGGATGCACAAAGGTGGGGGCTGCCCATTCATCAAGTGCCCATGAGTGAGGTGGCAATGGCATATCCTCAGTTGGCACAAAATAACCTCCAGTCTACGTGGTCTCATGGTATGTGGCCATGGGAGGACTGAAAGTTTTATGGAATGGAGCTTGGTGGGAGGAAGCTCATCCCACATCTGCTATAAGCCAACTACATATTTGGTGATGAGAGGATAGACATCACAAAGTGGGACTGGGGCTGATGGGGGTGTCCCCAATGATGGCGCCTCCTTGGCCGCAGCATCTCCCCTTTCATTACCTGGGATGCCCACATGACTAGGCACCCAGCAAAAAGAAATCTTGTGAATAAAAGAAAGATAAAAAAGCCACCACTGGATCTTGGAAGCCAGCAGTTGGCTAGAACCAAAAGCACCCGGTGCCTCCAGAGAACTAAGGGAGTCAGAGAAAATCGTAAGACAACCAGATGGCATAGGAGCAATAACAAAGAGTGCAGCAGGAATGGTAACAAGTTCTGCTGTGCAAACAGAAGCTGCATTTGGTAGGCAAACCAATGCTGTCTGAGATGGGGAGACAGCAGCAGCTCCAACTCCGTCCGATGACTTGGACCCATCGGTGAAGACAAAGGTGCTAGGCCGATGGTGGGAATCTTTGGTAATGAAAATGGAATAACAGAAAACTCCCTTATACATCCTGTGTGTTCGGCCATGTGCAGAGCAAAGGGGCGAGCCAGAGATGGAAATCTATCATATGAGGCCACTGTTTGCAAATTGAACGTGCAGTCATATACTGGCGACCATGGTAATTGCTCAGGTCTAAAAAGATATTTGAGGTTAGGGGTAAGTCTATGAAAAGGAAGAGGGAGAGCCCCATTCTACGCATAGAGACTCCACACAGGAGAGGACTTGAAGGCTCCAGAAGCTAGGTGCACACTCTGGTTACGTACAGTATTTAATTTTTCAAGAATGGACGATGAGGTAGAGGAGTACACCTGTGACCCATAGTCCAGTTTTGACTGTACCAATGCTGAATACAAAAGCCACAGGGTATGTCAATCACTTCCCCAACAAGTGTGTAACAGTAATTTCATTATGTCTATTCTCTTCAGACAAGACCTTTTCAAGGAGTCCAAATGAGGCCTCCAAGGAAAACCTTGAATCAAAGATCACCCATAGAAATCTGAAATGAGACTGAAAGGTGACAGGGACACCATAGAGTGACAAATGGGGAAGGTACCATGTCACTGATCTATGATTGTAAAAGTGCACAGCCTTGGTCTTTACTGCGGAAAAGCCGAAGCTGTAGCTTACAGATGACAAATGGAAGTCTAGGCGATGAACAGATAAGCGCTAAGTCATCCAAATATAGAGTTGAGGAAATCTCAGCTGGGTGATTTGCAATAATGCTATTGATAGCCACAGAGAAGCAGGTGACACTGAGGATACTTCCCTGTGGCACACCCTCAACTTGCTCTACAGGTTCTGATAGGGCATTTCCAAATTTTACATGTAGTGTGCGCCACATGAGAAATTGCTTGACAAACCTGGGGAAAAAGCCCTGCAGGCCCCAATCATGGAATTGCATAACAATACCACGCCTCCAAGTGGTATTATATGCTTTCTCAATATCAAAGAAAACAGCAACAGAATGATGCCTCTTTGAAAAAGCATCTCTTATTATAAGACTCCATTCTAACAAGCAGGTCGATAGTACGCTGTTTTTTTCTGAACCCTGATTGAGAGGGAGATATAAGATGGTTTGTGTCCAAAAACCAGACGAGTCTTGTATTTATCATCCTCTCAAACAATTTACATGGACAACTAGTAAGGGCAATGGGGCGGTAATGGGTGGGTTCCGTCCCCTCCTTTCCTGGTTTTCGGAAAGGTAAAACCACAGCCTCCCTCCACATAGAAGGGAAGCAGCCCCTAATCCAGATGAAGTTATAGATGTCCAGCAAATGTGAGAGGAAGGATGGATGCATATTCCTAATCATATCATAGGAAATGCCATCCAATCCAGGTGCAGTGTATCCACAGTGTTTCAGTGCATTATGGAGCTAATGAATAGAAAAAAGTTGGTTATAAGGCTCATTATCCATGTTAGACTCCATAAAGTTGAAAGGATGCTGCTCATGTTGGAGCCTAAAGCGCTGGAATTGGATGGAATAGTTGTCTGGGCTTGAAATATTAGCAAACGATCTGGCCAAGACATCGGAAATATGGGACAAGTCTCCCAACAGTTCTTTGACCTGAACAATGTTGGGAGCTGTAAAACCATTGGATTTCCCCAATAGCTTATTTACCCTCTTCCGGATTTTGTCTACAGGGGTCTGCCAACATATCAACGCGATGTAACCATCCAATGAGGTATTTCAAGCTCGTCAAAGGGTGCATAGCCCTTGCTAAGTTACGAGTGGGGCACCGATGATAACATCGGCAAGCCTGTTTACATTCAGTGACAACTCTCGAGCATTCAGCAGACCACCAGAGCAATTGTGATCCATGAGCAGTTGAGACGGAGAGAGGGATGGAGGAATTAGCTGCATGATTGATGTGGGCTAGAAGATCATCAATAGCTACTTCAATATCTTCATGATGAAAGGACCCATCATGGCTTGAGAGGTGCCTGAACTTCAGGAAGTTTGCTTTTTTTACCCATGTTTTGCTAGGTGGAGGAGGAGGACCACCTGTACATGGTGTTATTACAATGGGGAAGTGATCACTGCCTCGCAAGTCAGGATCCACTGCTCAGTCAAAATCAACTCTACAGCTTGGTGAACAGAGATGAGTCCACACATGTAAAGCTGTTTGTCTAGATGTGAAATAATGTGTGGCTGCCATCGTTAAGAAAGCAGACATCATTAGTGCCAAGAAATCCCTCAATCATATTTCCTCTAGGATTGTTATCATGGTCCCCCCAAAGGGGGTGTCGAGCATTAAAGTCGCCAATCAATAAAAAGGGAGGATTCCGGAAGATGAGAAATTAAAGTAGCTAACTTTGCAGCTAAAAGAGCTTTATCTCTTTTCTCACCAGGAGGAAGATACAGTGAACAGTCAAATAATGGCGACTGGAAAACAGGCGGACAGCAACTGCATGCAGGTCTGTGTTAAGAGGGAGCTGGTTGTGGGGAACCCTGTTAACAAAAATAGCAGAACCATGAATTGGTTCTCCGGTGTTCTTATAATATCCCACAAAACCTCAGTACCCAAGCAAGTCTCCTATAAAGCAATATAATCGGGATTGTAATCCTTAAACAGGAGCTTGAACTCTTCCCATTTAGGGAAGAGACCTTGGAGGTTCCAAAGAATAATTGGAAACATTGTTACCGTTTAAGCATAACGGTAGATTTCTTCCTACCCTTAAGTGTAGGAGATTTTGGATTTGAACAACCAGCGGAAGCTTGAGTTTTGCCTTTGATTTTTCTTTAAGAGGTGGCGCATCAGATTTTGATAAGTGGCTGTAAGAGAGAACTGTCTTCACTGGAGAAGCAGAGATGGAAGCAACTCCAGGGGTCAGTTCAGGTGTTGAGGGAACAGATGATGTTGACACAGCTGGTGGTATTGGTTAGGATGGTAGAGGCAATGGTGGTGGTAAGGACATTGGCAAAAGTTGTGAATTTGATGCTGACAGAGAAGGATGTAGAGTCAGTTTTTGAGAATCCTTCTCAGATGAAGGGGGTAAACCTCCCCAACAGCTGGCTCCTGGGAAGGAGCAAAGGTTGGTTCCTTCTCATTCAGGGATCGAAAGAATTCCAAAGCAGTATCAACATGGAGGAGTGGAGTGATAACTGGCTTTGGAGCTAAAGAAGAGCTTGGTCCTTTAGGGGCAGGGTGAATATACAGAGGTGGAATGGATACCACCAGAGGACCAACATGATCAACATTCAGATGTTCTGGAGCGGTAGCAAGGTGTTAACTACCCTTGGGGAACCAGGAGAGGATTGAAGGTTCCTCTTCTTGTTGGTAACCTCAGAAGCACTGCTAGGTGCTGACCAAGAGTGTTCATCACGAGGAGATGTACGTTTAGGACGGGGAGGACTTTTTACCTGGTCAGGCACAGGAGAACCAGTAGGAGGTCTCTGGCTTCTCCCTTTCTTTGGCCTGGTAGAGCACATAGCATTGGAAAAGCTCACACCAGGTTGGACATACATCTCCTTTACTCTTCTTCTGGACTGACCCTGTTCTTGTTTCTAATGGCAATGACTTCTCTCTCATAGAGAAAGAAAGTGCATTGCTGTGATTTGCAGGGTGTTCCCCACCACAGTTAGGGCAGCACGGCTGTTGAGAATAGGGTATCCAGTGATAATCTGATCCACAATTCCCACACAACCTTGCCTGTTTACAAAGCTTGTTTACATGGACAAAGCATTGGCAATGGAAGCATCGCCGTGGGTTTTCAACATAAGGCTTGACTGGGATGTTAAGATAGCCTTAACATACTTGGGTGGTTCCAATCTGTTGAAGGTCAGGATTATGGTGGTGGTTGGTAACCTAGCACCATTCACAAACCTGGAAATGCGGTGGGCACTTGCAACCTTCTGATTGGTAAGTTTTGATACCAGCCTGTCAACATCATAATCTATTAACTCTCCTGAATGGATAACACCTTTACAGGTGTTAAATGTCGGGTGTGAAGCAGAGGACATGTCTACAGAAGCTAAAGACTGTAGGGTCTTAATCCACTGATGCTACCTGCATGATTTTGCCTTGAATATCAATGCACCATCATTACGTGGCCACATTTGGGCAGGTTCACCACATTTCTCAACAAAATCCTCATAAACATCGAAAATGTCAGCCTTACTAAGAGGTCTACCATTCGCTTTCAAGACTAAAAATTGGTCGTAATCTAACTCAGGATTGACTTGACCCAAAAGAATCAAAGCGACTACTGTCAGGGTCCAAGGCACGATGACCAGAGGCCTGCAAGTCTTTGGGATGGGAGTTATTTTTGTTAAATTTACCCATATAAGTAAATATTTTATTTTGAGCTGCCCCTTGAGCCGAGGGCATGCACCAAATCGTCATCATGAGTCAAAAGAGCGCCCATACACCCCTTGACTCCCACTGTCGTTTTAACAGCGGAGCCACATAACGGAGATTCTCTGGACTGCGGTGCAAAGACCTCCCAGAAGCAAAATGACGACCTAGGCAACCAAACCTCCTCTAAAGCATGGTCCTGCAGATGATGCCCCCCCCCCAGTGGGTGCATCCATCGACCAGTACAGAGGCAGAAGTAAGAAAGGATTAGTCCAAAAGCGTAGCCTGGTCGCAACTTCTGTCAAAACAAAAAAAGAAAAGGAGAAGGGAGAAGTGAAAAAGAAGAGACAAAAATGTAAAAGAGGGTACCAATGGTACTAAATAACTAAACTAAACTAACCTGTTAAAAATAAAAACCTAAATCTACCTAAAGCTATCGAACTACCCAAACAATGGGTATTATGGAGAAGCAGAAGGGGAACAATAGCAAGAGAAGTTGGAAAGAAGGATAGAAATAATTGAAAGGAAAACTGAAGGAAGATAAGAGGCTAAGCTGAGGTCGGACGGGGCACTAGTCCCATCAGCACGGCAAATCGCCACGACCCTGTGGGTATTTGGAATGGAAAGGCACACAATCCTCCAGATGTCCACTACACTGTAGTTACCCATATTATACCTGACACACTTATAGGGCAATGGACAATTTCATTAGGACAATTACAATGGTCATCTATAGTAGTACATTAAAAAAAATGCTATTTAATTTTCATGCACCTTACTCTATGCTACTATGGTATACCAATGATGACTAAAAGTGAACCTAACCTAGCTATTTCCAAAAGTAGACTGCTGGAGGAATGTTTTTCTGCAGGACTGGACAGAGTCAATACCAGAGGCAGCTCAATAGATTATTTTTTATTAAAGGAAAGATCTACATTGGCTTCTACCCTCATTAAACTCATTGCTCTTTGCATCAACAATTGCAAATTTACCTTTAATGGGAAATTTATCGCCAAACCTTTGGAATGGCAATGGGGAATTGTTTGTCCCCTGTACTCGCAAACCTATACATGGAATTCTTCAAATCTAGAATACTTCCCCGAATTAATGAAACCGCTATAGCTTGGATGTGATATATTGATAACATCCTTTGCCTTTGGACTAATAATTTAAATATTAATACATTTCTATTAAAATTAACACCTTAGTGCCCTTGATTAAATTTACTTTAGAGGTTGAAAAGGACTGCACACTCCCTTTCCTAGATATTCTAATTCATTGGATAAACCATTATTTCAAATATGAAATATATAGAAACCCTACAGCCATAGACTCTTTTAAACACTTTATTCTAACCACCATAATAACATCAAACAAAGTGTTTTCTCCTCTATGTTTTTGCTGCCCTTAGAATTGTCTCACCAGAATACCTAGACAAAGAAGTCGATAGAATATATAAAATAGGCAGAAATTTGTGCTACCCTTTGTACTTTCTTAACAATTGTTATAAGTCTACCAAGCGTTCCTATTATCAAACTAATGTTAATATCCCTAAGTTTCAGGCCAAAAACTTATTAGTTTTACCCTATAACCATATTTTCATTAAATTACCTCGTTCACTTAGGCCTCTGAACATAAATGTTATTTTTAAGTACGAGAATACAATTTATCGCATCCTTGTCAAAAATTCACCCCTTCCCCAACCTGGCATTGTTTATTCGATAGGCTGCAACATCTGCCAAAAATGTTATTATGGAAAACCTGTGAAAGAACTAGATGTCCGGGTTAAGCAACATCAAGCCAATGTACATAATCTCAGTGAACAATCTGCGCTTTTTCTACATATGTACAATCTTAAGCATAGCATTAATTGGAACAGTGCCAAACCAGTCATAAAATGCAGTAATTATATCTTGAGAAATATATTATAATGTATCTCCATTAACGCGTTCCTAAATTTCACCCTTAGCCCTGGTTTGTTCATGCTGGACCCCATTATTACTACAGATATAAAATCTCAAATAAAGTTGTTTCAGGATTTTGTACCACTAATTAAGGTTGAGAGGTGGGTAGTCTAATACCCACTTCCACTACTTAAGGCAATGTATGTCCAGCCTCCTGTTCATTCCTTGAAAAGGTCTTTAAGAATAAAGATTAAAGTGCTCGGAATCATTTTCCACATTTCCTTTGTGGGTGTATCTGCATCTTTGAATATATATAGAAAACGGCCCGTATTCCGGCCATGTAATCGGTGTGAGGAAGAGTGAAATGCTGGGGGTCTGGTCGCCCAGTACTAGCAATTTCTACATGTACAAGAACCGAACAGAAGATAATCTCAACATCCACCTGGCTCGCCCAAACCAGGGCATCACGGAAATTGGAAACCAAGGAGAGGCAGAAATTGCAATGTTCCGGGAGCACTCAGGAAGCTTTGTGAATGGCTATAAATCACAATCTGGTCTCCGAACTGGGCATGTCGCGTTATCTCCCGTACCAAGCGGTGTATTGCAACCAACTCGGATGTGAAGGCAGACGCAGAGCCCCCCTGAATTCAAACAGAGGGGATATGGCGTGGAAACTGACCCCCCCCCCCTACCCAACTCTTGGGATTTGGAGCCATCCGTATACACTGGCATGGTTCCAAAGTGACACACAGTGTGCTCCAAAAAGGCCAAACTCTGCTTTGGGAGCAGAGTTGTGGCGACAAATAGTCAAAGGTGGTACCATCCAGGGTGGTGACCTGGGCAGAACCAGGGACATCACTGGTCAGAGAGCTATACCTAGTTCTTGGAGTTTCGCGGCCCTAAACTCACAAGGGCTTAAGGTATGACTGGCGTCTCTCGGCGGTATAGGCACTGCCAAGAACAGCTGTGGATGCAGTGAGAGCTGTTGGTGGCTGAGGGAGGTGCCGGGCTTGCACATTTTAATTTTTTGTTTATTTTAGAAGCCCACCTAGGGACTGCATAGGTTGCCGTACACAGTACAGCCTATGACTAGTCTATATTAAAAAACAAATAAGTAAATAACAAATAACAAGGATAAAAAGATCATAGATTAAAAACAAAAAGATAACAAGGAAGTACAGTCCAGCATCGGGGGAACCTGACTGCCCCCGGCGCAGGAGCACGCGACCAACAACAAACAGTCAAATAGAGTGGAGAAAAAGAGTCGTATAGTCCGTAGATCAGTGTGCACGAAGATGTCCTGAGAACAAGGGACAAGGGTAGCGACCCAGCTTGTCCCGGGAGAGGTATCGTGCGCAAAGATCACACATAATGGGACATAACATAACATAATTTCACGGATGACAAAAGCCACAAGGGCCTATCAAAGGTCATCCGCATCTGTCAAAACCCACCCACAAAAAGCACAATAGCCAGGGAAAAACAAAATAAGGGTCCCCCACAATATAATATAACAGATGAAAAAAGCCACAAAGGCCCATCATAGATCATCTTAGACAAATGGCCTCTTTTTTAAGGCACCCAAACTCCCAAGAAAACTACATCCAGAGGATTGCATCCAGAAACAAGGGTATCACCAATCAAGGCTCGTCAAGAACTAAATCATGCAGGTATAGATATATACAAACAATAATAATATATACAAAACTTAGAAACCATCACAACCTTCCCTCCCCATAAACTCATCCAACCTACTCTTGAATACATTTAAATTTGGAATACGTACTAACCTCTGCAGCAATTTGTTCCAGAAGTCTACCACTCTATTGGTGAAAAAATATTTTCTTAAATCCAACCTATACCCTTGCTTTTTAATTTTCAAGTGGTGACCTCTAGTCCGCTTTCCATTATCTAACTGAAAAAACTTGCTAACATCCAATTTATCTATCCCGGAAAAATTTTTAAACAGCTCAATCATATCCCCTCTCACACACCTCCTTTCGAACGAGAACATATTTAATACCCTCAGTCTATCTATATATTCAAGATGGCTCAGGAAAGGAATAATGTTGGTGCACTCCAGTGCAATGACTCGAGAAGAACTGATCCCCGAGGAACCCCATTGATAACATCCCTCCACTCTGACTTTACACCATTTAGCACTACCCTTTGCTTCCTGTCTTTCAGCCACTCAGCTATCCAATTTGAAACACCCCCACATATCCCAATCATTTTTAATTTATGAACTAGTCTCCTATGTGTTACCTTATCAAATGTTTTACTAAAATCCAAGTAAATAACATCTACATTCTCTCCCTTATCTACTTGACTTGTTACGAACTCCAGAAAGTCTAGTAAATTAGTCAAACATGATCTACCTGATCTAAACCCATGCTGAGCATCGCTAAAGAACTTTCTAGGATCTTTGTTGCTATCCTGAGCTAATTTAATTTCTGACACCCTTTTGTTCTTCTTTATAATCTTATTTAACTCATTCCTAGCCATTCTATAATCACTTAAATCATCAGGTATTTCTCGATATTCCAGTGACCTAGTATACAACTTCTCCAGAGCTATTGAGAAACTTTCTACCCCTTCTTTAAGTATCCTAGAATGAATATTATCAGGGCAGGAGGCCTTGGTAGTATCTAACTCACCTATTAGTCCTTTTATCGTCCTCCAATCCACACTAATGGTAGTAAACACCTCTTTCCCTGACCCATGAGTACTATACATAAGACTATTTAGTTTCTCCTTTGTAAATACTGATGCAAAATGACCATTTAGTACCTCAACTATTTCCTCATCAGTTTCTCTCACAACCCCTTTATATTTGATAGGTCCTATTTTAACTCTGCCAGACTTGTTATTAATTTTCTAGTAACTAAAGAACTTTCTAGGATCTTTGTTGCTATCCTGAGCTTATTTAATTTCTGACACCCTTTTCTTCTTCTTTATAATCTTATTTAACTCATTCCTAGCCATTCTATAATCACTTAAATTTTGAATATTATTTTCTACCTGTAATTTTTTATATGCCCTTTTCTTCTCTGAAATTTTTCTAGCTATCTCCTGATTCCACCATAATGGTTTCCTACTTTTGTTCCTAATGGCCTTTATTGGGATACATTGCTCTTGGACTGCATTTATTATATGCTTGAAAGTATCCCACATCTCATAAGCATTTTTACCTCTGAATTCTACATCCCAGTCTACCAAATTTAGCAAGCTTCGAAGTTTTACATAATCTCCCTTATGAAAATTTGGAACTTTTAACGCATTCTCGGTTATTTTATACCCTTCTCAATTCCCAAGTTAAAACGAACT
Source organism: Ceratothoa steindachneri (assembly GCA_963969495.1). NCBI lineage: Eukaryota > Metazoa > Arthropoda > Malacostraca > Isopoda > Cymothoidae > Ceratothoa > Ceratothoa steindachneri. The sequence goes on from OZ018318.1 coordinate 251,847,098, forward strand.
ATCTGATGGTCACTATTTCCAAATGCTTCTCCAACAGTCAATTCTTGAACTAAATGATCACTGTTAGAAAGTACTAAATCTAATATATTGTCCCCTCTCATTGGCTCATTAAGAAATTGATTCAAAAAATTATCCTCAAAGCATACCATGAACCTGCCACTTGTTCTATCCCTACCTATCATATTTTCCCAGTCCACAGAGTTTAAGTTGAAGTCCCCAATAATAACTGCATCTGTTTCACATCCCTTACTTATTTTCCTTATCATTAGTTCATCTATATCATCAGTCTGCCCAGGTGGTCTGTAAAAAGCTCCCAAATGCACCATTCTATTTTTACTGAACCTAATATCTATCCAAAGTGACTCAACTCCATCTTGCTTTATTGAAGTATTTAAACTTGAAACAATGTTGTTTTTTATATAGATAATTATTCCTCCACCAATCCTACCTGTCCTTTGACTAATGTACATATTATAGCCCTGTAAATCAAATTCACTTATAGTGTCACTAAATTCTATTTCATTAACCCATGATTCAGTAACACATAATATATCTATATCCTCATCGCTAATATAACTAAATAGCTCATCCTTCTTGTTTCTAAGAATATGAGCATTTGTATAGAAAAATTTAACCCCCCTATCCCTGAAGCACCTCTTCCAACCTGAATGACCTCACCTCTATTGCCTTGGAACCTATTTCTGTTATCTGCCAAGTTCATTCTACTTTCAGTACTATAATGTCCTCTCATAATTCCCTGACCACTATTAGTATCTAGTTTCCCACCCGCAAAGGCCTAATAACACGATCATATTCCTCCCACAACACATCTACCCCACTCCTACTCAAATGCAGTCCATCTATTGCATACATTTCTTTCATTCCAACAAACCTATCCCACACATCCACAAACATGACACCTTCCATCTCACAAATCCTCCTCACATAATCATTCTTCCCAATCGCACGAGACATCCATTCTACCCCAACATCCATTCTTGGAAGCACACCTGTCACAACACCTTTCATTCTACTTTCTTTCACCTTTTCAATCAACCTCTTGTACCTCTCACATAACTCACATGCACCCACTTTCTTCACATCATTCACTCCTACATGTGTAATCACAACCGCATCCCTTGCACAGCCAGACACCAGCTCCTCATACCTATCAGACAGATCTCTCACTCCAGCACCCGGCAAACACACCCTCAAACCATTCAATCTACTTGCATTCAACTTCCTATCTAAATATCTAACTCGCGAATCACCCATCACAAGCACTTCAGTCAGACTCCTATTCCGAACCCCCACAGACCTAACTCCATCCCCACTCCTATTCTCATTCAAACTACCAGTCACTCTACCTCCACCCCCACTCCCAGTTACTTCCTCTCTTAGGGCACTGAATCTATTAGTCAAGCTAATAGGTTCTGTGTCCCTCTGACTCACACACCTATTCTCCCGCTGGCTAACAACCTCAACAAAGGCAACCCTATTCTCACAAAGAACAGGAGAAGCCTCCCTAGCTACACGTTTCCTAAACACTCTCCACTGTCCCCCATCCTCACTAGGCCTATTTCTAACTAATCTAAGGGGGCTAACTTCACTATCCCTATAACTATCATATCCTACCTCCTCCACCGGCCCTCTACTTTCACCTGAAACATCTAACTGGCCTACCTCACCAGCTAACCTATTCCCAGCCCTAGGCCTAACACTAAGTTCCCTCCTGAGCTCAGCAACTAACCCCTCCAGCCTACATATCCTGTCTCTAAATCTACAATGCATTCATGCAGCCCACATACAACACATGTATACCCCTCACCAATGCATACATTCTGACACTCATGCTCACTTTCATCCCCGAACTCCATCACTTATTCAAACAAAGAAAGAACTTAAGTAGTAATAAGAAAAAACAGAAGAGCAACTTAGCTTTCGCTGATTCTGTGGTGAAAAAAATGTAGAAAAATCTGAAACATAAATCAACAGACCGAAACAAGATTTAAGGCACAACAAAGTCCAAATCAGTCGCTAATTAAACAGTCAACCTAGAAACGAGGTTTCAAAACACCAATTTAATTTAGCTACTACGTACTTTTCCACGCAAAATAAGGTAAACAAAAGAACCTGGCTGAAAAATTAACAATACTAAACAACTTTGTTATATTAACCAAATATACGATCTAATAACTTAATATTTATGTTCATTATGTTACTACACTATACGTAATACTATTTTGCATAAAAACTATCAAACACCAAAGTATAGCAAATAATCAAAATATTCCGAGAGCTCTACGAAACACGTGCTGCCTGTTCGAATGAGAAATAGGGTTCATTCAACAAGAATATGCAGAACAGTCTGGGGGACAACGCAGTCGTCGCAGGCAAGCGCTGCATCAAATGGCAGTGCATCCAATTTGGAGACGACAGAAAGCAACCTGAAGTCATCAGGGCATTGGGGGGTAGGTGCATGGGAACAGTCGCGGCGCAATGGAAATAAAATTTACGTCCCCTTCGACTGTCTCAATCTTCTTTGCCAAACTGCCCAGAGAGCTGCCAGTATTCCTGTCATGTAATTGGTGTGAGGAAGGGCGAAACACTGGTCTGGGCACCCAGTCCTCGCAGACTTTTTCGCGCCCTTAGTCCCCGCAATTCCTACATGTCCAGGAACACAGCAGAAGATAATCTTGACATCCACCAGACTTGCCAAAACCGTGGGGTCACGGATATCGCGAGGCAAGGGATGAACAGATTCCAATGCCACGAGAGCACTCATGGCGCTTTCTGAGTCGCTATAAATCACAATAGATTCCCCAAATCGGGCACGTCGCGTTACCTCACGTACCAAGAAGTGTATTGCAACCAGCTCGGCTGTGAAGAGAAACGCAGCACTTGGCAGAGCCCCGCTAACTTCGAACATAGGGGATACGGCGTGCAAACCGACCCCCTCTTCAGACTTGGAGCCATCTGTATAGACTGACACGGTTACCAGCGTAACACGAAGGGTACTCCAAAAAGACAGAATGCAATACTCCCAGGGCTGTAGGAGCTTTAGCAGCATAGGCGTGGTGACAAATAGTCAAAGGTGGTACCGTCCAGGGTGGTGTCCTGGGCAGAAACAGGGGCACCACTGGCCAGAGAGCTATGGAGAGCTATACTTAGCTCTCTGGCATCTCTCGGCGGCATAGGAACCGGCGAGATCAGCTGTGGATGCAGTTAAAGCTGTTGGAAACTGAGAGAGGCGCTGAGCTCGCCCGGTTGTTTTGAGTTTTTTTTTTTTGTTGTTTTTTAATTTTATAAGCCCATCGGGTGACTGCCTACTTGGGCATAAAAGTCTTCATACTCACTACAGCTTACAACTAGGCTATATTAAAAAAACAAAACAAATAAGTAAATAAAAAATAACAAGGATAAAAAGATCATAGACTAAAAACAAAAGGCTTACAAGAAAGAAGCGTGTTCCAACGTTGGAAGTAGGCCCGCCTTCCACCGACGCAGGAGCATGCGACCCACAACAGTCAAATAAAGTGAAGACCAGTCTCCTCCTAAAATTCGTATAGTCCGCAAGTCCCGAGTACAAGGGACACGCGATAGCGACCCCGCAGGTAATGTGCGCGAAGATCACCCATACTGGGACATTCAACAAGAATGTGCCCAACAGTCTTCACAGTATGGCACAGGCGAGCGCTCCATCAAATGGCAGTGCGTCCCGCGAGTGTGTCCAATTCGGAGACGATCAGTTGGGGATGCAGTGAGAGCTGTTGGCGACTGAGGGAGGGCCGGGCTTGCGCGTACAGGCGAATAATGCACTGTGCATGACGCAGAGTGAGTACCATCTTCCCAGCATCTGCAAGTAGGCTTTCAATGGGGGAAATGCGGAAGTCTCCGGTCACCAGACAAAGGTCGATGTGGTAGATTGAGTCCAACTTCCGCGATATAGGTTCAACTGCGGATGCATAAAACTCGCAGCCCTATCCGAGCTTGGAACAAACAAAGGATCAATAAAAAAGTAAGGCAGTGCACCAAGCGATGAAGGTTACGGAACGAAGGATATCCATGGCGCGGGTACAAGAGACCCTAAGGATGTGAATGAGTCTCCCAGGTGAGGAATTGGTTAAATACAAGACTAAAGAAACGGTGTGAGTCCACCACTTCCAGGTGCCTAACATTGAGAAACAGGTCCTGGTTAAGGTGGAGCCGTGGATGGCGCCAGAAATGCACCAGCCTAGTTTTGGCCATGGAAAATCGAAGCCTGTGCGTTTCGGCATGGAGAAGAAGCGGTTCAATGCCTGTTGGAGTCGACGCTCCAGAGTTGGCATCTGGGCCGCGCCAAAAGAAATCGAAAGGTCGTCCACGTAGAGCTTAGCGAGAACATCTTCCGGCAGCATCGAGGTGATGTCATTGATGCTCAGGGCAAAGAGTGTGACACTGAGGACACTTCGCTGCGAAACACCCTCTTTCTGCTTCATTGGGTCGGAGAGGCCCCCCTCCCCCGCCTGTACGCGGAATTGACGATCTCGCAAAAATTCAAATAAAAGGATTGGGAAGCGTCCCCTCGCCCCCACCGTGTGGAAAGTCTCCAGATCGAAAAACAACGAAGGAAGGCCTCGCAGACGGCATTTTCCAGAGCATCCGACGTCGACTCGAACTTGCGGAAGCCGCACTGTGCAGAAGACAGATGGCCTCTGCTGTCCCGATAGAAGGGTAATCGAATATTTATCAATTTCTCCATAAACTTGCACACACGAGAAGTTAGAGAGATTTGGCGGAAACCCGACGTGGCCGGGGTAGTAATCTCTCCCCGGTTTACGGAAAAGCCAGGACAGTAGAGATTCCCCAGGAATCTGGGAGGATACCTTCCACCCATATCCTGTTGAACAAATCTAACAAAGGCCATGCCTCGCTCACCCAGGTGTCGAAGCATTGCGTACGGGACATCGTCTAGACCAGGGAGGATGTCCGCGCACGAAGCGACAGCGAGACGCAACTCACTCAAAGTAAACCTGTTGTTGAAGGGTTCTCCGCCTCTGGAGGTAAAGTCTAGTCGGCGGCCTTAGGCGACATCACGATGTACCTTGAATGCTGGCGGAGCAGTATCCAGGTCAGAGAATGCGAAGAAAGCAGCTGCGAAGGATACTGCCACGGATACCGTCCGAGATTGCGAGCCCATTCTCCTGGAGAACGGGAGGGGGATCATGCCAGAACTTGTAAAGGAATCCTTTTGTTAGCTTCCACACCTCTGCTAGAGGTGTCTTCCTGTTAAGTGAAGGCACCTATACGTGCCAAGAAGAGTGGAGGGCGTGCTTCGAAATATACCGGAACATAGCCCTTGCTCGACGAAATTCATTGACAGTGAAGTCGTTCGGGCGGCGCTTATAGAGCATGTAGGCAAAACACTTCTGTTTAAGGGTCGTCTCACACTCGGCTGACCACCACGGGAGTGTTCGGCGTACAAAGCAGCCAGACGTTCTAGGAATAGTAGTTAGGCCCACGGCGATGAGGTTGGCGGAGAAAAACTCAACGGCCTTATCTACCGACCTAAAATCCTCGACTGAGACAGAGAAATCACTCATTTCCTGAAATGCAGACCACCGCACCTCCCAAAATTATATTTTGATGGGAAAGTGATCACGATCATGGAGGTCATCGCGGAAATAACAGTATACCTTCTATCCAAGTGCAGTTGCACAGCTGCTTTAGAAACCCTAGAAGATGGCCTTATGACCAACTTCATGGGTGTTGCCTCCTGTAAGTCTAATGACTCGGTGGAGGCGCATGGTCGTTTCTCCTTACGGGAAATGGTCACGCTGGGGGAAGGAGGAGGAACCCCAGTTTTAGCCGGTGCTGGGTAGAACCTGCAGGTTTCCCCAGGCAGAGCCACTCTCGCCAGTACCAAGCCTTTAGCCTCGCGAAATGAGGGTGCATTTCTCCCCAATTGACACATTTGGCCACACACTATTCGGACTTATCATGTGCGGCCTTGGAGCAACTTGCAAACTTTGGGTAACCCTGACTTTGCGCGTCAACAGGAACGATTAGTATGGCCGAAGTAGTGTCAGTAGTAGCACCCATGCGGAAGTGGCACGAATACCTTCACGCGTTAGCGATACCAATCGACATGCACCGACTCAGGGAGCTTATCACACAGTCGAACTTGATGAAGAACGTAGGTGGGTCTAGAGGCCCCTCCCTGTTTTTTCATCACACGTTCAACCTTGACCGCTCTATGGTCAGTGAGCTCTAAGGTGATGTCATCTATGGAGTAGTCCATGAGTTCCCTCGCATAAACTACTACTTTCACAAAGTTCATGGTAGAGTGTGGTGTCACACTCACAGGCGTGCCATCAAGTGTCTGAAGGGCACTAATCATGGCTGCATCAGGGGGATTCAACGCATTCACCACAAGGCTACTGTCAGAGAAACGGGTCACCTTCGGCTCTCTACCAATCACACTAGCTAAAACACTTCTCTGATGGATCATTTTGCCCTTAGACAATATGCTGCCATCAGTAAGCTATTAACAAGGAAACGTTTGAAGGCAGCGGGCTCAAAAACACCAGGTAACCTCTGAATGAAAGCCCCTGATGTAATCGAGGCTCCGCTTTGCACTTTTTGTCTTCGTCTGGGACTCCCCACCTATGGAGCATTGGAGTCGGATGTGCTGATCTTGGCTTGCTCCATACCAAAATGGCGAGTGGCGACTGGCTTCTAGGGCATAAGTCGGCATACTCAAGCTAGCCTAAATCTAGGCTATATTAAAAGGCAAATAAAAAAAACAAAAATACAAACAAGAAGCAAAATAAAAAAAAGATTGAAAAAATATAGAGTGAGCTCCGTCAACGGGGGAAGGCCCGCCCTCCCCGCCCGAAGAAAATTGCAAACCATAGTTGAATATTAAATAATGGGGAGAAGGCCGGCCTCCTCCAAAAAGTCTAAAAGTCAACAGGTCGGTGTGCACGAATCCATCCAGAGTACAAAGGACAGGCATTAGCGACCCCGTCCATCCCGGTATCACGACAGAAAACATGCACGAAGATTGCCCAGACTGGGACATTCAACAAGAATGTGCCCAACAGTCTGGGGAACAATGCAGTCTTTGCAGTAGGGCGCTGGCGAGCGCTCCATCAAATGGCGGTGCATCCTGTGAGTGTGCCCAATTCAGATATGACAGAAAGCAACCTGAAGCCTTCATGGCATTGGGGGGTACCCGCAGAAGGAGAGGAGCCCTGAGTCTTCTTTGTCTATTTCGTCTTCTCATTCTTTTCTTTTTAGGAGAGGAACGTGGGGAATGAAACCGCTTCTCTCCTCCGCCAGTAGTTACCCCTAGGCCAGATGGACCGACCTTAGCAAGATCCTTCTCTGAAATGGAGAAGGTCTTGGATGTCACAAGGGCACCAGCCAGGGGAGGAGATCCCTCCTCTCATTGTGGATCCTCAGAGGCCCGAGCCATCTGAGAAGCTTGCACAGGGGTGGCCTCCAGTTCTGTGCTTGGCACTGAGGCCAGGTTCAACCCCATGGAAGATTCTACCGTCTGATGCTGGCTCACCTCAGCAGCCATGTTCATCTCTTGGGTTGAATCAATGTGGCCATCCCCCCCCCCCCTCCCCAAAATATCATGGATCCCATTCAAGGAGCCATTTTTTATTGTCTTGTGCCAATGAACCAGCATCCGTCACAAGTAGGAAATTAGGAGGGATGGGCGATGAGGCTTGCCATCCCTTGCTCCCTTAAAGTGGTTGGCCCTATAGAGCGGTCAATTATGGGCTGCCTGCCTGCTTTCTTGTCAGTCTGCTTGGAAAGTAAAGGGGGGGGGATTACCGCTGAAGAGAGGGAGTTACTCAAGGGAGGAGGGGGAGTCCCCTACACCCATAGTCATGGAAGAGAAGTACGCCTATTCTCCAGTCAAAGAGCATGGAGGGTCCCCTGTGAAAGCACGGGGAGGAAGGTTGAAGCTGCTCGAGGGCAGCTCTGATAATGTAACTGTGGTAGTGAATGAGTTTTTCTCATCACCACACACAGTGGCCGACTCTGCGAGGGGTGAACACAGGGCTGGCAGAACCAGCTGCCGACATTTGATGCCACTCCACCCACCTAGTGACCTGTGAGCCCATTGGCATGTTGGCAATTGGGCCTCAAACATATTAAGAACCTACCACACAAATTGGAGCTCAGGGGTAAGGGGGGTTGTCCCTTTCCCCATCAGCCTCGATCTGTGTTGGTTGGGTGAGAGGAAGCTGGTCGGCGTCTACCCTGTGAAATTAGAGGCCAACCAGAGAAAGTTATGGGAGAGGTTTTATGAAAAGGAAGGAAACATGGCAAGAGACAGGGTGTCAGAAAGAAGAAGCTAACGGGGTGCTGAGTCCCGTCAGCACAGTGGCCAAGAAGGCAAATAGCCAAGCCCAGAGAGGAGCCCCCAGCTGGGAGGCCACCTGCCATAGTTTCATTCAAGCAAACACAATACACAATGGCGATAATGAGCATAGTTGTTGCATGCTTATTCCAACTTATGGAAAAGCCATGTTAAAAGTATGTAGAGAGGGAGGTTTTGGCTAAATGACAATTTTTAATCTCTCCCTTTTCAGGAACATTTTGATGTATTGGTGAACAGTCAATGGCATTGGGTAGCAACAGGGTAAAGTCTTAGTTGAGAAAAAATTAGCTGATATGGAGGATGGGAAGTCATCTGAATATTGGAAAAGAGTTACCTCCATCATGATGATTCAGGCCAAGTATCAAAATGTTGACATCATGACTACATGTTGTGGTGGAGCAAATGTGAGTGTGTGTAAAAAGGGCCATTCTCCCACCCTTTTTCTTAATACCCTCTCCCTCCCTCTGTAAGAATGTGTGTTTGAATGGGAATGGGTTTGTTTTTTCTGTTTATTTGTTTTTTATTGATTAGCATGTTATTATAAGATGTTTTTTTTCTTTCCAGGCACCATATTCTGGAAAGGACTTAGTGTCATATATCTTTATATAGCAAACAAAATATTTCTAGTGTTGTTAAGGAAAGAGGGCTTAGAATAGCCACGCAAGAGTGATAAGATCACTTCACTTCCATCAAGCGCAGAGGTGCCAATTGTTAGGAAGTCATAGGCATTTTGCTCACTCGAGTGGCAGGTGGCTGGACGTCCCCCATCCCTCTTTGTACCACGTGAGGCTTTTGTTTGTTAACTATATATTGACTGTTGTAGTCCAGATTTTGGGGGGTTGCTTGTTTGATTTTTTTAATTGTTCTTAGGATCGATTAATAATATAAATAAGTGGGACTTATTTATTTTTTTTTATTTCATATATATAGGAAACTTTAGCTGTATTTTTTATGAATAGTAACGAGATCTCCAATATAATCGCCCCTCTCTATTGTAGATATTTTGTACATTTTTTTTGTAAGTAAAGGGACTGTATATACAATCCGTTTCATTCTCCTTCAATTTCTCACGTCCGGATTAGTGTAGGAAGCGGGTTGGATCGATTGGGGGTTAGTCTAAATTTTCAGCCTGCTACATTTGGCGCCTGAATAGGGACGTGAGACTTTGAAACCGGGAGTGTGACGGATTGGATTGCAGTCCATACTCAATTAGCGTGGCAAGTAGTTTGGTTGTTTTTCACCTTTGTCTATCGCTGTTACTAACCTGGGAGGATGGCTTCTGTGGAACAGGGCCTCCATGATGAGATCGTGAGACTGAGGCTGGAATTGAGGCAGAAAGAGGAGGAATGTATGATGTTGAGGAACGTGATTGAAGAGTGATGTGATAAGTATGGATGAGAAGACAGACAGGATGATGAAAGAAATGGACGAGAGACAGAAGCAGGTTGACCAATGGATGAAGGACTTGTACGACATGATGAAGGGGTCAGGACCGGCCTCAGGACCCTCCACCTTGACCCCTGATCCGACTGAAGGAGATAAGACTAATGGGATCAATGGGAGTGTGTGCGAGTCTAGAGAGGATAGGGTGATTATGAGTGATAGGAAGGATGGAGAATGGATGAGAGTTGAACGCAAGAGAAGAAGGAAGAGTGGTGCAAAGGGGAAGGATAGGAAGGTAAGAGGCAAGAGTGTGGACTCATTGTACTCGGATGAAGGAGAGAGTCATGGTATGATTGATATGAGTGAGAGTGAAGGCAGCTCAAGTGAGAGTGAAGTGAATGTGGGAAAGGGTATTTTGATAAGGAAAGTGCCAAAGATAGATAGATTTAGGTTACATGGTGGGAAAAGTGTGGAAGAATTCTTCGGGGAATTTGAGCGATATTGTAAGCTCAAGTACCCGGAGAATAAGGGATACTGGATGAATGTTTTGGGGGAATGTTTGGAGGGAAAAGTATTGGAGTTTTTCCGTGGGATTACAAGTGTGGGGGAACCAAGGTACAATGTGGTGAAGGAGAGATGGATTGGGCTGGTGAAACGAATGAAAGAGAGTGTGAAGTATAAAAGGGTGAATGAATTTGAGAAGGCTTAAATGGGGAAAAGTGAAAGTGTGAACATGTATGCACATAGGCTTGAGAGTATGGCGAGAACGAGGTTTGGTGATGATGATGTAAATGAATGTAAACCACTGATGAGGAAGTTTTTGGACACAATACCGCGAAAGGTGAGTGAATGGCTGAGAGGAAAGAGAAAGGAGAGAATGAGACTGACAGGTGAACGGTTGATGTGGGAGGATGTGTTGGAACTGTTAGAAGATGGACGATGTTGGAGGTAAGAAGCCCAGGAACCTTCATCCACCCCAGCAGTTTGTCAGCTACAGGGATGCCCTGAAGGTTGCACCAGCTGGAGTGATGTCGAACTTCCTGGGTCGGCAGAATGGATGGGTAAATGGAGGATGGTTGAATGGAAGGGGGCAGATGGATTTCAAGCGTGGGAATGGATATATGAGAGAGAAACCGAGGTATGTCCCAGCAAACGAGAGACCGAATGGTGGGAGAAAGATTGTGGAATGTCGTCGGTGTGGAAGGAAAGGTCATATGTTGGCAGAATGTAGGTGGATGTCTGGTGCATGTTTTGGGTGTGGTAATAAAGGGCATATGATAAAGGATTGCCAGGAAAGTGTGAAAGGGTGCTTCAAATGTAAAGAAATAGGCCATTTGAAGAAAGATTGTCGGAGGTTGAATGGTGGAGCAACTGCTGGGGAAAGTATGAAATATGCATGTGGTTAATTGTGGAAAGGCTGGTCATTATGCAAGGATGTGTCGTAACCAGAGGAATGTATGTAGCTATTGTGCGATGGAAGGACATTCAGTGAAAAGTGTCGGATTAGACTGAGAGCGCAAGGTGTGAATGGAATGTCTGAAGCGGGAAACTGAATTGTAAGAGTACGTACCTGCTGAAGTATCCTCTGGGTGCATGAGTGTGAGTAATGTGTTGGTAAGTCTGTCTAGTGTGAAAGTGCTGTCTGGTACGAAGTATGAGTGTCTGAGTGTGAAGGTAGAATTGAATGGAATCGAGTGTTTGGCTTAAATAGATTCTGGATGCAAGGCGAGCTTGGTGTATAAAGATGTGTATGACAAGGTTAGCGAGAAAGCCCTCCTGTCTGAGTGCAAGGGTAGTTTGGTAGGTATTGGTAATAGGAGAGTGCCTGTGATTGGAATGATAAGTACAGCTGATCGAATGCATGATATTATGATGAATGAATGTGAATTCTCGGTGATTGATAAGGTGAGTAGTGAGTATGGTGTGATTTGGGGGTATGATTTTATGAAAATGAATCGTATGGTTGTGCATCCTTCGAGTGGTCAGATTGAGAGAAAGATTGGTAAAAATGGTAGCGTTTTGAGGAGTGTGTTTACTGGTATTGAGGTGACTGCTATGGAGAATGTAAGGCTTGTGAAGGGTGAAAGGGTGTCTGTTAGAGTGAGTTGGAGTAAGGATGTTAGTTTGACTGTGGGTGAGAACACTGTGATATTGGATGGAAAGGATGCGTGTTATAAGGTAAGGCGTGTTGCTTGTGTGTTTGATGGCTTGATGAGAATGAATGATCCTTTTGTATGTGTGCAGGCGGACCCCAGTGTGAAAGAGCAAGTGAGGGGAATCCAAGTCGGAGATGTACTGGGCCACCTCTCCACTGTCAATGAGGTAGGTATGGATGATAGTACGGATATCAGGGTGAATGTTGCGAATGAAAAGACATGTGAATGGATGTATAATGAGGTGAAGGACATGGTGAAATTGGATGGATGTTTGACTGAGTATGAAAGGGAGGATGTGTATCGAATGATATTTGAGTGAAAGGGAGCCCTCAGTAAGGGTGATCTGGATTTCGGGGTTGCAAAGCTCCCGGAATTCAAGATTGTCCTGAAGGAGGACTCCCCAATCTATCAGCGGCCGAGGCATTTCCCACGTCCGGTTGCTGATGAGATTGAGGAGCAGTGTTTGGAATTGGAGCAATTGGGGGTGATTGAAGAGAGCGAGAGTGCATGGAATAGTCCAATTGTACCTGTACGTAAGCCGGATGGAAGATTGCGTCTGTGTGTGGATTATAGAAAGGTGAATGAAAAGACTGTGAAAGAAAGGTTTCCGATGTGTGTGGTATCTGAGTGTGTGTATAGTATGCATGGGATGGAGTGGTTTACGAAGTTGGATCTGGTACGGGAGTATTACCAGATGCCCATTGCTGAGGAGAGCCGGCTGGTAACTGCCTTCTCTTCCTCAAAGAGTTATTACCAGTTCCGGAACCTCAGCTTTGCGTTGGCTAATGCTCTCGGAGATTTCCAGCAGGCAATGAATGTTGTGTTGAGTAAGTTTGCGAGTAAGAATGTGATTGCATTTATAGATGATATTTTGATTATGACTGAGACTTTTGAGGAGCATATGAGATTGGTGAATGATGTGTTGAGAACGTTGGAGAGTGTTGGTGTGAAGGTAAAAGTGGCGAAGTGTGAATGGTTTGCGAAAGAAGTGGAATTCCTTGGGCATATGGTGAGTGAGAATGGGTTACGAAATTCGCCGAAGTATGTTGAGAAGGTGCGAATGTTTCCAAAACCGGTGACTGTGAAGCAACTGAAGTCGTTTTGGGGTTTGATTGAGTTCCAGCGAAAGTTTATACAGGATTGTTCTGGTGTGAGTAAGCCGCTGACTGAGTGGATGGGCAAGAAAGGTAGTACGGTTGTCAGGTGGAATGATAAGATGAATGAGGCGTATGAGAGACTGAAAGAGGCAGCGGCTGAAGATGTTGAATTGGATTACCCAGATTATAGTGTGAATGCTAAGATGCTTGAATTGTATACAGATGCGAGTGGGTATTGTATGGGGAGGTTTTCTGATGCAAGAGCAGCGTTTGAATGGAGAGAATGTCAGGCGAATAATTGGGTATGTATCCAAGGCTATGAATGCGGCTGAACGAAAGTATTCGACTGCGGAGCGAGAGTTGGCTGCAATAAGGTATTGTTTGAAAGTGTTGTGTTCATTTTTGTATGGTGTGAGGTTTGTGATAAAAACCCATCATCAACCTCTTGTGTATCTGCAGCGTATGAAGTGGGCTGATAGTAGGATTGCAAGGACTTTGGAAGATTTGAGTGACTTTGACTATGTGATTGAGTACGTGCCAGGTGAACGAAATGGAGTGGCTGATTTGATGTCAAGGTATCCTGGTACGAATAATGAAAATGTGTGTGGAGTGAGTGATCCTGAGTATTTGCCGAAAGGGATTATGAATCGAAAGGAGAGTAAGGGTGGTGGTGATTCCTTGTTTGAGAGTGTATGGAATGGTTTGCAAGATTTGAAGAGTGATGGAGTAGATGTGAGAGTGCCCGATAGTGTGGATGATTTAAGTAAGGAGGTAATGAATGAAGTATGTAGGAAGACTGAAAGCATTGGCATGGCAAAGGTGCGGAACTTCATGAAAGAATTGAGAGCGATGTGTATGCAAGGGGTCCCGTCCCACCATTTCAGGAAGTGTTGATTGTAGTGAGTCGTTTGTATGGAGTGATTGTTTATGTGCACTTTGGTGGTGAGAGGCCGATTGTGTACAAAGATGAGAAGATCAAGGGTTTGAATGCTAGTGTGGTACATCTGCAATGTTTGAGCGGTGTGCACTACAATTGGGTGATTGAAAAGTGTTCATATGTAAGAGAGAAGAATGATTGTCTGGATGAAGATGAGCGTCGTGTGGTGAGTGATGATATGGGAGTTAATGACAGTGTGGATATCAGTGCTGATGTTGGTGTGCTTGTTCCTTCGGTGTATTGCGAACATGGTGGACCTGATATGATGGAAGCAAGAGTGAAAGTTGGTGAAAGGTTGTTCTGTGGTTTGATTGATACTGGAGCGCAAGTGTCTTTAGTGAATGAGAGGATTCTGAGTAAGTATCATGAGTTTAGATGTTGCGAGCATAAACCTGTGAAGTTACGGATAAGTGGATTAGGGAATGGCATGATAGTGGCATGGGAACAGGTTAGTCTGAAAGTGAGTTTGGGTAATGGTGTGAATGTGAAGCATGACTTTGTGATTCTGAAAGATGAGCAAATGCCGTGTTGTTTCTTGCTTGGTGTAGACTTTATGAGATTGAATGATTTGTCTTTGGATGCTGATAAGGATTGTCTTATGAAAGGTGAATTTGAGGTAATGAAGTTGAATGAGTGTGCGAAGAATGTTGTCAAATTTTGTGGCATGATTGAGTTGGTCATGGATGATGAGAATGAGATTTTAAGTGATGATAATATTCTAGAGATGACAGAGTTGTGGCCTTTTGTTAGTGAGTTGAAGAGGGGTGTAATGATGCGTGTTGATTTGAATGAATGGCCAGAGTGTTTAAGTGATTTTAAAAGGTATGCTAAGGATTTTGTTGTTTGTATGGATGTTGTATATTTTGTGAGGCATGTGAAGGGTGGTGATGATATGTATGTACCTGTGATGTCCTTAGTTGGTATGATTGGTCTGGTGAAGGTTGTACATGATAATTATGGGCATATGGGTAAGTTTAAGCTGTGGGAGTGTATGAAGGAGCGTGTGTTCCATCCGTTTCTGAGAACTGTTGTGAATGATGTTGCAACTACGTGTGAAAGGTGTCAGAAGCGAAAGTTGCAAGATGTGCAAGTGAAACCACCGATGTGGAAAGTTGATGCGAAAGAACCATTTGAATTGGTAGTGATTGATTGTGTGTCTTTGCCACGTACAAGTGCTGGGAATGTTGGTATGGTTGTGATGGTTGATCAGAAAAGTAAGTTTGTGTATGCAGCGCCTGTGAGAGATAAAAGGAGTGTGACTGTTGCGCGTGTGGTTGAGCAGTTGTATTTTCCTATGTGTGTATGGAAGCCTAGAAGATGTCTGAGTGATAATGGGCCTGAATTTGTAGAAGTGTTTGAGCAAATGTTGAGAGAATGGTGTGGAGCATGTGAGAACAACTCCGTATGTACCGTTGTAGCGGGTCGAAAAATTTAGACTAACCCCAATTGATCCAACCCGCTTCCTACACTAATCCGGACGTGAGAAATCGAAGGAGAATGAAACGGATTGTATGTACAGTCCTTTACTAACCAAAAAAAATACAATATTTACAAAAAATATGGGTAAATATGCACCCAATGAGCCTTTTTATATATATACTAAAACAATCCTATCTTGGAACCCAATCAATCAAAAGATATATATTAATACTAAGAGTCAGCATATACAAAAGGGGACAACCAAAACAAGAGACAACAAAAAGAGGAGTTTTCTTACGTGGTACCACGGTTTACGATTTGCCGGCCTCCCCGGGGAAAAATCTTGTCGGCAGTCACTCTTGTGACAAAATTGGGTGTGCGGGGCTTATGGTGCCTGTCACCTCGGAGCTCAGTTTTCTTTAAGATCCAGTCAAGTACTATTAGAAGACTTCTTATATCTTCTTTAAATATCTCCAAAATATTTTTGTTAAAGTCGCTCTTGCAAAATGCAGGCAATGTTTTTGTTTGTTTTGTTCTTTTTTGTTTTTTTATTCTGGTACTTGAACGCTGTCTCATAAAATTTTTAACACTGTCTTCAAATGGATTGGCTGAACGGACTATAAGAACCTTGTGTGAGATGCTGAGAATGATGAGTACAACAGTGAATGACTGGGATGTATGTCTGGGGAGAGTGTTGTGGGCGTATAATTCAACTGTGCATAGTGCAACTGGAATGTCCCCATGTCAGTTTGTGATGAACTTTGAAAGGCGAGTGAAAGATAGGTTTCATTTGAGTGAAAGTGAGCAGAGTGTATGGCGTGAGGCGCATGAAAGGTTCCGTTCATTTAAATTAGGTGCAAAAGTATTGAAGGTGAAAGAAGTGAAGGGTAGGTTGAATGTGTCAAAGATAAGTGAGAAGTTTGATGGACCTTATAGAGTTGTGAGGGTTTGGGAAAATGGAGTGACGTATGTTTTGGAGAGTTTGAATGATGGTATGACTGAGAGAGTGCAGGCTCATCAGAGTTAGTTAAGGAGATGGAGAGAACCTCCTGACTACCTGGTGAGCCATCCGGTGTATAGACTGTGTAGAGAGAGAGGTAAAGTGCATGATGATGAGATTGAATGTGATAGTATGGATCTGTCTGGGAAAGAGCTAGTCTTAGTCTCGAGGAGTAGAAAGCGTACAAAGAAGAGTGAAAGGAAGAATGAAAGTAAGTCTGAGCAGAGTGTTTCTGGTATGGGGGATCTTGAAAGGGAGATTGAGTTTTTGCGTAAACAGGTGAGTGATTGGCTGGTATAAGTAGACAAGTGAGTGAGCTGCCTGTGCCTGATTTTTCTGGTTTTGGGAACAGTATGAATGATAGCGTGTTTGGGCTGAATGAAACTAGTGTGGCTGATTTTTCGGGTTTTATGAATGGTAAGGCTAGGGGTGAGTTTGATGTAGTGGCTGATTTTTCAGGTTTCTGGTGGGAACCAGTCGAAGGGGTTTCTGGTATGCCTGTTGAGAATACAGGGGATATGAGTGAGGAGCTGATGAATGGGGGTATGAAGAGTGAAGGTTCTGAACGGAAGAGCATGAAAGAATTCTGTCGTGAGATGGGAGAAATAGTAATGAGGGCTAAGAGTATGGTTGATGAGATGATTAATAGTGATGATGAGACTGACAAGAAGACTGATGAACAACCCCGACTAATTTCTACGCGTAGCCAGGGACCAGTAGACGAGTGTGAATGGGTGTAGAAGGGTGCGATTGAGTATAAAAGGTACTGTGAGTAAGGATTGAGAGTGTATTGTGAGTGACTGTGGTCGAATGGCTTAAGGAAGAAGGGGTGTGGTGGAGCGAATGTGAGTGTGTAAAAAGGGCCATTCTCCCACCCCTTTTCTCAATACCCTCTCCCTCCCTCTGTAAGAATGTGTTTGAATGGGAATGGGTTTGGTTTTTTGTTTGTTTGTTTTTTATTGATTAGCATGTTATTATAAGATGTTTTTTTTCTTTCCAGGCACCATATTCTGGAAAGGACTTAGTGTCATATATCTTTATATAGCAAACAAAATATTACTAGTGTTGTTAAGGAAAGAGGGCTTAGAATAGCCACGCAAGAGTGATAAGATCACTTCACTTCCATCAAGCGCAGAGGTGCCAATTGTTAGGAAGTCATAGGCATTTTGCTCACTCGAGTGGCAGGTGGCTGGACGTCCCCCATCCCTCTTTGTACCACGTGAGGCTTTTGTTTGTTAACTATATATTGACTGTTGTAGTCCGGATTTTGGGGGGTTGCTTGTTTGATTTTTTTAATTGTTCTTAGGATCGATTAATAATATAAATAAGTGGGACTTATTTATTTTTTTTATTTCATATATATAGGAAACTTTAGCTGTATTTTTTATGAATAGTAACGAGATCTCCAATATAATCGCCCCTCTCTATTGTAGATATTTTGTACATTTTTTTTGTAAGTAAAGGGACTGTATATACAATCCGTTTCATTCTCCTTCGATTTCTCATGTCTGGATAGTGTAGGCGTCCGGATAGTGTAGGAAGCGGGTTGGATCGATTGGGTGTTAGTCTAGATTTTCGGCCCGCTACAATGTAAAGGCTGTAAGATGTGACATGGGCAGGTGCAACAGGACTAAAAAGTCCTAGCCAGCAGAAAGGAACACAGCAGGCATTCTGATTGCATCATATGCCAGAATTCTTCCAACAACTGCAAAACATGGTGATGGAAGATCTGAGCAAAGGAATCCAGGCTTTGGCAAGATATAGGTGCTGGAGTCACCACTGTGAAGCTAAACCCTGAATGAAGACCTTCACTACTATTTGTACAAAAGGCACAAGGGATAATCTAGTTTTTCTCAGATGAAAACAACTTCTGGCGTAACCCGTTGCATAAAACCCAGAGGCCCAGATTGGTGGTTTTCACATTAAAATCCCCAATCCTGGTCTCTGCATGAATGCAGAAAGCGAATGCCAAGCACAATACAAGAAAAGTGTAATTAATGCTTATATCAACAGTGCCTTCACCCACTGCCAAACTTGGAAAGATACACACAATGAGATTGAGAAAGCAACACAAGTACATCAACAATGGGTTCAGCAACCACTATGTACAGGTAGCCATCAAGAAGAAAATGGACCAATTTTACTTCAAAGAAGAGCATAGCAACGGAAACAATAACATAGAAAATAACATAAAGCTCTTTTATAAGAACATGCTGAACATGGCATACTGAACAGACAAAAGGGTAATTGAGGAAATTATTAATTACCCTCTGTGAGCATTTGTGAGACCCATCTTGCACACACCTTCCATTGTTACTTTTTCATAAAAACCCTATGAATGGTGCTTCAGGAAACCTCAGGAACCAAAATGCGGGGATCATCCAGTGATCCGCCAATTTCCCCGCAGGATTTGCTCAACCTTCGTGACTGTCTCATTGGACATTTTTGACATCCATGCACAACTCGCCATACACTTTTGTTAATGGCTGATGAATTTCAATTGGTTGAATGCCTTTTGTGTTCAAAAAATGAATAACTGCAAACTTCGCACTTGGCAGTAGTGGCAATCAGGAACTACATCACAAACAGCTGCCAAGCCAAGACTGAGCATGGCAACAAGGTGTGCGCAGGGGCAGGCGCATGTGTAACAAATACAACAGTGTTGCCACTACCCACCTCTGAACCTTAATTAGGAGGTACAAAAATCCTGAAACAACTTTATTTGAGATTTTATGTATGGAGTGATAATGGGGTCTAGCATGAACAAACCAGGGCTAAGGGTGAAATTTGGGAATGTGTTAATGGAGATACATTATAATATATTTCTCGAGATATAATTACTGCATTTTATGACTGGTTTGGCACTGTTCCAATTAATGCTATGCTTAAGATTGTACATATGGAGAAAAAGCGCAGATTGTTCACTGAGATTATGTACATTGGCTTGATGTTGCTTAACCCGGACATCTAGTTCTTTCACAGGTTTTCCATAATAACATTTTTGGCAGTTGTTGCAGCCTATCAAATAAACAATGCCAGGTTAGGGAGTCGGGGAAATTTTTTGACAAGATAAATTGTAGTCTCGTACTTAAAAATATCATTTATGTTCAGAGGCCTAAGTAAATGAGGTAATTTAATGAAAATATGGTTATAGGGTAAAACTAATAAGTTTTTGGCCTGAAACTTAGGGATATTAACATAACATAATTACACGGTTGACAAAAGCCACAAGGGCCTATCCAAGGTCATCTGCCTCCGTCAAAACCCACCCACAAAAAGCACCATCCCAAGGGAAAGACAAAATCAAAGTCTCCCACAATATAATATAACGGATGACAAAAGCCACAAGGGCTCATCATAGGTCATCCGAGTCAAACAGCCTCTTTTTTAAGGCACCCAAACTCCCAGGAAAACTACATCCAGAAACAAGGGTATCACCAATCAAGGCTTGTCAAGAACTAAATCATGCAGCTATAGATATATACAAACAATATTAATATATACAAAACTTAGGAACCATCACAACCTTCCCTTCCCATAAACTCATCAAACCTACTCTTAAATACATTTAGATTTGGACTACCTACTACCCTCTGCGGCAATTTGTTCCAGAAGTCTACCACTCTATTGGTGAAAAAATATTTTCTTAAATCCAACCTACACCCTTGCTTTTTAATTTTCAAGTGGTGACCTCTAGTCCGATTTCCATCATCTAACTCAAAAAACTTGCTAACATCCAATTTATCTATCCCGGAAAAATTTTTAAAGAGCTCAATCATATCCCCGCTCACACACCTCCTTTCGAACGAGAACATATTTAATACCCTCAGTCTATCTACATATTCAAGGTGCCTCAGGGAAGGAATAATCTTTGTTGCCCTCAGTTGCACTGACTCAAGAAGGTTAATATCGTGTCTAAAATGTGGGACCATGCCTGTATACAGTACTCTAGATGTGGCCTAACATAAGAGTTATAGAGTTTAAGAATAACCTCTTTACTTTTGTAACTGACATTTCTCTTAATAAAACCCAGCACTCTATTTGCCCTATTTCTTGCTTCAATACACTGCTTAGAAAACCTTAATGACTTATCTATTACTACTCCTAGATCTTTCTCATCCTCTACTGATCTCAGCCAATGCGCATCCATTTCATAGTTAAATTCTCTATTATCTTTTCCCATGGTAATAACTTTGCATTTATCAAGGTTGAAAGTCATTTGCCACTTATGTGCCCAGGATAACAATTTATTTAAATCCCCCTGCACTTTAAAATTATCATCAATATCTTTAACTACAGCTGCTAATTTGGTATCATCCGCAAAAATTGACACTTATTATTAACTGCCTCCCCAAGATCGTTTATATAGATGACAAATAATAATGGACCGAGAACTGATCCCTGAGGAACCCCACTGATAACATCCCTCCACTCTGACTTTACACCATTTAGCACTACCCTTTGCTTCCTGTCTTTCAGCCACTCAGCTATCCAATTTGAAACACCCCCACATATCCCAATCATTTTTAATTTATGAACTATTCTCCTATTTGGTACCTTATCAAATGCTTTACTAAAATCTAAGTAAATTATATCTACATTCTCTCCCATATCTACTTGATCTGTTACAAACTCCAGAAAGTCTAGTAAATTAGTCAAACATGATCTACCTGATCTAAACCCATGCTGAGCATCGCTGATTAACCCCTCCCTCTCTAGATGTTGGCAAATCCCTTTTTTAACTATTTTCTCAAGAATTTTACAGACTACAGGAATTAGGCTAACCGGTCTAAAGTTATTTGGATCCTCTTTACTACCCTTCTTGAAAATGGGGACTACATTCGCTCTCTTCCAATCATCAGGTATTTCTCCATATTCCAGTGACCTAGTATATAACTTCTCCAGAGCTATTGAGATACTTTCTACCCCTTCTTTAAGTATCCTAGAATGAATATTATCAGGGCCGGAGGCCTTGGTAGTATCTAACTCACCTATTAGTCGTTTTATCATCCTCCGATCCACACTAATGTTAGTAAACACCTCTTTCCCTGACCCATGAGTACTATACATAAGACTATTTAGTTTCTCCTTTGTAAATACTGATGCAAAATGACCATTTAGTACCTCAACTATTTCCTCATCAGTTTCTCTCACAACCCCTTCATATTTGATAGGTCCTATTTTAACTCTGCCAGACTTGTAATTAATTTTATAGTAACTAAAGAACTTTCTAGGATCTTTGTTGCTATCCTGAGCTAATTTAATTTCTGACACCCTTTTTTTCTTCTTTATAATCTTATTTAACTCATTCCTAGCCATTCTATAATCACTTAAATTTTGAATATTATTTTGTACCTGTAATTTTTTGTATGCCCTTTTCTTCTCTGAAATTTTTCTAGCTATCTCCTGATTCCACCATAATGGTTTCCTACTTTTGTTCCTAATGGCCTTCATTGGGATACATTGTTCTTGGACTACATTTATTATATGCTTGAAAGTATCCCACATCCCATAAGCATTTTTACCTCTTAATTCTACATCCCAGTCTACCAAATTTAGCAAGCTTCGAAGTTTTACATAATCTCCCTTATGAAAATTTGGAACTTTTTCAGCATTCTCGGTAATTTTACCCTTCTCAATTCCCAAGTTAAAACGAACTATCTGATGGTCACTATTTCCAAATGCTTCCCCAACAGTCAATTCTTGAACTAAATGATCACTGTTAGAAAGTACTAAATCTAATATATTGTCCCCCCTCGTTGGCTCATTAACAAATTGATTAAAAAAATTATCCTCAAACCATTCTATGAACCTGCCACTTGTTCTATCCCTACCTATCATATTTTCCCAGTCCACAGAGTTTAAGTTGAAGTGCCCAATAATAACTGCATCTGTTTCACATCCCTTACTTATTTCCCTTATCATTAGTTCATCCATATCATCAGTCTGCCCAGGTGGCCTGTAAAAAGCTCTCAAATGCACCATTCTATTTTTACTGAACCTAATATCTATCCAAAGTGACTCAACTCCATCCTGCTTTATTGAAGTATTTAAACTTGAAACAATGTTGTTTTTTATATAGATAATTATTCCTCCACCAATCCTACCTGTCCTTTGACTAATGTACGTATTATAGCCCTGTAAATCAAATTCACTTATAGTGTCACTAAATTCTATTTCATTAACCCATGATTCAGTAACGCATAATATATCTATATCCTCATTGCTAATTTAACTAAATAGCTCATCCTTCTTGTTTCTAAGACTACGAGCATTTGTATAGAAACAACTTAACCCCCCTATGCCTGAAGCACCTCTTGAAACTTGAATGACCTCACCTCTATCACCTTGAAACCTATTTCTGTTATCTGCCAAGTCCATTCTACTTTCAGTACTATAATATCCTCTCATAATTCCCTGACCACTATTAGTATCTAGTTTCCCGCCCGCAAAGACCTAATAACACGATCATACTCCTCCCACAACACATCTACCCCCCTCCTACTAAAATGCAGTCCATCCATCGCATACATTTCTTTCATTTCAACAAACCTATCCCACACATCCACAAATATGACACCTTCCATCTCACACATCCTCCTCACATAATCATTCAGCCCAATTGCACGAGACATCCATTCTACCCCAACATCCATTCTTGGAAGCACACCTGTCACAACAGCTTTCATTCTACTTTCTTTCACCTTTTCAATCAACCTCTTGTACCTCTCGCGTAACTCACATGCCCCCAAACTATTAACATTAGTTTGATAATAGGAACACTTGGCAGACTGATAACAATTGTCAAGAAAGTACAAAGGGTAGCACAAATTTATGCCTATTTTATATATTCTATTGACTCCTTTGTCTAGGTATTCTGGTGAGACAACTCTAAGGGCACGCAAAAATGTATGTCCAGCCTCCTGTTCACTCCTTGAAAAGGTCTTTAAGAATAAAGATGAAAGCGCTCGGAATTGCTTTTCACTTTTCCTTTGTAGATATGGATTAGGGTGGATAACAGATATATAGTAAAAATTTCAAAGTGAACTTTTTGTTTCTGTACTCGTGAATTATTGTGAGGCTTCATGAGTAACTCCCAAATCCGGAGTTTCCTCCAAATCAAAGGGGGTCACACTGAGTGATCGAAAGTTTGCTTTGCTTTCCCTTAGCATCGCGTACCTACCATACACTGTGTTGTGGGCGATATGCCTTTAGATATAATTCTTGGTGATGTAAACTCATTTTGTGCATACACTGACGTAGTTTTTGCTGTTATATACCTCTGTCTTTATACTATCAGACCCAGAACTAAGCTAAAAACATCTTGGTTTACTCTTCAGGTCTAAATGGCAAGTTCAACTTGGAAACAGACTGAGCTATTTTTGTTGGGACAGCCCCTTGAAGCCCTCAGCCAGATTGTCTTTCCAACAGGGGGAAAAGTTCTGTGGCGACTCTTCTGTCATGGATCGAACAGCAAGGACAATCAAAAAGCTGTCATCGATGAAGTCGTCAAAGTTTGGGAACATGCCTAAATTCTTGTTGTCCCACTGCGATCAATCATGAAAAAACTGGAAACCCTCATTGGGAAGTACGAAGTCCGTAAGAAGGCGAAAAAACGTCAATCCGAGGGGGACAAGGTCTCTGACGCCCTCCTCCAGGGACACATCATTACTGTTCAACACCACAGCCCCTGCCACTTCTTCCTTCATGATCCACCTCAACCAGGAAGACAAGAGCTTCCTCAATGACCAAAGGGGCCAGAGGAAAATGGTCATGAGTACTCTTGACAAGGAGAGCGTGGCAAAAGAGTCTAGGAAACATGAGAAGTTGGCTGCTGAGAGAAGGAGGAAGGAGAAGGAATTGCGGAGACTTTGGAGAGGGAAGAGACAGTTGAGTTGTCGAGCGCTGTTGAAATAGTTTATAAATATAAGAGTAAATATTTAGGAATTATGAAAGTTATAAACGGGAATTTGTCATGCACACTTGGATGCTCACTTAGAGTGGAAGCTTTTACGCACTGCAGGAGTAGTTCTTGAGGCGAGTGCTCTGCCCAGCCCTGAGACGGAGGGCTTCCTTACCTCGCTTGCTACCTGCACTGCCCACCTGCATTGGCTGATGAGCCTGCCCCCCTTTTATTGGCCTACTAGACCCCCCCCCTCAGTGTACAAGTGATAGTCCCGTGCCCCTTTTCATTCAGTTTTTTTTGTTTTGTTGCGTGGACCTTGTTTGGGTTTGTACCGATTGTTCTCTGCACACATCATACTTTATTTTGTTTTCGGTTAGGAAAATTGCAATTTGTATAGGTTATTTATTTTGAGTGTGCACCTGTATTTATTTTTCTTGTAAATATAAATTGTAATTATATTTGTAATTATTATTGTATTTTTTCTTGTAAAGTAAAGGACTGTATATCAAATTGTATCAATTCTTCCTCGGGGTTAAGGTTCATAAAATCTAGGATAAGGTTGGAACGCAGGGTTATTGTTGCTTTCAGCCCACTACAGCGGGAGTTCCACCGCTGCTTCATCAACTTCTTCGCCCGCTACCAATTCTCCTGCTCAGAGAAGCGCCGCTGATTCTGCTTATCCTCTGAAAAGGCTCAACATCACAAAGGAGCTTGCAGCAGCGGCTGACTGGGTCAAGTTGACCCCTGGCAGATCCCACCACATCTTCTCTGTCATCGCTGCAGACTAGAGAATGCTGAGTCCGTCCACCTCGTCCATTCGCCGACACCGGAAAGTGTTGCGGAAGGAGACAGCAGAAGCCGCCGTCCAGGATTATCAAAACCAAGTACAGGAGCACAACGCGGTTCTCATCCCTCATTGGGACGGGAAACTCTTGCAAGGATCAGAAAGTCAAAGTCATGTCGATCACTTGGCCATCATTGTCACTAGTCCATCCCTCGAAAGAGACAAGCTCCTGGCTATCCCTGCCTTGCCATCCGGTACTGGAGAAGCAATAGCCAGGAAAGTCGAGGGGACCATCAGAAACTGGATGTTCGAAGACAGAGTTGGGGGTCTCTGCTTTGACAACACTGCTTCAAACATAGGCGTCCATGCTGGCTGTTGCACACTACTCGAACAACAGATGTTGGGTCGTCCGTTGTTGAACTTGGCGTGCCGCCACCACATTATGGAGCTCATCTCGTCTCAGCCTTCGCGGCCACCTTCAGCGACGCTATGTCCGGCCCAAACATTCAACTATTCAAGCGGTTCCACAAGAAGTGGGCCAACTCTCATACATGCCAATGCTACGATCATCAACGACCCTCGGTTGGCTGACCATGATGAATGGAAGAGGATGACCCTTGAAGTTCTTGCCAAGGTGGCCGAAATGACAAGAGACGATTATAAAGAGTTTGCGAAACTAACGGCAAAGGCCATCAAGGGGGAGGTTCCCACCACCTTCCACAAACCAGGAGCTCACCACCATGCAAGATGGATGGCGAAGGCGATCTACACACTCAAGATCACGATGTTCAAGGATGAGTTTGAACTCATGCCGAGGGAACTGCGTAGCCTCCAGGAGATAAGTGTGTTCATTATCCTAATCTATGCCCATGCCTGGTTCGAGGCTACCTTGGCCGCAGACACTCCTTTCAACGATCTCACTCTCTTCCAGAATCTCCACAACTACAGAGACCTCAACTCAAAGATCTTGGAGGCCACAGTGAAGACCTTCAAGCGGCACTTTTGGTACTTGGGGATGGACCTCGTCGGCCTTGCCTTGTTCAGCGACGAAGTCACAATTGAGAAGACCAAGATGGTAGAGAAGCTGGCCATTGACAAGGGCCTTGACAAGAAATGATGGATGACAGCGCCCCAAGATCCTTCTTTGGTGACTTTGAGTGAACTTGTCACCAAGCAGTCACTTTTCTCCTTCACGGCACTGAAGTTGGATGCCTCGTTTCTCCAATCGCCTGTGCTCAGTTGGAAGGAAAATGAGGCATACAACCAGGCAAAGGAGACCATCCACCATCTGGCAGTGACCAATGATGCAGCGGAACAGGCGATCAAACTGATCATTGATTATTTGCAGATCCTTAACAAGGACAAGAGCAATCGACAAGCTCTCCTGCAAGCTGTTGAGCACCACCAATGGCTGAACCTGAACCCTAACTGATCTTACAGAAGAATATACAAATTGTTTCAATCGTTATTTCAGCCACTTTCGGTTTTATTTTGAAGAAAGTCCAGGAAATGTGCCATTCCTATCACTGTTCCTAAGTGTTTCTTGTATAGTATCAGAGTAATATTCCTCCAATATACACTGCTGTACCGTGAAATGTACCTAGAATAGTTATTTACCTCACTTCAGAGCAAATAGTTTTGTTTCTGTGGCATTTATAGTTGATGTGAATAAATAAGCTTGAGAAATGAACACTTGTATGGTGTCAAAAAATCAACTACCCTGTGCGACCCCTAAATCTTAAAAGATTCACATGAAACTTTTTGTGCTTTTTTTCCTTGTTATTCCTCACAATAATTCATGGATGGAGTAAGAGATTTTAAACTTATATTTCTTTTACCCACCCTAATAAATAAATAAATATATATATATATATATATATTCAAAGCGGATTAAGGGGTAAAAGCCTATTCAGCCCAAAAATAGGTGAAAATTTTTGGGGGGGCCCATTTTTCTCAAAGAAAATTCTTTAGGAACACTTTGCTATACATATGTACAAATCTTTAGGGAAAGTTACCAAAAAATCGATTTCTACATCAAGTGACCTTTTCAAGGTCAAAGGTCAATTTTTTGTTTGACCTTATAAGGAAATATATGCATTAATAACAGTTGTAGTGAATCCTATTAGCCTTAAAATGGTATCAGAATGAGCTCTGTAGGTGCAATAGCCTCCGAGATATTTGACTTAAAACTTTCTCACTTTTTGCAAAGATGACCTTTTTGACCCAACTTTGAGGGGTCATATCTCAGAAACCATTTGACCTACAGAGGTGTCATACATACCATTGAATTTGGTTCATTAAGCTCTATAAGTACAGTAATTTGCAAGAAAACCTGAGTCGGTGGCAAAAATGACTGGTTGAATAGACATGGAATGACCCCTCTTGCAAAGATCATCACATACACATAGCCAATCATACCCCTGCTGTCAAATGGGTTTCTTTCACCTTGCGGTGATAAAGCTTCCTCCCTACCTAATTGCTGGTTGGTAGAAAAAACAAAATGTTTCCCAACACCCCCTCACTAAGCAAGACTGGCTCCTTATGCCCACAGGGCTGACCAATGATTGTCATGCTGATCTTTATGTGTTTCATTATTTTCAGGGTTTATCCTAATCAAGAGAAAGAAGTATGGCATTCTCTACTATACATATGTCAAAAATGTGGTGTTTCATTATTTTCAGGGTTTATCCTAATCAAGAGAAAGAAGTATGGCATTCTCTACTATACATATGTCAAAAATGTGTGCCAAATTCTGTGGAAATATAGTTTTTTTCTATTATCTTTTTTCCGCTAAAATTATAGACAAATAGCTGATGGCCCTGGACACTACAGCATACCAGAGAAACTTTCAAAGCTAAATCCATTACATTCAACACCTGTCATTTTTATACGTTTAATATTAATATAAAATATAAATCTGATTTTTGTCCAACAGACCTTAAGTAGTTGATTTGTATCTAAGGAGTCATTGGTTCCCGGTTGAATTTTATATCGTTGTAAAAACTCTGGTTTTCCTGTATAATCCATGAAGGTATAAAGGGCTCCAAGAATCCAATATACTAAATAGGCCACACAGAAGGAACCTAGAACAAATAATATTCCTTGAAACAAAACTTGCATAAAACCTCTATCTTTATAATTTCAAAAGAATACAAAGTAAAATGGTCCCGAAATAAATATATTTTAATTATAGAGGTTAAAATTACTTAGCCAATTTGTTTTATATAAATTGTTGCCAATGGTATAAATCTGATTTCCTGTATTGGGAAAAAAATGTGATGAGAAAACATAAGTATACAAATTATCCTCACAAGTGCAATATAATTTTGTACAAACATTTAATAATTACAAATGTGGGTACCACAAAACAAGAGGTAAGAAGTACCACCCCCACCCCCGACTGCTTTTGGATACAAAAATCTAGTAACAAGAAATAATAATTTGGAAGGGGGTAAACCACCGCTCTGTAGCCTAGAACTAGGCTATTTTAAAACAGGAATATGAAAACATAACAATGATAAAAATGAGAAAAACTTAACAATTAGGAAGCAATCTCCTGCGTCGGGGGAGGTCCCCTTCACCCCGGTGCAGGAGTGTGCAACCTACAAAAAAAAGAACCTACTTAAAGGGGAGAAGCCCAGCCTCCCCCCAAAAGTCAATGGGCACGAACTCGTCCCAAGTACAAGGGACAGGTGGTAGCGACCCCACCCATACCGGTACCGGGACAGGTAACGTGCGCAAAGATCACCCAGACTGGGACATTTGACAAGAATGTGCCGAACAGTCTGGGGGACGACGCAGTCGTCACAATAGGGCGCAGGCGAGCGCTCCATCAAATAGCGATGCGTCATACCAGTGTGTTCGATTCGGAGACGACAGAAAGCGACCTGAAGCCGTCGCGGAATTGGGGAATAGGTCCATGGGAACAGTCGCGATGCAATGGCACGCAACTTTAAGTTCCCTTCGACCGTCTTCCCTCTTCTTTGCCAAGCAGTCCGAAGAGCTGCCCGTATTCCTGCAGTGTAGTCTGTGTGAGGAAGCGTGAAACGTTGGTCCAGTCGCAGAGTCCTCGCAGACTCTTTGGCGCGCTCGTTTCCCGCAATTACTACATGCCCAGGAACCCAGCAGAAGATAATCTCGACATCCGCCCGGCTCGCCAAAACCGTGGCGTAACGGATATCGCGAACCAGGGGATGCGGAGATTCCAATGCCCGGAGAGCACACAGGGCGCTTTGTGAGTCGCTATAGATCACAATCCAGTCTCCGAACCGGGCACGTCGTGTAATCTCCCGTACCGAGTGGTGTATTGCCACCAGTTCGGCCGTGAAGACAGACGCAGCGCATGACAGAGCCCCGCTGACTTCAAACAGAGGGGGCACGGCGTGGAAGCCGAGCCCCCTCTTCAGACTTGGAGCCATCCGAATACACTGGCACGGTTCCAGCGTGACACGAGGTGGTACCCTCCAGGGTGGCGTCCTGGGCAGAACCAGGGGCGCCACCGGTCCGAGAGCTATATCTAGTTCTCGAAGGAGTATCCTGGCCCTACACCCAAAGGGCTTAGGGTATGACTGGCGTCTCTCGGCGGCATAGGCACCGTCGAGATAAGCTGCAGATGCAGTGATAGCTGTTGGCGCCTGAGGGAGGCACCGGGCTCGCGCGTACAGGCGAGTGATGCACTGCACGAGGCGCAGAGCGAGTGGCATCTCCCCAGCATCGACCAACAGGCTCTCAATGGGGGAAGTGCAGAAGGCACCGGTCGCAAGGCGAAGGCCGGAGTGGTGGATCGAATCCACCTTCCGCAATAAAAGCTCGGCTGCGGAAGCATAAAAGTCGCATCCGTAGTAGAGCTTCGAACGAACAAAGGATCGATAAAAAAGTAAGGCGGTAGCCCTATCAGCGCCCCGAGCGCTGAACGTCACGGAACGGAGAATATCCATGGCGTGGGTACAAGAGACCCTAAGGCTGCGAATATGATCCTCCCAGGTGAGGCGTCGGTCGAATACAAGACCAAGGAAACGGTGCGATTCCACCACATCCAGGCGCACCCCATTAAGAAACAAATCTGGGTCGGGGTGGAGCCGTGGATGGCGGCAGAAGTGCACCACCTTAGTCTTGGCCAAAGAAAACCGAAACCTGTGCGCTTCGGCATAGCGTAGCGAGAACATCTTCCGGCAGCACCGATGTGATGCCGTTGATGCTCAGGGCAAAGAGTGTGACACTGAGGACACTTTCCTGCTCCTTTGGGCTGGAGAGGGCTCCCCCACCCGTACGCGGAATCGACTATCTCGCAAAAATTCAGATATAAACATTGGGAGGCGTCCCCTCGCCGCCATCGTGTGGAGAGTCTCCATGATACCGTATCGCCATGCGGTATCATAGGCATTCTCCAGATCGAAAAACACCGTGGCGTAGTGCTGTCTACGAAGGAAAGCCTCGCAGACGGCATTTTCCAGTCGGAGCAGAGCATCCGACGTGGAGTGGAACTTGCGGAAGCCGCACTGTGCAGAAGACAGATGGCCTCCGCTGTCCAGGAAAAAGGCTAATCTAACATTTAACAATTTCTCCATCAACTTGCACACGCAAGAGGTTAGAGATTAGGCGGAAACCGGTCGGAGTAGAGTGATCTCTCCCCGGTTTGCGAAAGGCGAGCACAGTAGCGATTCGCCAGGAGTCTGGGAGAAGACCTTCCACCCAGATCCTGTTGAACAAATCTAACAGAAAGGCTATGCCTCGCTCACCCAGGTGTCGAAGCATAGCGTACGGGACATCGTCCGGACCATGGGCGGTGTCCGCGCACGAAGCGAGAGCGGAACGCAACTCACTCACAGTAAACCTGTCGTTCAAGGGTTCTCCGCCTCTGGAAGTAAAGTCCAGCCGGCGGCCTTCCGCGACATGACGACGTGCATTGAATGCTGGCGGAGCAGCATCCCGGCTAGAGAATGCGAAAAAAGCGGTCGCGGGGTCCGAGATTGCGGTCCGATTCTCCTGGAGAACGGGAGGGGGGAAGCCTGCAAGAACTTGCCCCGAATCCTTTTGACTCGCTTCCACACCTCTGCTAGAGGGGTCTTCCCGTTAAGTGAAGCCATTTATGCCCGCCAAGAAGAGCGGCGGGCGTGCTTCGCAGTATGCAGTATACCGGAACCTAGCCCTAGCCCGACGAAATTCAGCGACAGTGAAATCGTTCTGGCGGCGCTTATAGCCCATGTAGGCATAACGCTTTTGTTTGAGGGCCGTCTCACACTCGGCCGACCACCATGGGAGTGGTCGGCGTGCAAAACGGCCAGACGATCTAGGAAGAGTAGTCAGGCCCGCAGCGATGAGGTTGCCGGAGAAGAACTCAACGGCCTCATCAACCGACCTAAACTCATCGAGTGAGATAAAGAATTCAGTCATTTCCTGAAATGCAGGCCACCGTGCCCGCGCCAAGCACCACCGAGCTGGGCTCTCAGGCGGTAGTTGCCCTGAAAAAGATATTTGAAAGGGAAAGTGATCACTATAATGGAGGTCATCGACCACCCCCCAATCAAAATCAGGCTGTGCATCCGAAGAACACAAAGATAGGTCCCGGCAAGAAAATGAAGCGGTTCTCGGACAATGATGCGTAAACTCATCGGCAAGGGCTTGTCCCCTGGGACTTATTGAGTAATCTCCCCAGAGAGGATGCCTGCCATTCAGATCTCCAAGCAAGAGAAAGGGCCTCGGCAACCGTGCCACGACGCGGCGGAAGTCCCCCGCGTCGATGTCAGCTGACGGTGAAATGTACGCAGAAATGATAGTATACCTCCTATCCAGGTGCAGCTGGACAGCCACTGCCTGAAAGGAGGTATCTAAAGAGAAACCAAGAACGGAGACATCATGCCGGGTGTAAACCACGCATCCCCCAGCCCAGCCATCCCATAGTGGTGAGGTCGCAAGACCCTTATACTCCGTGAGGGCGGGGAGGGGGCACGCTCCTAGCATGGTCTCCTGCAGAAAAATAGCTAACGGGGAACGGGACGAGACGAGCCTCCGCAGCAAATCCCAGTTGGCCCAGAGTCCACGGCAATTCCATCGAAGGAATATGTCCTCCAGGCCTAGCTCGGAGGAGACGCGGGAGCCCTCCTCGAACAGAAGACCCTCACGGCAATGGCCGTACGCTTGCCGGGGGCAGACCCCCAGGCGCTGTTGGCCGGATAAAGCGCTGTCGCCTTCGAGGACTTATTGGGGAAGGTTGGGCTCGCCAGGCGAGTCTTTTCCTCCCTCTGCCTCGAAACCTTAGGCGGGCGTTGCGGCTTCGGAGGTGGGGGCCCCTCTTTTCGAGGAACCACCGTCTCCGAGCCACTCGCTCCACCACTAGGCGTGGGCGAAGGAGTCGAAGCTCCTTTGTTGCTGTCCTCCTTTCAGGGGACAGCTTTAGGAACCCCGGAAGATGGCCTGGCGATCAACTTCAGGGGTGTTGCCTCTTGTGAGTGTAACGACTCGGTGGAGGCGCGTGGCCGTTTCGCCTTACGGGAAACAGTCACGCTGGGAAAGAGGGGGGGAGCTCTGGTTTTAGCCGGGGCTGGGTATGAACTACTTTTTGCCGCCAGAAGGCTCCCGTCCGAGAAACGGGTCATTTCGGTTCTCTACCCATTGCACTAGCTAATCCTCTCCTCTGATGGATCATGTTGCCCTTGGCCAACATGGTGCCATCAGTGGATCGAATAACGAGGAAGCGTTTGAAGCCAGTGGACTCGAAAATGCCAAGTAACCTCTGAATGAGTTTCCCCGATGTTATCGAGGCTCCACCCTGTGCACTTTTGGTCTTAGTCTTAGTCAGGGGCTCCGCACACAGGGGGGTAGAGGGGCCGGATGTGCCGATCTTGGCCTGGTCGCCTGCCAAAGTGGCAGCAAACCCATCCGTCCCCTCAACCCCCGTGGATGGAGAGGAGCCCCGAGTCTTCTTTGTCTTTTTAATCTTTTTCTTTTTGGAGAGGAGGGCGGGGAATGAATCCGCTTCATTCAGATGGACCGGCCTCAGCCAGGTCCTTCTCCGAAATGGAGAAGGTCCTGGTAGTCGTAGGGGCACTGGTCGGAGGAGATCCCTCTCCTCCTTGTACTGCCTCGGAAACCCTAGCCATCTGAGGAGGACCTTGCATAGGGGCGGATTCGGGTTCGGTGCTTGGCGCCAAGCCCGGATTCCTCCCCATGGAAGGCCCTACCGTCTGAGGCTGGGTTTCCTCAAGGACCATGTCTATCACAGGAGGGACCTCCAGTTGGCCATCCCCTCCCAGGACATCGCAGGTCACCTTGGCAGCATCACCAGTCTTGTGTGGGGAGGCACAGGCCTTGACCCCGGCAAGGTTTAATATTCTTGCCAGCAGGTTTTTTAAGAAAAGCGACCGAAGGGGACTGGCTTTCCTCTCCCCCCTAAGGGCATTTGCCCTACCAAGCCGCTTCGATGGGGAGCGAAAGCACCTCCAGAGAAGGGGGTGAGGGGGAGTCCCTTACACCCGTAAGCGTAGGAGTGGAGTAAGCCTACTCTCCGGTTAAAGAAATATGGAGGGTCACCTGTGCAAGTACAGTGGGGGGACCTCCATTTTTTCTGTGGAGCTGCCCGAGGGCGGCTCCGTTGTTGTTACAGGGTAAGATGAGGGTTGTTGTTTTTTTAGGTGTTCATACATGGGCATGGTGACCCTATTTTTTTCACGGGAAGCAATCGCTCATCACCTCTTGCAGTAGCCCGCACTGCAAGAGGTGCTTACAGGCCTGGCAGAGCCAGGTGCCGCCATTTAGGACCACCCCTCCCACCTGGTGGCCTGGTAGTCCATCAGCATGGTGGCTCCACCTTGAACACGGCATAAAATCAAGGATAGAGGGTGAAGTGAGAAGGAAAAGGGATGTGAGGAAGGTATGGGTGGGGATGAAGCAGGTTGTTAAAAAAAAAACATCCCAAACCGGAGCTCAGGGGTTAGGGAACGTTGTCCCCTCCCCCCTCAGCTACGATCTGGGACGTTTGGCTGAGAAGGTCAGCATCTACCCTGTGAAATTAGAGGCTGACCAGAAAAAGTTGTGGGGAGAGGTTGTATGAAAAGCGATGAAGTAGGGGAGAAATACAGGCTATCTGAAGGAAGGAAGAGAAGCTAAGCTGGGGCCGGACGTAGCACTGGATCCCATCAGCACAGCGGCCAGGATGGCAAATCGCTGTGCCCCTTACGGGGAGGAAGGGTGTGAAAAAAGGGTTGTGTGCTGACTCTTAACACCTGAATAAGGGCATCTCTCCATCTAAAGAAATATGCAATTGCAAAACCTGTCTCTTTGTTTTTTCTCATCATACTCCCAATACATCACTCTTCCTTACAGGAATCTCTGACAGGGATTTCAAAATCTATACACCCCTGACACTAAATGCAACTAACTGCTGGAACATGAAAAATTTCTGGCTCACTAGTTGGTGGCAACATATAGTACTATCACTTCTTGTACTTAGCTACTGAAATGAGAAAGGTTTCTGGTGCCCTCATGTTTAACAGCCTTTGTCATTCTGATCTTTATATGAATTTAAAAACTAGTGCTACTGCCCTTGGACAGATTTTCCAACCTCTGAACTTTCATTCAAAATTCAAGGATTAATTACCTTGCTAAAAGACCTTTCTTCCAATAACTCAGGAAGTGGATGATCCTATAAAATATTTGCTGAGTTCAAGGAGTACTACTTTCTCCCAATGGGCTGCGTATCTTGGCCAGCGGTGTCCCCTAAGAAAATACTACTGCAGTGGGCAGAGCCCCCAAATCTTTGTTTTATTCACAAATTATAATTTCTTCTCAAATACCTGATGCACCCTGTAATACTCACAGAGGATCTTCTGGAAGAGGCAAATTATGCCTATGGCTCCAGGGTTTTGAAGTCAGAGTTATACTTCTCTTAGGTGGATTGTCTCTCATGGCTACGAACTCCACCTACCTGTCCCCACCATGATACCCAGTCATAGAGGTAACTTCCCAGGTAAATAGTGTCAGCTTAAAAAGAATTTGGATGGAGATTCAAACTGCCGACACAATGGTTGGCAGGCAAGCACGCTAACCACTATACTAGCTGGCACAGTGCATAATCTCTCATATAGGTATATTGCAATAAACTCAACTGTGAAGAGAGATGCAGAAACTGGAAAAGCCCAACCAGTTCACCTTCTGCCATTCATGTTTAGTTGTAGATGCATAAACTCGCAGCCGTATTCTAGGTTAGAACCAATAAAGCAGTGGTAGAAAAGTGAAGAAGTAGCCCTATCAGCACTCCAAGTGCTGAGCCCTGTGGAATAAAGAATGTCCATGAGGTGGGTACCTGAGACTCTAAGGCTGCAAATATGTGCCTGCCAGGTGAGGCCTCAGTCAAAAACAAGACTGAGGAAATAGTTCAACTCTACAACATTCAAACAAGCCCCATTTAGGAACAAGCACTGGTCAGGGTAGTCATGGATGGTAAGATAACGGCACCACCAATGTCATACTGTTGATGCTCAAGGTAAAGAGAGTGAAACTGAGAACACTTCCCTACAGGACGCCCTCGTCCTGCCCTTTGTAGAATCAACAATCTTACAGAAAGTCAGAAAAAAAAGTTGGGAGGTGTCCCCTCATCCCTATGGTCGAAGGTCTACATGATACATATCTTCTTCATATAGTATCATAAGCCTTCTGTAGATTAAAGAACACTGTGGCAAAGTACTGTCCATGTGCCCACACCTCACAAACAGTATTTTTCAGCCAGAGCAGAGTATCTGATATAGAGTGGAACTTGCAAAAGCTTCCCTTTGAAGGAGACAGATCACTTTCACTGGACTAATATTAAACATTTCTCCATCAATTTGTGTAAGCAGGAAGTTAAGAGAAATTGGGTGGAAACCATGAGGGAGAAAGAGTGATCTCTCTCTGACTCATTAAAAGCAAGCATGGTAACCATTCACTAGGAATCTGAGAGGATCCCCTCCATACAGGTCCTGTTAAAAAGCTAACAAAAGGCCATGCCTCACTCACCCAAGTGTTCAAGTCGAGCACAGCTCACTCAGCATAAACAGGTCTTTGAAAGCTAGTGAAGCAGCATCCCAAAGAGAGAATGCAGAGAAAGCAGTAGTGAAGGAGTCTGCCAGAGACAAAAGATTTGAGATTGCAGTCCCATCCACCTGGATGATGGGAGAGGCCTGCAAGAACTTGGCTCAAATCCTTTTGAAGCATTTCCACACTTCTACAAGAGGGTTATTTCTTTAAGACACATGTCCACCATAGTGATAAGGTTGCAAAACACTTATACCCGGAGAGGGTGTGTAAGGGGCATATGCCAACCATGGCCTCCTGAAGACAATTTCATTGAAGGAAAATGAACCAGACCTAGCTCAGAGGAGATGCAGGGGCATTCATCAAGGTAAAGATCCTTATGGGAATAGCTGTAGCCTTCCTTGAGACAGAACTGCAGGAGCTATTGACTGTAGAATACACAAAAGGTGCACTTGGCTTCAAGGGGTAAAAGACTTCTGATTATTCTTTTGGAGGAGCCCCGATTTTCTTAAGCACTCTGTCCAGATTTCTTTGGAGCCCAGACTTAGCATAGCTACTTCATTTTTTGCATAGAGGTCAGGGGAAGGGGCTGGTTTTAGCCAGGATGGATGAGAACCTGCATTACTGGCAACTTTACCAGGATGGCACCCAGGGGAGGTAGAAGCTGAAAAAGGGCTTCAATAGGGCCAAGACCAGAGGGCATTTTTGGTCACATGCAACTCTATATCTCACTATGTCAGTGGGTCAGTCCCTGTTATGCTTCTTTTGGGGGGGGAGGGGGTAATAACATCATAACTAGTTGGCCAATTCTAACAAAATTTGAAACCCTTATGTTGTTTTAAATTCTCTTTTTAATCATCACCTACACAACCACCAACACCAACAGCGCTTGCACCACCTATGCTTACACCAATTATACCACTACAACCTACACAACACCACCACCACAATCACACCTACACCACCACCACCATCACCTATACCTACACTGATTATACCACCACTTACACAATTACAACCTACACCTACACCAGTGCCACCTATACCTTGATTAAAGGTTAAATAAACAATGAGTATTGTTGGGGGAGGGGCAAGAAGCAGGGGTGATGTGTGAGTGTGTGGAGGGATTAATAAACTGGCTGCCTTTGAACCTACACTACCACCACCCAAGGTTATCCTGGGAATTACCTTTTGGGGGCAATAACATCATAACTATTCAGATGATTCTAACAAAATTTTAAAGCCGTTGTTGTTTAACATTCTCTTTTGAATGATATAATTGCCAAAGTTCTCTTGAGGTTAGCAGGGGAATTATTTGGCAATAAAATCATAACTATTTGGCCCATTCTAACAAAATTTGAGCCCCTTAGCTTGTTTTACATTCTCTTCCGAATGATATAATTGACAAAGTCCTCCCAAGGTTAGTCGGGTAATTATCTGGCAATAACATCATAACTCTTCGGCCGACTCTCACAAAATTTGAAACTTTTATGTTGTTCTACATTCTCTTTCAAATAATATAATTGCCAAGGTCCTCCCAACTTTAGTTTGGGAATTATTGAAAGTTTTGAAGGTCATAAGGTCATAAATCAGTATAAGTGAGAGCACCCAACTTTTGGTCAGCAGACCTTGTTTTTTAATCTGAGGCGTAGGAAGTTCCAGGTTGCACAATGCTAAATAGAACTGATTACTTGGACTTTCAAAAATATATTTGGCTCAAGGCTTTTATAGCCAGGACTTTTTTCTCAAATTGGTATGAATCACATTGCTCAGAAGAAACTAGGTGTGGCTCATCACAATTCACAGTTAACCTTACACAATACGGCTTCATCTTGTAAGCCTTAGAGCAGTTAGCACAGATTTTAGATTTACCAGTCTTAGCTCATCTGCAAGTTTGATTCAGATGGCCAAAGCAGAGGAAATGGTAACACTGTAGAAATTACATGAATGTTTTGATGTGGTAACATGAACAACCAGCTTGCACCTACTTAGGAAGCCTGTCATGGTTGAATGTGATGAAGAGTGCAGAGGTGGGTCTCAAGGCTCCTCCATATTTCCTCATAACATGTTTGACATTGACTACTCACTGATTAGTCAAATCTTGTGATATCTTTCTAGTAGTTAACAAGTTCCGTCACATAAACTAGTTTCACAAAGTTTATAGTGGAGTGTAGTGTCACCAGCACAGATGAGCCATCAAATGTCTGAAAACGAACTTAAAATGGCTGCCTGGGTAGGGTCAGCTGCATTCACCAGAAGGGTCCCATCCCAATAACATGTGACTTTCAGTTCTCTATCTAGAAACTTATCTAATGCTGGTGGAACTGTCCTTTGGACAACATGATCCCATCAGTAGAGCAAGCCATTGAGTAGGATTTAGAGAGAGGAGGCTAAAAAATGCTGGGTAACCTTTCAATGATGGGCCCCAATATTGCTGAGACTCTAATCACCCTATCACTGCTTTTTTGCAAAAGGAGAGAACCTTCTCATCTTCTTAGGAGAGTGAAGTGTGCATTCTCTTTGCCCTTCAAGGAGGATTGTGTGGCAGGCTGGGTCAGCCCCAGCCTGGTCTTTTGCTAAAGGGTAAAAGATGCATGAATCTGCAGAGCTCCACTGGATGAAGAAGAGTCCTCCTCTGTCTTCAAGTCTTCTTGGGAGAACATTGCCCAAGAATGGACTTTAACCTAGGAGGTTCCCATCAGTATTCCCTCCTTGCTGTCTAAACTTGCCTCAGGAGGGTTCTCCTTTGAGCATTCTCCTACTGGAGACCCTGACCAAGGAATCAATGGGCTCATTTTAAGTGGGCAAGTCTGGGGGTTCTGCATAATGGGATGACCTCCGAAGGTGACTCAAGGGTGACACTTTTCAGAAGTGCCAAAATTCAAATACTATAAATGCCTCTTCAAGTCTTGAACCCAAAATCAAATTTGGGGGCTGGAGATGGTGCTTTGCCAAGGTGGGGGGTGATGATGTTGATCTTCAATCAAGTAAGTGCCACAGGATAACAACACTTCAATCTTTACCATGACCTCTCAGGGTCAAGGCACAGTCCTAGGGGTCTCCCCTAGTCTCTGACAAGGGTCCAATGGGTCCAAGAAAAATTTTATCACCTCTTTCCTCCTTTTCCTTGAATGATGATGACTAAGGCATACTCACTCTTCTTGTCATGAGAGACAATAAACTCAACCCTGTCCCTCCCTTATACTGGCCACATATGGCCAATGCACAATACACAGGAGCTAGGAATCAATAAAATATAAACACACATATACATACACTGTTCCAACCTACTCAGTACAGAAGAGTACACCGAAACATAATCCATATAACTGCAGTGAGATAGAAGTAAAAAAGTAATGCAACAACCACCCTATGCTGCTCCTCCATTTTCTACCTAGAAAATGTCCTTGGTATGTAAGGCAGAAACTACTAGTCGGGTAGCCTTCAACCTCCCCATTATTAATAAGAGCCCCACCCACAC
Organism: Ceratothoa steindachneri; assembly: GCA_963969495.1. Classification (NCBI taxonomy): domain Eukaryota; kingdom Metazoa; phylum Arthropoda; class Malacostraca; order Isopoda; family Cymothoidae; genus Ceratothoa; species Ceratothoa steindachneri. The sequence continues at coordinate 251,886,648 of OZ018318.1, forward strand.
TTTGTTTAGGCTTGGTCAACAGCCCACTCTGGAACTTCTTTTTTTTATAGGCAAAAATCCAAGGTTAATTAAATTGGTTTAGAGCATATGGTGATCCAAATTATGGAAGCCTCTGCTTGTTTTTAAATTATGGTGGACCTAAGAAGGTCCTTTTAAATAAGTCAACATTTTCTTGGGAATAGAGGGAATTAGCCTCCAAAACCATACAAAGTACAGCCTTGCTTTTGTTATGTTCCATGTATATAACAGCATTGTGAATAATGTTTTCCTACAACTAAACATAGGCTCAATCTCCAGCTACTCAGCTTCTTATGTAAACATAATATACACATAGCTATCATGACATCTCGCCACAAGTATATAATTCAACCCCTTTAACAAAAAAACAAATTGCACAACAGAACACTCCAAAATAATGACACAACACTACAAATACAATCCATAAGGGTCAAAGTCAGAAACATATACAAGCTAAAAAACTTTTTGACCACTCCTGGATTGGTAATAATATTTCCTCATTCAGAAACACATAACAATACTCAAACCAGGCAAGCTCCCAACACAACCAAACTTATAGCAACTCACTTGACTACTGTGCAATTTATCCATAATAGAAAAACTCACAGCAAAGAATAAAGGGTGTAATAAGTAATTTGTTGCTTAACTTCAACATAAAAGGAATACTGGGTCACGCCCCCCGAAATGGGCCCAAACTTTCGATAGGCCTCATTTCTTAATTTTCTGCAAGGATTGAATGAAACTTTGGTGATAACTAGTTTATTGTGTTTAAAAACATCATATCAAAACATGAGAGTCTTTGGACTTTTCTTCTTTATTCTAGAGCATGTGTTCGAGATGACCTCTATTTAGCTCTGTGCATTTCTTGAGGCACAGCACAAAGTTGTCCATGATGTCCTTACAAACTGACCAACTAATGGCTCTGATCTCCTCTTTGATGGCTTCCTTGAGTTCTGTGATGGTGCTGGGTCTCCCTGTGTACATTCTGTCTTTATGGTAGCCCCAGAGAAAGAAATCTGGGGGACTAAGGTCTGGGCTATGATGTGCCCAATCAAAATCACTCTTGAGACTGATCACACAGCCGCCAAAGTTCTCTTTCAGCCAATCTCGGGACAGGTTTGAGGTGTGAGAGCTTGCTCCATCTTGCTGGAACCAGAACTTCCCCATAATCGACGGGAACAGAGTCTGCAGCTTCCTCTTGAAGGTTTTGAGAACCTAAACATACCACTCCTTGGTGACTGTCACTGTTGCAGCAGATTCCTTGAAGAAGAATGGTCCGATGATGCCTCTGCCTGAGATTGCAGTCTACTGTGCACTTAGGGGAGTGTAGGGGCTTGGGGGCTACCTCATTTGGTCTGGAGGTCCCCCATAAGACATTTGTATTCTAGTTTACCTTTCCTTCAAGATGGAAGTGAGCTTAATCTGAGGTCCAAAGGAGGATAAGGGAAGTTGGGGTCTCCTGAATCTTCTCCAGTATCTTGACTGCCATAGCCTTTCTCTGCTCCTTGTCTGATGCAGTAAGGGTCTGCTTCGTCTGTATTCTGTATGGGTAGGCCTCCTGCAAGTCTCACAGGATATACCGACAGACTGACTTCGCTTGCGCACAGAGTGTTTTGGACTCTGCTGAACTGACTTTCTCACGCTCTTGACCAGTTCAGCTGTACGCTTCATGGGGCATCCTGAATGGCTTGGACGGGTGTCACTGGCTGCATTGAGGTTCTCCACTGCCCCATAGTTCTCAAAGTGGTCCACCCAGTCCTGAATTCTGCTCTTGGAAGGGGCTTTTTCACATTCGAACTGATGCACGAAAGTGTCCTGCACTTTCTTGAACGAGCCTGTCTTGTAGTAATGTTTGACACAGTATATTCTTTGCTGGAGCTCTCATTGAGATCTAGTTGTGTTCACAGTCGTTGTTTCTGTCATGTCCTGCAAAGTAAGGGTGATTAGTGAATGAATGAAGGATATATCACAAAAAGTGTGTACAGGCCCATTTTGAGGGGGGCACCCTGTAACACAAGAGTTCATTTATACAGATATATTTACAAAAGTTACATGTGAAAGACATGAAGGATTGCTGTATATTTGATTCAATGAAACCATCAGCCTCAAGAACAGCCCTTAGGAGGGAGGGGGGGGGGGGGTCAGAACCTACTTCAGACCTTTTCAATGGTCCTCCTGTGTGAAAACTGTATGGTGATATTGATTATTCTAAGCTCCACCTTGGTGGTGCACAGAGATTTGTTGGTCTCTCTCAACCATATTTTATACATAATGGTGCAAGGGGTTGCAGTCTGGGGAGGTGGGAAGCCAGATGTTCAGTAATGGGGTCAAAGAAATTGTCTGACAGCCAAGACTGGGTCTTCCTGATTGTCTGGAATGTTGCCATCTCCTGGATCCAGAACAACAACAACCCTTGGCACTTGGTTAGGTTACCCTCTGTATTGAGTTTGAGATGGTCGAGTAAGATAAACCAGAGCATAATGTGACCCTCATAGTTTGCAATTTGCCATACCATCATCATCACAGCCTGACTCATCTAACTCTTTCCTGATCCTCCACGCTGTACTCAGATTAGCATGAATCCCAAGCGACACAACTTGCCTTTCCAAATCTTTGGAGGATTGAATCCAGCCAAGTTAATGAATGCTTCCTTCATAGACAGTGCACAACTGAGTCTACTATCTTCTTTCTTTTCACCTTTACCCACTCTTATGTGGGGTTGGCATTTCTGACAAGCCTTCACTACTCATTTCAGTTCAGCGTGTCTTCTCTTGTGACTCCCTTTCTTTCCAGTCTTCCCTAATATTTTCTATCCAACGTCTTTTTGGCCTTCCACAGTTACGATTTCCCTCTACCTCCATCTGCCCATTCCACTGTAGTCTATTTTCCTGTATTTACTTTGAAATTTGTCACTTTAATTGTTCCTCTTATTCATTCATTCCAGATCTTATCCATCCTCATCACTCCACAAGTCCACCTCAGCATTTTCATCTCAGTGATTTCCAGCTCCGTCTCTTGGGTCTTCTTAATTGCCAACATTTCCACTCTGTATAACAGTGCTGGTCTAACCAAGTGTAGGCCATGAATGGTCTTTTGCAGTCTCCTTCTTTTCTTATGTTCTTATGTTATACACTTTCTCCTTTGTCCTTATATTAATCTTTTTGTGACATAGTATTCCAGATGTCTTCTTCCAATAAATTCCATCCTGCTTTGATTCTATGGGCAATCTCAGCATACAAATATCAATCACTTGTCACAGTGGACCCCAAATATCTAAAATTCCTCACTTTTCAAGATTTCCTCCTGCACTCTAAGCTCTCTCTGGGTGTCATCCAAGAAACTCAGATATTCCATTTTTTCTCCTACTGATTTTCAACCCCCTCTCCTCTAATGCTTCTCTCCAAAGCTCCAGCTTCCCTTCAATCTCTAATCTACTAGTGCTGCATAAAAGAATGTCATCAGCAAAAAGCACCAACCAGGGAGAAGGGTCCATTTTTCCTTCAGTCCTTCAGAAATGACATCCATTATTAAGTTGAAGAGGTATGGGCTTAGGGATGACCCTTAGTGTAAACCAACTTTGACAGTATTCCATCCCATCAGGCCCACACTGCTTCTTACTCAAGTCCTAGCATCAAAATACATATCCTGTATCAGGTGTAGATACTTCTCATACATCTCCATACTTCTTGTCGTGGAACCCTGCTGTACACCTTTTCTAGATCAATAAAACCAATGTGTAATCCTTTACCTTTTTCCCAGTATTTCTCCATTGTCTGTCTTAAAGGGAAGATTATGTCAGTTGTTCCCCTGCCAGACACGAAACCAAATTGCTCATCCCCCATTGCTGTTTCATTCCTCAATATTCTATTATTCTTTCCCAGATCTTAATAGTGTAAGACATTAAATTTATACCCCTATAGTTCCCACATTCTCGGATGTCACCCATATCTTTATATATTGGTACTATGATACTATCTCTCCATTCATATGGTAATTTTGCTTCCAGTAAGATTTTCCTCATCAGGTCCCACAGCATGTCAACACCTCATCTCCAAGTGCCTTCCATACTTCTGCTGGGATACAGTCTGACCCACTTGCTTTCCCGTTCTTCAGCTTTTTCAGTGCCATTCTCACCTCCTCCCTATTTATCTCAGCTGTCAGACCCACATTTGGGTAAAATCCTTCAAAGCTTTGTCTCTAGCTTTTATGATTCTGTACAAGCTCCTTTCTACTCCTGGTGTTTACAATTCTTCTTCCACCCTTTTCCAAGCTTATGCCTTTGCTGCAGCCACTGCCTTTTTGGCACTTTTGTTTGCAAGCTTAAACCTTTCCCTGTCTTTGTTTAATCCAGATAGCTCCCACTTCTTTGCATCTTTTCACACTTTTATTGCCGCTTGCACTCCTTCATTCCACCACCACTTTTCTCCATATTTTATAATCACCTTGCTGTTCTCCTCCTACCACAGTTGAACTCCTGCATAAGGCCAAGTGCTAAACAGAAATTTCTCCTTAAATTCCCTTCTCAACTCTTCCTCTTTCAATCACTACCATTTTATTTTTGGTTCAACCTACTTCCTTCTGCCCACTTGCTTTCCCGTTCTTCATCTTTTTCAGTATCCACTCAGTATCTATCACTGCAACTTTGTATTGGGCCACCACACTCTCCATGTTTAATACCTTACAGTTTCTCACTTCCCTCAGATGTCACCTATACATAAGAAAATCTATCTGGCTCTCTCTACCATCACTCTTATAAGTTACATAATGTCCTGCCCTTTTCTGGAATAAAGTATTGCATATTGCTAAGTCAAAGGACACTGTAGCATAGTCGATCACTCTTCTTCATTCATATCTCTCATAGACCAGCCTCCAAGCACTCTATCCACAATGGCTCTCTACCTATATATCCATTCAGGTCCACTCCTATAAACAGTTTCTCTTCCACTGGTATTGAGTGTGTCTCATTATTTATCTGCCTCCAAAAGATTCTTTTCTCTTCCTCACTGCAGCCCACTTTAGGTGCATATGCACACAAGATGTTTATTATTTCCTCAAGCCTTAGTTTAATGCTCATCACCCTGTCACTCCTTCTACTGATGGCAGCTATACTGCCTTCATGACTCGCTCTGCTGAAAAGTAGCTTAAAGCTGCCTCCCAGTTCTTTTGCTTTGTTTCCTTTCTAATGTGTCTCTTGTGCACATAATACCTCTATCTTCCTTCTTTCCATCAAGTCGGCTACTTCCCAACCTTTCCCAGTCATCAACCCCATGTTCAACATGCCCACTCTCAGTTAGAATAGCTTCTTTAACGGATCCCTAGCTCCCTTCTTGCAGTGTTCAGGCGAAGCCCCTGCACGTCGCTTACAGGATACGCCTTAGCATTTTCCGAGGCTATACTTAGATTGCTCGTCATATTAGGTTTTGGCAAGTGTTTTATGGCCAGATGCCCTTCCTGATGCCAACGTTCCCCATTTATCTGGGTTTATGACCAGCAGTGTAACAACTGAGTATACTATAATAGGAAGAAAAGAAAACCAATGCAAGACAACAGATACATGCACAATTCAGTTCTGAGTTGCCAATGGCAACAAATTACCCATTGCATTCTGTAGGTCCAGTAATACCCCTCTCATAACACGATATCTATTCAGAAAAGATCCTAAACACAAAGCTAACAAATCATTCTAACCAGGTTTAAAGAATACTTTCACCTCATGCACAATACTAGGAGGGATCAACATAAAGCCTATGATATACTACTTCAACATAAAGAGAAAAAATATTAATTAGCAATCTCACTAACAATGACAAAAAATTGCTAACCTACTTCATCTTTGACAGACAAGGACAGGTTATACAAAAAACATGCATACTACCACTTTACAATAGTGTACCCCAAGGTGCCATCTACCCTCTCGCCACTACTTTTCAACCTATGTGGAAAAGGTCCAGCCTCAAGAAATAAGCTTTGAAGATACTTAAAAAAAAGAGACATACCCTAGAATGTTTCATGGGAACTTGAAAAAAGGGCCAATGCAGATATAAGATTCACAAAGAGTTAAAAAAAGCCAATGCCAGGCTTAAGCTGTGTATAAAGTTAAAAAAAGGGCCAGATCCAGTGACCTGGAGAGGGAGAAAACACAACTCCATAATTGCCAGGGGTTATACACAGAGAAGTAGAAAATAGAATAAGAAATCTAGCAACTAAAATAAGGAATAAGAGATTTAATGGAAGTAGAAGAAGGGACAAAGATTTGAGGTGGGGGAAAATTTTTACATTATTTTTAGAGATTCAGAGTTGATCCTCCAACAAAATGATTATTGTTGACTATCTATAAAACAATCCAATTACCAAAGTGAGAAGGGCCAGAAAAAAATGAAATAAATTCCTTGGATAAAGGCTAAAATGGGGAAGCAAAGAAATGTTATACATCCTATCCAGTAAATTTAAAAATATAAATATGAAGTAACCTATAAGGGTTACATTACTAGACAGTAATATTTCATTTATCTCTCTCCTATTATAAATGTTCTTTAGTAAGTAGAAAAGATACTCTGAAGAAGCGATATCTAAGACAATAGATTAAAAATTTAAAAGATTGTATTAAAAGAATCTATTTGGGATTCTCACCATAAACAAAGAGGTTGAAGGGTTCATGACCAAAGGTAAGCAAAATATTCTCCCACTGATGCTGCCAAAAATTGCCAGAAGCTCCCCAAAATTTCTGCAAGTGGCTGAAGAAAGAAATGCGATTAAACACTGACACAAAAACTTTCACAAATAACTCCAAATAGTCTGGTAAGTTAAAATGAGTAGAAAATATTTAATAATTCTTTCAATGGTTCAGATATTTAAAAGAATTTGTAAAACTTCAGAAGGGATATACTTGTTTATCAGATAATCTCATATCTAGTGAAATCTATCAAGTTTCCACTTTTATTCATGATTCCATTATCCCATCCTGCAAATTCTATCTTAACTACAGCATTGCTGATACTACATGCATGGATGATAGGCTTCTGGAATGAAGCCAATGTAGATTTTGCAATTGATTAATTTAAGAATTGTGGAATATTACCGATGGAACTGAAGATATTTTCTACTACAGAGAAATTGCTAATATCAAATAACATATATTTTATATATTTACATTCCAATTTTCCCTCTCAAGTCAATTGAATGTTATAAAACAATGGCATGTTCCATAACATGCTAATAAAATGCCAAATTATAGTATTTATTTTAACAATGAAAAAAGGACAGAATTTTATGAAATTTTGCCCTTAAAAGGCAAATAGAACTGCCTGACTAAGTTATGCATATTTTGCAAATATCAAAATCAGCCATTTGAATAAAAGCATTTTCCCCCCCACCCCCTAAAGATTGACATTATCTATAGGTGTAGAACATTGCTTGTTACCTTCCAAAGTTTGCTTTGGTTTGACACTTTATTGAGAAATTACATTTTTGCTTATTTATGTTTCCTTCAAGGAGCCTCAATGATTTTTTAAGGTGTTCATCTGGCAACTGTTGCCTACAGGTGAGCCTGATTTAGGAACCGGTCTGGGTTAGGGTGATGCCTGTGAAGATGGGTAAAGTGCAACAACTTTTTGGGGCCAAGGAAAACAGTAACTCATGGATTTTGGGCATAACAAGAAATGCAGTTAAGAGCGTGGTAAGAACATCTGCTAAGAGAACTAAGGTGACACCATTGATGCTGAGACACGAGAGTGATGCTGCTGATACTTGCCTGTGGTTCACCTTTCTCTTGCACTACAGGTTTTGAGAGGGCTACCCTACCCCCAAAAGTGCATCTGAAAAGCCCCAAATATTTTGCCCATTTGTTTTTTTATAAAATAAGTACATATATAATTATTTTAAAAAATTTTCATATACTGCCTTGGTCAAAATTATGGGACAGGTATGAAAAAATGAAGATTATTGAAACTCATTTATTTCTTCTTGACATAATACAAATAAACATTTTTGCATATATTTTATAAAGAATACTTAATGTGTCCTTTTGCTACCTGCTTTTATGCATTTTTGCATATTGTGCATAAGTAGTTGGGGCAACCTTCTACCATTTAATGTGTGATACTAACGTATATTCCTACTTTTTCAGTGATTATCATATTGTAAAGTTACAGGTGGTAATTATTTGTTAAAAATGTCTCCGAAGAAAAAGATTCCTGAAGCTCAAAGAGTTTGAATCATTGCATTGTTCAGAGAGGAATTATTACAAGTAATAATTGCAATAAAATTAAAATGCTCGAGAAACAATATCCAAAGAACCTTTAGAAGATACAATGAGACAATTTTTTTTTTTAAAAATATGATGGTCAAGGTCACAAAAACTGTACAATCCGAAGGAAGAGAGGTTGCTGATGTAACTGCTGAGTTTTGGGCAGCAACAAACAAAGAGATATCAAGACGCACAGTGAGAAGGTTAATAGAAGCTAGCCTCAAAGAATGTAAGGCTAGAAAGAAACCGTGGCTGTCTCAGGTGAACAAGAAGAAGAAGCGATTGTCTTGAGCAAAAGAGCATGGAGATTGGACTGATGATAAATGAGCTAATGTTGTTTGGTCTGATGAAAGCAACTTTGAGGTAGGTTCTCCACCAATTTATTATGCTTGTACACATTTTTATTAGATACCAAAATTTTTATTGAATACCAAATAATGATCAATAAAATTTGTATTTCTCCTCAGATCATTGGAACCCCTGGAGCTGTTTACGTTTGTCTAAGAGTTGGGGAAGCTTATGATCCGAGATGTGTTGTCACAACAGTCAAATTTGGAGGTGGCAGTGTAATGGCTTAGGGTTGCATGTCATCTTCAGGTCTAGGATTGTTGTTCACTTGTGAGGGAAGAATGAATTCCAACACTTACACCACATGTTAGACCAGGTTTATCAACCTTCCTTAAGTAAAGTTTTCAATGACATACCAGATGGTGCAATTTTCCAACAAGACAATGCTCCATACGACACATCTAGTCTCAAAGGGTTGGTTTGAAAGGAAAAGGGTGACGATGGAATGGTGCCCTTAATCTCCAGACCTCAACCTTATTGAACATTTGTGGTCACAAGAGTGAGGGTGCAGAAATGTTCCTCAAAAAGTGAATTAATAGCCAAAATTCATGAAGTGTTTCATAAAATTGAGCCAACCACCTGTGCCAACTTCTCAAGTATGCAAAAAACACATAAAAGCAGTTGAAAAAGCAAAAGGACACATCAAATCTTAATTATTGATAAAACACATGCAAAAATATTTATTTGTATTATGTCAATTACACAGGCCTGCGTTTGAAAAAATTTTTTATGTTCCCCAGGATTTCTTTGTGGTTTCTTAATGAATCCAACCTCCTGAGCTCAAAAATGAATGTATATTTGTTCAATCAGGTCAGATTTTCTCAGTACAGCATACACCATTTTCATTGAGATTACCTCATTTTTTCTGAATTTTTTTTAAAAAAAAAAACTTTCTCTATCTAATAATGCATTATTACTGTTATATCATATAAACAGGAATACATGTATGTAAACTATAATTCTTTTAATAAACAAAAATTAAAGAATGCAACATAATAAAGAAAATAATTATAATTTTGAAGAACAGACGCCCTTGACGATTTTCATTTGTGCCTGTCATCTGGTGCATCACACTTCAAACACCAACAGTAGTCAGCAAGCATGTTTCCGTTCCATTTACAATGGTACCTGGATTCCATTGTTTTTATGTCCTGGTGGAATCTTTGACCCTGTTCTTTACTGTAATCCCCGCAGTTGTCGGGAAAATAATCCAGATGGGACTGTAAAAAGTGTATCTTTATAGACATTCAAGCTCCCAAATGTTTGAGACTTGTTAAGAGCTGATTGACCAGGGCAACATATTCTTCTAGGCTTCTTTTATTGCCTATAAAATTGTTAACTAGAGCTTTGAAAGCTTTCCAGGCATCTTTTTCTATGTCCTTCATTGATGCATCAAATTGCTGATCAAGTTCGTGATTTGAAGTCCATCAAAAATTCCCCCATGGAGCTTAGCGTCACTGATTTGTGGAAATTTTTGAAGAAGAAATTTAAAAGCTTGGCCTACTTTATTAAGGGTTTTGACATAATTTTTCATTATGCCAAGCTTTATATGCAGTGGAGGGAGGAGTATTTTTTGAGGAGGCACTAAAGGTTCAGCTATCACATTGTTTGATCTAATTCTAAATGCTTCTCGTGGAGGCCAAACCTTCTTCTAATAGTGCATACTATCTACACGACTGTCCCATAAACATAGGTAACAGGGATGCTTTGTGTAGCCTGTTTGCGTCCCAAGCGTAAGAGACACTACCTGAAAAAAATTTAGCACGGTATGTAAATTCAGTGTAATATTTCTAAAAACAAATTCAAAGTAATATTTCTGAAAACAATAAGAATATGAATATGTACTGAAAAATCCTGTATGCCGATGCATTAAATCATCGTATTGGAACTAATTGGATATATGTACATCTTATTTTGAGTTTATTGAGTTGTGTTGTATACCTTCTCAATTAGGATAAGTTCCCCATTAACCCAATAGGATGCATTAACCTATAGGGACACACTTCAACAAAAAATATAACTAAAAAATGACTCATGATTTCCAGATTTGTATTCTTGTAAAATGTAAGTTGACCAAAAGGTGTATACAAGTATTAACAATTAAAAATGAAAATGTCAATATAAAAAAGCTTAGAAATGCCAAGTGTAAAATGATCTTACCTTTAAGTCACCACATATCCTCCACTTATAGCTAGAGTAATTTATTGCATCCAGCAATTTTTTCATATTTTCATAACTCTCAGTAAGTTGGATTGAATGGCCTATAGGAACGGAAGCTATCTTGTTACCAATATTCAGTAACACAGCTTTTAAACTTCTACTGGAGGAATCTATGAACAGTCTCCATTCTAATGGGTTGTAGGGAATTCCAAGGGCCTCAACAAGTCCTTTAATATTGGCGCAGTATACTAAAGAGCTGGAAGAATGCTGTAAAAAATAGCTTCAAAACTCTTGTTCTCTATTTCTGTACCCCCCTAAATGTTGTTTCTTAAGCGAGAAGATTACTTTCACGAAGTCGAGAGCCAAGAAGTTGTGTATTCGCCTTTGAAATCCCCAGATCCCTGGTCAGGTCAATTAACTGAACTTGAGTGAATGGTCTTGCAACCATATCATGTGTGGAAACCTGATAAGACTCAGATGTGTCATAATCTTGGTCAACTTCCATATTAATCCCTTCATGTACCTCTATATGTTCAGGGGGAGAAGGTATAGGAATTCCTGGGCCATGGGGCAGGGGTTTGATGGCAGAAGGAACATCAGGATATGCCACACTATGTTTATTCTTCTTATTTATACCTGTGGAAAATATAATTGCATATTACATAAAGGAATTGATTTGGAGTTGCAGATAGTACATAAATGTTTAGTAAAGGATATGTTCATGCTGAAGTGAACTATGTTAGTTTTTAATTTTATGCTAAGTTTTTGCATAATAATGACATTTTCAGGAGCCAGTATAATACAGAAAGCTTAAATACTTGATACAATGCTCACCTTTAAGATTTGTCATGCAAAAATAGCAGTCCGTAGTGTGGTCCTTGCCATCTCTCCACACCATGGGAACACCAAAAGAGAGGGACTTCTGTTCGCCCTGACTCCAGCGTCTTAAACTTATGTAGCATCCCTTGCAGCAGATATGTGGTGCCAAACTTTTATCTTGATCTCTTAGCCTTACTCAAAAATATGCATGATACAAAGATTTAATTACAGGAGGGATTGTACTTTGCTGCTTGGGAAAAGTCACTTTGCTGCAAACATAGCAAAATCTGTCGGAGCTATTCTTACATTTTCTGTTCATTTTTAACTCAACCACTATTATTATTATTCTTATTATTATAATGCTAAGCAATTTTTAACCTGCAAAATATAAACCTATTTGCATAATTACTTAAAATGTACACAAAATTTACTGCGAATAGAGCAGTGCAAAAACTATTGAAATTTGATGTAATATAGATGTATAAACTATAAAATTATTATCACCCCCTGTATTGCAAAAACTAGAGGTGATAGAGAAAAACGGATGACAGATTCGGATTTAGGAGGTCAATTTTATTAAGAAACACTATAGAAAACCTAAGGTACATTTTTGACGCAGACCAGTGTTATGAAATAAATAAGTTTCAATCCTATTCTTCACTTTTTCATACCTGCCCCATAATTTTGGCCAAGGCTGTAGGTACTTATAATGATTTTATATGCAAATCAAACCTGAGTGAATAAATAGATAACAGGTATAGATAACTGTTTGGGTGAATCAGCAGCAGGTTAGAGTATGTAGACAACAGTCAATTAGGGCAGTATGGTGCTCCAGGATTGTGAGTCATTCAGTGAGTGACCCATGCTTCAAAACTCATCTATTTGCATAAGTTTAGCAAATTTAAGTTGAGACAAATTGGGAAATACTTTAGCAATGACCAAAATCTTTGCTAAAAAACAAATATTAGTCATAAAACATATTCCTAAATAAAGAATGGAATCTATTCAAATGTTAACAATATTATGCATTTTATACAAATAAAATTTAATAACCATAGTATCCCTCTGCAGAAGGGATCAACTACAGGAGGATGTCATCATCAAACTAAGAGAAGCTAATGAAGAGCACCTTAGGGACAGGGCCCAAGAGCTGCTGGACCAGATAAGCCATACATACCACATGCACAACTCAAAACAGGATTCATGGACAATGGCTTGCTTTACCATCCCTAACCTTCTAAAATGCATTGAAATCAAAGATAATTGATCTTATACAACTTAAAAATGAAATGGCCAAGAGATAATGGAACTTACCAGGTTAAAGTATCACTTAATATTGCAAAAACTACAGCTGATGATCCTACAATAAAAAGTGTCTTCTTAATGATTGAAAACCATAAATAAACAGGCCTTTCATGCCTTGTTCGAGATGACTGCAATAAGTCATCTCCCTGATAAACTTCAGGTGATGTCATCTTACTAATGGACTTTTGATTATTTCTGAAACCATAACATCTTTAAAAAATTAACCCATTTCAAATAGTAAAAATATAAATGGACAAATTATAAATAGGAGGCATATTCAGTACTTAAAAATTTTAAATGGCATCTTTAAAAGTCTTCAAGGGCTCTTATTGAAAGGTTAGTTTAGATAACTTTAAATAATAATAATTTGCTAGTTTGGGTGTTGTTTTTACCCTAATCTATATTCATTTTGAAGCCTTTTAGTTTGTTTAAAATGGGATGAAAACCACAAGGGGGTCACAGTTTAGACCCCCTGTGAGCCTTTTAGCTCACCACTGAGTAAAAGGCCTCAAACTGAATACAGATTGGTGGAATATCCTGATTCCACCATAATAGTTCCCTACCTTTCTCCTTAATGGTCCTCATAGGGATACATTACTCTTGGACCAAATTTAATATATGCTTAGAAGTATTCTACATCCCATAAACAATTTTCTCTATGAATCCTACATCTCCAATTTGGCAGATTTAGCAAGTTTTGAAGCTTTCCATAATCTTTCTTATGGAAATTTGGAGCTTGTGTGACATTTTCAGATATTCTACCTTTCTCAGTTTTTTAGTTAAAATGAACTATCTGATAATCACTATTTCCTAATGCTTTCCCAACAGTCAATTTATGAACAAAATAATCATTGTCTGAAAGGTCCAAAAAATTGGCACCCTCATTGGCTTATTACCATAAAAATTAGCCTCAAAACATTCAATAAAATTACAACTTGCCAGTAAACAGAGCTTAAACTAAAGACTCCAAGAATAATGGCATCTCCCCTACATCATTTACTATCCCTTAGCATTAAATATCAGTATCTCCAGTTAGCGGCTTTGCTGTCAGGTGGTGGTTGGGGTGGGGAGAGGTGCTTTGCTAAAGTGTTGGGTTCCAATCATGTCTAGGTGTATTTTGATTGTTAGTATTTTAGTTTAAGCATATAGGTGTGGGATGGGTATGCTGCATGTGCATCCTGTGATTGTCTTGTGGCATTTAAAGTTTGTTCATTTGACATTTGGCTGTGGTTGGGTGCCATGCTTGTGATGCATAGTTGAGGGGAGTGTGGAAAAATTGTTTGTATAGAATGGTGAGAGGCTCTTTCTGGGCCACTGTTCTAGGCAATTAGTTTCTAGTTGTAATGTTCAGAACAATTAAAAAAATAAAAAAAGAGCAAACATGCACAGGTTCTATATAGACCCATTTGTTTCATTCAGCCCAATAGTATGGCACCATCCTTGACACCTTGATTATATGGGTAGGTTTCATTTAAGAACATAAGATAAGGAGGAGTCTGCAAAAGGCTTATCAAAAGCCAAGACGAGGCAGCTCCTATTTGATTGGGTCAAATAAGCTAATCTGTAGCAGTACTTTTAATTCTGCTATCATGACTGGAGACAGAGTGACAAACTGTGGGGGGTTTGATTCAGTAGAATGACTACTCTGATTTTCATTGTTCTAATTTAGTGTTATTACAGGTATAAATATAATATAGGCTAAATTTTAGATATATCTGTATATGATGCATGATGATTACTCATATAAACAGAATAGGTGCCTGGTTTGCCAGCTCATCAATCCTTGACATGCCAACTGTCAACTTGACACAGGCTCAGGCAAGAGAAATTTCAAGGTGTTTGTTCAGAATGCTGAGGTGTCCAGAGAGGAGCACCTGCCAGGATTAAAGGCGACTACTGGAACTGTGTCCTTTTTGGATCTAGACTTTAATTTCCTTGCTGAGGTCAGGACACTAAGGAGTGTGGTGTCCTCTATCCCAAAGGGAACTGCTCTCTATTAACCATACAAGCCTAATCCTTCAATGGATGGCCCATCTCTCATTCCTATAATCAAGGGTCGAATCACTGCCTATATAAAGGCAGACTTCCCAGCTGGTCTGGACCTGCCCAGCAGAGACCAACTGAAAAATGTAAAAAACACAGATAATGCCCTGAGGAGGAGAATATCCTCAAAGTTTGCTGAGTTTGATATTCAGGAAGCCATTCAAAAGCTTTCTTCAAATGAGGGCTTAGGGTCCTTTTCTGAAGAGGGCATGACCAAGCTTATGGCTAAACATCCACCCACCCAGATAACAAATTTTCCAGAATTACCTGTAAACACTCCACCTCCATAGTGACCTGTGATGAGGTGCAAAAAATCTTCTTCTTTTTTTTTTCTCCAGGCTTATCTGGAGGACCTGATGGTATAACTCTTGGGGAATTTTGAAGTCTTTGTTAGGTCATGAAATTGCTGAGGCAGGAGTATGACTCGTGTCTAATTTGACCAAATTTGTAAGTTTTGTCTTGCAGGGTGAGGTGCCTGATGACCTGACCCATGTTTTTTATGGAGCATTGCTTTGTGCACTAGCTAAGAGGGATAAGGGGGTGCATGCCATTGCTGTGGGGTGTACCTTCAATCATCTTGCGGCCAAGGTAGGTGTGAAACATGTGTCTAGGGTTTTGGGTACTCACCTCAGGTCAGTCCAGCTGAGATTTGCTAATAAAGGAGGTTGTGAGGTGGCTGCCCCCTCAGCCCGGGAATATTTGACTAGTGATGCTCAGGGACAGGTCTTTTTGAAAGTTGACTTGAAGAATGCCTTAATTGCATTCGTAGGGATGATTTACTTGAGTTGCCAATAAGCAGATACTTTCCTTAAGTAAAATGTTAAATCAAGCATATTCTTGGCCAACCTCACTCTTGTATGACAGTGGAGTCTTGAATTCTGCTACTGGTATACAACAGGGAGACCCACTGGGACCTACATTATTCTCACTGGGTATAGATAAGATCATTAAAGGCCTAATATCAGAGCTAAATATTTGGTACTTGGACAATGGTTAAATTGCTGATACACCCTAAAAAGTTTTTGATGACCTTCAGTCTATCCTTTCCGAATTTAACAAAATAGAGATAGAGATTAAGAGTTCCAAATGTGAGAAGACTGTCATAAATGATGATACTCATGCCATTCTTCAAAAATTCAAAACCATTCTCCCTTACGTTATGATTGTGGCTTTGAATGATTTATCTGTATTGGGCTCTCCCTTCACTGGTGAAGAAATCTGACAGGATATAGATGCAAAACATGAAGCCCTAAAATGAATGATATCCCACTCCTTAATTGATCCACAAAAGCTTTAGTCCTTTTAAAAGATTCAATTTTTTAACTAAGCTGCAGTACATTTTGAGATCCTAGCCTGACTTCAGGGAGACAGCATCTTTGGAGTTTTTGATAACTCTGTAAAAGATGCTGTCTCCAAACTAATTAACACTGACTTTCCAGTGGATTCATGTTCTCAGGCAAACTCTCCCAATTGGAATAGGTGGGTTAGGAATGCAACAGACACAAGATATTGCTCTCCCAGGATACATTTCCTCCCTGATTTTGGTTGACCCTTTGATGCAAGCTGTTCTTTCACCGGTTAGGCTCAAGTGGACAGGGTAGCTGGACCAATAAGATTCTGGAGGGGGATACTTGGGGAAATGCTTTTGAACCAGAAAATGATAACTTTTGAAGCAGAGATGATGTGATCTGCCTCTTGCTCTCTCCAAACTAAATGGGGTCAAAGATAAGGCAGATCAGGTGATGAGTGCCGTGGGAGAACCTGATAGTGGCTGATGGTTGTCAGCCATCCCATCCCAGTTCCATCTTTGGGACCTCAGCTGGACCCTGATATGCTTAGAGTTGCTATTGTTTAAGGATGGGTGTGCAAATGTGGATCTAGTGTTGATCTCCTATATGTCTGCACTTCCTATCCTGTCATCTAGTTGCTGAAAAGATACCTAGACACTAGGGTGGTCCAAAAAAACAGAAAATAATATTTCTTTCTCTCCAGAGGGCTAATTTTATTACACTTCACAAAAAGGAATTACATGTAAAATTTTGTCTATCTCATTATCTCGGGGTCACCCCCACTTTTTACTTTTTCTTCATCAGTTTGGTCTTTGAGGGTGTTGGGATGGCCATTCGGTGTTCGGGAATGAGACGGAAGATGAATTGCTTCTGATCCTCATCCTTCATCGGCATCGCATTGTACGTATCTGACAGGGCCACTCCTCATTCAGGTGCATCATTCACCACTCTTAGGCTTTTGCCTCTGTCCTGAAAGTCCTTGTACAGCTTGTCACCATTTCAAGCACTAGGATCCATCTGCAGGAAGCCCTACTTCGCTTCCTGGGCTCTGCCTTTCTTCAGGACATTGAAAACATGATGCAATATTTTGGTGAAGAAGGCATCAAGGCAGATGACCTGTGTGTCTTTGACTTTTGCCCGGCATGGCTGATCTTCAGTCCAATTTTCTGTCTTCATCCGAGTCATGCAGTCGGCCTTCATCTTGTCTGGAACCCGGTCATCCAACAAGGAAAGGCTGACTAAGTCTTCCACCAAATACCAGAGATGCCTTTGGAGGGCATTGCTTGCTGTTGCAGCGACATTCATCTGGTTCATGTACTTCTGGAGTTCAGTCAGAATCATGATGATGTTGTATGGGGCGTGGGATGACAGGGGAGCTTCATGACAAAAGCGGACGTACACCAGGGCAATGAAAAGCACCATGCCAGTCACATTCCTCTCCTCTCTTTTCGTTGTCTTGAACTGGTGTCGGAACAGGACTGTCTTGAGGCAGTAGATACCCTTTGCCATCCACCTTGCATGATGGATGGCACCAGGGGCATGAAATGATGGTTGAGTCATTGTGCCCCCCCCCCCCAAGGAACAGGGCTGAAAGGTGCAGGAACTCGAAGTAGTAATCACATGGACACTTTGTGGGATCAGCCAGGGCAGATGCCAGGTAATCCTTCATCTGAGAGCAGAGCTACTCCAGATGTCCTTCAAAGAGGGTATCCTCAGCCACTGTGTACTCTTGCTGGATGATGGTCAGTCACCCTTTCTGGAAACACTTGAAAAGGGCAACTTCCAGACCTCCAGTGTACCCAAAGATGACTTGAAAGATAGAGAGAACAATCTCGAACACATGATGGCAGCACGCCAACATCGCCAACTCACTTCTAAGACCTTTCTCGATTCGGATGCACTCGCCATTGTTGCTTGCAGTTGTATCGAAGACCAATCAGACTACTTCATCATGAATCTTCCAAGACTCAAGCAATTCCAGATCAGTTGCCAGAATTGCAACCCTTTCCACTGTCTTCCCTTCCATCAGCATTTTCCCGTCCCAATGCAAGAGAAGGGAACTGACTGCTTGAAAGTTCTTCTGCGCTTCATCTTGGATTTGGCGTGTGTGAAGATGCGACCGCTGTATCGAACTTCTGGACAATGTCAGATCAGAAATATTGTGGCCCAGGGCCTGTGCAACAGCGCCAGTGACGAACACTGCACCAAGATTTGGGAGATTGACTCGATCTAAGGCACCGATGACTTCAGAAGATTTGAAGATGTTCTTGGGCCTCTTCGCAGGAGGAACAGATGTACTGGCTGAAGTTGAGTGTCAGTAGTCATCTTCAGCCTGTGACTACTCTGATGATGTGGAGCAGGAACTGAAGGCAGCAGAGGCCCCTTGAACATTGGCCTCTCATTCGATGTATCTCTGCTTGAGAGCAGTTTCTTGGTCATTTCTCTTCCCACACCTGGCCTCAACTCCAAATTTCTTTGCATCAATCCCTGCAATGCTGCACCTTGAGGAACTCTTTTTTTTTTGTCTTCTTGGTCAAGGTCTGGAGGGCATCGCTTGTGGCAACATCGAAGAGATACTGTTAGGTGCTGACCAAGAGTGTTCATCATGAGGAGATGTACGTTTAGGATGGAGAGGACTTTTTACCTGGTCAGGCACAGGAGAACCAGTAGGAGGTCTCTGGCTTCTCCCTTTCTTTGGCCCGGTAGAATGCAGAGCATCGAAAAGCTCACCCCAGGTTGGACATACATCTTCTTCTGGCCTCTTTAAAACTGACCCTGTTATTGTTTCTAATGGCAATGACTTCCCTCTCATAGAGAAAGAAAGTGCATTGCAGGGTGTTTTCCACCACAGTTAGAGCAGCAAAGCTGTTGAGAACAGGGCATCCTGTGATAATCCATCCACAATTCACACATAACCTTGCCTGTTTACAAAACTTGCTTACATGGACAAAGCGTTGGCAATGGAAGCAGCATCGTGGGTTTTCAACGTAAGGCTTGTAAATGGGATGTTAAGATAGCCAGCCTTAACATACTTGGGCGGTTCCAATCTGTTGAAGGTCAGGATTATGGTGGCGGTAGGTAAGCCTAGCGCCACTCGCAAACCTGGAAATGAGGTGGGCACTTACAACCTTCTGATTGGTAAGTTTTGGTACCAGCCTGTCAACATTGTAATCTATTAACTCTCCCGATCGGATAACACCTTTACTGGTGCTAAATGTAGGGTGCGAAGCAGAGGACATGTCTATAGAAGCTAAAGACTGTAGGGTCTTAATCTGCTGATGCTGCTCGCTTGATTTCGCCTCAACTATCAATGCGCCATCATTACATTGCCACATTTGGGCAGGTTCGCCTTATTTCTCAACAAAATCCTTGTAGACATCGAAGATGTCAGCCTTACTAAGAGGACTATTGTTGGCTTTCAAGACTAAAAATCGGTCATAATCCAACTCAGGATCGACTTCTGACCCAAAAGGATCAAAGCGTCTACCGTCAGGGTCCAAGGCACGATGACTGTGGTATCTGGGAGTTATTTTAGTTAAATTTACCCATATAAATATATTTTTTATTTTGGGCTGCCCCTGGAGCCAAGGGCATGCACCAAATCGTCATTGTGAGTCCAGAGAGCTCCCATGCAGCCCAGATGGGGTAACCCGTCCCCCGAATCTGACTGTCACTTTAAAAACAGCAGAGCCACATAACAGAGTTTCTCTGGACTGCGGTGCTAAGACCTCCCAGAAACAAAACGATGACCCGGGCAACTAAACCTCCTCTAAGGCACGGTCCCGCTGATGATGCCCCCCAGTAGGTGCATCCATCGCCCCGTACTGAGGCAAAAGTAAGAAAAGAAGAGGTTAAGCTGTGGCCAGACAGGTCACTGAGTCCCATCAGCATGGCGGCCAGGAAGGCAAATCACCGCACCACTTACGGGAAAGAGAATTGGTTCAGATGACAAAGTAGAGGTTAACAGAAGGAGAAAAAGGATGCCAAGCTGGAGCTGGACAGGGCGTTGAGTCCCGTCAGCAAGGCGGCCAGGTGAGCAAATCATCATGACCATTACGGGGCGCGAAGGCAAGAATTCAAGAGTGGAAGTAACCGGGTGACGCCATCTGATTCTAAGTCTCAATTGTTGACTACAAAGATCTTCTTGAAGTGCATTAAATAAGAGCAAAAATCTTCTCCATCTTTGTATGCAGGGAGTTCTAGTGAGGGCACTTGAGCCCATTCATTTGAGATCCTATGGAGCTTATCTCGACTCAGTCACGGCTTATCTCTCTCTCATGCTGCCTAATGTTTTCTCTCTCTTCTGCTTCTCTCTGTGCTTTTTTTTCTTCAACTTCTGCTTCTCTCGGTGCTTTTCTTTCCGCACATTTGTTACATTCCTCTTCCTGGACATAAGTGATTAAATCTTTGCCAGATAAGCCTATAATTTGCCATTGCTTATGAAAGCGATCAAATGAACACATCCCAGATATGCTACTTCCGGCCTTTGCACAACAAAAAAGCTACCAGAGCTATTGAAGCTTTACCCCAAAACAAATATAAATTCTACTAACAACAAAAATTATTAAAATTCCTAGTAAAAATCGGGCAAACTCACACAAAAAAATAACTAACTAACTAACGGGAGAATCTGACTCAACACAAAAAGAAGATGATTAGTATTACCACTTAGCTAGTATCCTCTTTTAAGCAACTAGAAAAATTGTAGACACAGCACACAAGAATGGGCTTAAAAATTG
Source organism: Ceratothoa steindachneri (assembly GCA_963969495.1). Lineage (NCBI taxonomy): Eukaryota > Metazoa > Arthropoda > Malacostraca > Isopoda > Cymothoidae > Ceratothoa > Ceratothoa steindachneri. Next base: position 251,907,614 of record OZ018318.1, read on the forward strand.
GTTGTCACCCATTAATCAAAAAGAAAATTGTCCTAAAATATTGTTCAGATATTCTTGGTAATGCAGCTTCTATCAATTGGACTTAGTGCTTCAAAATCAGGTGGGGAAGACCCAAAGCCTGATGCCAAATATCTTTATGTCGAAGTATGGCCAAGTGTATGGGAATATGCACACACAGGCTCTAAGATAGGCCAAGCAAGGCGACAACTGGTATTGTTCTAAGAGTGTGATTTGAATAGAGAGCGGCAGCTGCGTGACCAAGGAATATATCAAACACATGACAAAAATAGATTTTTAATAACTAAATAAAAGACACAACAATAAATATGGATATAAAAATGGATACAGGAATAAGACGGAATTAGGTTCCGACTACTAATTAGATAACTTGGGTTATTGAATGGTTATAATGGGAGATTTAGGGTAGCGAATGATTTAGTTCCTTTGAACCTCGAGAGTAAGGTGGGGCAAGCTTGGGGAAGGTCTTAGTGACCCTGATTACTCACAGGTGGTAGACAAAACTTGTGTTTTGCGAGATGCGGGCTTATTGTCCTCAGGAGGTCACCGAACGAACTTTAAAGAGTGGGGGGAAGATGACTTCTCCACACTCTGCTTGAGCGAGCCAACGGGTCTATAGTCCTTAAGAGGTTACCAAAAGAACTTCGGAGGATGGCTTCTCCAATCCTTGGTCCGAAGGCGGATGAGAAAGGCTGACATTGCCTCACAAGACTCTTCTCTCTGACCCGAAGATACAGGTGTGATGTCCAGCTCTTCCGTGGCTTGCAACCGGCACTCACACTTCTTGGGAGACCGCTTCATGGTATTGCACTCCTTTCAGGACCTTCTCTAACCTTCATTATCAGCTGTGACAACCCGAGCGTTTCCTTGTGGTGAAGTGTCAAAGGCACGAATCAGCGGGCCAGACGGGTGACCCGCAGCAGGAGCTATAAAAGTGGTTCACGGCGAATCCTACAGGGTAATCTCCCGACCCGAGGGGGGGAGAGGAAGACTGAGACGGTTGAGAGGTAGCCACAATTTCTGCATTATGCCTCGGTGTGAACTTTGCAGAGACCTGGTGGTGAGTCCAAAAAGGGTGAGGTCGGAAAGGAGGGGGGGAGTAACGGCTCGCTTTCTTTCCCAAAGTAATATCTTAGGTGGTGAGGAAATGATATTATTCTAAGAGGATACCTCTAAATATATTTTGTGAGGCATATGAAGGATGGGGATGATATGTATATACCTGAGATGTCCTCAGTTGGTATGATTGGTCTGGTGAAAGTTGTACAGGATTATTATGGGCATATGGTAGAGTTTAAGTTGTGGAGTATATGAGGAGCGTGTGTTCCATCCGTTTCTGAGAACTGTTGTGAATGATGTTGCAAGTACGTGTGAAAGGTGTCAGAAGCAAAAGGTGCAAGGTGTGATGGTGAAACTGGTGATGTTGAAAGTTGATGCAAAAGAACAGTTTGAATTAGTAGTAATTGATTGTGTGTCTTTACCGTGGACAAGTGCTGGGAATGTTGGTATAGTTGTTATGTTGATCATAAAAGTAAGTTTGTGTATGCAGCGCCTGTGAGAGATAAAAGGAGTGTGACTGTTGTGTGTGTGGTTGAGCAGTTGTTTTTTCCTATCTATGTATGGAAGCCTAGGAGATGTCTAAGTGATAATGGGCGTGAGTTTGCAAGTGAAGTGTTTGAGTGAATGTTGAGAGAGAATGGTGTAGATCATGTAAGAACGACTCCATATGTACCATCTTCGAATGGATTGGCTGAACGTACAATTGGTACCTTGTGTGAGATGTTGAAAATGATGAGTACAACTTTGAATGACTGGGATGAATGATTGAGTAGTGTTATGGGCATATAATTCAACCATGCATAGTGCAACTAGGGTGTCTCTGTGTCAGTTTGTTATGAATTTTGATAGGTGAGTGAAAGATAGGTTTCGTTTGAGTGAAAGTGAGCAGAGTGTATGGTGTGAAGCACATGAAAGGTTTCGTTCTTTGAAATTGGTGCAAAGGTATTGAAGGTAAAAGAAGTACAAGGTAGGTTGAAGGACCATATAGAGTTGTGAGAGTCTGGGAGAATGGTGTGACGTATGTTTTGGAGAGGCTGAATGAAGGTAAGACTGAGAGAGTGTGAGCTCATCAGCGTCAGTTAAGGAGGTGGAGAGAACCTACTGACTACCTGGTGAGCCATCCGGTGTATGAACTATGCAGAGAGAGAGATAAAGTGCATGATGATGAGATGGAGTGTGATACTATGCATCTGTCTGGGAAAGAGCTTGTCTTGGTCTCGAGGAGTAGAAAGCGTGCAAGGAAGAGTGAAAGGAAGAATGCAAGTACAAATGAAAGTAAGTCTGAGCAAAGTCTTTCTGGTATGGGAAAGCTTGAGTGTTTGCATAAGCAGGTGAGTGATTTGGTTGATGCAAGTAGACAAGTGAGTGAGCTGCCTGTAGCTGATTTTTCTAGTTTGGGGAACAGTATGAATGATAATGTGTTTGGACAGAATGAACCTAGTGTTGCTGATTTTTCTAGTTTTATGAATGGTAAGGGTAGAGGTGAGTTTGATGTGGAGAATGAGGCGGTGACTGACTTTTCTGGCTTCTGGTGGGACCCAGTTGAAGGAGTTTCCAGTGTAGCCACTGAGAGTAGAGTGGATGTGAGTGATTTGTCTGTTATGCAAGAGGGTACTTTGAGTTGGATGAGAGCGGTGAGTGAGTAGCTGATGAATAGGGGTATGAAGAGTGAAGGTTCTGACCAGAAGAGCATGAAAGAGTTCTATTGAGAGATGGGAGAGCTAGTAATGAAGGCTAAGAGTATGGTAGATGACATGGTCGATAGTGATGAGGAGACTAACAGGACGACTGATGAACAACCCTAACAGATTGCTACGCATAGGCAGGGACCAGTAGGCAAGTGTGAATGGGTGCAGAAGGGCACGATTGAATATAAAAAGTACCATGAGTAAGGATTGAGTGTGTATTGTGAATGACTGTGGTTGAATGGCCGAAGGAAGGAGGGGTGTGGTGGAGCGAATGTGATTGTGTGTGAAGGGCCATTCTCCCACCCCTTTCCCAATACCCTCTCCCTCCCTCTATAAGAATGTGTGTGTGTAAATGGGAATGTTTTTGTTTTGTTTTTCTTTTTATATATTTAAATTGATTTTTATATTTTGTATACAATGTTTTTTCTCTTCCTCAGCTAAATGTTAAATATTTGGGGGGGAAAGGCCACTCTTTTAAATTCCAAGATAATCCTACAATTTGTAGAGTTTGGAAATAATGATGTTTAAGTTATTGTAAGTCCCACCAGGACAGAGAGGGTTTTGATAGCCTCAAGATGCAACCAGATCACAATATTGTACAAGCTCAGAGGCGCCATTTTTGGGGGGTAAAACGCTTGAGATGCCAATACCCACCTGGGTAACATGTGAGGCCTTTCTTCTTTTTTTGTCTGCTTGTTTGTTTTAGGCCTCTTGTTGATGACTTATTTGTTTGCTGTGTTATCAATTAGTTGATATTGCCCTAGCAGATATTTTTTTTTGTTTGACTTTGCATCTCTTTTTTTTTATATATATATATAGTCTAATTGAATGTTGTTGTTTTTTGTATAAATTTTGATTGGTATTCATCAGATAATATTGTTTTATATATATATTATTAGCGTGTTGTAATGAGATCTCTAATAAATATTTACCCCACATTTTTTTCAGGTAAATAAAGGACTGTACATACAATCTGTTTCATTTCTCCCTATTAGTGTAGGAAGTGGGTTGGATCGATTGGGGTTAGAGGATAGATTTTCAGTCCGCTACAACATGTTGTGGCAGGAGTTAGATAGTGGGGTTGGGTCTTTGCAGGCAGGAAACTAGTTACTGATAGTGGTCAAGGAAATATAAGAGTACAGGGTGGGGCAGGGAAAGGAGAGAGATGCAGAGGAGATAAAGTGGAAGGTATACATTCTAAAAGAGGTGCTTCAGGGACAAGAGGGCTGAGTTGTCTTTAGAAATAAGAAAGATAAGTTATTTAGTTATTATTGATGAAGATATAGATATAATATGTGTAATAGAATCATGGGTTAATGAAAATAAATTTTCACTCAGGAAAGTGCAATTGATTGGGACCCAGGTGTTAATTTGGAAAGTAGGCCAATTCTTGAGAATATGAATTTTTCGAAGAGATATATAAAAGCTGTTATTAATTCAATATTGCCTAATAAATCTCCTGGACCAGATGGGATTTATACTAGTCTTAAAAGAAGGTGAGGAAAGTCTTGCAAATGCATTCAAAATTATTTCTGATCGTTCACTTATATATTCTGAGATTCCTGAAAACTAGGAGGCGGCCAATATTGTGCCTATACATAAGCAGGGTTGCAAGAAGAAAGTGGAAAACTACAGAATTATAAGCCTTACATCCTTACCCGGAAAGATATTGGAAAGATTAATTAGCATTGATATTAAAAAGTTCTTAGAGGAGAACGAGTATATTAATGATTGCAGCATGGCTTTCGAAATGGAAAGTCATGTCTCACTAACCTACTTGAGTTCATGAATTTTGTTACTGAACAAACAGACAAAGGTAATAAAGATATAGATGTGTTTGGCACACTACCCTTGCCGTAGTTGTGCCCCTATATTACTATTTATTACGCTGCAACTCCTCGTAGTTGCGTCACTAGGTTACTATGGACCTGGGTTTGTCCAGCTGCAGACTCATAGCTAATTGATTAGGTCACCTTTGTCCTGCCTGTGTAGGACATACCTGATTACAGCTTCTTTCACTGTCACCTACTTGATGTTACCTTTCCTTTGACGCTCATTACTCCAGGTGCCATTGCGATGCTTGAGGGAGGATATAGAGAGGCAGGCTTGTACTTGAATTTACTTGCTTAAATGAGATTCAATCTTATAATACTGGCACAAGCTGGGGAGGTTCAATGGTACAAGGAACAGAGTTTTGAATGTACGAACGCCGGAAAGGTGAGGTGTGAGAACACGGGGTCTTCTCAGCAGTGAGTCTTAGTCACCCTCGAAACTTAGGGTAACTCACACTAAAATCAGTGTTACTCAACTAAAATCTGACCCAGATTTAATCAGGATTATAAGGGGGAGGGGGGGGTGCTGAATCAGCTACTTGGCGGAAATTGATGGCGCCTTTGCATCTGTCTTTCAAAACTCTATTCCTGAGAAATTATATTCATATATACAACGTTAGGGCCAGGGCAGTTTATGGGTTAGTTACAAATACGAAACTCCCTTATATCCATTCAACACAATCTATTCCTAGCTTAGGCAAATACAATATAAAAAAATACAATGTCCTATATATAAAGGTGAAATATCCTATACATAAAAATGAAAGCTCTTATACACACATGTGCATTTGTTATGGAGCGAGGCCATGAGCAGCATAACATTGTTCTCCCCTTTGGAAAAGGATGGCCTCACTCTTGTTGTTCTGCATCATTGGGTGCTGTGGGGTGGCGAGGTACATCATAATGTGGGTTAGTCCGTAGATGTTGATGATGACCAGTCCAGACCCGGTGGACGCAAAAACCTAAGCTAGCTAAAACAATTATCATAACAAGCGTGGCCGAAATCAAGAAAACATTGACTGGGTGTCAGTATCCAATGGCAGAAAGAACAGCCTTAAAATTTAAGAACTTATCGAGTTGATCATTCCATTTGGGTGCAGGTAAGAGCGGGTGTATGGTTACCGGATTTAAAGAGATATTCAAGGGTTTGATTTGATGGGGTAGGGTTATCCTTTGGGGCGAAGTTAAGTTCTGAATGTGGAGGGCTAAGGGGTTTTGGATGTGAAATTTGTCTGAAATTAACTCACATCCTTCGGCAAGTCTAAGAACTCATTCAGCAAATATTTAGCTAGTTTCTTCTCTGCATTCCAACTTAGCAAGGGTGAGACAAGTAAGTCAGTGCACGTTTTGAACAGAATGGGCTGGTCAGAATAAAACTGGTTAAAGGAACAATTTGGTTTGAATTTTGATAATAAAAGGTCACATTGACACAACAACGCATGCGCTGGGATTATAGGCTGACTTGGGGGGCAGACTATGGTTGGGTTGAGAGGAGCTAAAGTTTTGCAGTGCCAGATTTCAGATGGGGTTGAGGAGAATTGGGTTTTTAGATCATGAGAAAGGAAGAAATATGGGTGTGAGGTAATGAAGACTATTCGGCCACTGTGACTATTATTACCATAATGAGTCAGGAACTCATTAAAGAGGTATAGGTTGTAAGCTGATTTGTCGAAAAATAGGATTATTAAACGAATAGCATATTGCTAGGAGCAGGGAAGTGTCCAGGTTAAATGTAGGAATTGGGGTAGGTTAGACGAATTTAAGGGAAAGATAGGGTTGAGCATTAGACGGGCTTCAGATGTTTTAATTAGATTTTCTAAAGTGGTTTTGTTAAGAAGGTCAGAGGGGGCGATATGCTCTTGGGATAGGTGTATAGTATCCAACACCCATTGTCTTAGAAATTTGACATTGTTAACAAAATGTTGGATCAGTGTTGTCTGTGTTAATATTACTTAATAATTCAGTGTATTGCAAATTTCCACCATGATCTTCTAAGTATGTATGGATGTTTTCTACTTCCTTAGTGACATTTTCTAAAGAGAGATTATGTTGATGTAAGGTGAGAATAGCTTGTTTCAACGTGGCAGTGTGCATTCGTCAGTTAGCTGTCAAAAGGTTCAATTTCAATTACACACGTCTAATTGTTTCTGGATGGCTACTCCAAATAACCCATTTAAAAGTTGACCTCCGATATTGATGAGGCCATGCTTCTTGCAAGGGGTTCTGACCCATGATGAATTTATGGGGGCATTGAGGGTGTGGGTGTAATCTATGTGATTTTGGGTGATGCGAACATACATAGTGTATAGGTCCTCGGGTATGAATGGGTTTTCTGCTTTGTAATGTGACACTATGACTTAGATTTGGTTACCGAGGCGTATCAGGATTCACCGGAATTCCCTCAAGCTTTTATAAATTTTGACAGGGGGCGATAGATTTAGTTCTATTTCAGCATAACCTCTAAAACTTTTCCCTTTGCCTACATGGTTAATTACAGTCCCTATTGATAATTGAAATTCGTTGTGGTTTAAAGTTCCCACAACTATTGTAATACTAATTAGCATAAAAGCTTTTATGCTCATGGTTATTGCTTGGGTTGGTATGGCAGTGTCGCCTGCGTTTGAGATCGAAGTCTTGTGGGTAATCCTTGCCGAGGTGCCTCTGGCACGCGGGGGGGAAGGGGGCAAGGAATTTGACAGTGTGGATGATAGGATGGATCCCTGCATGGATTGCCCACTAGAGAAGGTGGTGACAGTGGGGAGTCAGGGGGTGTGAGTGCTGCGGGAGGAGAAGAAGGAGGGGTAGAAGCTATAAGGAAATTGGGTAGAGGAATGTTTTGCCAGTCTGGGGTTTCTGGGGGAGTTAATGACTGAGCTCTAGACGTCACTGGGACTTCTGGGTCTTGGGCAGGTGAAATGGTTGGGGAAAATTATATGTAACTCTTGCGGGTCAGGGTCTTTTGGCGTTATCACAACCTCTGGTTCGATGGTCGGTTTTGGAGGGTACAAATGGGTGGTGGTTAACTCAGTGGGTGAAATATGGCATTTGGGGACTAGTTTAATATCTGCGTGTACAATTTTGGCTTTATGGGTTCTTAAGTCGAGGATTTCATATCGGTTTTTCCCTAAGTCCTTCATTATGTGGTAAGGCCCGTCCCACTTAGGATGCAGCTTCTTAGAAGCTCGGGGAGGTTTTACGGATTTAAGATAACACCGGGTTCCTGTGGTTATTTGGCGTTGTTTTGGGAACCTAGAATGTTGGGAAGCTTCCACCTCCTTATTGCGTTGATCCAAATACTTGAGGGTGGCTTCAAAAATTTTGAGAGCGTTGCACCAATTTGGCATGCAGTTGAGGGGATGGTTCAGTAGGGTGAGAAATGGAGGCTAAGTCAAAAGGCATCCTTTTATCGTAGTGATAAAGAAAAAAGTGAGGGGTGTCACCGATGGATGTGTTATATCCATTGTTAATCACAGTTTGGACAAACTTAGTTTGGTATCCCAGTCTCTGGAAGAGCTACTGAACATGCGATGCAGAGCTTCCAGGATCTTTTTATTTTGCCCCTCAACCAGGCCATTTGCTGGCAGATCGTACGGGAATATTTGTACTTTGTCCACGCAGCACAAATGACACAATTCCTGGAAAAGGTCTGATGTAAAATTTGATGCATTATCAGAGATTGGAAGTTTGGTTAAGAATTGGGACAATCTTATGGTATCTTGAAAAATGATCTGTAAATACCAAGATATATTTGTTTCCCTGTGATGGTTTTGGGGAAGGGGCCTAGAATATCCATGCCTGTCCTTTGCCAAGGTCGGGAACACACTGGATAACTATGCATATGGGCGGTGTGGGGTGTCCTTCCTTTGTGAGCGGCACACGATGAGCATTCTTGAATATATTCTTCAATATGTTTTCTCATGGAGGGGAAATAGAAGCGCTCTTGCACCATTTTCTGCATTCGGTCCGGGTCCATGTGACCAGCCAACGGGGAATCATGGCGGAGGCCAATTGCAGGCCATATGAGGATGTCAGGAAGTTCGATGTTACTATGGTCATGCTTGATCCTGCGCATAAGGATCCCTTCTTCCTGTTGAGCTTTCTGAAGAGTGGTTTCATCGATTATGGTGGAGACCCTTGATAGCCTATCAGGAAGAATGTTGTCTCTTCCGGGTTTATACACAATCTTAATGTTAAAATCTTGGGATGATCAGTTCTGACGGTGATTTCGTATCCGTAGATGATATTTCAAAATTTCGTTAGCGCCCAGACTATTGCTAATGCTTCCCGATCCGTCACTGAATAATTCTTTTCAGGGTTTGTCAGGAGGTGGCTTGCGTAAGAAATGGGGAGCTCGACACCATTATGATTTTGAAGAAGAACGTCTTCGATCCCGTAGGCTGATGCATCTGTCGCTAAAATGAATGGTTTTTCATAGTCAGGAAATTGCAATATGGGCTCTTCGCATAGTTTCCCGATGAGAGTTTGGAAGGCTGTCTCTTGTTCGGTTTCTCACATGAACTCAGCTTTGGCTTTGAAAAATTTTGTCAAGGGGTTAGCAATATTTGAAAAATTTGGAATGAATTGGCAGTAGAATCCTACAAACCTAATAAAACATCGTCAATGGTTTTAGGGAGAGGGTATGTCTAAAGAGCATAAATTTTTGAGGGGTCAGGTTTAATGCCATCAAATGTTAGTAGGAATCCTAAGTAGATAAGCGCACTTCAAAGGAGCTGGCACTTTTCTAGTTTTATCTTCAGGTTTGCTTCCCTAAGCCTGGCGAATACCTTATCTACTCTTAAAATGTTCTTTGACATCATCACTAAAGACTACTATATCATCGAGATAGACTAGGGCCTGGATTCCAAGGAGGTCCGAGAGGACGATAGTCATGAACTGGCTAAAGTTTGCGGGCCATTCCGGACACCGAACGGGAGGACTTTAAATTTGTAGTGTCTTCGATTTGTGGAGAAAGCCATGAAACGGCAGGACTGGGGTTCCACTGACATTTGCCAGTACCCACTGGCAAGGGCAAGAGAGGGAAATAATTTTGCTTTCCCACATTCAGTATGTTTTCTTGTAGGTACGGGATGGGAAACCTATCGGGAGTTGTAGCGGGCTGAAAATCTAGACTAACCCCAATAGATCCAACCCGCTTCCTACACTAATCCGGACATGAAAAATCAAAGGAGAATGAAACGGATTGTATGTACAGTCCTTTACTAACAAAAAAAAATGTACAATAATATTCACAATAGAGAGGGGTAATTAAATTAGAGATCTCGTTACTATTTACAAAAAAATATACAGCTAAATTTCCTATATATATGCAATAAAAATAAATCCTACTTATAACTTTTAGCAATCAATCAATCCTAAGAAACAATTTTATGCAAAATCGAACAACCAAAAAAATATCCACACTACAACAGTCAATATATAAATAACAAAAAAAAAAGGCCTCATGTGGTACAAAGGGGGTGGGGGAGAAGTCCAGCCAGCCACCACTCAAGCGAGCAAAATGCCTAGGACTTACAAACAAGTGATGCCTCTGAGCTTGATGGAAGATAAGTGACCTTATCACGCTTGTGTGGCTATTCATTTAAGCTCAACAAGCAAGATAGAACATGGCCTTGAACCTTTGTCAAATACTATTGGCCTTTATTTATTGGGGAGTCCTCCTTCAGGACAATCTTGAACTCCGGGAGTTTTGCAACCCCAAAATCCAGATCACCCTTACTGAGGGCTCCCTTTTGTTCAAATATCATTTGATACACATCCTCCCTTTCATACTCAGTCAAACATCCATCCAATTCCACCATGCTCTTCACTTCATTATACATCCATTCACACGTCTTTTTATTTGCAACATTCACCTCGACATCTGTGCTATCATCCATACCTACCTCATTGACAGTGGAGAGGTGACCCAGTACATCTCCAACTTGGATTCCCCTCACCTCTCATCAAGCCATCAAACACACAAGCAACATGCCTTACCTTATAACATGCATCCTTTCCATCCAATATCAGTGTTCTCACCCACAGTCAAACTAACATCCTTACTCCAACTCACTCTAACACACACCCTTTCACCCTTCACAAGCCTTACACTCTCCGTAGCAGTCACCTCAATACCAGTAAACACACTCTTCAAAACGCTACCATCTTTTCCTACATACAACTTATACACCCCATTTTTACCAATCTTTCTCTTAATCTGATCACTCGCAGGATGCACAACCATACGATTCATTTTCATAAAATCATACCCCAAAATCACACCATACTCACTACTCACCTTATCAATCACAGAGAATTCTCATTCATTCATCAACATACCATGCATTCGAACAGCTGACCTTATCATTCCAATCACAGGCACTCTCCTATTACCAATACCTACCAAACTACCCTTACACTCAGACAGGAGAGCTTTATCGCTAACCTTGTCATACACATCTTTATACACCAAGCTCATCTTGAATCCAGAATCTATTAAAGCCAAACACTCAATTCGATTCAATTCCACCTTCACACTCAGACACTCATACTTCGTACCAGACAGCACTTTCACACTAGACAGACTTACCAACACATTACTCACACTCATGTACCAAGAGGATACTTCAGCAGGTACCCTCTTACAATTCAGTTTCCCGCTTCAGACTTTCCATTCACACCTTGCGCTCTCAGTCTAATCCAACACTTTTCACTTGAATGTCCTTCCATCACACAATAGCTACATACATTCCTCTGGTCACGACACATCCTTGCATAATGACCAGCCTTTCCACATTTACCACAAGCATACTTCATACTTCTCGCCACAGTGGCTCCACCATTCAACCTCAGACAATCTTTCTTCAAATGGCCTATTTCTTTACACTCGAAGCACTCTTTCACACTTTCCTGACAATACTTTATCATATGCCCACTCTTACCACACCCAAAACATGCACCAGACATCCACCTACATTCTGCCAACATATGACCCTTCCTTCCACACCGACGACATTTCACAATCTTTCTCACACCATTTGGTCTCTCATTTGCTGGGACATACCTCAGTTCCCTCACACTTGTAATTAAATGGAAAAACTCCAATACTTTTCCCTCCAAACATTCTCCCAAAACATTCATCCAGTATCCCTTATTCTCCGGGTACTTGAGCTTACAATATCGCTCAAATTCCCTGAAGAATTCTTCCACACTTTTCCCAACATGCCACTTAAACCTATCTACCTTTGGCGCTTCCCTTATCAAAATACCCTTTCCCACATTCACTTCACTCTCACTTGAACTACCCTCACTCTCACTCATACCAATAATACCATCACTCTCCCCTTCATCCAAGTACAATGCGTCTACACTCTTTCCTCTTACCTTCCTATCCTTACTCTTTGAACCAGTCTTCCTTCTTCTCTTGCGTTCAACTCTCTTCCATTTTCCATCCTTCTGATCACTCATAATCACCCTATCCTCTCTAGACTCGCACACACTCCCAATAGTCTTATCCCCTTCAGTCAGAGCAGGGGTCAAGGTCGAGGGTCCTGACCCCTTCATCATGTCATACAAGTCCTTCATCCGTTGGTCAACCTGCTTCTGTCTCTCATCCATTTCTCATCTAAATCGAAGGGTATGGACTGCAATCCAATCCCGTCACGCTCCCGGTTTCGAGATCTCACGTCCCTATTCAGGCACCAAATATAGTGGACTGAAAATCTAGACTAACCCCAATCGATCCAACCCACTTCCTACACTAATCCAGATGTGAGAAATTGAAGGAGAATGAAACGGATTGTATGTACAATCCTTTACTAAAAAAGAAAATGTACAATAATTTTCACAATAGAGAGGGGTAATTAAATTGGAGATCTCGTTACTATTTACAAAAAAATATACAGCTAAATTTCCTATATATATGCAATAAAAAATAAATAAATCCTACTTATAACTTTTAGCAATCAATCAATCCTAAGAAACAATTCTATGCAAAATCGAACAACCCCCAAAATATCCAGACTACAACAGTCAATATATAAATAACAAAAAGAAAGGCCTCACGTGGTACAAAGAGGGTGTATTTACTTGAATACTTGAAGAAGGTGGCGGACCACGCCTGGCCATCTCATTGTCAAGACCGCCATCCTCTTCTCGCCAAATCAGTCACAGAGTTGCTGTGAGGCCGGGGGAGAGCAGGTACTGGTGGCTTGTGAGGTAGAGAAGAGAAACTTGGTTAGCTGCGTCTTGAATGCATTGAGACTTCCAATCAATGTCAGCTCTGGTGGCAGGGAGTTCCACAAACGTGGACCTACTACAGTGAAAAAGGAGTCGTACTTTGTTTGAAGTGCTGGGTTTGAGAATCTTAGAGGGGAAATAACTGCTTGTATGCCCAGTCTTGATTGGGGACGGAATTTTATTTGGGGATCATTGGGACATACATCATGTAGTATCTTGTAAATGTTAATTATAATAAAACGTTCCCTCCTTCTTTGTAAGGACATTAAGCACAATTTTTTGTCTCTCCCAGTATGTAAAATTTTGATATCCACAAATTTTTCTTGTGTATTCTCTTTGGACAGATTCAATATACTGAATATCACCTACCCAGACTGGGTTCCACAGAGGACAGGCGTATTCTAGGTGGGACTGGACAATGGACTTGTAAATAATTAACATAGAAAGGGAATCTCTAGACCCAAATACGCTAAGTGCCCAGGCAGCTGCATTTCTTGCTCTCAGACACATCGTTCGTATATGGGGAGTCCATGACAGATCACTAGTTAGAATAATCCTGAGGTCCCTCAATTTATCAACAGGGTACAACTGGAGATCCGCATCTACCACGTAGCTTTGGAGATCTGTGAGGAAGCGCATCTCAGCTATCACGTTGAGTTTCATGCATAATCAGGTCATATTTTTGCTTATGCAACACCATATTATTGCTGTGCAACCACTCCATCACCCTCATTAGATCGTCTTGGAGGTAGGCCTTATCTGTACTGCTCGTTATCTTTTTGGATATTCTTGTGTCATCTGCAAAAAATCTGACTCGAGTTTTGGATGACAGATTCCATGTCATTGATAAATACCAAGAACAATACGGGACCCAAAACTGTACGTTGGGGGACACCGCTTTTAACTGGAGCAGGTAAAGAGTGATGTCCATCAATGACAACAACCTGTGTCCGATCAGATAGAAATGATTCTACCCAGTTAATTATCTTTTCATGGAATTTATATATTTTCAGTTTTTCAATCAAGAGTCTGTGGTCTACTTTATCGAAAGCTTTTGCATAATCCAAGTAGATAGCATCAGTGTCAGCTCCATCGAGTAGACCACTTAAAACTTCGTCAACATGAGCTATCAGCTGTGTCAGCGTGCTATGACCGGATCTGAAGCCATGTTGATTTTTCGTTATAATTTTGTTATTTTCCAGAAATTTGATCATAATTTTCCCGAGACAACGCTAAAAAATCTTGATAAAATGGGAGGTCAGTGTAATGGGCCTATAATTTACAGAAGTTATTTTGTCGCCTTTTTGTGGATTGGAGTTATATAAGCCATTTTGTAGAATTTGGGGACTATTCCATATTTAATAGATTCATTCCAGATAATGAACAGAGGTTTTACAATTGAACTCTCACAATTTTTTATAAATTTTGCTGAGATACTGTCTGGTCCACTAGCGGAATTATTATTGATCTTGCTGATTGCTTCCAAGATCTCCGCTTGTTAGATTAATTTCGTCATCTGTTGTGGGTTCTTCAATATTTGGGGAGGCAAAGTTTGGTAATCTTAAGCCCTCGGCCTCAGGGTTGCTGTATACATCTGAAAAGTGTGATTGGAGTATATTTGCTATGTTGGTAGGGTTGCTAACAAGGTCTCCCACATTACTTTTGATAAGGTGGACCCTACTCATCATGCTTAATCTAGTCTTGGCGTATGAGTAAAAGCACTTGGGATTTTTTTTTATATTAGAAATTGCAATCTTTTCATCTTTTTCTAGTTGTTTTAGGTGACATTCCTTTATGTCAAATACACAAAGTGCCAACTCTCGTTCTAATTTCCTGATTCTATTGTCATTTAAAGCAATCCTCTTTACTTTCTGTAGCTTGCTCTGGATTCTCTTCTTTTTTCTTCTTAAGGCATGAGCTTTTTGGGGCTTTCCACTTCCTGGTCTCTTTCTGGGGATATATTCCATAGCCAACTGAAGCAGAATCATTGTAACTAGGATAGGAAACTCTTTGAAGCAACACATATTGCGAAATGCCTGCCAATCAGTTTCATAGATGGCAGTGTTGAGCTTTTCATAGTCACCCCTGGAAAAATCAAGTCCTCTGAAATCCTCGCAGGACCTGACTGACGTGTCTGGTCTACTATTTACATACTGTGCTTGGATTTGTATTTTAACAAGGGAATGGTCAGATATCATTGTATCGACAGTCACGGTGGATAATACCAAGTTTGGATTGTTAGTGCAAAAGATGTCAAGGACGTTATTACCTCTTGTTGGGATGTGAATGTATTGGTTCATCATCTTTTCAGAGAGAACCACTCATCTCTTGATTTAGTGAAGAAGTTCCTGGTTTGAAGGATTCATCAGACCAGTCAATAAACGGAAGGTTTGTGTCACCAGATAGATAAACTTGGTAAGATGAATCAGTATTAGCTTCGATCGACTGGGATATAAAGTTTAGCATATTTGAAAAACTAGTCGTCTCATCTCCAGGAGGGCGATATATTACTACTACACATGTTTTTATAGTGGAGAAGAATGTTGTGATACATCCACATGTGCCATCATCATACGAATTCATAGAAGTAATGGGCAGGCTCTCATGGGAGTATAGGAGGACCCCTCCTCCTCTACCATTATGGTCGCATCTCATGATGTTAAACTGGTTTATACATAACTGGGCATCAGTTATGTACTGATCCAGCCAAGACTCAGTTATGGCAATGAAGGGTACAAAGTTGCCATTTTCATTTTCATCACCAACTAGTGCT
The DNA here is from genome assembly GCA_963969495.1 of Ceratothoa steindachneri. Classification (NCBI taxonomy): domain Eukaryota; kingdom Metazoa; phylum Arthropoda; class Malacostraca; order Isopoda; family Cymothoidae; genus Ceratothoa; species Ceratothoa steindachneri. The sequence continues at coordinate 251,923,222 of OZ018318.1, forward strand.
TCGATCTCCTTGATTTTGTATTTACATTGGCTGGGAAGCACTAGGGTTGATGGATCTGGTATTTAGTAGTAGGAAGCATGCTCGGTTGCTTTCATACTTTGCACACCGATCCTTCGCCCATAGGTATTGGGTGGAATTTGATTTGTCATCTCTAGTGACTGGTTCGGGTGTGCAGCTTGCATTGGCAGTAAGGTTGGACCAGGCTGCCACCCTTGGTGCCCTACTTGACAGTAATTGGGCATTAAATTCATCCCTGTCTGGTACTGAAGAGACATGTCTAACTTTAGTTTTGCCATGTCTCTCTCTATATCTTTCCGTTTTTCGACTGTTGTCGAGGTTCAGCTCTCGGAGTTATGGAGTCTGATGTACCATCTCTTTGGCCTATGTTGACGTTTTCAAGGGGAATATCCTCTTCTCTCCATTTGGTTCCCTTAAGGTGTATGTATGTACACTCAGATTTGTACATAGATGGTTCTTTGTGGAGAATTTGCATAGGGTTGGATGGAAATATAAGCAGTTAGTGCCCTTCTTGCAACCTTTCTGCCCTTTTGAGCCAAAATTGCAGAAGTTGAAACACCTTTTTCTGTATAGGAATTCACATTTTCTGCCATCAATAATCTTGTTACCATTGATACCATGTGGGCAGGCTCCTCTCTTGTATCTAGGGCATATCTCAGATCTTGTTGATGGGGGGGATTTCTTGCATATTTTCGTCTGTGTGCTCTTCACGCTGGACTGAGTTAGGAGGGTCTTTAAATTCCATGACTGGAGCGTTGGATACCTCATTTGTGGAGGATATTTCAGAGATATCGAGGCTGCAGCCAGGGCACAACCAGACAAATCCTTTGGGAACTATGTCAGGCAAGGCAGCTTTAAAATTTTTCATAGTAACACAGGGGTGCGTTTCCTGTTCACATCTCGCACAGGAGAAAGGCGAGGATTCTTCTATTTTAAGGCAATAATCCTGTGTGGGCATGGGGGAGTTAAGTTTTTTGGTTAATTTCAGAGCCAGTGTTTTCCCACTTCCCACCTCCCTGGTCTCAATTTTGAGGAATGAAGCAGCTTCTTCCAGCATTGGTTTATTGGAATTGTGGATCATTTTCTCATTCACATCAATGCTGCTAGCAAAGTCATATGAGGAAATTATTTTCTTGGTATCACTGGAACAGTCAGCTAGCAGACCACCTATAATTTCCTTAAAGGCATTATCACTGGGGTCTTCTTCACCAGTTATCTCATTGGCATTCGCGTTATCAAGGTCCACAATTTGGTTGTACAAGACACTGAGCCACTCATCATGCGTCTTGTTCCAGTTTATGAAATGGACTTTTATTTTCTCATCTATCTCATTTATATCAATTATCTTACATATATATGGCTTCTTGTCAGTCTTGTCAATCACAGACAAGGTGGGGGAGATGTCCAGCCAGCCACCACTCAAGCGAGCAAAATGCCTAGAACTTACAAACAAGTGGTGCCTCTGAGCTTGATGGAAGATAAGTGACCTTATCACGCTTGTGTGGCTATTATAAGCCCTCCTTCATTTAAGCTATACTATTTTAACCTCAACAAGTAAGACAGAACACGGCCTTGAACCTTTGTCAAATACTATTGGCTTTTATTAATTAACAATAAATAGTTAGCTTTGAATACAGGGAAAATTTACAAGATTACTCTTTCCAGAATATGGCACCTGGAAAGAAAGAAAACATTTAATAATAACATGGAAATCAATTTTATAAGGAAAACCAAACAAACAAAAAAAACAACAAACCCATTCCCATTCACACACACATTCTTACAGAGGGAGGGAGAGGGTATTGGGAAAATGGTGGGAGAATGGCCCTTCACACACATACACACATTCGCTCCACCACAGAGTGGTTACGGAGTTAAGCCTAAGGTAATCGACACATGGTCGACTGTTCCTTGACTATACCTTCGAAACTACCCTTTCATGGGGACTAATCATTAAATCCTCTGCGGGATATACTACAGAGACTGTTTCCTGTTCAAGGACTACCGGTCCTTTCTTAGTCTTAGACTCATCTTTCAGAGCTAATCTTATGGCTTGATGCTCAAGCTTCAGAGCTAATTTTATCGCCTCATGCTCATGTTTCAGAGCTAATCCTATCGCCTGATGCTCATGTTTCAGAGCTAATCCTGTTTCTTGATGCTCATGTTTCAGAGCTAATCCTGTTTCCCGATGTTCATGTTTCAGAGCTAATCCTGTTGCTGGACTCCCTTCCAGGATGAACTGCCTAGTTTCAAGTTCATATTTCAGAACATCCTGACCGAAGGTTTGGGTCACTGGCCTAACCGAAATACCCAAGGTTACTGACCTCACTGTATTACCATTAACTATGTTTACACATTTTCCTAAACTAAGTTGGCTCTGGGAGCCCTTAGGGGAGGAGAGCTTCCGAACCAAATTTGGGGAACTCGGAAGAGTTGGGGATTCCTGGGGTCGGGGAATTTGGAGGGTGGTTCGCTGCACCGAGAGAACCATACAAAGGATGTATCGTATGTTTACTTCTAACCTGCCCTGCGCAGGCATCAATAATCCATCTATTCTCCATTATAAAGTCTATACCCAATAAAAAATCCATGGGGCAATTGATGTTTCGTGTGGTTACCCTAGTTAGTGCTGGATAGATTGCTCCATCCATTTTGACATATAACTGAATTTCTCTAAGTTTTGGCCCAATTCCCAGGACCTTGGCCTAAAAAATAATTTGGGGGTTCAGACTCTAATTCTGGGGTCGAATAGCTTTCAGGAATTAAGGGGACATCCTCGACAGGTTCATCAGGTTCAATTTCGACTAATTTCACTAACTTTCCTTGGGGGGTTCTATAGTGGTGTATTACTTTATTTTGGGGGAAGTTCCTAGGCATCGGGGGATTTCCTGGGGGCTTGAACTGGGGGTCTGGCCTAAGAGGGGCATTACCCCAGGGGGAGTATTGAGTGGGTTGTTGAGGCATATTACCTCTACCTGTGGGTTTTGGGGGTCCGTAATCCCAGTTAGAGTTTGATATAGACTGCGGAGGGGCATTACCTGGGTAATGCCCTGGGTAATTCTGTCTAGGGGATCCATTATACCATGGAGGTCACTGGGGAAGGATACTAAGGCGGACTTTCCTGCAATGGGGACCGTTTCCTAAACTATGACCTTTTTCCTTACATTCTTCCAATGGCCAAATTTTCTGCAATTGTGGTATTGGGACATCCATAATGTTCCTATTATCATGAACCATGTATACATTAGATTCTTCTTGCGCCCTTTGAACAATATTTACTTTTCCACTTTTTGTTTCCTTTACTATTTCACCACATTTAGTCTTTACAGCGTAAATATTTTCATGTATCATTTTGGTTGTCATACACATCCTGAAACTTTTTATCAAATGGGGCTCGAAGGTTATTGCTAGTATTAGCAGACGTGGGGGGTATGGTTTGATTTTCATCATTGGCTATAGTTAGATGCACAAAAGTTACTCAGAATATGTCAAAATCCACTCAGGATTACTTGAAGTACTTAAACTTGACTCAAGAATATCTTAAAAGTTACTCCGATCCAAGATTTTACTCAAAATTCAATTGTTTACTTAATTTCACTTCAATTTTTCAGATGAATAAGGTTTTTGCTTTTCCTGTTAAACCTCACTTAAAAGTGGGTAAGGAATATTATGGGCCACATACTCACTCTAAGGGTCCAGTGTAACCTGTGAAACATATATTGGGTACCATACAGAGATCAAAAACATCGATTCTTGTACTGAATAATGTGGTCTGCTCTTAAGTGCTCCTGCTAGTCGACACTTGAGAGGAAGGTATGTAGAGGTGTGCCTCTGCAAGCCCAATTCCCAATAGTTAGTTTTCAAAAAGACCTTGCCCAAATCCTTATGCTTACTTAATACAAATTTTTTTGTTTCAGATAATACTTAAATTTTTGTTAAATTAATAGATATATATATTAAATGATTAGATTAAGCAAAGCTCATTAATATATTATTTAATACTAAATATAATACAACCACTGAACTGCCAAATTAGATCTACTCTCCTCTTTGAAGGTGAGTTTTGTGGTGACAAACCTTTCCTTGTTGTATCATATTGTTTTGGGGATCCTTGGAGGGTTTAATGCAAGAAAAGAAAATCTGAAGACTTTTGTATGCATTTTCTAGGTTGGGACTTTGTGTATCTAACGCCTTAATGATTCGCACTAGTGTTCTCACTTGCTAGTAGTACATCTAGTCAGTTTGCTCCAGTCTCGTAACTGGTAAGTACCAATCACTCAAAAAAAAGATCTTAAGAACATAAGAACATAAGAAGAGAAGGAGACTGCAAAAGACCATTCATGGCCTACACTTGGCAGCTCCTGTTCCATTCAACAATTTGAATCTTGGTAGAGGGACCCAAATTTGGCCAATTTTGATCATTTTTGCTTGTATCTTGTAATTGGTAAATTTGAGATTAGCGAATTAGCTGATTGACTGTCCTATTTTTGTAGGAGCAACTATAGCCAGGCACTTCAACCATACCAGTGCATCAACTGTGATCAACCAGTCAACCTGGTCACTGCAGCTCCTTAAACAAGTGAACGTACCATTTAGGTTCCCAGTTGATAGCTACTTACAATGTAAACGTATCTCGTTGATAAGTACCGTGTTTAAGAGCTACTGTATAACTTATTCTGTTGATGAGTACCAGGTTCTGGCGTTAACTTGTAACACATCGAGTTGATCAGTCCCATTTTTAAGAGCTATTGTATAGCGTATCGTATTGTTAGAACTGAGGTCTGGCATTATTTGTAACATTTATCCTGTTGGTAAGTGCTATATATTTAAAGAAGGAAAAATTGTTCTGTTGCGCTTAGAATACTTGGGCTAAGAAAGTTTATCGACTTAAATTCCATGTGTACAATGGCCAGTATTTACTTTGTAGATAGTTGATTCATTATATTTACCATATGCAATAAGTTTTAATTTCCATGATATAAATTTAAAAGTATAAAAGAGTGCACAAAGACTGGGCAATTGTTGATAAAAAATTATCAACCTTACCAGGTAAATTGATTAAAGGTATCATAGTGACTCTGAACAGTTGCTCTCACAAAATATTGCCCTAAAGTATAGAGTTATTACATCATTATTCCAGGTGCCATTGCGATGCTTGAGGGGGGATATAGAGAGGCAGGCTTCTACTTGAATTTACTTGCTTAAATGAGATTCAATCTTATAATACTGGCACAAGCTGGGAAGGTTCAATGGTACAAGGAACAGAGTTTTGATAGTACGAATGTGGGAAAGGTGAGGTTGTGGTGGAGCGAATGTGAGTGTGTGTATAAGGGGCCATTCTCCCACCCTTTTGCCCAATACACTCACCCTCCTCCTGTAAGAATATGTGTGTGAGTGGGAAGTCATAGGCATTTTGCTCACTCAAGTGGCAGGTGTCTGGATGTCCTCCATCCCTCTTTGAACCACGTGAGGAATTTGTTTGTTAACTATATATTGACCGTTGTAGTTGGGATTTTTTTGGTTGCTTGTTTGTTTTTTTATTGTTCTTAGGATCGATTAATAATATTTATAAGTGGGACTTATTTATTTTTTCTAATTTCATATATATAGGATTTTTTTTTTGTTTTTTGTGAAAAGTGACGAGATCTCCAATATAATCGCCCGTCTCTATTGTAGATATTTTGTATATTTGTTTGTAAGTAAAGGGACTGTATATACAATCCGTTTCATTCTCCTTCGATTTCTCAGGTCCGGATTAGTGTAGGAAGCGGGTTGGATCGATTGGGGGTTAGTCTAGATTTTCGGCCCGCTACAACTCGACTAAAATCTGACTGGGATTTAAATCAGGAATTTATCTTAAGGACTTTGAGCGAACGGGTGGCCAGTCGAGAAACTCCTGCACAGCTACCTGCCTTCATTTGGTTGGGCTTGTCTTTTATACCCGATATTACACAACTTCCGGTGGAATCTTGAGAATCTAGCGATGAAGCTGTGCATGAGAACAAGTCATGGCTTGCATGGATTATAAGGGAGAGAAATGTTGAATCAGCTACTTGGCGGTAATTGATGGCACCTTTGCGTTTATCCTTCAAAACTCTGTTCCTGAGAAATTATATTTATATATATATATATATATATATATATATATATATAACATTACAGCCAGGGCAGTTTATGGGTTAGTTACAAATATGAAACTCCCTTATATCAATTCAACACAATCTATTCTTAGCTTAGGCAAATACAATATAAAAAAATATGTCCTATATATATAGGTGAAATATCCTATACATAAAAATGAAAGCTCTTATATACACATGTGCATTCATTCAGTTGTGGAGCGAGGTCATGAGCAGCATAACATGTATTTTATATTGATTTTAGTAAAGCCTTTGACAAGGTCCCTCGCGAGACACTTGGGCATAAGCTAGAGAAGTATGGAATCTCTGGAAGAGTCCTGAAGTGGATCAAATTTTGGTTATCAGGAAGAAAACAGAGTAATACTAAATGAGTCTAAGTCCACATGGAAGTTGGTGGAGTGCCTCAGGGATCTGTGATTGGAACCTTGCTTTTTATCCTTTATATTAATGATATTGATTCTGGTTTTGGATGCAAAACTGAAATGTTTGCTGATGATGTTAAGCTGTTCTTTCCAGTAAGTAATGTGGAAGGGAACCTAACACTCCAGAGAAGCCTAGATAAAATTGTCGCCTTGGCCCATAAGTAGGAGATGAAATTCAACCATAATAAATGTAAATCCCTACATATTGGTAAAAACAATAGAAACTTCTATGAAATTGAGGGGAATTGGTTGCAAGATGTTCAAGAAGAAAAAGATTGGGAGAGTTATGCTCAATGGTAGGAAATCTTCATGGAAAAATTTTGAAAGTGGGGTCCCCCAGGGCTCAGTTCTTGGCCCGCTTTTGTTTATTATTTATGTAAAGGATTTGGAATGTAGTTTAAGAAATAAAATCTGGAAGTTTGCTGATGATACTAAGATAGCAGCAGAAATTTCCAGTATTTCTGATTTCACTTTGCTTCAAAATGATTTGGATATAATTACTTGGCTGGGCAGATAGATGGAAAATGGATTTTAACATAACAATTTCACAGATAACAAAAGCCACAAGGGCCTATCAAAGGTCATGCGCATCTGTCAAAACCCACCCACAAAAAGCACCATCACCAGGGGAAGACAAAATCAAAGTCCCCACAATATAATATAACAGATGACAAAAGCCACAAGGGCTCATCATAGGTCATCCGAGTCAAACAGCCTCTTTTTTAAGGCACCCAAACTACCAGGAAAACTACATCCAGAAGATTGCGTCCAGAAACAAGGGTATCACCAATTAAGGCTTGTCAAGAACTAAATCATGCAGCTATAGATATATACAAACAATATTAATATATACAAAACTTAGGAACCATTACAACCTTCCCTCCCCATAAACTCATCCAACCTACTCTTAAATACATTTAAATTTGGACTACCTACTACCCTCCGCTGCAATTTGTTCCAGAAGTCCACCACTCTATTGGTGAAAAAATATTTTCTTAAATCCAACCTACACCCTTGCTTTTTAATTTTCAAGTGGTGACCTCTCGTCCAATTTCCATCATCTAAGTCAAAAAACTTGCTAACATCCAATTTATCAAGCCCAGAAAAAATTTTAAAGAGCTCAATCATATCCCCTCTCAAACACCTCCTTTCAAATGAGAACATATTTAATACCCTCAGTCTATCTATATATTCAAGGTGCCTCAGGGAAGGAATAATCTTTGTTGCCCTCCATTGCACTGACTCGAGAAGGTTAATATTGTGTCTAAATGTGGGGACCATTGCCTGTATACAGTACTCTAGATGTGGCCTAACATAAGAGTTATAGAGTTTAAGAATAACCTCCTTACTTTTGTAACTGACATTTCTCTTAATAAAACCCAGCACTCTATTTGCCCTATTTCTTGCTTCAATACACTGCTTAGAAAACCTTAATGACTTATCTATTACTACTCCTAGATCTTTCTCATCCTCTACTGAGCTCAGCCAATGCGCATCCATTTCATAGTTAAATTCTCTATTATCTTTTCCCATGTTAATAACTTTGCACTTATCAAGGTTGAAAGCCATTTGCCACTTATGTGCCCAGGATAACAATTTATTTAAGTCCCCCTGCACTTTAAAATTATCATCAATATCTTTAACTACAGCTGCTAATTTGGTATTATCCGCAAAAATTGACACTTTATTATTAACTGCCTCCCCAAGATCGTTTATATAGATGACAAATAATAATGGACTGAGAACTGATCCCTGAGAAACCCCACTGATAACATCCCTCCACTCTGACTTTACACCATTTAGCACTACCCCTTGCTTCCTGTCTTTCAGCCACTCAGCTATCCCATTTGAAACACCACCACATATCCCAATCATTTTTAATTTATGAACTAGTCTCCTATGTGGTACCTTATCAAATGCTTTACTAAAATCTAAGTAAATTATATCTACATTCTCTCCCTTATCTACTTGATCTGTTACAAACTCCAGAAAGTCTAGTAAATTAGTCAAACATGATCTACCTGATCTAAACCCATGCTGAGCATCGCTGATTAACCCCTCCCTCTCTAGATGTTGGCAAATCCCTTTTTTTAACTATTTTCTCAAGAATTTTACAGACTACAGGAGTTAGGCTAACCGGTCTAAAGTTATTTGGATCCTCTTTACTACCCTTTTTGAAAATGGGGACTACATTCGCTCTCTTCCAATCATCGGGTATTTCTCCATATTCCAGTGACCTAGTATACAACTTCTCCAGAGCTATTGAGATACTTTCTACCCCTTCTTTAAGTATCCTAGAATGAATATTATCAGGGCCGAAGGCCTTGGTAGTATCTAACTCACCTATTAGTTCTTTTATCGTCCTCCAATCCACACTAATGGTAGTAAACACCTCTTTCCCTGACCCATGAGTACTATACAAATGAGTACTAATACTAATAAATGTAAGGTTATGCATTTAGGGTTTAATAATGAAAATTTTGGCTATTTAATGAATGGTAACTGGATCAATGTGACTGAGGAAGAAAAAGATTTGAGAGTGACTATTACAAATGATACGAAATTTCACAAACAGTGTCTTGATGCGAGAAATAAAGGAAATAAAATGTTGGGAATAATAAATAGGAATGCTTCATATAAGAGTAAAGAGATAATTTCAAGACTTTACAATTCTTATGTTTGACCATAAGATGAGGCTTTACCTGAAGATGTTCAACGAAGGGTGACCAGATTAATTCCTATTTTGACTAATAAGAGTTATGAAAATAGATTGAAGGAACTTAATATGTTTTCAGTTAGGCGTAGATTTCTTAGAGGGGACATGATTTATGTTTTCAAGTTATTATATGATTTAAGAGACAGTGGATGGGAAGAGTTTTTTGAATTGGATAATAACTCTAGAACAAGAGGTCATAATAAGAAAATAAAGAAAAAGCAGTGCCATTTGAACCTTCGTAAGAACCTCTTCAGTAATAGAGTTGTCAATTTTTGGAAGAGTTTGTCATATGATATTGTAAATAGTAATAGCACGAAAGACTTTAAAAATAGGTTAGACATCTATATGGATAATTTAAATATAGTATAATAAGAATTATTTTACGTGTATATATGTGTATGTATGTACGTAGGAGAGTCAAAAAGTTCTCAGACAAATGCCAGATTATTGAAATGTTCGATTTTGTACAAGTAAATACAGGGTCAAACACGACTTTCATGTTTTCTGAACAATTCCTACAAAATTCGTCATTCAATTTGTCGAGACTCTTTGTATTAGATGTGCTTCAAAAAGGTTACTTTTTTGAACCCATAAAATGGCAAATTTTGAGATAAGAGCGAACATTAAATTCCTGACTAAACTTGATTGGAAGCCTGTTAAGATTATTGACGCTCTACAACAGGTTTATGGTGACTCTTCGCCATGTAGAGCGGTAGTTTACGACTGGATTAAGCGCTTCAAGGGGGGCAGAGAAGAAGTTGAAGATGATCCACGTGAAGGGAGACCCTCCACCTCCATTAACCCAGAAAATGTCGAGCTTGTGAGGAATCTAGTGGATAAAGATCGCCGTATTACTATTGATGAAGTTGCCAATGCATGTGAAATCTCTCATGGCTCAGCATTTGGAATTCTAACTGAAAATCTTGGCCTGAGCAAGCTTTCAGCACGTTGGGTCCCAAAAGCGTTGCGAGAAGACCAGCTGAATCATAAGGCCAACCTTTCTTTGGCTATTTTGACCAAGATTGAAGCAAACGAGGATAGTTTTTTTGAGCGCCTCGTAACGGGAGATGAAACTTGGGTGTATCAGTTTGATCCTAAAAGTAAAAATCAATCAAAAGAGTGGCACCCAAGGGGGGCAGCAGGGCCTATCAAGTTCAAGACAGAGAGGTCCGTTAAGAAGATAATGGCTACAGTTTTTTGGGATTCGGAGGGAATTATTTTAATAGACTTCTTAGAAGGACAAAAATCTGTTACATCCAGCTATTACGAAGGAGTTTTAAGGAAGCTGAAAACTTCAATAGCCAAAAAACGACGAGGAAAGCTCCACAAGCAAATCTTGTTCCACCATGACAATGCCCCTGCACATTCGTCCAAAGCTGTGAGATCTCAGCTACGGGAATTTCGATGGGAAACTCTTGCTCATCCCCCTTATAGCCCTGATTTAGCACCCTCTGAATTTTTTCTGTTTTCAAATTTAAAGGGACACCTAAAAGGAACCCGGTTTCAATCATTAGATGAAGCAAAAAAGCAGGTCATTACTTGGTGCCAGAGACAACCCCGTGAATTCTACAAAGATGGTCTTTACCGTTGGATTCATAGATTAAGAAAGTGTATAGATGTTAATGGAGCTTATGTAGAAAAATGATTACAGTATTATTACAAATAAAAATTTTATGCCATTTATCTGAGAACTTTTTGACTCCCCCTCGTATATATGTATATATATTTGTGGACCCAGCATTATGTAGGGGATGAGGCTTTACTTGAGGATGTTCAACGAAGGGCAACCAGATTAATTCCTAGTTTGACTAATAAGAGTTATGAAAATAGATTGAAGGAACATTTAAATATAGTATAATAAGAATTATTTTATGTGTATATATGTATATATGTGTATGTATGTATATATGTATATATATTTGTAACTTAAGACAATGCTCCTTGAAGCAGAGTTAATAGATTAAATCTTGTATAAAGCAAGAGAACTTTTTCCAGAGGGTATGATAAGCATGCAATATTACTACATTGGTAAAGACTGGAGAACTTCACTATTTACACTTTCGGGCATGCAAGCATAAAATTAATTCTTTCGACAGAATTATGTTAACTCGCATGGATCCAGACCAATCAATCTACATTATTTTAAATAAACTGAACTAATACTTTGTAAAATTCTCGACTAAGGCTCGATACGCCACCATCCCATATAATGATCTACATCAGATGATGTAAATATGCGGGAAGCACTATGTTCAGCAGTGGCATAACTTCAAAGGGCCCTGGGGGCCTCTGTGATTCCAATTTAAACCTTCTTATGATCTTATGAGTGAATTTGAACTACAGGGTTATGATATGACTAAATTTGTTAATAAGCCAACAAGGGGTGACAATATCTTAGATCTGGTTCTTTCAAATGATCATCACTTGGTTCAGGAATTGACAGTCAGGAAAGCATTGGGAAATAGTGATCATCAGATGATTCGGTTTAATTTGCAAATTTGCAAATTTGGGAATAGTGAAAGGTAGAACATCAACAAACTCTACAAAAAAAACAAATTTTTATAGGGGAGATTACAAAACTTGCTAAATCAGATTGGGTGGGATATAGAATTCAGGGGGAAGAATACTTATGAGATGTGGGACACTTTAAACAATATACTAAACATAGTCCAGGAGCAGTATATTCCAATGAAGGCTATTAGGAAGAAATGTAGGAAGCCATTGCGGTGGAATCACAAGATAGCTAGGAAAATTCCTAAGAAAAGGGCATACCATAGATTACAGAGAGAAAGTACTTTTGACAATTTAAATCATTAGGGGTCAACCAGAAATGAGCTAAATAAGATTATTAAGAAGAGCAAAAGGGCAGCAGAAATTAAATTTAGCTCAAAATAATAAAGATCCAAGAAAATTGTTTAGCTATTATAGAATTAATAACAAATCTAACAGTAATAAAATAGGGCCTATTAGATATGAAGGGGTTTTGAAAGAGTGATGAGGAAATAGTAGAGGTCCTTAATGATCATTTATCTTCAGTATTTACACAAGAGAATCTAGATAGATTAATTAATGATATGAGTAATTCTATGTCAAGGAAAGTAGTGTTGAATACTGTTAATGTGAACAGGGAAATAATTAAAAGGCTTATATTCGAGTTAAATACTAGTAAGTCATCTAGCCCAGACAACATCCACCTCAAAGAAGGCGTAGATAGTATTTCAGTAGCTCTTGAAAAGATATATACTAGATCACTAGAGTTTGGAGAAATACCTAATAATTGGAAATTAGTGAATGTAGTGCCAATTTTTAGAAAGGGAAGTAAAGAGAACCCAAATAACTTTAGGGCAGTAAGCTTAACTTCTATTGTTTGTAAAATTCTTGAGAAGATAGTTATGAAGAGGATTTCTGACCATCTAGAGTGTGGTAGGTTAATAAATGATGCTCAACATGGGTTTAGAAGAGGTAGATCGTGTTTAACAAATGTGCTGCATTTTATGGATTATGTTACTAAACAATTAGATAATGGAGAGAATGTTGATGTAATTTACTTTGAATTTAGCAAAGCTTTTGATAAAGTTCCACATACAATGTAGCGGGCTGAGAATTTAGACTAACCCCCAATCGATCCGACCCGCTTCCTACACTAATCCGGATGTTGTAGCGGGCCGAAAATATATCTCTAATCCCAATCGATCCAACCCGCTTCCTACACTGTCCGGACGTGAGAAATCGAGGGAGAATGAAACGGATTGTATATACAGTCCCTTTACTTACAAAAGAATACAGTTATATTTACAAGGGAAGTGTGCACACTTCAAAATGAGGCCAAATTCCCCAATCCAAATAAGATACCAAAAGAGAATTTTATAACAGGCGAATACAACAAATTTACTTATATATCTACACAAAACATAAAAAAAAACACAACAACAACCGAACGAAAAGGGGCACGCGCTATCACTTGTGTGCTGGAGGTGGGTGGTAGTAGGCTAACATAAAAGGAGGCGGGATTGTCAACCAATGCGGGTATGGTGGTCCAGGTGTCTAGCGAGGTATGAAAGCCCTCCATCTCAGGGCTGGGCGAAGAAATCTACTAGAGAACCCTTCTTGCCGTCAGTCCACGCTTCCACTCTCTCTAGAAGAGATATATCCTCCGTTTATGACCTATTTACTTATACATGGAAGGGAAACTAATAAGTGGGCATTACCCAAGTAAATTTATCGACTAGCTTACCTCTAAATGTAAATCCAAACAAGCCTCAAAATATAATCTTTTGATAAAAGATTATTTTAAACAAAGTACTATTTTGTTTTAATTATAGTGATATATCAAAACTAGCTACTATCTTTCCAGAATATGGCGCCTGGAAAGAAAGAAAAACATGGTAATCATTTTATACATAAAATAAACAAAAACAAAACAAACCCATTCCCATTCACACACATTCTTACAGAGGGAGGGAGAGGGTACTGCGAAAAGGGGTGGGAGAATGGCCCTTTTACACACACTCACATTCGCTCCACCACACCCCTCCTTCCTTAAGCCATTCGACCAGCCACTCACAAACCCTTTCAATCACTCTTCACGGTACCACTTGTGCTCAATCACACCCTTCTGCACCCATTCACACTCTTCTACTGGTCCCTGGCTACGCATAGCAATTAGTCGGGGTTGTTCGTCAGTCGGGGTTGTTCGTCAGTCGTCCTGTCAGTCTCATCGTCACTATTGATCATCTCATCAACCATACTCTTAGCCCTCATTACCAGTTCTCCCATCTCACGACAGAATTCTTTCATACTCTTCCGTTCAGAACCCTCACTCTTCATACCCCCATTCATCAGCTCCTCACTCACACCTCTCATCCAACTCAAGGTACATTCTTGCGAAACAGACAGGTTACTCACATCCCCTGTATTCTCAACAGGCATACCAGAAACCCCTTTGACTGGTTCCCACCAGAAACCTGAAAAATCAGCCACTTCATCATTCACTACATCAAACTCACCCCTACTATTACCATTCATAAAACCCGAAAAATCAACCACACTAGGTTCATTCTGCCCAAACACACTATCATTCATACTGTTCCCAAAACCAGAAAAATCAGGCACAGGCAGCTCACTCACTCTTCTACTTATACCAGCCAAATCACTCACCTGTTTACGCAAAAACTCAATCTCCCTTTCAAGATCCCCCATACCAGAAACACTCTGCTCAGACTTACTTTCATTCTTCCTTTCACTCTTCTTTGTACGCTTTCTACTCCTCGAGACTAAGACTAGCTCTTTCCCAGACAGATCCATACTATCACATTCAATCTCATCATCATGCACTTTACCTCTCTCTCTACACAGTCTATACACCGGATGGCTCACCAGGTAGTCAGGAGGTTCTCTCCATCTCCTTAACTAACTCTGATGAGCCTGCACTCTCTCAGTCATACCATCATTCAAACTCTCCAAAACATACGTCACTCCATTTTCCCAAACCCTCACAACTCTATAAGGTCCATCAAACTTCTCACTTATCTTTGACACATTCAACCTACCCTTCACTTCTTTCACCTTCAATACTTTTGCAGCTAATTTAAATGAACGGAACCTTTCATGCGCCTCACGCCATACACTCTGCTCACTTTCACTCAAACGAAACCTATCTTTCACTCGCCTTTCAAAATTCATCACAAACTGACATGGGGACATTCCAGTTGCACTATGCACAGTTGAATTATACGCCCACAACACACTCCCCAGACACACATCCCAGTCATTCACTGTCGTACTCATCATTCTCAACATCTCACACAAGGTTCTTATAGTCCGTTCAGCCAATCCTTTTGAAGACGGTACATACGGAGTTGTTCTCACATGCTCCGCACCATTCTCTCTCAACATTTGCTCAAACACTTCCCCTACAAATTCAGGCCCATTATCACTCAGACATCTTCTAGGCTTCCATACACACATAACTAAAAACACCTGCTCAACCACACTCCTTTTATCTCTCACAGGCGCTGCATACACAAACTTACTTTTATGATCAACCATCACAACCATACCAACATTCCCAGCACTCGTACGCGGCAAAGAAACACAATCAATCACTACCAATTCAAACGGTTCTTTCGCATCAACTTTCAACATCGGTGGTTTCACTTGCACACCTTGCACCTTTCGCTTCTGACACCTTTCACACGTAGTTGCAACATCATTCACAACAGTTCTCAGAAACAGATGGAACACACACTCCTTCATACACTCCCACAGCTTAAACTTACACATATGCCCATAATTATCATGCACAACCTTCACCAGACCAATCATACCAACTAAGGACATCACAGGTACATACATATCATCACCACCCTTCACATGCCTCACAAAATATACAACATCCATACAAACAACAAAATCCTTAGCATACCTTTTAAAATCACTTAAACACTCTGGCCATTCATTCAAATCAACACGCATCATTACACACTTCTTCAAGTCACTAACAAAAGGACATCTCTCTTGCATCTCTAGAAAATCCTTATCACTTAAAATCTCATTCTCATCATCTATGACCAACTCAATCATACCGCAAAACTTGACAACATTCTTTGCACACTCATTCAACCTCATCACCTCACATTCACCTTTCATAAGACGATCCTTATCAGCATCCAAAGACAAATCATTCAATCTCATAAAGTCTACACCAAGCAAGAAACAACACGGCATTTGCTCATCCTTCAGAATCACAAAGTCATGCTTCACATTCACACCATCACCCAAACTCACTTTCAGACTAACCTGTTCCCATGCCACTATCATGCCATTCCCTAATCCACTTATCCGTAATTTCACAGGTTTATGCTCGCAACATTTAAACTCATCATACTTACTCAGAATCCTCTCATTCACTAAAGACACCTGCGCTCCAGTATCAATCAAACCACAGAACAACCTTTCACCAAGTTTCACTCTCGCTTCCATCATATCAGGTCCACCATGTTCGCAATACACCGAAGGAACAAGCACACCAACATCAGCACTGATATCCACACTGTCATTAACTCCCATATCATCACTCATCACACGCTCATCTTCATCCAGACAATCATTCTTCTCTCTTATATATGAACACTTTTCAATCACCCAATTGTAGTGCACACCGCTCAAACATTGCAGATGTACCACATTAGGATTCAAACCCTTCATCTTCTCATCATTGTACACAATCGGCCTCTCACCACCAAAGTGCACATAAACAATCACTCCATACAAATGACTCACTACAATCAACACTTCCTGAAATGGCGGGACCCCTTGCACACACATCGCTCTCAATTCTTTCATGAAGTTCCGCACCTTTGCCATACCAATGCTTTCAGGCTTCCTACACACTTCATTCATTACCTCCTTCCTTAAATCATCCACACTATCAGGCACTCTCACGTCTACTCCATCACTCTTCAAATCTTGCAAACCATTCCATACACTCTCAAACAAGGAATCACCACCACCCTTACTCTCTTTTACATTCATAATCCCTTTCGGCAAATACTCAGGATCACTCACTCCACACACATTTTCATCATTCGTACCAGGATACCTTGACATCAAATCAGCCACTCCATTCCGTTCACCAGGCACATATTCAATCACATAGTCAAAGTCACTCAAATCTTCCAAAGTCCTTTCAATCCTACTATCAGCCAACTTCATACGCTGGAGATACACAAGAGGTTGATGATCGGTTTTTATCACAAACGTCACACCATACAAAAATGGACGCAACACTTTCAAACAATATCTTATCGCAGCCAGCTCTCGTTCCACAGTCGAATACTTTCGTTCTGCAACATTCATAGCCTTGGATACATACCCAATTATTCGCCTGACATTCTCTCCATTCAAACGCTGCTCTTGCATCAGAAAACCTCCCATACAATACCCACTCGCATCTGTATACAATTCAAGCATTTTAGCATTTACACAATAATCTGGGTAAGCCAATTCAACATCTTCAGCCGCTGCCTCTTTCAGTCTCTTGTATGCCTCATTCATCTTATCATTCCACTTGACAACTGTACTACCCTTCTTGCCCATCCACTCAGTCAGAAGCTTACTCACACCAGAACAATCACGTAAAAACTTTTGCTGGAACTCAATTAAACCCAAAAACGACTTCAGTTGCTTCACAGTCACCGGTTTAGGAAACATTCGCACCTTCTCAACATACTTCGGTGATTTTCGCAACCTATTCTCACTCACCATATGCCCAAGGAATTCCACTTCTTTCGCAAACCATTCACACTTCGCCACTTTCACCTTCACACCAACACTCTCCAACATTCTCAACACATCATTCACCAAGCTCATATGCTCCTCAAAAGTCTCAGTCATAATCAAAATATCATCTATAAACGCAATCACATTCTTACTCGCAAACTTACTCAACACAACATTCATTGCTCGCTGGAAGGCTCCGGGAGCATTAGCCAACCCAAAGCTGAGGTTCCGGAACTGGTAATGCATCTTTGAGGAAGAGAAGGCAGTTACTGGCCGGCTCTCCTCAGCAATGGGCATCTGGTAATACCCCCGTACCAGATCCAGCTTCGTAAACCACTCCATCCAATGCATACTATACACACACTCAGATACCACACACATCGGAAACCTTTCTTTCAAAGTCCTTTCATTCACCTTTCGATAATCCACACACAGACGCAATCTTCCATCCGGCTTACGTACAGGTACAATTGGACTATTCCATGCACTCTCGCTCTCTTCAATCACCCCCAATTGCTCCAATTCCAAGCACTGCTCCTCAATCTCATCAGCAACCGGACGTGGGAAATGCCTTGGCCGCTGATAGATTGGGGAGTCCTCCTTCAGGACAATCTTGAATTCCAAAAGCTTTGCAACCCCGAAATACAGATCACCCTTACTGAGGGCTCCCTTTCGCTCAAATATCATTCGATACACATCCTCCCTTTCATACTCAGTCAAACATCCATCCAATTTCACCATGTTCTTCACCTCATTATACATCCATTCGCATGTCTTTTCATTCGCAACATTCACCCTGACATCCGTACTATCACCCATACCTACCTCAATGACAGTAGAGAGGTGTCCTAGTACATCTCCGACTTGGATACCCCTCACCTGTCCCTTCACCCTGGGGTCCGCCTGCAAACATACAAAAAGGATCATTCATTCTCATCAAGCCATCAAACACACAAGCAACACGCCTTACCTTATAATATGCATCCTTTCCAGCCAATATCACAGTGTTCTCACCCACATTCAAACTAACATCCTTACTCCAACTCACTCTAACAGACACCCTTTCACCCTTCACAAGCCTTACATTCTCCATAGCAGTCACCTCAATACCAGTAAACACACTCCTCAAAATGCTACCATCTTTCCCTACATACAACTTATACACCCCATTTTTACCAATCTTTCTCTCAATCTGATCACTCGCAGGATGCACAACCATACGATTCATTTTCATAAAATCATACCCCAAAATCACACCATACTCACTACTCACCTTATCAATCACAGAAAATTCACATTCATTCATCATCATACCATGCATTCGAACAACTGACCTTATCATTCCAATCACAGGCACTCTCCTATTACCAATACCTACTAAACTACCCTTGTACTCAGACACGAGGGCTTTCTCGCTAACCTTGTCATACACATCTTTATACACCAAGCTCGCCTTGCATCCAGAATCTATTAAAGCCAAACACTCAATTCCATTCAATTCCACCTTCACACTCAGACACTCATACTTCGTACCAGACAGCACTTTCACACTAGACAGACTTACCAACACATTACTCACACTCATGCACCCAGAGGATACTTCAGCAGGTACCCTCTTACCATTCAGTTTCCCGCTTCAGACTTTCCATTCACACCTTGCGCTCTCAGTCTAATCCAACACTTTTCACTTGAATGTCCTTCCATTGCACAATAGCTACATACATTCCTCTGGTCACGACACATCCTTGCATAATGACCAGCCTTTCCACAATTACCACATGCATATTTCATACTTTCCCCACCAGTTGCTCCACCATTCAACCTCGGACAATCTTTCTTCAAATGGCCTATTTCTTTACACTTGAAGCACTCTTTCACACTTTCCTGACAATCCTTTGTCATATGCCCTTTCTTACCACACCCAAAACATGCACCAGATGTCCACCTACATTCTGCCAACATATGACCTTTCCTTCCACACCGATGACATTCCACAATCTTTCTCCCACCATTCGGTCTCTCGTTTGCTGTGACATACCTCGGTTTCTCTCTCATATATCCGTTCCCACGCTTGAAATTCATCTGCCCCCTTCCGTTCGACCACCTTCCATTTGCCCATCCATTCTGCCGGCCCAGGAAGTTTGACATCACTCCAGCTGGTGCAGCCTTCAGGGCATCCCTGTAGCTGACAAACTGCTGGGGTGGATGAAAGCTCTTGGGCTTCTTACCCCCAACATTCACACTGTACCATCCATCCTCTCCTAGATCGCTTTCATCATCAAATCGTCCATCTTCTTACAGTTCCAACACATTCTCCCACATCAACCGTTAACCTGTCAGTCTCACTCTCTCCTTTCTCTTTCCACTCAGCCATTCACTCACCTTTCGCGGGATCGTGTCCAAAAACTTCCTCATGAGTGGTTTACATTCATTTACATCATCATCTCCATACCTCTTTCTTGCCATACTCTCAAGCCTATGTGCATACATGTTCACACTTTCACTTTTCCCCATTCAAGCTTTCTCAAATTCATTCACCCTTGTATACTTCACACTCTCTTTCATTCGTTTCACCTGCCCAATCAATCTCTCCTTCACCACATCGTACCTTGGTTTCCCCACACTTGTAATCCCACGGAAAAACTCCAATACTTTTCCCTCCAAACATTCCCCCAAAACATTCATCCAGTATCCCTTATTCTCCGGGTACTTGAGCTTACAATAACGCTCCAATTCCCCGAAGAATTCTTCCATACTTTTCCCACCATGTAACCTAAATTGATCTATCTTTGGCACTTTCCTTAACAAAATACCTTTCCCCACATTCACTTCACTCTCCGAAGAGCTACTCTCGGTCTCACTCATTCCAATCATATCGTCACTCTCTCCCTCATCTGAGTATAACGAATCCACACTATTCCCTCTCGCCTTCCTATCCTTAACCTTAGAACCATGCTTACTTTCTCTCTTCCATTCACCCCCTTTCCTACCACTCACCATATCTTCTTTAGACTCAATCCTACTGCCATCTATTCCTTTTAGCGGAGTCCCTTCAGTAGGAGCAGGGGTCAGGGTTGTAGGTCCTGGGGCTGATCCAGCCCCTGTCATCATGTTATACAGGGCCTGCATCCGTCGGTCCGTCTACTTTACTTACAAAAGAATACAGTTATATTTACAAGGGAAGTGTGCACACTTCAAAATGAGGCCAAATTCCCCAATCCAAATAAGATACCAAAAGAGAATTTTATAACAGGCGAATACAACAAATTTACTTATATATCTACACAAAACATAAAAAAACACAACAACAACCGAATGAAAAGGGGCACGCGCTATCACTTGTGTGCTGGAGGTGGGTGGTAGTAGGCTAACATAAAAGGAGGCGGGATTGTCAACCAATGCGGGTATGGTGGTCCAGGTGTCTAGCGAGGTATGAAAGCCCTCCATCTCAGGGCTGGGCGAAGAAATCTACTAGAGAACCCTTCTTGCCGTCAGTCCACGCTTCCACTCTCTCTAGAAGAGATATATCCTCCGTTTATGACCCATTTACTTATACATGGAAGGGAAACTAATAAGTGGGCATTACCCAAGTAAATTTATCGACTAGCTTACCTCTAAATGTAAATCCAAACAAGCCTCAAAATATAATCTTTTGATAAAAGATTATTTTAAACAAAGTACTATTTTGTTTTAATTATAGTGATATATCAAAACTAGCTACTATCTTTCCAGAATATGGCGCCTGGAAAGAAAAAAAAACATGGTAATCATTTTATACATAAAATAAACAAAAACAAAACAAACCCATTCCCATTCACACACATTCTTACAGAGGGAGGGAGAGGGTACTGAGAAAAGGGGTGGGAGAATGGCCCTTTTACACACACTCACATTCGCTCCACCGCAATGTGTTGTGGGAGGAGTATGATCACTTTATTAGGTCTTTGCGGGCGGGAAACTAGATACTAATAGTAGGGAATTATGAGAGGAAATTATAGTACTGAAAGTAGAATGGACTTGGCAGATTACAGAAATAGGTTACAAGGCGATAGAGGTAAGGTCATTCAGGTTGGAAGAGGTGCATCGGGGATAGGGGGGTTAAATTGTTTCTATACAAATGCTCGTAGTCTTAGAAACAAGAAGGATGAGCTATTTAGTTATATTAGCAATGAGGATATAGATATAATGTGTTACTGAATCATGATGGGTTAATGAAATAGAATTTAGTGACACTATAAGTGAATTTGATTTACAGGGCTATAATATGTACATTAGTCAAAGGAAAGGTAGAATTGGTGGAGGAATAATTATCTATATAAAAAACAACATTGTTTCAAGTTTAAATACTTCAATAAAGCAGGATGGAGTTGAGTCACTTTGGATAGATATTAGGTTCAGTAAAAATAGAATGGTGCATTTGGGAGCTTTTTACAGGCCACCTGGGCAGACTGATGATATGGATGAACTAATGATAAGGGAAATAAGTAAGGGATGTGAAACAGATGCAGTTATTATTGGGGACTTTAACTTAAACTCTGTGGACTAGGAAAATATGATAGGTAGGGATAGAACAAGTGGCAGGTTCATAGAATGCTTTGAGGCTAATTTTTTTAAGCAATTTGTTAATGAGCCAATGAGAGGGACAATATATTAGATTTAGTACTTTCTAACAGTGATCATTTAGTTCAAGAATTGACTGTTGGGAAGGCATTGGGAAATAGTGACCATCAGATAGTTCATTTTAACTTGGGAATTAAGAAGGGTAAAATAACCGAGAATGCTGTAAAAGTTCCAAATTTTCATATGGGAGATTATGTAAAACTTCGAAGCTTGCTAAATTTGGCAGACTGGGATGTAGAATTCAAGCATATAATAAATGTAGTCCAAGAGCAATGTATCCCAATGAAGACTATTAGGAACAAAAGTAGGAAACCATTATGGTGGAATCAGGAGATAGCTAGAAAAATTTCAGAGAAGAAAAGGGCATACAAAAAATTACAGGTACAAAATAATATTACAAATTTAGGGGATTGTAGAATGGATAAGAATGAGTTAAATAAGATTATAAAGAACAAAAGGGTGTCAGAAATTAAATTAGCTCAGGATAGCAACAAAGATCCTAGAAAGTTCTTTAGTTACTATAAAATTAATAACAAGTCTGGCAGAGTTAAAATAGGACCTATCAAATATGAAGGGGTTGTGAGAGAAACTGATGAGGAAATAGTTGAGGTACTAAATGGTTATTTTGCATCAGTATTTACAAAGGAGAAACTAAATAGTCTTATGTATAGTACTCATGGGTCAGGGAAAGAGGTGTTTACTATCATTAGTGTGGATTGGAGGAAGATAAAAGGACTAATAGGTGAGTTAGATGCTACCTAGGCCTCCAGCCCTGATAATATTCATTCTAGGATACTTAAAGAAGGGGTAGAAAGTATCTCAATAGATCTGGAGAAGTTGCATACTAGGTCACTGGAATATGGAGAAATACCCGATGATTGGAAGAGAGCGAATGTAGTCAACATTTTCAAGAAGGGTAGTAAAGAGGATCCAAATAACTTTAGACCAGTTAGCCTAACTCCTGTAGTCTGTAAAATTCTTGAGAAAATAGTTAAAAAAGGGATTTGCCAATATCTAGAGAGGGAGGGGTTAATCAGCGATGCTCAGCATGGGTTTAGATCAGGTAAATTATGTTTGACTAATTTACTAGACTTTCTGGAGTTTGTAACAAAATCAAGTAGATAAGGGAGAGAATGTAGATGTAATTTACTTGGATTTTAGTAAAGCATTTGATAAGGTAACACATAGGAGACTAGTTCATAAATTAAAAATGATTGGGCTATTTGGGTGTGTTTCAAATTGGATAGCTGAGTGGCTGAAAGACAGGAAGCAAAGGGTAGTGCTAAATGGTGTAAAGTCAGAGTGGAGGGATGTTATCAGTGGGGTTCCTCAGGGATCAGTTCTCGGTCCATTATTATTTGTCATCTATATAAACGATCTTGGGGAGGCAGTTAATAATAAAGTGTCAGTTTTTGCGGATGATACCAAATTAGCAGCTGTAGTTAAAGATATTGATGATAATTTTAAAGTGCAGGGGTATTTAAATAAATTGTTATCCTGGGCACATAAGTGGCAAATGACTTTCAACCTTGATAAGTGCAAAGTTATTAACATGGGAAAAGATAATAGAGAATTTAACTATGAAATGGATGGGCATTGGCTGAGGTCAGTAGAGGATGAGAAAGATCTAGGAGTAGATCTTGGTTCTGGAAGGTTGTCTTACAGGAAGCTCCTGATTCTCATTGTAAGATTGGGATATAATACTGATTTGGGTGTGTAGTTTTTCTTGTATTTATTTAATACACCAATCACTGTAATAATTACATTAGTGATTAATACTTTTGGGGAAGATAACTGGCAGCAATCCTGAGCAAGAATTTTTTGGGGTGAGTGTTAACTTTCTCCTTAGTAAATTTCTGAGAGTATGACTGTCTGTATAGATGGTGAGAGCATGCCGTTTGAAAGTAGTGTGTATGTGGTGTGTGATGCATGTGGAGTTGAAAGGAGAGTGAATGTAACTGAATGCCTGTGTGTTTTGTGGAAGGGGAGGTTAGGAGGTTGAGTGGGGAATGTAAGAGGTTGAATGATTTGGTGTTTGAGGTGAGAAGAGATACAAGTGTGCGATTGAAGGGTGAGATTAGTGCTAAGAGGGTGGAAGATAGGGCTAGGACTGGGAACAGTGTGGAAGTTGTGAGTGATGATGAATGGTGGGTGAAAATGGATAGGATAGACAAGTTAGGACAGGTTAGGTGTGAGAATGAGAGGGACATAGAACCTGTTAGGTTGACTAACAGATTCAATGTCCTGAGAGAGGAAGAGTGTGAAAGTGATTTGTCTGGTGTGATTGTGGATGAAAGCAGGATGGGTGGTAGTGTGACTGAGAGCAGGAGGGAGGGTAATGTTAGGCCAAGACAGAATAGGAGAATGACTGAGGTGCTAGTGATGGGTGACTCTCAGATTAGGTATTTAGATAGGAAGTTGAGTGATAGCAAGTGGAAAGGAATGAGAGTTTGTCTGCCAGGTGCTGGTGTAAGTGATGTTTGTGAGAGGTATGATAGGCTGGTTTCTGGGTGTGAGAGGGATGCAGTTGTGATTACGCATGTAGGCGTGAATGATGTAAAGAAGGTGGGTACATGTGAGTTACCTGAGCAGTATAAAAGGTTAGTTGAAAGGATGAGTAAAAGCAGGGTAAAAGGTGTTGTTTCTGGTGTGCTTCCGAGATTGGATGTGGGGGTAGAATGGTTGCCGCGTCCAATTGGTTTGAATGAATTTGTGAAAGGACTGTGTGAGGAGTTAGGATTGGTGTTTGTAGATGTCTGGGGAGGGTTTTACGGGAATAGGAGGTTGTATGCGATGGATGGGCTCCATCTTAGTCGGGCAGGTGTTGAGGTTCTATGGGGGGAGCTGGATAGTGTGATTAGGTCCTTACAGGTGGGAAATTAGAAGCTGTTAGAGGTAAGGGAATAACAGGAATAGAGGGCAGGTGTAGGAAATGGAAGGGATGCAGAGATAGAGGAATAGCTAGGGAAGAGGGCATACTGATGCGTTATAGGGGGACTAATGCACAAGTGAATGAGCAGATAACTAGGAATAAAATCGCACAATGCAATGAAGATGGAAATAATAAAAAACCTTAAAAATATACTACACAAATGGTCAGAGTATAAGGAATAAGATAGATCTCTTAAGAGCGTTAGCGAGTGAAGAGAATTTTGATATAATTGCGATAACAGAGTCATGGCTTGATTTGGCAGGTAATCACTTTAAACCTGAGGTTGAGATTGAGGGCTTTAACATGTTCCATACAGATAGGAATAGGAAGAGAGGAGATGAGGTTATTATTTATATTAAAGATAATCTCCAGTGTTGTGTAAACAGTACAATTAAATTAGATGATAACACAGAGTCATTATGGCTAAATGTAAAGGAAGGTAAAAACAAGCTTGTCATAGGATTATTATACAGACCACCAAATCTTAGTAAGGAAGCTTCAAATCTTCTGTGGCAGGAGATTGAACGGGCATGTAGAAGTAAACATGTGTGTATAATGGGTGATTTTAATTACAGAAATATAGACTGGGAAGCTCTTGTGGGTGATCAGGAGGGTGAGGAATTTTTTCATGTTGTCCAAGATAATTTTCTGAGGCAGATTATTAACGAACCCTCTAGAGGTAATAATATACTGGATTTAGTTCTGACAAATAGGGAAGAAGTTATTAAGGATACTGAGATTGGAGGAAATTTGGGTAATAGTGACCATTGTGAAATTAGATTCAAGATGAAATGGAATGGTATTGATAGTAGCATGAACAATGTTAAAATTCCTGACTTTAGAAGAGCAAATTATAATGGGCTAAGGACTTACCTGGAGGCAGTTGTACAGAAACCAGGCAATGAAATCAATTCAGGAATAGATTCAATGATATCAGTTAGTGGAGACAATAATCACCAGGAGGAAGAGATTACAATTGAAGAGGAATATGAAAGAATAATTGAGCAATTAATTACAGGTCAGATGATTAACATTCCATATAAGGAGATTAGGACTAAAAATAATGACCTAAAATGGATGAAGATAAAATTAAGCATTATATTAGCATTAAAAAGGGCATTTATAGGAAAATAAAAAATGGAGAGGATCACTTAAGGCAGAGATATAATGAACTAGCAAGAGATGTTAAAAAGTTAGTTAGAGTAGCAAGGAGAAATTAGGAAATTAAAGTGGCAAATAGGGCAAAGAAAGATCCTAAAAGTTTTTATCAATTATACAAAACTAAGGTTAGAGATAAAATAGGCCCACTTATAGATTCCAATGGAGAATTAGTGAGTGATAGGGACTCAATGGCTGGAATGCTAAATGACTTTTTTCTCTCAGTATTTACACAGGAGGATACTCTAAATATACCTGAGGTGTCAATGATCTTTCGGGGTAATGATGAAGAGAAATTAAAGAATATCTTGATCACAAAGGAGATAGTGACAAAGGAAATTGATAAAATCAAAAGTAGTAAAGCACCCGGTCCTGATGAGCTCTTTCCTAGAATTTTGAAAGAATGTAAAGATGGGTTAAGTGAGCCCCTAGCATGCATCTTTAGAAAATCATTGGAGAGTGGCATTGTGCCAGTGGCATGGAAGAAAGCCAATGTGATACCTATATTTAAGAAAGGGGATAAAACAAATATGTCTAATTACAGACCAGTAAGTTTGACATCAGTGGTAAGGGAAAATGATGGAATCTATTATAGCAAGGAATATTAGAGATCACTTGGATAATCATAAGTTGATAAAAGAATCACAGCATGGCTTTAGTAAGGGTAAATCCTGTCTCACTAATTTGCTGTCTTTTTATAGTAAGGTGTATGAAGCAGCAGATAATGATGAAAACTATGATATTTTATACTTGGACTTTAGTAAGGCTTTTGATCGAGTGCCACACTTACGGCTTCTGAGCAAAGTTAAAGCACACCGGATCGATGGCAGTATATTTAGGTGGATTCAGTCATGGCTTGGTGACAGACAGCACAGAGTTAGTATAGATGGAGTTAAATCTGAGTGGGGGTGTATTAGCAGTGGAGTTCCACAAGGCTCTGTTTTGGGTCCCTTGCTATTCTTAATTTATATTAATGATCTTGACATAGGTATAAGTAGTGACCTGAGTAAATTTGCTGATGATACTAAGCTAGGTAGGGCCATTAGGGCTGATTCTGATGCTGTTGTAATGCAGGAGGAATTGACCATTCTGTCCAATTGGGCCGACAAATAGGAAATGAAGTTTAACATAGACAAATGTAGTGTACTTAGTATAGGTAGAAATAATCCATTGAATAGTTATAAATTAAATGGGAGAATTTTAGGGAGGACCGATTGTGAGAGGGACTTGGGTATTTTGGTAAGTTCAGACCTTCGTCCTAGAAAGCAATGCCTAAATGCTAAGAATAAAGCTAATAGGATATTGGGATTCATTAGGAGTGTAAGCAATAAGAGTGCTGAAGTCATTCTAAAACTGTATCTGGCACTAGTTAGGCCTCATCTAGACTATGCAGTACAATTTTGGTCACCATATTATAGGATGGATATTGATTTGCTTGAGTCTGTGCAGAGAAGGATGACAAAGATGATTGGTGGGCTAAGGAACTTACCTTATGGTGAAAGGCTCAGAAAACTAAATCTACATACATTGGAAAGGAGAAGAGTCAGAGGGGAATTGATTGAAGTCTTCAAATGGGTAAAAGGATATAATAAAGGGGATCTGGGTAAGGTTCTTATACTTAGTGAACATGACAGGACACGTAGCAATGGGTTTAAGCTTTATAAGTAAGTATAGGTTTAGGAAGGAGATTGGGAGGAATTGGTTTACAAATCGTGTGGTAGATGAATGGAATAGGCTCACTAGACATGTGATAGAAGCCTCCTCTCTGGGTAGTTTTAAGAATAGATTAGATAAATATATGGATGAAGCTGCTAGATGGGACTGACCTTTTTTTTTATGTACATATGTATATATTTTTCTAAGGAGTGGGGAGATTATATTTTGCGGTTGCATGAATGGACATAATCCTCTGGATGCATTTTATGTATATTATAGATTAGATCTGACGAACTCCTGTAAAGGGTGACATGGTTGATGACTTTTCTCTGGTAAGAAATCTTTTGTGTGTTGACTGGAACAGGAGCTGCCAAGTGTAGGCCATGAATGGTCTTTTGCAGTCTCCTTCTTTTCTTATGTTCTTATGTTTTCTAAGCAGTGTATTGAAGCAAGAAATAGGGCAAATAGAGTGCTGGGTTTCATTAAGAGAAATGTCAGTTACAAAAGTAAGGAGGTTATTCTTAAACTCTATAACTCTTATGTTAGGCCACATCTAGAGTACTGTATACAGGCATGGTCCCCACATTTTAGACACGATATTAACCTTCTCGAGTCAGTGCAACAGAGGGCAACAAAGATTATTCCTTCCCTGAGGCACCTTGAATATATAGATAGACTGATCGAGAACTGGCTAAGTGGCAGACGGCAATGGGTGGTGGTGAATGGACAGGCTTCTGAGTGGGTGCCCGTTACTAGCGGGGTGCCTCAAGGTTCTGTCCTGGGACCACTACTATTCATCATCTATGTCAACGACATGGACGGTGACATGGTTGCCAAGATTTCCAAATTTGCCGACGATACCAAGCTTGGTATGAACGTTGCAAAGGATGGAAATACTGCCTGCCTGCAGGAAGATCTTGGGAAGATTGGGGAGTGGTCGGACACGTGGCAAATGCATTTTAATGTGGGGAAATGCAAAGTGATGCATATCGGCCACCGAAATCTCCAATCACCCTATATCCTTAAGGGCACTGCTCTTGAATCGAGTGACACTGAGAAGAACTTGGGTGTAACTATCACTAGCGACCTCAAGTTCTCGAAACAGTGCATCGAGGCAGAGAAGAAAGCCCAAAGGATGTTAGGCTACATAAAGCGCCAGTTTGGATACCGTAACAATGAGATAGTACTTTGTCTGTACAACTCCCTCGTTCGTCCGCACCTGGAGTATGCCGTACAATTTTGGAGACCTTCGTTTCGAAAGGATATCGCAAGGTTGGAACGCGTAGAAGCCAGGGCAACCAAGCTGATTCCCTCTATCTGACATAAAAGTTATGAGGATAGACTAAGGGAATTAAATCTGTTCTCGCTGGAAACCCGTAGACTGCGTGGTCAGTTCATCAAAGTTTTCAAAATACTTTGAGGGTTTGACAATGTTGACTACCGGGATATTTTCACACTGAGTGACAACAGAACACGCAATCCCGGCTTCAAACTTGAACTGAAGCGTTACAACCACAATCTACACTGATTGAGAACAGAACGCGCAATCACGGCTTCAAACCTGAACTGAAGCGTTACAACCGCAATCTGTGTGGAAATTCTTTCACTTACAGTATCTGCGGTAAGTGGCAGGCACTTCCAGTGAAAGTTGTCAACAGTGAATCTGTTGACCAGTTCAAGTCAAGACTAGACAAAGTCTTGGAAAGTGGCTGTTTAGGGACGCAAAACAATTGAGCAGCCATGTGCCTCCTAGGGTACTTGCTTTCCTTGTTACTCCTTTTAACACTACCCCCATGCTGGAAGCAAAGAACTGCAGCAGCAGCAGCAAAAATTGTACTTATGTCTCTGGCAAACTGAAAGGTCCAATGTCATATTCAGATTTGTATCATACCTAATGCTGAGGTACACTTTTAGGTCATCTGCAAAAAACTTACATTTAGAGTGCACAAAGGATGGCAAGAATTTGACATTTATTAGAAATAGCAAGGGCCTAAGAACACTACCCTGAGGAACTCCACTGGTGACAGGCCTGAAACACCTCTAACACCAGACACAGACACACATCATATGGGCTTGAAGAAAGTCTGAATTACAACCGCAATCTGTGTGGAAATTCTTTCACTTACAGTATCTGCGGTAAGTGGCAGGCACTTCCAGTGGAAGTTGTCAACAGTGAATCTGTTGACCAGTTCAAGTCAAGACTAGACAAAGTCTTGGAAAGTGGCTGTTTAGGGACGCAAAACAATTGAGCAGCCATGTGCCTCCTAGGGTACTTGCTTTCCTTGTTACTCCTTTTAACACTACCCCCATGCTGGAAGCAAAGAACTGCAGCAGCAGCAGCAAAAATTGTACTTATGTCTCTGGCAAACTGAAAGGTCCAATGTCATATTCAGATTTGTATCATACCTAATGCTGAGGTACACTTTTAGGTCATCTGCAAAAAACTTACATTTAGAGTGCACAAAGGATGGCAAGAATTTGACATTTATTAGAAATAGCAAGGGCCCAAGAACACTACCCTGAGGAACTCCACTGGTGACAAGCCTGAAACACCTCTAACACCAGACACAGACACACACATCATATGGGCTTGAAGAAAGTCTGAAATCCAACCCAAAAGCCGACCACCAATACCCAAACACTTTAACTTTTAAAGCAACAGAGAATGACAAACATCAAAAGCTTTTGAAAAATCAAACAAAACCACATCAACAGACAAACCAGAATCAAACCAACAAGAAACACTCATAAGTCAAGAATAACTGGTTGTCAACAGTTCTGCACCCCTTGAAACCAATCTGATCCTCTGACAGAATGCCAACATCTTCAAAATAATTAGACAGCTGACTAGCTATCACTCTCTCCAGTGTTTTACAGCAGACTGATGTTAAGCTTATAGGCCTATAATTGAGAGAAGAACAGCATGAGCCTTTCTTAAACAGAGGAACAACCATAGACTGTTTCCATTGAGTAGGTAGGATTCCCAGGTAGAGATTTCTTGAATATCCTATAAAAAGGGTATACCAAAGAGGGACAGGACTTCAGAAGCAATGGGTGCAGATTGTCAGGACCCATACCTAAGTCCACATCAAGCTTAGCAAACAGCTCGGCTACATTTTCCATTTTAAGGTCAATCTATGAAAATTTTCCATTATGAATCTGATGCGGGAAGGGAGACTGTGGTGTGCCAGCAGTATACACTGATGAAAGAGCACCTTAAAGACCTCAGCCATGGAACCACACTCCGATGTCAAACCATCAGGACCCATCAGAGGCCCCACAGATTGAGCACCCACTTTTTTCTTTTGAATATAGGAATGAAAAAATTTGGTGGACTGTTGAAACTTATCAATTAAGGAAGGTAGGGAGGATTAACCTTTTTTGGAGGGTGTTATACTGGACTCATTCCTGTGGATGAAGTTTTTTGTCATTGTACATATATTATGATTGATTTGGATTTTGACGAGCCTTGATGATGATAATGATTCTTACCTGGTTGGCTATCCCAGTACTATATATGTCAGGCAGAGGAATATATTAAGCTTTAAGGGACAGCTCTTGCCTACAGGCAAGCCAGTCTGTTACAAATGTAATGCTTTTTTTGGAATAATCAGTGGAGTAGACTGAGTTGTGTGCCTTATATAGGATAGTGTAGATATCTCATGCTGTATTAATGGAGTAGTAAACGGTAGATTGGTACTGGTACAGTATGAAGTGTGAAAACCATTTGATGTTAGAGCTAGTCATCATAATGAAATAGGAGTGGACTAAGGCATATGTGCAATGCAGACTTGAACGAGTTGATTGAGTCAAAACATCTGAGGGAGAAAAATCTACATCTTGCTTCCAAGGAACTATGATTATATCTGACAAACCAAGACCCCTTCGGATGAAGTAGAGAAACAGTACAGTGAAACAAAAACTGTTTAGGAACCTTGGGAAACTGCAAGCAAACAATACTTTCAAGGATATTAGGGTCTCGAATGATTGCACAAAATGGGAAAAGGAACATGATTCAAACTTGTGGAAGGAGGCAAAAAACCTGGAGGCAAACGGGAACGGAAAACATGTGGTACTAGGGCCACCATAGAATTGGAGAATAGTGAAATTGAGGACCACAGGACAACCAACTGCACACCAGGCACCGCAAGAGGACTAGGGCACAGCACACTGGGCACAGCAAGAGGACCTGGGTGCTGGCACTCAAACAACCTAAGATCTGATTCCCAAAGAATGAAAATGTACATAGTCAAAATGTAAAGAGTGAGGATATATTTATTATATTTAGTAATGTTGATGCATATAGTATGGATAAGAACCTTGAATTAAACCATAGGATAAAGTATATGGAGAAAGTGCCACATATAATTGCACTACAAGAGGTAAAGCCAAAAAACTTATGGTACAAGAGAAATTTAACAGAATATATTCTAGACGGGTATGAAACCATGGAACAAAATATTCACAATGAACAAGGAAGAGGACTGATAAAGTATGTTCAAACAGGATTCAATTTTCATACAGTAAAATTTAAGACAAAGTTCTGTGACTACTGCTGTATCGAAGTGTGCTGTGATGATGGAAACCTACTGGTTATGTCTCTATACCAAAGCCTGAATAGTGACAGTGAAAACATTAATAATCTACTCCAACTGATGCAGGAAGTAAGTGATCATAATGCACAATATAAAATAATGTTAGGGGACTTCAACCTCCCATGCATTAATTGGAACAACTACACGACAGAAGGAGGAACAGAAGATTACAACACAAGATTTATTGAGAAAGTCAGAGATTGTTTCTTCACACAGCATATAAAGGATAGCCATGATAACACTTTCGACCTAATGTTTACGAATGAGGAATCAATTATAGATGAAATCAAAATCGATACTCCACTAGGAAGGAGTAACCATGCCTGTATTCTCTTGAAGGTCATCATCAGGGAGCAACAAATTGTTAATAATAAGATATCATATTTGTACGAGAAAGCTGACTACCAGCTCATGAAAAGCAGGCTCAACATTGATTGGGAGCAGTACTTAGGATAGGACTCTAATGTTAATGATAAATGGACCAATTTTAAAGATAAACTTTAAGAAACAATAGAGGAATGCATTCCTAAGAAACAGACTGGAATGAGCAGAACAAGAATGAAAATTTACCAATGAACAGAAAACTCTGGTCCCAAGTAAAGAAAAAACAAGTCTTTGGGAGAGGTTCAAAGAAAGAAGGGAACAAAGAAAAGGCCTGTGTACTTTTTGAGCAACTCAAAAGTGTTTATACAAGAGCCAGAGGAAGACTCGCCTCCAGTCACACCCAGAAACGTGAGAGACTTTGACAACATCAACATAAATAAGGAGAAGATAGAAAGGGTACTAAAAAGGCTCAAAATAAATAAATCACCTGGACTGGATGGGATACACCAAAGAATAGTCAAGGAGATGAAGGAAGAACTACTGGAACCACTACAAATTCTGTTTACATCCTCACTAGAGGAAGGCATAGTACCTGAGGACTGGAAGATCGCTTACATTACTGCCATTTTTAAGAAAGGGAACAAAAAGAACCAGAGAACTATAGACTAGTCAGTCTAACAAGCGTCCTGTGTAAGGTGATGGAGACAATGTTTGAGAAGAACTAATTCAACATATGAAGGGAAAAAACTTGAGTGACAAGCAATTCGGTTTTATATCAGGGCCATCAACAGTGCTTCAACTCATCAAGGTGCTTGACTCTTAAATGGACACCATAGAGAAGAGGCTGGCTGTCGATGTGGTATACCTGGACTTCAAGAAGGCGTTCAACAGGGTACTGCAAAAGTGCTTGATGGAGAAAGTGTCATTATAATATTAAGTTTCATATTCATCAACGACCTACCTAAAGCAGTCAAGAATGGAAGTGAGGCGTTTCTCTATGCTGATGATACTAAGATTTACAAGAAAATAGAAAATTCTGAAGACCTTACCAAGCTACAAGAGGACCTGGACGGAGAAGTGGCTACTCAACTTCCATCCAGACAAGAGCAGATGTATGAGGCTGGGTAGGACGACAGTTGAGAACCACGAATACTGCTTACAAAACCCCATCCAAAACACGGACAAGGAAAAGGGCATCAGAGTTGTGGTGGACAAAAGCTGCCATTTTCTGATCATCTGGCAGAGAAGATCAACAAAGCCAACAGGATTGTGGGGCTCATTAGAAGAACATTTATGAACCAAGCCAGTGTTCACAGCACTAGTGAGACCACATCTTGAGTACGCTAATCAGGTGTGGAACCCCCACCTGGTAACGGACATTGAAGCAGTCGAGAACGTCCAGCCCAGAGCTACCAAGATGATTCCACAATTAAGGGAAAAGACCTACAAGAAGAGACTGAGGGCACTTAACCTACCAACCCTGGCATACAGAAGGTCCCGAAGAGATCTGATCGAGGCACTCAAGATTATAACAGGGAAGTATGACAGCGACTGCACTGAAGGCTTATTCCAAATGCAGGCAGAAAATATTACTCAGGGAAACAACATTAAAATATATAAGTCTAGAACAAGACTGGACCTGAGGAAATATTTGTTTAACCACTGGGTAATGAACAATTGGAATGACCTACCAGGGTGGGTAGTAGCGGCTGACACAGTGTAGTGTTTTGAATCCAAGCTTGATAAATACTGGAGAAATCAAGAACAGAAATATATATACAGAGCACAAATCCAAACCACCGCACGCAGCCAACAACCTAATAGTACTCAGGCTGCCATACTGGAGCCACAGGCCATCTAGGGCCTCTTCCAGGGATTCTTCAATGTAAGTCAATGTAAGTAAATCTTGAACCTATGCTCTCTGGTGCCCAAAGTAAGTACCAGGGTAAAAATGTCATCTTGTTTGATACTGCACTGGGGTTTGAAGATTTTCCAATACTTGATTAGGTCAGCCCATAATAATCTGCCATGAACTGAGTACAGGTCCAGTCTTTGGAGTCTGTCACCATAAGAGAGTTGAGCCATAGCATTTATTTGTTTCGTCCAAGATCTCTGTACTGAATCTAGCAATCTTTTATCCCCAGCAAAACCAGTGTTCTATATGCACGAGGAATACTCTAGTAGAGGTCTAATGTGAGTTTTGTATAGGGTAAGCATAAAGTAGGGGGATCTGCAAAGATGCGGTGGATGGTTCAAATTGTATATTGTAAATCATGATCTGACACAATCCTATGGATGCATTTTGTGGTTGGGTTTTGACAGATGTGGATGATCTTTGATAGGCCCTTGTGGCTTTTGTCATCCGTGAAATTATGTTATGTTAGGATACATTAAGAGGAATGTTAGCTGCAAGAGTAAAGAGGTTATCTTTGTGCATTTTGTGGATGAGTTTTGATAGATGCGGATGACCTTTGATAGGCCCTTATGGCTTTTGTCATCCGTGAAACTATGTTATGTTATGGTGACAAAAGGCCACAAGGGCCTATCAGAGGTCATCTGAGTCAATCACCCAAACACAAAAAAAGACCAAAGATAAACCCACTCAACTATCACCCAGTGTCCAAAATCATGGAAAAGATCATAAGGGAAGATATTGGGCAGCACCTCACAGATAATGCATTGATAACAGATGCCAAACATGGTTTCAGGAAAAACAGGAATTGCCTAACCAATATGTTGTGCTACCTAGATGACCTGGTCAATGCAGTGCACTGCTGAAACTGTGTGGATGTGAATTACCTAGACTGTAAGAAAGCTTTTGACAGAGTCCCTCATAAAATGTTAATGGTGAAACTGAAAGCAATAGGAGTAACTAGAAATGTCCTGAGCTGGATTAGAAGCTTTCTCACAGATAGGAGACATCAGGTTTGCATCAGGAAGGAGTGTTCGGGTTGGCTACCAGTGCTAAGTGGAGTTCCACAGGGGTCAGTCCTTTTCCTGGTGTACATAAACGGCATTGCCTTCAGCCTTGAATCATAGGTCAGTCTGTTTGCTGATGAGGGAAAGGTACACAGAGTCTTGAAGACCAAGGATGATGTAGATGCCCTCCAATGAGACATGAAATGCCTGGAGGAATGGAGCAGTAAGTGGCTGCTCACATTCAACACTACCAAGTGCAAGAACACGCATATAGGCCACAGCAACCAGCAAGCAGACTACCAGCTTAATGGCAGTAAGCTGGGGAAA
The DNA here is from genome assembly GCA_963969495.1 of Ceratothoa steindachneri. Taxonomy (NCBI): domain Eukaryota; kingdom Metazoa; phylum Arthropoda; class Malacostraca; order Isopoda; family Cymothoidae; genus Ceratothoa; species Ceratothoa steindachneri. Next base: position 251,959,329 of record OZ018318.1, read on the forward strand.
TCTGACCAGGAAAAGGACCTTGGTTTAATTGTGGCTGGCAACCTCAAGTCCTCAACCCATGTTGCAACTGTAGCTGCCAAAGCGAACAGCAGACTGGGCAGGAGGAATTTCAGTGTGCTTACTAAGGACATCTTGCTGCCACTCTACCTCTCTTTAGTCTGCCCTATTCTGGACTATGGAGCCCAGTTATTGTCCCCATACCTGGTAAAGGACATCCAAACCCTAGAGAGGGTGCAAAGGAGAGCAGCAAAGCTGGTACCAGGCCTCACCCAGCTGCCCTATGAGTCACGCTGCCAACACCTTGGTCTACCTTAAATTCCAGCGCAGCTCTAAGGCATTCTCCCCCCCCCCTCAGTGCCTACTATATTGATGGCAACAATCTTACTACAGTCGAATCTCACAAATATCTGGATGTGATGGTGGACAGCAAACTGAGATTTTACTCACACATCAGGGACACAGTCAACAAAGCAGGAGGAGTTGCTTCAAATCTCCTTAAATCCACAGTATGTCGCACCCCTACATTCATGAAAACCTTTTCATCTCTGACATACGACCAGTTAATGACTTTGCCTCTGTTGTGTTGAATACAGGTTTCCTTGGTGACCTAAGACTGCTGGAATCTGTACAGAGACAGTGGACCAAACAAGTCACAGACTTAAGTAATCTCTCTTATACTGACCAGCTAGCAACTCTGAACCACTTCTCTATCAAGGGAAGACTTCTGAGGAGTGACTTGATCCAATGCTACAAAATCTTTAATAACTTATCACTCATTAAACCCACTAACCTATTTACCATGGCTCCACACCAGGGGATGAGGGGCCAGAAGATGGTTCTTCACATGTAGGGTTGCCAAACCATGGAATGCCCTACCTAATGATGTAGTCCGCTTAACCTAAACATAACATAACATAATTTAACGGATGACAAAAGCCACAAGGGCCTATCAAAGGTCATCCGTATCCATCAAATCCCACCCATATAATGCATCCATAGGATTTTGTCAGATCATGCATCTACAATATACAATTTAACAATCCATAGGAATATCCAACCATGCATCTACAATATATAATTTAAAGCCTCCATAGGAGTCTGTCAAAAACAAAATCAAACTCCCCCAAAATATACAATAAAAAGAAACTGCATCCACAGGAATGAGTCAAGAAACATATCCACATACCAAAAAGTAAGAAATCATCCAATCTGCGCTTGAAAACATTCAAGTTTGGGCTGTCTACAGTCTCAGGTGGCAAACTATTTCAATAATCCACCACTCTGTTAGTGAAAAAATATTTTCTAACATCCAGTCTGCACCTCTGTTTTTTAATCTTTAAGTGGTGGCATCTAGTTCTATTACTACCTTCTAACTCAAATAACTTGCTGAAATCTAATTTATAAAAACTCAATCATATCTCCCCTCACACACCTTCTTTCAAATGAAAACATATCTTATACCCTCAGTCTATCTTCATATTCAAGGTGCTTCAGGGATGGTATTATTTTTGTTGCCTTCCTTTGTATTGACTCTAATAAGTTTATATCATGTCTAAAATGTGGTGACCATGCCTGTATACAGTACTCTAAATGTGGCCTGACATAAGAGTTGTATAGTTTAAGTATGACCTCCTTACTCTTGTAGATAACATTTCTTTTAATGTAACCTAGCACCCTATTTGCTCTATTTATTGCCTCAATACACTGCTTTGAAAATTTCAGTGACCTATCTACTACTACTCCTAAGTCCTTCTCATCTTCAACTGAATTAAGCCAATATCCATCCATCTCATAGCTAAATTCCCTATTATCTCTCCCCATGTTAATAACTTTGCATTTATTAAGGTTAAAAGTCATCTGCCACTTCTGAGCCCAAGCTAACAGCTTATCTAAGTCACCCTGTACTTTAAAGTTACCCTCAACCTCTTTGACTACAGCTGCCAATTTAGTGTCATCAGCAAAAATTGACACTTTGCTATTTACACCTTGCCCAAGATCATTTACATAGATTATAAATAATAAAGGGCCTAAAACTGATCCCTGAGGTACGCCACTAATAACATTCCTCCACTCTGACCTCACTCCATTCAGTACAACTCTGTTTCCTATTTTTCAGCCATTCAGTTATCCAATTTAAAATGTTCCCACATATCCCATGCAGCTTTAATTTATGAACTAGTCTTCTATGTGGAACCTTATCAAAAGCTTTGCTGAAATCTAACTAGATCACATCAACTTTCTCACCCCTATCTAATTCTTTAGTTACATAATCCATAAAATCCAGTAAATTTGTTAAACACGATCTATCTTTTCTAAAACCATGCTAGCATCATTAATTAATCTGCTACTCTCTAGATGATCAGAAATTCCCTTCTTAACCATCTTCTCAAGAATTTTACAGACTATAGAAGTAAAGCTTACTGGTCTAAAGTTATTTGGGTCCTCTTTGCTTCCCTTTTTAAAAATTGGCACTACATTTGCCAATTTCCAATCATTTGGTATTTCTCCAGACTCTAGTGATCTAATAAATATGTTCTCGAGAGCTACTGCAATACTTTCTACACCTTCTTTGAGTATCCTAGAATGAATGTTGTCAGGGCCAGATGCCTTACTAGTATTTAACTGAATTATAAGCCCTTTAGTTTCTTCTCTGTCTATATTAATAGAATTTATCACTACTTCCCTTGACCTAGAATTATCATCAATTAATCTAACTGGTTTCTCTTCTGTGAATACTGAAACAAAATGATCATTAAGGACCTCTACTATTTCCTCATCAGATTCTTTCAAAACCCCTTCATATTTAATAGGCCCTATTTTAGCACTGTTAGATTTATTATTGATTCTATAATAGCTAAAGAATTTTTTAGTATCTTTATTATTATTTTTAGCTAAATTAATTTCGGCTGTCCTTTTGGTCTTCTTAATAATCTTATTTAGTTCATTTCTGGTTGACCTATAATGGTTTAAAATATCTAAACTACTCTCACGTTGTAATCTCTGGTATGCCCTTTTTTTCTCTGAAACTTTATTAGCCATTTCTTGATTCCACCATAATGGTTTCCTACATTTCTTCCTAATAGACTTCATCGGAATACACTGTTTCTGAACCATGTTTAATATAGTCTTAAAAATATCCCACATCTCATAAGTATTCTTTCCATGGAATTCTATATCCCACCTAATCTGATTTAGCATGCTGCGTAATTTCTCGTAATCTACCCTAAAAAAATTTGGAATTCTTGTGGAGTTTGTCGCTGTTCTACCCTTAACTATTTGCAAATTAAACCGAACCATCTGATGATCACTGTTTCCCAATGATTCCCCTACACTCAATCCTTGAACTAAGTGATCATCATTTGAAAGAATTAGATCTAATATATTGGCACCCCTTGTTGGCTTATTAACAAATTGGGTCAAAAAGTTATCCTCAAAACACTCCATAAACTTACAACTTGCTCTATCTCTCCCTATCATATTTTCCCAGTCTACAGAAGTTAAATTAGTCACCAAGAATAACCGTATCTTCTTTGCATACTTTACTTATTTCCCTAATCATTAACTCATCAATGTAATCAGTCTGTCCTGGTGGTCTATAAAAAGCTCCCAAGTGTATTTTCCTATTTTTACCAACCTTAATATCTATCCATAATGATTCGCCTTCTCCTTGCTTTATAGAATTATTTAGATTTGAAGAAATGTTATTTCTGATATAAATAATCAACCCACCACCAGTCCTATCTCTCCTTTGACTAATGTACATAGTATAACCTTCTAGTTCAAATTCAGTGACATTATCATTAAATATATTTTCATTAACCCATGATTCAACTATACATATTATATCTATATCTTCATGAATGATATAACTAAATAATTCATCCCTCTTATTTCTAAGACTACGAGCATTTGTGTAAAGACAACTCAGCCCACCTATCCCTGAAGCACCTGAGGGCCTATCTCCTCTGCATCTCCTTTCTCTCTTTCCCCGACCCTGTACTCTTGTATTTCCCTGACCTCTATCACTACTCAAGTAATTTAACCCTAAAGCACTTCCATTAGCCTGCCTACCTTCAAAAAATCTGCGTTTGCTTCCTATGCCTGCCTCACTTTGAGCCATTAAATTTCCCTGACCACTATCAAAACCTAGTTTCCCACCTCTAAAGACCTAATAACACTATCTAATTCCCGCCACAAAACCTCAACCCCATCTCGGCTCAGATGGAGTCCATCCATCGCATACAAACCCTTATTCCCATAAAACCCACTCCAAACATCTACAAACACCAATCCTGACTCCTGGCACAAGCCTTTCACATATTCATTCAACCCCATTGCACGAGACATCCATTCCCCACATCCATTCTCGGAAGCACACCTGAAACGCCTTTTACTCTACTTTCACACATCCTTTCAATCAGCCTTTTATACCGCTGTCGTAACTCACAAGTACCCACCTTCTTTACATCGTTTACTCTGACATATGTAATCACAACTGCTTCCCTCTCACACCCAGAAACCAACCTATCATACCTCTCCCACACATAAGAACATAAGAAAAGAAGGAGACTGCAAAAGACCATTCATGGCCTACACTTGGCAGCTCCTATTCCAGTTAACCACAAAAGATTTCTTACCAGAGAAATGTCATCAACATTGTCACCCTTTAAGGAGTTCATCAGATCTAATCTACAATATACATAAAATGCATCCAGAGGATTATGTCCATTCATGCAACCCCAAAATATAATCTCCCCACTCCTTAGAAAAATATATACATATGTACATAAAAAAAAAGGTCAGTCCCATCTAGCAGCTTCATCCATATGTTTATCTAATCTATTCTTAAAACTACCCAGAGAGGAGGCTTCTATCACATGTCTAGTGAGCCTATTCCATTCATCTACCACACGATTTGTAAACCAATTCCTCCCAATCTCCTTCCTAAACCTATACTTACTTATAAAGCTTAAACCCATTGCTACGTGTCCTGTCATGTTCACTAAGTATAAGAACCTTACCCAGATCTCCTTTATTATATCCTTTTACACATTTGAAGACTTCAATCAATTCCCCTCTGACTCTTCTCCTTTCCAATGTATGTAGATTTAGTTTTCTGAGCCTTTCACCATAAGGTAAGTTCCTTAGCCCACCAATCATCTTTGTCATCCTTCTCTGCACAGACTCAAGCAAATCAATATCCTTCCTATAATTAATAACAAGTCTGGCAGAGTTAAAATAGGACCTATCAAATATGAAGGGGTTGTGAGAGAAACTGATGAGGAAATAGTTGAGGTACTAAATGGTCATTTTGCATCAGTATTTACAAAGGAGAAACTAAATAGTCTTATGTATAGTACTCATGGGTCAGGGATCGGAGGATGATAAAAGGACTAATAGGTGAGTTAGATACTACCAAGGCCTCCGGCCCTGATAATATTCATTCTAAAATACTTAAAGAAGGGGTAGAAAGTATCTCAATAGCTCTGGAGAAGTTATATACTAGGTCACTGGAATATGGAGAAATACCCGATGATTGGAAGAGAGCGAATGTAGTCAACATTTTCAAGAAGGGTAGTAAAGAGGATCCAAATAACTTTAGACCGGTTAGCCTACTCCTGTAGTCTGTAAAATTCTTGAGAAAATAGTTAAAAAAGGGATTTGCCAACATCTAGAGAGGGAGGGGTTAAATCAGCGATGCTCAGCATGGGTTTAGATCAGGTAGATCATGTTTGACTAATTTACTAGACTTTCTGGAGTTTGTAACAGATCAAGTAGATAAGGGAGAGAATGTAGATATAATTTACTTAGATTTTAGTAAAGCATTTGATAAGGTAACACATAGGAGACTAGTTCATAAATTAAAAATGATTGGGATATGTGGGGGTGTTTCAAATTGGATAGCTGAGTGGCTGAAAGACAGGAAGCAAAGGGTAGTGCTAAATGGTGTAAAGTCAGAGTGGAGGGATGTTATCAGTGGGGTTCCTCAGGGATCAGTTTGCGGTCCATTATTATTTGTCATCTATATAAACGATCTTGGGGAGGCAGTTAATAATAAAGTGTCAATTTTTACGGATGATACCAAATTAGCAGCTGTAGTTAAAGATATTGATGAAAATTTTAAAGTGCAGGGGGATTTAAATAAATTGTTATCCTAGGCACATAAGTGGCAAATGACTTTCAACCTTGATAAGTGCAAAGTTATTAACATGGGAAAAGATAATAGAGAATTTAACTATGAAATGGATGCGCATTGGCTGAGCTCAGTAGAGGATGAGAAAGATCTAGGAGTAGTAATAGATAAGTATTTAAGGTTTTCTAAGCAGTGTATTGAAGCAAGAAATAGGGCAAATAGAGTGCTGGGTTTTATTAAGAGAAATGTCAGTTACAGAAGTAAGGAGGTTATTCTTAAACTCTATAACTCTTATGTTAGGCCACATCTAGAGTACTGTATACAGGCATGGTCTCCACATTTTAGACACGATATTAACCTTCTCGAGTCAGTGCAACGGAGGGCGACAAAGATTATTCCTTCCTTGAGGCACCTTGAATATATAGATAGACTGAGGGTATTAAATATTTTCTCGTTTGAAAGGAGGTGTGTGAGAGGGGATATGATTGAGCTCTTTAAAAATTTTTCCGGGATAGATAAATTGGATGTTAGCAAGTTTTTTGAGTTAGATGATGGAAATCGGACTAGAGGTCACCACTTGAAAATTAAAAAGCAAGGGTGTAGGTTGGATTTAAGAAAATATTTTTTCACCAATAGAGTGGTAGACTTCTGGAACAAATTGCCGCAGAGGGTAGTAGGTAGTACAAATCTAAATGTATTTAAAAGTAGGTTGGATGAGTTTATGGGAAGGGAAGGTTGTGATGGTTCCTAAGTTTTGTATATATTAATATTGTTTGTATATATCTATAGCTGCATGATTTAGTTCTTGACAAGCCTTGATTGGTGATACCCTTGTTTCTTTCTGGATGCAATCCTCTTATGTAGTTTTCTTGGGAGTTTAGGTGCCTTAAAAAAGAGGCCGTTTGACTTGGATGACCTATGATGAGCCCTTGTAGCTTTTGTCATCTGTTATATTATATTGTGGGGGACTTTGATTTTGTCTTCCCCTGGTGATGGTGCTTTTTGTGGGTGGGTTTTGACGGAGAGGGATGACCTTTGATAGGCCCTTGTGGCTTTTGTCATTCGTGTAATTATATTGTTATAGTCTAGATGAGGCCTAACTAGCGCCAGATACAGTTTTAGAATGACTTCAGCACTCTTATTGCTTACACTCCTCCTAATGAATCCCAATATCCTATTAGCTTTATTCTTAGCATTTAGGCATTGCTTTCTAGGACGAAGGTCTGAACTTACCAAAATACCCAAGTCCCTCTCACAATCGATCCTCCCTAAAATTCTCCCATTTAATTTATAACTATTCAGTGGATTATTTCTACCTATACTAAGTACACTACATTTGTCTATGTTAAACTTCATTTGCCATTTCCTGACCCAATTGGACAGAATGGTCAATTCCTCTTGCATTACAACAGCATGAAAGCACTGATTTTTTTTTATTGAAGTGCCAATTTTTTTTTAGACCAGATTTCTTGATGTCTTTGCACAAGGGATTGAGGAACAACTTGGTTTTATAAAAATTGGGGCAATCCTTTAACATAATTTCCCGGATGACAAAAGCCACAAGGGCATATCAAAGGTCATCCGTATCCATCAAATCCTCCCATATAAAGCATCCATAGGATTTTGTCAGATCATGCATCTACAATATAAAATTTAACAATCCATAGGAATGTACAACCATGCATCTACAATATATAATTTAAAGCCTCCATAGGAGTCTGTCAAAAACAAAATCAAACTCCCCCAAAATATACAATAAAAAGAAAATGCATCCACAGGAATGAGTCAAGAAACATATCCACATACCGAAAGTAAGAAATTAACCCTCCATCCCCATATAATCATCCAATCTGCGCTTGAAAACATTCAAGTTTGGGCTGTCTACAGTCTCAGGTGGCAAACTATTCCAATAATCCACCACTCTGTTAGTGAAAAAATATTTTCTACCATCCAGTCTGCACCTCTGTTTTTTAATCTTTTAGCGGTGGCCTCTAGCTCTATTACTACCTTCTAATTCAAATAACTTGCTGAAATCCAATTTATCCATCCCAGAAAAGATTTTAAAAAGCTCAATCATATCTCCCCTCACACACCTTCTTTCAAATGAAAACATATTTAATACCCTCAGTCTATCTTCATATGCAAGGTGCTTCAGGGATGGTATTATTTTTGTTGCCCTCCTTTGTACCGACTCTATTATGTTCTTCAAAGGTATCAGTTTCAAATGATACATTAGAATGTGAATCAAGTGAAGCACCTGCGTTATCTTCCACACTAATAGATTCAACATAGTCACCAGTATCAGACATTTTTCACTTGGTAAATATTTTATCTTCACTGATTCATGGCACTTTTTGCATTCCTTGATATGGTTTATCATTCGCAAATCATTTTTGGGTACTTTAAAACAAAAAATACACTTTGCTCTTGGACCTTTAAATTTACTGTTCATCGAGTCCTTAAATAATTTATTTATTTTAGATTTTTTGCGGCCTGCGCCTTGAACTTTACCCATATTGAATAAAATTAATACCTATATCTGATAGGAAAATTATTAAAGATTAAATGCAACAATAAAAGGTACACTATTAAATTGGATAGGTCCTTAACAAAACATGTTTTTAAGGCAAAAAGATTATTTAATCTAATTAAACCTAATTTAACCCATCCTTGATCATTTTAAAGTTAAACCATTAATTATTACCTTATTTGGCACTTTTAGTTTGGATGGGTCCTTCAAAAATAAAGAAATTTTAATAAAATAATTTTATTATTAACGATTTAACTTTAAAATCATCATAAAGATAGGTTAGATTAGTTTATGGGTAAATATGTAGATTAGCAACTCTGGCAGAGTGTTTTTTGGGTAAATATTTTTGTTCACCCCTACCGGAATATTCATGTTAAATTGTTGATTATAATTGCATAATACTCATTGTTTTATGAGAAAAATAAAAGCTTTTGGGGAAAATATATTTAATTTTTGAAAAAAAAAAAAAACGATTTGAAAAAAATGGGGTTTTTGCAAAACTAGCTGGGACACAGAAATTCTCGCAAATTCATTGTATAATGCGATTACATAAGAACATAAGAAAAGAAGGAGACTGCAAAAGACCATTCATGGCCTACACTTGGCAGCTCCTGTTCTAGTCAACACACAAAAGATTTCTTACCAGAGAAAAGTCATCAACATTGTCACCCTTTAAGGAGTTCGTCAGTCTTCGACTGACCTTCGAACAGGTAGCACGTGTTTTATAGAGCTCTCAGTCTGTTGATCTATTTTTCAGATTTTTCTATAGTTTGTTTGTTTTTTTGTTTTTTTTCTCACCACAATCAGCGAAAGCTAAGTTGCTCTTCTTTTTTTATTTCTTATTGCTACTTAAATTCTTTCTTTGTTTGAATAAGTGATGGAGTTTGGGGATGAAAGTGAGCATGAGTGTCGGAATGTATGCATTGGTTGTGGTGTATTAGGTGAGGGGTATACATGTGTTGTATGTGGGCTGCGTGAATGCATTGTAGATTTAGAGGGGATGAGAAGGCAGGATTTAGACAGGATATGTAGGCTGGAGGGGTTAGTTGCTGAGCTCAGGAGGGAACTTAGTGTTAGGCCTAGAGCTGGGAATAGGTTAGGTGGTGAGGTAGGCCAATTAGATGTTTCAGGTGAAGGTAGAGGGCCAGTGGAGGAGGTAGGATGTGATAGTTCTAGTGATAGTGAAGTTAGCCCCCTTAGATTAGTTAGAAATAGGCCTAGTGAGGATGGGGGACAGTGGAGAGTGGTTAGGAAACATGAAGCTAGGGAGGCTTCTCCTGTTCTTTGTGAGAATAGGGTTGCCTCTGTTGAGGTGGTTAGCCAGGGGGAGAATAGGTGTGTGAGTCAGAGGGACACAGATCCTATTAGCTTGACTAATAGATTCAGTGCCCTAAGAGAGGAAGTAACTGGAAGTGATATGACTGATGGGGGTGGGGGTGGAGTTCGAGTGACTGGTAGTTTGAATGAGAATAGGAGTGGGGATGGAGTTAGGTCTGTGGGGGTTAGGAATAGGAGTCTGACTGAAGTGCTTGTGATGGGTGATTCGCGAGTTAGATATTTAGATAGGAAGTTGAATGCAAGTAGATTGAATGGTTTGAGGGTGTGTTTGCCGGGTGCTGGAGTGAGAGATCTGTCTGATAGGTATGAGGAACTGGTGTCTGGCTGTGCAAGGGATGCGGTTGTGATTACACATGTAGGAGTGAATGATGTGAAGAAAGTGGGTGCATGTGAGTTACGTGAGAGGTACAAGAGGTTGATTGAAAAGGTGAAAGAAATTAGAATGAAAGGTGTTGTGACAGGTGTGCTTCCAAGAATGGATGTTGGGGTAGAATGGATGTCTCGTGCAATTGGGCTGAATGATTATGTGAGGAGGATGTGTGAGATGGAAGGTGTCATGTTTGTGGATGTGTGGGATAGGTTTGTTGGAATGAAAGAAATGTATGCGATGGATGGACTGCATTTGAGTAGGAGGGGGGTAGATGTGTTGTGGGAGGAGTATGATCGTGTTATTAGGTCTTTGCGGGCGGGAAACTAGATACTAATAGTGGTCAGGGAATTATGAGAGGACATTATAGTACTGAAAGTAGAATGGACTTGGCAGATAACAGAAATAGGTTCCAAGGCGATAGAGGTGAGGTCATTCAAGTTTGTAACAGATCAAGTAGATAAGGGAGAGAATGTAGATATAATTTACTTAGATTTTAGTAAAGCATTTGATAAGGTACCACACAGGAGACTAGTTCATAAATTAAAAATGATTGGGATATGTGGGGGTGTTTCAAATTGGATAGCTGAGTGGCTGAAAGACAGGAAGCAAAGGGTAGTGCTAAATGGTGTAAAGTCAGAGTGGAGAGATGTTATCAGTGGGGTTCCTCAGGGATCAGTTCTCGGTCCAGTATTATTTGTCATCTATATAAACGATCTTGGGGAGGCAGTTAATAATAAAGTGTCAATTTTTGCGGATGATACCAAATTAGCAGCTGTAGTTAAAGATATTGATGATAATTTTAAAGTGCAGGGGGACTTAAATAAATTGTTATCCTGGGCACATAAGTGGCAAATGACTTTCAACCTTGATAAGTGCAAAGTTATTAACATGGGAAAAGATAATAGAGAATTTAACTATGAAATGGATGCGCATTGGCTGAGCTCAGTAGAGGATGAGAAAGATCTAGGAGTAGTAATAGATAAGTCATTAAGGTTTTCTAAGCAGTGTATTGAAGCAAGAAATAGGGCAAATAGAGTGCTGGGTTTTATTAAGAGAAATGTCAGTTACAAAAGTAAGGAGGTTATTCTTAAACTCTATAACTCTTATGTTAGGCCACATCTAGAGTACTGTATACAGGCATGGTCCCCACATTTTAGACACGATATTAACCTTCTTGAGTCAGTGCAACGGAGGGCAACAAAGATTATTCCTTCCCTGAGGCACCTTGAATATGAAGATAGACTGAGGGTATTAAATATGTTCTCGTTCGAAAGGAGGTGTGTGAGAGGGGATATGATTGAGCTGTTTAAAATTTTTTCCGGGATAGATAAATTGGATGTTAGCAAGTTTTTTGAGTTAGATGATGGAAATCGGACTAGAGGTCACCACTTGAAAATTAAAAAGCAAGGGTGTAGGTTGGATTTAAGAAAATATTTTTTCACCAATAGAGTGGTAGACTTGTGGAACAAATTGCCGCAGAGGGTAGTAGGTAGTCCAAATCTAAATGTATTTAAGAGTAGGTTGGATGAGTTTATGGGTAGGGAAGGTTGTGATGGTTCCTAAGTTTTGTATATATTAATATTGTTTGTATATATCTATAGCTGCATGATTTAGTTCTTGACAAGCCTTGATTGGTGATACCCTTGTTTCTGGATGCAATCCTCTGGATGTAGTTTTCCTGGGAGTTTGGGTGCCTTGAAAAAGAGGCCGCTTGACTCGGATGACCTATGATGAGCCCTTGTGGCTTTTGTCATCCCTTATATTATATTGTGGGGGACTTTGATTTTGTCTTCCCCTGGTGATGGTGCTTTTTGTGGGTGGGTTTTGACGGAGGCGGATGACCTTTGATAGGCCCTTGTGGCTTTTGTCATCCGTGTAATTATGTTATGTTATGTTATGTTAATATACATAAAATGCATGCAGAGGATTATGTCCATTCATGCAACCGCAAAATATAATCTCCACATTAATTATGTTTAGCAAACATTTTACTTTATCTTTACCTTGCAGCTCAATCCATGCATGTTTGATACACGGTATTAGTAGGCAAAAAAATGACTTGCAGCTTACTTATTCAACAAGAATCCATAGAAATGAACGATGCGAACTTATGTTCTTAATATGCATATATATGATGCAAAGGCAGGGCTGCCACTGCTTGAGATTTCATCAACCATCTTGGGATCTCCTTTTTCATCAAAATACCTTGTAACCTGTAGCATGCGAGATTGTAAGTGGGTAGTTTATTATCTCTGCTTGCATGTAATTTTTGGAACTCAAGCTGGGAGTCGAGTAGGTAGCACATAGAGTGGTCCCAGTGACGTGTGTGTGTTCGCAATTTGCACCACGCTCCGTTCATTATTCATTTTTTTCATCGTCCATCTTCATACACCCCTATATCTAAAAAACCTTTGGTTTTCGCACCTTAATACTTACTGGCTTAAATTTTGTCACAAAAATATAGGAAAACATTGATTGCTAATATGAGTATTTAAGGTATTATCCACTGCGAGTAAGAAAGGAATATTGAACAGCATTTGGCAACATCGAAGCTGATGTACTAAATGTGTATTTATTTCGGCAGATCCATTGAAATAATTATGGTTATTGGTTGATGATCGGTGAGTAGTGAGGCGAGAGTGCAAGTGGGCGACTTATAAGCTGTGCTGTCCTGACTGAGTCAGTTTGGAATCACGAGTCACGAAGGTTGCGCGTACTTTGGACCCAGCGAAGCGAGGAAGGTGTTCACAAGTCGCCGCCCGCCCCGTTAAATCTTTAATTTTCATCTCCCTTCTCCATGCACCTCTCTATCTACACGTGTTTGTATGATTCTTCGGCAAATTAAGTCATAGTATACGGGATCATTTTTATTTTACAGATGGTGTGAGTATAGAATTTTACTCATACAACCACTTGGGAAATTACTACAACGACCTCGCCATGAAGAACTTCAACCAGACTCCACACCCTCGGCGAGGTAGACCCCTAAATACGATCCTTCACAATAGGGTAAAATCAATTTGGACGAATGAAGTAGTACGACAACCAGATAATGAAAACCGATTACGACACTACAAACGTGGATTTGTGAGCAGCCGCCTGCGTACGCAGGAGGATGTTTTACCTTTATTCAGATACAAATTTACCGGAAAAAGCAAAATTTGCAAAGATAGGACAATGCAAACCATTGTTCATACATGTTTTATATAAAAAAGTAACAAAAAAAGATAAAAAAGATCCGCAGTGGACAAACAACCTAAATAAAGTAGCGTTAAATCAACAAAGTATAAATGAAGTCAATATAAAAGATCCGAAGTGGACAAAGTAAAATATGAAACGAACTAACATGTAAAAGTGCTCAGTTAAGAGTAAACTCTAAGCCACAAGCACCAAGCCATACATTTACAAAGGCTTGAATGCTTTATTATTCTCATCAGAAATGCTTACGAACAAAGAAGACGACAATGCCAGGAAAGCTGGCACACATATTCTTCTACTATAACACCTTTTCTCACTATAACCTCTCCTACTATCTTACACCCATTTTTTCCCATCTTTTATTATCAAATCAAATCAGACCTCCTTATCAAAGAAATGTCTCCGAATCTTAACACACATCATAGCTCCACCTGTGCACTGCAGCTCTTTCACTAAAACTGAACATTATCACGGAATCAAACCTATAAACGTGCCAAAAAATTGACACCGAATTTCAGTTTTAGTTGCGTGCACACGCCTATAAGTTACTATGTCTGTCCTAGGTCAGTCGGTCGGTCAGATGGTAACCATTTTACTTTTCAATGAGTTTTTGAAAGTTTTGAAGGTCGTAAGGTCATAACCCATAAGTCAGAATAAGTGAGCACACTACGTAGGTCTGTTGACCTTGTTTTTAACGGACTGATTCTGCTATTCTTTTTCACACACCGAGTATTGAGCAAAGTTACTTTGAACGCACGAAGGATAGATAAACCTGAAACACTCAATCTTTGCTACATTACCTTTGCAATACAGTTTATCTATGAATAAAGAGAAGAAAGAAGACATATATATGCTCTTAAGGCTGATTGGAGAGAGGTCACATTCATTTAGAGCGAGTCTGGTGCCATAAAGGTAGATACCATATTCTTCATTTATCTCTAACTCTTGTAGCGTGGTGAGATTGCAAGCGGTGGCTATCAGCTCTACTTGAGTGAGGGGTTTTTTTTTACTCGTGTAGACAGAGTCGACTAGGTCACGCATACATATTTTCCAGCAACTCGCCGCACGCTCCGTTCGTTCTTCATTTTTTCATCACTCTTATTCTGTCACCCTCGGCACAAAATAGCCCCAGTACTGACAAAGTATGAGAAGTAGTTACTATTAGGGTATTTTGAATCACTGCAGGAGACCCAGTTAGGGGCAAGAAAGAAGAGGCGGGATAAAGGCCACGAGTTCGAACGCAACTGCGGACCGCTTATAGGTCTAGAACTATTCAGGTAGCGTGGTCGAGCTGTGTGAGCTCATTGATAGGCAGACGATTTAGAAATAGGTTATATAGTAGGCTTTCTTTCAAGAGTAGAGACACGAATCTCTTTCAAGTGAAGCTTCGAGGAGATCCCTTCTTCATAGGAGTGGGGAGCACATATAAGCAAGATGGATCCGCCGAACTTTAAGAGATAACCCTTAAATCTGATATCGAATGAAAAACACCCGGAAACGCCAATATGTCACCCAACAGATGTTTTCCAGACGTAGAAAAAACCCTCTAATCAAATGCATTGAAACTTCATAGGGATATATAGTTATTTGCTAATAAAACAAAGATATCGAGCACTTACTCTCGTAGGTAGGTAGCATTTCGTTCAAGAAACTGTAATTGGAAGCTCGTATACCTCCACATATCACGTCCAATAAGAGTGTGATCTGTAGAAAGATCGAGTCATGGATATGGAAAGACGCCAGCCAGGAAATAAAAGAACTACAACAAACATAACAGATCCTAAAAGTCTCGGATATCATCACATTCAGATAACACACACGTGTTTGAAATAAGATACAAATCAATAGAAATGGCTACCAAATTATAAAAGGAAACTAGAGTAGTTCTTTCGCTAGCTTCTTGGACACAGTGGTGGCTCGTGTATAGGCACTGCGAAACTGCAGCACCCACTATTTTCACTCGATATTATCGATAACATTCAATATAATGAGTCCTTTTTTTCTTTAATTCTTTATTTATACTTGTACATTATATAATCCTTAAGCTTAATGTCAGTAGTCATCCCCTAGTTTATGAAAAAAATATTAAAATCCTTGTATAGAACAGTGCGCTTCACAGTTCCAGCAACGCGGTGATTGGCTGTTGTGCGCATGCTCACATGTCCGAGATAGGAAGCTGCGCGCTAGGGAGGGAGAGAGAGAGAGATAGAGCACGGTGGCTCACGCAGTGCCGACCCTGGTGTGTTGGTGGAATGTAGAGGGTTTTTTTTTTACTCCGCGTGTGTTGTGCTTAAAAACGTGTTTATATTCTTGAATGTGATAAAGTATATAATTTAATTCCCATTTTTTCGGTTCTTTTATTAATTAATTGAGCTGTTTGAAATTTATCTTAGAAAATAATTTAGATGATGTCTTTAGTGAAATTACGATTGATAAAAATCCTCTTGACAATTCTTCTGATTGCATCAGAGGCAGAACGCTGCTTTTCTACACTGAAAAGAATACAGACTTTTCTAAAGAGCACTATGAATTCTGAAAGACTAAATGCACTTGCAGTGTTTTCAATGGAGAAAAAATTCTTCAGTAGTCATCTATAGATCAAGGAGAAAATAATTTATCTTTTCGGGAAAATTAAAACAAGAATAATGGATTTTGTTTTTAAATGAATGGATCAAGCTTGAACTGTAACAATATAGGCTATTAGTAAGTAAAAATGTCTGATTTTGTTATTTTTAAGATTTTATCAAGTTTATGTATAATTTTTTTTTGTGTGTTTATTTCCTTTTACACATTTAAAACAATGCTAAAAAGTTATGATACACCAACCCCACTAATTTTAACTACGAGCCGCCAGTGGTGAAATGTTATCCATCTGCCAGTTGCAGGAAGGGCGTAAATTCACGATATTTACTGTCCATAAGGCTTAGACCAGTACTCTCTCCGCTCGATGTCTTATGTTCACTTGGCATTAGAAACTTGTAGTTCATCCTCTAACCTACCACAAATATCTAATATGTATTTCCAAAAGTCTCTTATATATATATATATATATATATATATATATGACCGCTATAGAAAGCCACTTAGAGTGACCTTGAAGGGTAACAAAGGTGACCATTGGGGATAACTTGATCTGGAGAATAACATAGGCTACTCATATTTAGCAAAAGTGGCGCTGCCTGGTTATTAGGTTAAGTTCGAATTTGTATCCTTTCTAGCTTTGGAGGGACAGGTAATCACGGCTATGAGTTGCAATTAAAACATTAACATTACCCTTGGTAAAGTTAATGTTTGCCAGACCAATTATCGACTGCAATGTATAAAAAACGCGATAATACCTATTATCAGCATGTCCGAGAGTTGAATAATTTAGATAGTTAAAACTCGCGCCTATCTTTTTGAGGCGTACTTTAAAGTCTGGGGCTGCCACCCGCGTATTTACTTTGCCTGCTGGCCCTTCCGCACTGCTGTAAGTTAAAAATCGTTCTCTGCTAGTCTCTCATGATACACTACTCCATTCCTCAAAATTAAAATAAACCTTATATTTTATACCTATCAACCTTTACTTGCGTAATTTAACTCAAGCAAATAATTAATTTGTTCAAGATAGTTTTTATGGTCGGACAGCACCGGGTATCTTTGCTAGTTCCCCATATACCTACCTTATTCCTCAAACATCTTGCCGGGCGTGCTCTCTTGCATTTCAGTAACTTGGGGAACGGAACTCTCCAAACTTTCGCGCGAGGAACATGCCACTGTAGCGTTTGGTCGGGAGCAGGACATGTAGAGAACTGTTGTGTTCATTTCACCATGATACTTGCGAAATCAAACTGCACGACGCCTTCATCAGGCCTATCTTGTTCTACGTTTATTTTCCTCAATGCTATCGCCATCCTCATTTCTATTGATTACCATATGCAAGTTTTCGATCAAATTCGCAACCTCTCTCATATTGGTGTTTGAGCAAAGTATGAATGCCGAGGTCACAAAATTCATTCACGCCTACCAGTCTTGCCAAGAAGCTTATATCTAGCTTCGAATAAAGCCCCCCCCCCGCCTTCCTCTATATCAATAATGTTAGTCATTTTCCTCACACTCATGGTGGCATTAAACGGAGGATGAAGTCAGTATGGAGGCATAGTTATCGAGATTGTAATGGATAATAATAGTAATAATAATATGTAGACTTGAGTGTTATCGGTATATAAATGAAATGATAGACTAACAGACGTATAAGAATGATAAGAGCAGTAGATATATCGGAAAAAAGAGTGGACCAAGTACCAAGCCTTGTTCAACACCAAAATGCACCACCATGGTCCTAGTTATATCACTCCAGATGGGAACAGATTGACGACAGTACAACTACTCATATGTAGGTGGTTTGCGAAACTCCCATGAATTCAAGAAAACGATTTATAAGAACAATGGGAGATGACAGTATCAAATGCTACCTATAGAACAAAAGTACTAAAATGGAAAGATGACAGGTATCAACCGTTCGACTAAGCGAGTTAGTTACATTTAAGGGAGCAGATGCAATGGGGTGATCAGCCTTGAAATCAGCCTGAAAGACCTCATCAATCTTAAAGGAGGTCATAAGATCACGAACCCGGCCTGAATCCATGCTTCCTGGGACTTTAGATAGGAAGGGGAGCTGAGAGATTTCGCGGTAATTTACCTGGTCGTTTTGGTCACGACATGGGTCTTTTACAATTGAGTGAACATCGGCGTGTTTGAAATCGTATGGTATTGCACAAGCTGAGGGGGAGGCGTTAAAAATACCAAAGAAATGAGGGATGCGATTAATAAGTAATTGAAATTAAGCGACGTTACTTCCTTAGGAGCCACAGGCCCTAGAGAGAGAAGTTGAGGTAAAGGGGTAGAAAAAGGTACCATGAGGCGAGGTTCAGGGAGAGAGATAGAATACCATATTGATTATAATAAACAATCTTGTTGGAGAAGAGGGCAGATAAATTGTTAGTATGTGGTATCACAATGGAAAAGAAAAGCGTAAGAAGCTTAACTAGTGTGTATGAATTGTTTTTTTTCTATATCAGAAAGGATACGGAGGGATGTAATATACGTAGAAATTTCAGAAGGGTGCAAAAGGAGTGATGGCAAGATTTAAGGTGATGGGTAAAACATCCGTTGCGGTACCATAAAAACGAGCATCCCTAAGACGCCTCTCGTATGCTTGCCTGTGCTTCTTATACATCTGAATAGCATTGGAGAATCAAGACGCACGCCAAAGACAAGAGAAAAGATGAAGAAGAGACGCATGGACATCTATGGATGGAGGTTCATCGCTGGCTGTAGGCCATAGAACTCGTTCTATCATTAATCATAAACTCATTTGTGCTAGGGCCTACAAGAAGTAAATTAGGATTTTGTCCTTGCTCGGCTTTTTCTATGATAACCCCTAACGGATTAACCTTAATTTCTATATTATTGTCACCATCTTTTCATTTTATAAACTTTCTTAAATTTTTATATATGTAAATAAAGCATGTCTAGGTTATAAACATATAAGTTAATTCTTACAACCCATTATTCTTCTGACGTTACTTGTCTTTGTCGTGAAGCTTTGACGATGGCGAATTTGAATTTGAATTTTTCTTTTTTTCAACGTGCTATAGTTTATCAATTTATTGAGTGTTAACTCTTGCTCTGATAAAAGGATATTCTTAGATTTTGTGTGAATCTCTTGCTTCTTTTCGTCATGTTCTGTTTTGCTTATTTCCTAGTTCCTGCAGGTAGTTATTGATCGATGTTTTCAGGGCATTGCGCTTCACTGTTTTCCGATTTTATTTTCTCATTTCTATCTACATATTTATGTTTCGTCTAGCCGCTCCATCTCTACCTTCCCATATCCACCCCTCCACTGATCGCGCCTTATCGCATTGACGTTTTTTTGGTTCCGTTTATATTTTTTATCATCTCTTGAGGTCCTTATCTCTGCCTCCCCCCCTCCTCCCCATGCTAACTAAACTACCTCTGCCATGCTTATTTCCTACCGCAATATGTGGATAAGTTCCAACCCTATTCCTCTCACAAATATTCATTGAAATTCTCTCCGTATTCCTTCAACAAAATGAAGCTCCTTGGCTGACCAAATAATTATTTCAGAAATCATAGAGGCTTCTCTCTCGCAACATAGCCATGTAATCGTTTACGGGAGGTAAACTTACCAAACCCCTCATTATCCATTAGCTTTATCATTAAAGGCTTTCTAAATCGCCGATTTCTGTCTGTAAACAAGGCTGATAGATATTCGTGCATCCAACGTACTGAGGACATCGAAGCACAGTGGCGGCGTTGGCTTAATCATTTCACCCAACCCGCTCCTCTCTCTTATTTCGATCGATTCTCTTAATACCTTCGACGTTCTTCTTGCCTCCTTGGCTCTGAAGTCTTATCTCAAAATTGATACTATTTACTGACTGCATGGTCAACCATAAGACATATTCTGTGACGACTTTTGTGAATTTCTATACCAGAGGTAAGTGCGTGGAAAAAGGACAAAATGAAGAGATCTAACTCAGAGCAAGAATGCAGAGTGGTAAGAAGAACTATAGCGTTTTTATAGGAAAGGTTAGAATTGTTGGTGAGTTAAAACAGAATGCAAATATTGGATTAGGGCTGTGTGGTCATGGTTGATGTAGCGAAGGAATGCCCAAACTACCTACCGAAGAAAATGCTTGCATATAACAGTTGGTGGGTAAAAGACAGAAGTGACAAAAGGTGCCTTTAGGATGGGTTGACGGTCTTGTTTGGTCCTAGATTTTCTATAGTATTATTTTCTATCAAACTTAAATTCACGGTGTCAGTCATTTCAAATCAATATTTTTTATTCGATCAAGTCATTTCTAACTGGTTTATGAATAGTCTCTTTAATCGTTGGCCAGAATGAAAATAAGTCCTGTCCTCCCAACAACAGAGTTTGATCAACATAATCATCATTACCATCATTTGAGTCATTTGTCTCTCAATGTTGGGAGAAATCATTTCTCATATATTCAGTTTTGGTTGATCTTGTGCAATGTTTCCAATTTGGGGCATATTTTTTAAGATAATCTCTATCTCTATCTCCCTGCTTTTGGCTTCTTTTCGGTGGTCTTTTATCAAATGGAGCCCAATCAGTAGTTTTCTTGGACCATCTATTGTCTGGAAATCTTGCCATATAGCCTGCACAGCTCCATTTCTGGTTTCTTTGGTTCGTTCACATATCCATATAGCTGATTCTCTGTCACGCTAAGATATCCCGTTTATAATGCGTTCATGGGCACTTTGTGTTGTTCTAAGATTTAATGTAAGTATTTTTGTCAGGTTCCAAGTTTTGGCTCTATAGATCATAATTGGGATTATGCATTGGTGGCATACTTTTCTTCTTAGGTACATGGGTATTTTGCTTTTAAAAATGATAATGCTTGCCTTTCTAAATTTCTCCCAACCCAGAGTGATTCTGCGTTGTATTACTTAATCATATATATATATATATATATATATATATATATATATATATATATATATATATATATATATGGAGGAATGAATATAACAAGGACAAGCAGACGCTAGTTTGTTTATACAGCGCCAACCGTTACGCCCCGCATTAGGCCAAGACTTTATCCCCCCTTCCCCCCACACCTTTTCCCCGCTGCCCAAAAACCCTTCGAGGTCGCTCGCAAAGGCGGATTTCGGTCAGCAGATTTCGAAATTTACGAGACTAGTGGTGTAGTCCGTTAATATAAATATAGGAGGGTCGTAGTGCATTTAGAATGAAAATCTTGCCCTCTAAGGCTTCGTCGGCAAAAAATCTATGAACAGGCTCACTGTTCCCTCCGATTGTTTATGACTAGTTTCGCCAAATAGATGACATCTCACTTTCTCCGTGTGTAAACCTGAAGGGGTGAAGTGTCACCGCGTTTGTCGCTTAGAAGAGCAGACCAGTGGTATTGAGACCAACTCTCCTACCATTCTCGTCCAGAGAAAATCACGTATCTCAGTTTGCTGAAAAAGCAGAGATACCAATCACCATTGAGGAAGAACAAAGAGAATTCCCATTCGAGAAAAGATTCACATCTTGGTTAAGTCTCATCATCGAGAAGCCAGAATTAGTAACACTAGGATTGGTATAACTTCCATTCATCCAAGATCCCCTCACTTACATCTTCAAATCGAGAGAGCATCGTCACTCGCCTCCACCTCCACTGGAGAAGCATCAGCTGTTTCCCCGAATCATCTCCAGTCAAGCTCGTCTCAACGCAGCGAGGAGGCTCACTTTCAAGGTCACCCAACTGTCGACACACTCGAAGTTAAAGGTAAAACGAATACAAAATATATTCATTTTTGTTATTTCCTATGCTGTGCGAAAGTGTATTCGGAACAAAATAATTTCAATCTGGTAGTCGTAACCAGACTATTTCAATTTCAAATGACTTAAGAACTAGCATTAATTGAGCTTATATCTCGTGTATTAGAAGTGATTTTTTCGTCAACTATCTCGTATTACTCATTTGTAGTGTTAATTTTTATTAGACAGTCTTGCTATATAATTAGTGTATTTAAAGATTTAATATTTCGCTCTTTTATGTGATTAAAAGTATATTTTGTCGGAGTTGTTTAATTAGATCCTTGAACGCAGCAAATGACAATAGATATATCATAATACGAAGCCTCCCTGGTTTAAGAATTAAATTAGAGCACTCTTAGAGAAAAGTAGAACAAATTTACTCATGTACGAATCAAACGTACATACGTACTCGGCAGTAAACCACCACAATATATATATATATATATATATATATATATATATATATATATATATATATATATATATATATATATATGAAAAACTCACAAAGTATCACGTGATGGTAGCAAATGAATGCAATGTCCCGCAGGAAAAAAATGAAAAAGTGTTTCCAAGTACTTTCGAACTTTATTAAGTTCCTTATCAAGGATAACTACAAAAAATATTATTATATTAGAGGTATATATACGAAATAAAAGTATAAAAGACCGCCTCAAAAACAAGAAATCACCAATGAGAAAGACGGAAGTGGGAAGGTAAAGATTCACATTAAGAATTACAAGAAGCAGGTAGTAAGGTCAAACTGAGAAGACGGAATGGGTAACAAATTAAAAGAAATGGAGATAGCCTAACGAGGGAGATTATAAGACACGATGAGCAAAAAGTGGCGAAAATACAATGTAATTCTTAATGTGAATTAATGTGAATTTATTCTGAATTAGCATGAAGGATGCTAGAAAGAGAGCTAAAGAATTATACATACAACCAGGAGTGAGTTTTGCGGACGCTCTTAGAGCGACCAGACCAGTCCATAACAAACAGCAGAAACCATTCAGATCACTTTTACGACCGCAGAATATCCATCAAGAAGCCCCAATAGAATCTCTGCCTCAGAATGATGCTCCTCCTCCCTCTCTATCATTAGGGAGGTCCCTGCTTCTCCTAAACCAAGGCGTAAGAGGACTTGTTGTTCCTCAGATTCCCATCCATCAGCATTTAAACAACCATTGACATGCCATGAAGACATGGAGGCAGATTCCGAGGGTGTTCCTGTGGTGTTTGTTTCACCTTTGGACATCCACTATCCTCCCACTGAATCTGCCTTGAGTCCATCAGTCACAACTAGCCAGCCTATTACACCCACAGCATCAGTAACTCCAGAAGAAGCGAAACGGATTTTTTTCTGATCTAGCTTTGGCTGTGACCCTTTTGGGAGAGGAGAAACAGCCTTCTGGGGTTTCTTCACCCACCCCAGTTGACCCACCAACCACCTCTCAGAATGACTCGGTACCATCGCTCTCAACATTACTACCTACCTGTACAAAGGACCCAATATCTTCAGAGGAATCTTTGCCAGCAAAAAATACCCTGTCATATTCACAACTGACAGATGGTTCTTTGCCATCTAATAAAAAAATGCCATCCCCAAAATATTCAAACAACCTATAGCTCAAACGCCAATTACACATAAAAATCAAAAAGGTTCAAAACCCCAGTCACCTTCAAAGGTGCAAATAAAAAATTTAATTACCCTTAAACGATGAATATATTTCCCATTGTTCATTGGAATCTACAAGGCATCTTCTCCAAATGAGAAGAATTCAAACTCCTGCTTCATGATTAGAACCCTTGCTGTATATCATTACAGGAGACCCAATTGGGTATTCGTCGATTACCCATTATCCCCTACTATGTGGGTTATTTTAAGAATCCACCAGAACCCATTCATGGTTCGGCTATTTTTGTCCGTGAAGATTGTTCTCACTTAGCAATCCCGTTGAGAACAGAACTTCAAGCAGTGGCGAGTCGTGTGAATATCAATCGTTTATACACAGTCTGCTCACTGTACCTCCTTCCTGGTGAAGGAGTAGTTGCTTCAGATTTGGCTAACAAATTAGCCAATCTCATCTTCTAACTCCCGACCCCATTCCTACTAGTTGGAGACTTTAATGCAAGATACCACCTTTGGGGAGATTATGATGACAACCCCAAGGGAAAACTGATTGTGAAACTTATGGAGACCTTGGATGTATCATTATTTAATGATGACACTCCAACATCCTTCCATGTCTAGACCAGCAGCTCTAACTGTGCAGATTTGTCACTTTATTCCTCAGACTGTAGAGCAGATTACGGCTGGTTGGTGGATCCTTATCTGAGAGGATGCGATCACTTCCCAGTTGTTCTGACTTCATGCTTGAGTGGCCCTCCCTCCCCACCAGGCAATATGTGGAACACCAATTGGCCAAAGTTTAAATACCTTTCTCATCATTCTGGACACTTCCCTCAGGACGACATTGACATGGTCTTGGAGAACTTCGATGATAATATCAACCAGGCTGCAAATTCTCCCATGCCCCTCTCCAGAACTGCTTCACACAAGACCCATCTCCCTTTTTTGGTCTGAGGAATGCAGCAAAGTGGTGACAGAGTGTAAGCGAGCTTGTCGTCGCTACCATCGAAACCCTACTGCCATCAATAAGTATGCTCATAGCCGAGTCAGGGAAGGGTGAAAACCTACCCTCAGCCAGGCTCGCCGAATTTACTTAAAAGGGTACATCAACTCTATCAACCCTCAAACTCCATCAGACAAAGTCTGGAAAAGAGTAAAAAAAGCTCATGGGCAGAGCAAGTGGTTTCTCTACTCCCAATATAGTTTAAGCAGGTGAGCTTTTGGGAGACTTGGCCAGAATTTCAACCGTCCTAGCAAAGACATTTGCTGACATTTCCAGCCCTAACAATTATTCCTTAGAATTTAAACATGTCAGGAAAATACAAGAGCAGTGCTTCTTGAACTTCATGGATAATAAACCATAGAATAATCTCTTTTCCATTCATGAACTTCGAAGTGCTCTTAAAAGATGTGGATCCATCACACCTGGACCTAGTGGTATCCCTTATGATATGATCAGGAATATGCATTTAACACTTACTTCACATTTTCTCGATATATTTAACTATATCTGGATTAAGGGCTGTTTCCCTTCCAATTTGAGGGAAGTATAGCAATGCCTCTGGCATTCCTATAATTAAAACCTCATGGGAAACTTAAATATATATATCATCATTTATTATGTATGAAATTCATTCAATTATTTACCTTTAACTTTATTAATTTAACCATTCAAGTATTTTACTTTAACTTTGTCAATTTAATCTTTCAATTAATTTACTTCAACTTTTCTAAATTAAATCATTTTATGTTAAACTTAATAATTAATTAATTCATTTATTTTACTTGTCAATTCAATTAACGTATACTGTTCCAAACAACATCTCTTAAATTTCCCACACAAACAAACAAATACACGTTCCCAGCTCAATCAAAATAGCACGCTATTCCGCCCACGCGACTCGAAGCTTTCTTCGTATAAAGGTCGGTAATCATCCCTTCTACAATTATTCATTTACCTCCAAACAAATCATACTTAGTTAATTCCATTTTCTTTCACAATTCTTTGCAAACGACCATATGAGAGTAGATCCTAATTATATTTACTTCTCATTGCAGCCCCAATTCCGCCAATCATAGATACTCTATATTACTTACTATATTATTGTTTCACTATTCTTCGCCATATTATTCCACCATATTAATTTCACATACTTCAATTCTCTTCGCATCTTGTTGCTATAAATCATATGTTAAGATATCTTACATTGTATACCTAACCTACTTATCTCATTGTACATTCGTTGATTTTATGAATATATTTATATTTGTGTAATTGTCTTTCTTAAAGCCCAAGTCATTATTCCAAAAAATTATTTCGCTGTCGCTTTAGGCCTAAAACTAACTGCAGACAACTTCGATCAAACAAATTTATGGTTATGGGTTTCGAAACGCTATTTAGGCTGATTTATTAACATAAAATAAAATACATAGATAACCATACGCTATAGAAGCAATCGTACTTCCCCTTCGTAAACCAGGAAAAAATGGACACTTCCGACCCACTATCGCCCAATTGCCCTTACCTGTTCCCCAGGCAAAGCTTTTTGAAAGGATGGTGAATGCCAGGTTGGTATGGTTTCTGGAGAAACACAACCTTATTTCTCCCTCACAGTCGGGGTTTAAAAAGAAACAATGCACCACAGACCTGCTGGTCAGGATGGAGGATTGCATTCGACAAGCTTTCTCAAAGAGACAACACTCCATTGGTCTTTTTGATATAGAAACAGCATCTGATACCACCTGGGGGTATGGTATCCTGAAGCAACTATATGACTGGGATATCAAAGGCCATCCTCCTAGGTTCATACAACAATTTCTTGCTGGACGCACGTTCCGTGTTAGGGTAGGAAATGTCATATCGGAGCCTGTTGATAAGATAGAGGGTGAGCGTCACCTGCTTCTCGGTGGCTATCAACAGCATTATTATTGATCTTCTTGCAGAGGTAATTACAACTCTTTATGTGGATGGCTTGGCAACTTTATAAGCATCGCCTCGGCTGTCATTTGTCATCCGCAAATGGCAACTGGTCATTAGCATCATTGCCAAGAATGCCGCTGCAAAAGGCTTCCGACTGTTGACTGGGAACAGCCAAGCTTATCTTTGTATGGCACCCCCATCTCGTTTGAGCCTCATTGTAAATTTCTTGGGGTTATCTTTGACTCAAAACTCTCCTGGGTCCCCAATATAACTGCCTTGAAAAAATCCTGCTTGAAGAGAATGGATATCTTAAAACTTCTATCACATATTTCGTGGGGAAGTGATCGCCGTACCCTGTGGCTTTTGTATACAACCTTGATCCAGTCTAAGCAGGATTATGGGTCACAGGTGTACTCTTCAGCCTCATCCCCAAACCTAGATAAGCTCAATTCTATTAGGAACCAGGGAGTGCTTCTAGCTTTGGGAGCATTCAAGTCCTCCCAGTATGGAGTCTCCATGCAGAGAGTGGGCTACTTCCATTATCCTTTTACCGCCTTAATTTTAACCTGCAGTACAGGCTGCAACAGCTTCCCCACTCACCTCTATATAAGTGCGTAAATAATATTCACTCGGTGGCTTCATATGACAGGTTTCCTTCGCTGAATCGCCCCTTCACCCTGCGTATGACTGGAGATACAGGTCAACTGAGGGAATTATCAGTTATTCCATATCAGATCCCTAAATTACCCCCATGGCTATTGCCACCCGTGAGGATTTGCAAGGTGTTGGCTTGCGAACCAAAGACCAAGTTCTTGCCTTCGGTTCTATGAAGCCTCTTTTATGAACACTCTTTGTGCCACAAATCAAGCACTTTTATCTACACAAATGGATCTAAATCTTCTGATGGGGTAGGAGCTTGTGCTATCTTCCCCTCCCATTATGTGTCTGTGTGCCTGCCCAATACAGCCTTTATCTTCACGGCTGAGCTTGTCGCGATAATGGCTGCACTGTATACCATCTTTTCTTCATCACCGGGATCTTATACAATATTCTCTGATTCTCTCAGCTCTTTGGGGGCTTTAGTCTTTTTATTTCCAGATCACCCGCTGGTTTAAAAAATCCAACAGTGTTTTTTTTTTCTTTATCCTCGTTCCACGAAGTTTTATTCTGTTGGGTACCTAGTCACATAGGTATAAAAGGAAATGAGGGCAGATGTTGTTGCCAAGGCAGTTGCATCACTAGGAACCTCCACCCCTGCCCCTCTTCCTTTCCGTGATGCCTTGCTATACATACGTGAGTACGTGGTCGGTCAGTGGGAGAGGACTTGGGATGGACTCCCCCAACTAAACTGCATGTCATCAAACAGTCAGTCCGCCCCTGGCCACGCACTACTAGGACCAGTACTCAGGATGTTATTCTATGCCGTCTGAGAATTAGACATTTTTGTATGACACATGGCTTTCTGATGGAAGGCCTTCAGCAGTCTCCTATGTGCACTCAATGTGGAGTACCAATGTCTGTACTCCACCTATTTGCTGAATGCCTATGTTTCCATACTCTGAGGCAAAATCCTTTTCCTTTTATTTGCCAAGGGATGTGTCCTCAGCAGGTTCTGAAGAGCATCCTTTCCGAACATGAGTGCACCTTTAACATGAACCGAGTGTTTAAACTTTTATCAGAGACAAATCTCATAAAGGAAATTTAATATTTTTATAATTTTTAGAACCAGATAGACGTGTTGTGTCTTATGATTTTACTTTGATTTTACAGCACTCTAGAGGCATTTATTTTTCTACGTTTTTACTCCCTTTTCCTTATATATATATATATATATATATATATATATATATATATATATATATATATATATATATATATATATATATATATATATATATATATATATATATATATATATATATATATATATATATATATATATATATATATATATATATATATATATATATATATATATATATATATATCTTTAGATTGTTAACTATAGTCTAGGTTTTTAAAGGACATTAGAAATTTTAATGAATCATCTCTTTCTGAAAATGGCTGCTAGCTTGCCCACTTGGGCTTTTGCAGCACCCATCTGTTTTGCATCATTCATTCATTCATAACTTTCATATATTTGCTCCTTCCACACCTTCCCCCTCCAATTTACAAGTTTGTTTATATATAACATTTTCATAAATAGCGCCCATGTTTTTTACTTTTCTTTTGCTGGTAAGTATGAGTCCGGGCGTACCTGAGGTTTTAATTTTAAGCATCTTATTCCTATATTGTTGCAATTGATAGTATAGTGATTAGATAATGTTATCTAATTAGAATTTGATACTCGTGGATATTATTTAACAAACTGAATGTTAAATATTTTGTCTTTCGGCGCTTATTCTTTGCTTTATCATATAAAGCTTGTGTGAATGAACTCCATTAATGCTTTGAATTGATATAATATACTAGGTTACATCAGGGGCAATTCATTTTATTTGGGTTAAAGTTTTCTAAATACTTGCACTTTTTAAGTTTTTAATTCTCACTGATGAGTCACAAAAGTGAATAAACAGATACACGTTTATTCCTTTTTATTACAAAAAATATAACAGAGATATAAATAGGCTTGCAGGAATGGCAAGTTCTCCTGGCCTGAGCGAGTACCGTACAATTGGGTGTGAATTGGCAGTTCGGTCAGCATACCGTGGGTGACATGTGGAGAATTACGTGCCTTCCCAACTTCAATGCCCAAATGTTCACTTTCTCTATACCGCTACTTTTTTACAGATCTTTCCTCCTAAATTTATGTGGGAGATGCACTCGTTGGAATTACTTTAGATTGAATTTAATAAAAGACTCATTCCTACCAATCTGTCGATGTAACGTTCCCAGAGAAACAAGTAGTAGCCTTGCGTAAGGGACTCTATTAATTTTTCTGTTTGCAATGATAGTAATGACGAGAATGTAGGAATCTGTCTACTGAGGGAATTAAAGGTAAGTGTTTTGACAGAAGAGTTCTGTTTTATTAGTCTTGGAAAGATGAAACGTTACTGTTGCTCCGTTGCAAAGTTAAACATATGTAGGTACTAAGTGTGGGAGGGTAGGAGAAAAGCCAGTCCTGGCTCGAGGGCTTATATTGACGTCACGCTTCTCCAAAGCGTCTTTAGAATAATAACATCATTTTCTGATTGGTGTAGAGAGAAAAAAAAAGAGTGATTAGTGCTCTCATTCCCGAACAGTTTCCTGCGTCGCTGGACCACTGTTAGCGAGCGGCGAATCCACTCCGCCATTCTGAGTCTCTTAGAGTGGCTTTCAAGCCGCTCGCTTGCACTTCTCGTCACCCCCCCCCCTTCTCCCTCATAGAAGCGGAGCGTATTTTGAAGAAATGAAGAGAACGCCGTTCGGAAATATTATCCAAGGGCTAACGCCCCCTTCCCTGGTCTGGGCATAATTGCAGATAGATGAAAGTAGGAAACGGAGCAAAGAAAATAACGAAGAAAAGTAGCATAAGCGAGTTGCGAACAGCTTCCCGCGTCGCTAGACCACTGTGAGCGAGTGGTGAATCCACTCCACCATCCTGAGTCTTGGAAGTCTCATTCAAGCGAAGCCCTTAAGCTGCTCCCAAAGCCTTTATTGTAAAACTCGTTAATCGTTCAGGATTGGTGAGAGAGGAGCTCCTCCATCAAGCTTAAGTGAGGAGTTAGAGAGAAATAGTCGTTCATAGCCTCTATTCTAATATTCCCTGCCCCTATCCGCGGCGCCCCTAATATGACTCCAACAAGAATCGGCTGAGTGGAGCCTCTTGCGTGCCCCGTCAGATATCGCTGTTACAGGTGGGAAGAGAAGTATTTGCCATCACCACCACTCCTTGGGAACCCCAGACCAAATCCTACCGATGGCGTGGTAGGCAAGTCAGAATGGCTTATCCGGCTTGATGACAGGCATGGGGGAGGTCGGGTCACTACGCCCTACATCTTGTGTCGGAGGAACACACCAGCTTCCCCTAGACCTGCACCCAGAGTGTAGGTTTCTTATCTGTTCGGGTATATATTTGCATGCACTGATGCCGTGAGGGCGTGCTGTTACTCCAGGTAGAAAGTGGGGTACTCCCCTGCCACTCACTGGGAACGTAAGGTCGTGTTTCTCCTCCAGGTTTCAGTTGTATCACGGGCTTTCACCCTAAGCTACACTATCTACTTTCTTGCGAGTAGACAAAAGGTTGAGAGATTGTCGTGTATAGAAAAAGGATGCTAAGAGAAAACTAGGAAGAAGCGCATGTAGTTTACAGGTCCCGTCAAATAGTTCAAGTTAACCCAGTTACGGGGCTTTCTGCGATTTGCACTCAGGCCGGGAGTACGTATAGCTCTTCCACGTACCAAGTGCGGTTAGACAAAAGGTTGACGGGATGGTCACAGAGAATAAGGAATTCTGAGAGCTAGTGAGGAGGAAGCACACCAACTTCCCAAGGGCCCGTCAGAGAGTTCAGGTTAACCCAGTGACGGAGCTTCGCTAATAATTTGTACTCAAGCCGTGAACATCTCTTGCTGAATTTTTTTCGGCCTGTGGATTTTCCACTTTTCCTCCTTTGTCTGCCGACTCTGTTTTCGTGAAACTAATCTTTTTTTTCGTCTATCGACGCTTCTTTCGTCTCGTTGATCTTTTTATTAGTCTATTTATCATTTGTCAAAAATTCTCCCATTAATCTTGGATCTATGGTTGCATCTATGACTATTTGAGACCTTGTTTAACGACCACACTTAAATGCACCTATGGAGCATGTGTTCCGTGGTTGAAGATCTTAGCCTGGATGGTTGGGAGAAGTGCACCTGTTTTCGGATAATAATACCTCTCTTTAGGGAAAGTCCGAATGGACAGTGGTCAAATGCCCGTTTTTTTTAGTTGTTTCCTAAGCTGATATGATATGTGCAAACGATGCAAACTGCAATTAATAAATAAACAAAACTACAAAATAATAAAGAACGCCTATATATATTAACAGACCACTTAAATAAATGAGAGCTCGTGCTGGATTTTGGAAGATTTGAAAGTCGAGAATAAAATCACCGCTCTCATAAAGTTCAACGTTCGGTCCGAACGGCAATTAATAAATTTTATAACAGTAAATACCGTCAACATTATAATTTATATATCTCATAACGAAAAAAGAATAAACAGCTTAGTGATCTCATTTTTCCAAATTACGGACATTTTCGTAATCAGTTGCTTATTTGTGCCACTAACTATTTTTTTTCTTTCCGTTAACTCCAATGACCTGCGGCGTTTTGTGATAAGATGATAGATGGTAATTGCATTGATGGTTTTCCATGGTTCAAATCACTTACAAGTGCCTTTGAATGGCTAGATGAGGCTTCTGCCACTAGATGGCACCACCCAGCGCTAAATCCGATGACAGATTTGAAATCTCCAGGGAGATTTCCATATGGCCCATAGTCATATAGGACATTTCATAGCTCTAAATGGTTACAGTTGAACTTTACTCCTTTTGAAAAAAGAGCGACAACTTGACCTGGCGCTTCACCGCAGGGCAAAAGAAGCAAAGGATAGGAATAAAATAATTTTGTTTGAATAATTATAAAATATGTGCATAGGACTGTAGGTAATAATTACACTTTAATAGCTTATATATATATATATATATATATATATATATATATATATATATATATATATATTTCATTTAAATCAAATTAATCGAGATTTAAAAGGGAATTTGTGCTTTAACCACTGAAATGAGAGATATGGTGGCATTTGCCACCATCTCCATTAATTAAGTATCAAAAATTAGCTCTTAAATAACTTAATATTTTAGAAAGAAAATTTAAAAAATGGCTTTGTTTTATTTCTCTTAAAATTAATATATCTTTAAATACAAACAATGAACTAAACTCAAATAACTTTTATTTGAACCTATTAAACGCTTTAAGTATGAATCCATTTTATCGAAAAAATATTAAAGAAAGCCATCTTATTAATTATTTATGCATAATTAAATAAAAACATTGTAAAATAAATTAATGCAAGTAGAGTGTACAAATTTAATGTTATTTAGAACTCATAGCGAATGTACAAAAATTAAGTTCATATGTATTTGTTATTTATCCCCCTGTATACGGACCATTTACACAAAATGGAAATTGGAAAGGGCCCCATGATGAAGAGACATACAAAAGAAGAGATATACATCTGAAGGCTTTCCAAGTTCCCCCGAATAAAGAATATTGAATCCAGCACCGAATATTTATTTACCTTTAAAGAAATTCCTGATCGCCTTTACCCACCCTGCATTCAAGGAAGACAGCTTTCAATCAACAAGCTAACTCTACCCTTTGGAGTCAGTGCCTCACATAAAAGTCACTCTCAGAAGAATCGAATCGGTAGCCACCAAGCCGAACATAGAATTATATCTGGCTAAACAGGTGTGGTACCGAAACTTGGTGACAAATCATCCTTGACAAGTTGACAACCAAACCACCTATAAGTTCACATTTTGTGTTTAGTCGTGGTGTTCCTTTAATCGTTAAATATTTTTACATTGTATGAAACTTGGGTTTTCTTATATCTATATACTTTTAAATTTTTCAAGTTTCTAAGTTCAGCTTTTGGACAGAGATTGATGGAGAAAAAATGACACCTAACTGTGACTCCTCAGAAGAGAAGAAAAATTGAGAGAAAAACGAGGGATCTGCTTCCAAATTCAATACAGCGTGGACTCAGACCTTCCCCTGGGTTAGATGCAGATAAGCTGAGGGAAGAGGGGTTGGTGGACTACCAGTGACGGATAACAAGGAGCTTCCACAGAAAGAGAGGGTCGACAGGTTCTGGAGACTGTTAGGGAAAGATGAGAGCTTGCCAAGTCTGGCATATCTGATGAAGGCTATGCTCTGCATCCCTCAAAGTAATGCTAGTAACTCAGAAAGGGTCCTTCAGTATGTTAAAAATAGTGACTGAAAATAGAATGAATATGGATAACTCTACTCTTTGTGCCCTCATGTCCTGCAAGATCAACCATACGACCCCTAGCTACAAGTATGATCCCTCGAAGGAAGTTCTCGTCGCTGCCAAGCATGCCACCTACGAGTACAACAAGTCCTTGAGTGACAAATGGAGCAAAGATTAAGAGAATGATGGAGTAGTTCTTGGGTAATTGGAACGACATGGCTCTTTACATTGCACAACTTTATTTCCGTAGTTGCGATGGTGCCAACATGCGTCGGATGATATTTGATGAAAAAGTGAAGAGTTCGAGAGTTGAGTGAAAGGGGTGGAAAATTTGCATGCTTGTGCACACCGTACAACGTTATTGCCAAGCCTAAAAACTAGGGTAAGAATTTATTGCTGTAGTGGCCTCGTTGGTTACGTCGTTGGGGCGATGAACTGCCCCTCCGGAAAATGCCTTTGTTGTTCCTGCTGGCGAATGCACCTGTCCCCTCATTGCAAATTAATGAGGGTAGGGGTTGTAGAAGAATGAGCTCCCCAATTTGTATAGGCACTAAGGTCAGACTCTTTAGCTATTTCTGCGAAGTTACGTAGGCCCACAATCATTAGCAATGGAAGATAGATTACCTGCATAAACATTTCCTCTAATCGAGGTCCAGACCATTAGAGTTTGTACCTTTAGTCCGTGGTAAGTTTTTTAAATAATCTAGAGGGCAGGTGGGAGGACTGTCCCCAATCAGCTATAAGCTCACGCAACATCATTCAAATCTTGCATTTTCTTGAATAAAAACGTCTCTAAATTCACATCTCACACTAGGCCGCATGCTAGTGATTAATAAATTTTGGAACAGACCTCAAATAATTAGGGGAAGAGAGCTTTGAAATCAACACGATCGTTTGTTGGTCTTTGGTTGTGTTGGTATACAGTATCTGGTCGCATGACTGCAGCTACTCTACCGGTTTTGTTGATTCGTATGGTGATAAGTTTACTGGAGTTTGGGTGCATGCTAGTTGAATCAGGGTATATCCCAAGATTGGTCTCGCGGTATGTGAAGACGTAATGGGCGTCGTGATTGAGGGCATGGTGTGAGTCTGGGAGTAGGAGTATGACATGGAAGTTAAAGCTGTGACGGAGATGGTAGTTCATACTGCATTTACTTAAACCATTGTGATTGTAGGAGAATAGCATAATGCTCCCAAGTTTTACCCACCTCCCTTCCGGGCGGGCCGCTTATCAACCCTTCCCCTTCCGGCCCAATATCTGGTGGTATCCAGCCGGAAGAAACCGCCAGCCATTTCAGCTCACCACCGAGTTCCTTCCCGGACTGTTTATCGATAAATGGGAGCCCATCTTCGCTTCCGATGGTTGCCGCAAGTTTATACAGGACAAAATGGTGTAGCTTGACATCTAATCTATTTCCGGCGCCCTGAGAACCTCTCCTGAGTTTCGAGTATAAAAGACGAATGCTTTTAACTCTCAGTAGTAGAACTTGCACAGCGTCTGGCTGGGCAGAAATTGCCATTTATCGGTGTAGTGGTAATTCGTCGAAGCATCAAGTCTTCAGAGAGGAGATCGGTCCCAGTTTGGGAGGCTCCTTACTCCAGTGGTGTGCAAGTCAGTGCGGACCCAAGCTCGTACTCATGTGTAAGAGCCGAAGCTACAAACAGCCTCACTCTGGTTCCCTAAGCGAGAAAACTACATCTCGGCTTTTCTCCGTGACCCTACGCGTCGATAGGTCACTTCGCCCCCCCGTCCCTCACTGAGGCACCCAAGATTCTCGGAGTTCACGAGCATGGGGCCCTCATATACAAGAAGCTCCTGTCACCGCCTTCTTCTAGCAGAATCGTGACGGGATTGTGGGATCAGGTTGGTCCGTGGAGAACCTAACTCATTGTCTCCACCCCTTATCCCACTACCTTTACTCATCAGTGCCACCCGAACATCAGGTTCCAAGGTAACCCTTCCCTTTCACATTCCCTGACTTCACCGCGAAGCTTACCAGCATTACAAGTGTATAGGGATTTGTATGGTGAATAGTAAATTTCAAGACAAGTGAGATATCCGAGATTCACTTATTAATTTATCTTTCAAAGCACATTCTTTGTATATATATATATATATATATATATATATATATATATATATATATATATATATATATATATATATATATATATATATATATATTCTTGTTTAGTGTTCATTAACACTTTATTTTCATATTGCTGTGTATCTAACTTACTTTGGGTCGCTTGCTGGCAAAGTTCATTTCAATCCCTCCGTAGCCAACCTCTAAGCACTCTGAGTTAATAAACCCATTCACGATACGAGCCGAACGAAGTATAAGGAGTAGTACGACGACTCCTCCACATTCATGATAATAGGATATATATATATATATATATATATATATATATATATATATATATATATATATATATACATATATATATATATATATATAAATAAGAGTCGGGGAAAACTCCAACCACCTCTCGGCCTATTCCTCGCCTTTTTCTATATATATTATATGATATTTAATTTGGTGTCATTAGGTGTGCGGTTTGTTTCGAACCCGTCAATTTTGAAATTCCCCTTTTCTAATTGCCAAGCGCCCAAGGTTAGATAAAAAAAAATAATAAGTCATTTTAAATTTTGTTTGTGAAATAAGAATTGACTCCGTGTCCTTTTAATTTTGTTTACTTTTTGTATTGTCGGTATACAATATAAAAGGATTAGGTCATCCTCGATAACCCTTGCTAGCAGCATCTCACCCAGCATAGTAACTATTTGTATTTTCGTTATATTTTATTATTTATTGTGTATATTATTTGTCACTGCCGTATAATCTGGGTTAGGTCGTAAAACTCTTTCGTGAATCAGCGGATCCAACAGCGTATCCAAGATGTCTTCCTCCTCATTTGAGATGTTTCATAATCAGGGACAAATTTGGGGACTTTCGGGCAAGGAATTGATCGAATACGTTCAGAACGAACAAAGGAATGAACTTGAAGAAAAAAGAGAAGAATTAGAAGAGAGGCAAAGACAAGAAAAAATAGAAGAGAGGCGAAGACAAGAAGAAATAGAAGAGAAACGAAGACAAGAGAAAAACTTGGAGAGAGAGAGAGTGAGAGAGAGAGAGAGGGAGAGAGAGGGAGAGAGAGAGAGAGAAGAGAGGGGAGAAAATTCGTCAACACGAGCGTGAGTTAAGTAAAGATCAAGTAGAAGTCAGTTCCGTCGGGTCCAGAAGTCATCAACCTCAGGCCCCCGCAATAAAACTCCTCCCTTATAGTGATCAAGAGGACTTTTGCACTTACTTAACCCATTTAGAAAAGATCTTCAAAGTCAATGGGTGGGACATTAAGTCTGAAGGAGTAGGCCAACTGCTCCCGTTGCTCAATTCTTGTCTAAAAGAAATCTTCATTGCCCTCCCAACAGAAGCGACAATAGATTATTCATCTCTTAAAGCAGAACTCTTATCCGCGATTAATTTAAACCTCAAGTGCTACAGACAACAATTTTGATCGGCTAGGATCCAGCCAGGACAGACGTATCGACAGTTCGGGTTCATCCTGAAGAAAAACCTCCAATTTTGGTTGGACTCGGCTAAAGTCGGTGGCGACTACGACTCACTGCTAGATTTTTTTAAAGGACCAGCTAATGCACACCCTCCCTACGGAAATCCGTACATTTGTGCAATATAGGCGTTCCTTTTCCTTTAACGAGTGCCTCGAAGAAGCAGATCTCTACGCCACAAATCATCAGTTTTATCCTAAAGAACAAAAGAAGAGCATTTCTCCGTCCCCTAAGAACCAAGGACAATCCAAACCGATAAACCCTCTCATTTAGTAAAAGTCCCAGGCCCTTTCAAACCCAAAGGTAACCACCATAAGAAGCAAGAAGAAGTTAAACCCCCAATTCTTAATGCTCCGTCGAGTAACCCCTACCGGAGTAACCCCATTGTATGCTTCTCTTGCAGAACCCCTGGTCACTACAAATCTCAGTGTCCACAAAACTCCTGCTTTCGCTTTGCCCCTGGACAACAGGTCCACCAAGTCTCCGCAACTCTCGCTGCCGAACAGCCTACCGCGCCTGCGCCTCTGCCATCTTCGTCGACCTCTCAGGAGCACCAGGTGAACTTTCTTTTTAATAAAGTTCTGCTGGTGGGCTCAAATTCGAGTCCGGATCCATTAATGGATGTAGAGTATCCACTCTGGTGAGAGATACAGGGTGTACGTGTATAGTGGTGTCGGACAAGCTGCTTCTTGGGAAGATAAATGTTTGGTGCACTTCATGGGGCATGAAGTTAAATGCAAAGAAAACCCAGAGTATGATTGTTAGCAGATCCAGAACACTAGATCCTCCCCATCCAGATCTTTTAATTAATAACATTCCCATCTCCATATGTGATTCTTTTAAGTTGCTTGGAGTTATGCTTGACTCTAGGTTTACTTTTGAGAATCACATTCGATCTATTTCCTCCTCTATTGCTCAAAAAATTGGCATTTTGAGGAAATCTTACAAAGTATTTGGAGAGCAGACTGTTCTTAAAAATTGTTTTAATGCTTTTATTCTTCCGTGTTTTGAATATTGCGCCCCTGTTTGGAGTTCGGCAGCCAACTCTTATCTTAATTTATTAGATAAAAATTTGAGAGCAATAAAATTTTTAATTCCTGACCTCAAAGTTGATCTGTGGCACAGGCGAGCAATAAGCTCCTTATGCATCTTATATAAAATTTTTAACAATGCAGATCATCCACTGCATCACGATCTGCCCAATTTATATGCCCCTCAACGAGTTACCAGAGGTGTACTAAATGCCAATAGTAGGGCCTTTACGCCTATGAGATTCAACACAACACAGTTTTCAAGAAGTTTCATTCCTAACACAACTAAACTGTGGAATGAACTTCCTAGTGTTGTTGTTGAGTCCTTGGAACTTCAGAAATTTAAAGTGGGTGCTAATACATTTTTAATTAACAGAAACTTATAACTTTAATATTTTATTCATTATCCACACATATATAATATTATAATATTTTTAACATTATAGCATTTAATTTTTTTTTTTTTTTTTTTAATTTTCTATTTATTTATTATGTTTTTCTTAATCTTTGTTTCGTTTTTTCCATACCAGGTTTCTTTCCCCGCTGGGGCCCTTGGGCTTATAGCTATTTGCTCTTCCAGTTGGGGTTGTGGCTTGGAACTTTAATAATAATAATAAATCCCGATTAAGTTTTGTGCAGTGTTGGTGGGCCAGAACGCGCAGATCTCCCCAACTGCTGTGTCGCAAGCTGTAGTCACCCGGGCTCAGTCTGATAGAGATGCCTGGCCCCCCCACGTCTCTCAAGCCCCCATGTATCCCGATTACGAGGGACTAAATAACGTCCAATTCATCATTGCCCCAAAGGACTGCCTTTCCCTAAAACCCTTATGGAAAAAGGCCAAACGAGGAGAGACAGAATCGGTTCGTGGAGACTGAAAAGTGAGGTATGTGATAGAAGACGCTTTGCTATTTCGTACTTCTCCGGATCCAGTAGGCTCCCCGTGCAAGACCCTTTGCGTGCCTAGGGCCTACGTTGCGAAGATTTTACAAATAGCACACGAAGGTGTGTTTGCAGGACACTTCAGCCATAATAAGACCTCTAACGCGTATTTAAGTATTTCTTTTGGCCAAGTACATCCAAGGAAATCGCAGAGTTTTGCAGGAACTGTGATATATGACAAAAGGTCACTGCCAAAGAACGAGTACAACCTGCCCCCCTTCAGAAGACTCCAGTTATATCAGAACCATTCTTCAGGGTTGCCATTGATCTTATTGGACCGATACATCCCCCTTCCACCGAGGGACACTCATACGTTCTCACCCTCGTCGATTGGGCGACCCGGTTCCCCGAAGCAATTGCTCTCAAAAAATTGATAGCATCTCGTGTGCTGAGGCATTAATCTCTATTTTTTAACGGGTAGCGATCCCTAAAGAGGTCCTCTCTGACAGGGACCGTCAATTTACGTCCGAATTGATGGAGCATGTGAGTAAGTTGCTCCAAATTAGGCCCATTTTCACCACGCCCTTTCACTCCTCTGCAAACGGTATGTGCGAGAAGTTAAACGCTACCTTGAAAAGTGTGCTTAAAAAGCTGTGCCACGACCAGCCCCAGGAATGGCACCGGTACCTGGCAGTAGCTTTGTTTATGTGTAGAGAGATTCCCCACCGAATTCTGAATTATCCCCATTCGAGCTTCTCTATGGTCGCAATGTCCGAGGTCCAGTGAGCATTCTCACAAAGCTCCTCACGAACTCTCGATTGGATGAGGAACTAAAGACCTACTTGTATGTTCTGGACTTGCGTGACAAGCTCTAAAAATGCTCGGAGGTTGCCGTGCAAAATTCCGAGATCAGTCTAGAGAAGTATCGAACGTATTTTGATATTAAATCTAAGGCACGAAAATTGAAACAAGGCGATGAAGTTCTGCTTTTACTCTCCACGGACAACAACAAACTCCTATCCCAATGGAAAGGGCCGTTCCCGGTCATAGAAGCTAGAGGGCCCGTGTATTATGTCATTCAGTTGTCATCTGACAATAAGTTGTTCCACATCAACATGTTAAAAAGATATCACCGGTGAGCTTGTGTTAACAATATTGTTGTCTTCGACGAAGAATGGACAATGGAAGCATCCTTCACTTGGGACCCATTAAATATTGTTTAGACAATATGCGTCGAGGCGGATAAAGATTATCCTTTGCCTGATCTGCCTTCCTCCCCTTTTCTCCATGAAGACCTGGCCACCGCAGTAGACGTTAAACCTCACCTCGGTTCCAAGGAGACGTATCAGATTATCTCACTGATGAAGGAATACCCAGACGTAATCTCCGAGTCTCCAGGATGCTCTACACAAATTGAGTGACGTAGAATGCCGAGCTAATATATATTTATTTGTTTTATTAACTTTTAATAAACCAAATAACTTTAACTTGAGGCGTAAGTTCGTGCATCGGTGATCGTTTGATGATCGGGCTCTAAGAGTGCTAAACTTGATTTTTATTCTAGTTGAATTAGAGAAAGACAATTGCCTTCCATTCTTAGATGTCTTAATACATAGGGAATCATTTAATTGCAATTTTAGTATTTATAGGAAACCAACCAACAACTTAACCTATGTCCATTTTTATTCTGGCCACCATCTTAATATTAAGATATCAATTTTTTCCTCTATGTTTTTACGTGCGTTGCGCATTGTCAGTCCTCAATATTTGGATCAGGAAATTGAATCTATAAGAAAAATCGGTGCAGACTTGTGTTATCCAGAAAATATACTTGATATTTGTTATAATAAAGCCAAAAAAAAGTTTAATAACGAAAGTACTATTGAGAAGGAAGCGCCCAAGAATATCCTCATTTTACCTTATTTTAATGGCTTTGAAACCGTAAAAACATTGTTAAAAACACTTAATGTAAATCTTGTTTCCTCTTATACTAATACTTTAAAAAGAATGTTAATAAAAAATTGCCCTAATGAAACAAATAACGTAATTTATAAAATCCCTTGTTTGGATTGCCCTTCATTTTATATTGGGCAAACTAGCAAGGATCTGAATGTGCGTATTAAGCAACATAAGTACTCTGTAAGCACTGGGCAAACATCAAATGCCATTTTTATCCATTTGAGTGAAAATTCCCATCGTATTAATTGGACGGAGAGTTCTGTGATTGCCAAATCAAATGACTTTTTTTCACGAAATCTTTTAGAATCAGCTTTTATACAACTGACTTCGAATTTTAATCTCAGCCCTGGAATGTATTTTTTGGACCCTTGTATCAAAAGAATGTTTAAGAATGACTTTAAAGATAAAATTTCTGAATTAATGATTACCACATAGAAGTTATTTTAGCTTATTCGTATAAAAAATATCTTTCCTCATATTTTTCTTTTGCCATATTTTCTAGTTATCATGTGTAAACTTTTTTTTTTTTTTTCATATTGCATATGTGATTCCTAAACATTGCCCCCCCCCCCTTTCTTTTGTAACCCGTAAACTTTTTTTTTTTTTAACTCTGATGGCTCATCTTGTTAATAGGTTTTTTCCAGGTATCTGGAAATCCCACCCCTTTTAATCTTTATATCCCATATTTTCATTAATCAGGTGTATAAATATCTTTCTCTTTTTCCCTGTCTTTTAGTCTGCTCAGTAAAGGACCATTAGTCGAAAGGCCTCGCAGTTCTCCGTTGTTTCATTTTCCTCGTGGCTGTAACGTTATTCATAAATTCCTCACGTTCCTTATTTTCGTGATTAGGTTATATATATATATATATATATATATATATATATATATATATATATATATATATATATATATATATATATATATATATACTAATCTCTTATTATACCTCTACATTCCTCCACCCTTAAGATGATCCTGGAGGAGGGGGGGAATCGCCTGTGCTCTACGCAAAGAGTCCTACTAAAACATTTGTACAAAAAGCTACTCGACCGATAGTGGAAACGCTCCACTCACATCACTCTTATTGATTGAATTATCTCCTCCGTGCACCTGATTAACACTTATCGTAACCGATTCTACAAAATACACAAAAGAAACTACAACATTAGGGATACACTTATACGTACAAACTAAACCAAACAATAAAATTCTATCTACACACAAAAAAAATTTACCGTAGGTAAACTATATTAACCTGGTATTACATTATGGCTAATGCTTTCAGTACTCCAGTTGCATATGCTGTTTCCCACATCGTGAGTTTTCGACTGGCATAAAATATGTCGAATGAATTTGCGTTAGCATGGGGCGGTTCCTACGAACGAACAAACTTGTTTTTTGGTTCGGGGTAGCGGCATCTTTATTATGGCGTCTACCCGATTATGTCTTGTGGATAAACCGTTTTTCCCAATTTTGGCTCCAAGCTCAGAGATGGCCTCATCAGCGAAGTAGTATTTAGACGTCCCCATCGTGCGAACGCGTTCGCAGGGACGCTTTAAGACGGCGCTACGTACATGTAAGGGTCCTTCCCGTGTAGAGGTAGTCACGTACACGTGGTCAGTATAGGAGGCTGGCCTCTTCCAACCACTTACACATCTTTTTGCTTCTCCTTCTCTTTTAATCTTTATTTGCCTATTTACTATTGACTTTTCTTCTCGGGAATAGGGTTGATCTTCATCAGGGAGAGGAGATTGATCTTCCCGACATTCTTTGTTCATTTCTTCTTTCATTAAACTGTCTTT
Source organism: Ceratothoa steindachneri (assembly GCA_963969495.1). Taxonomy (NCBI): domain Eukaryota; kingdom Metazoa; phylum Arthropoda; class Malacostraca; order Isopoda; family Cymothoidae; genus Ceratothoa; species Ceratothoa steindachneri. The sequence goes on from OZ018318.1 coordinate 252,002,016, forward strand.
AGAACCGTCATTTTCTTGAAAGTAGCTTGGTACTCCCGTTTCAATCACTGCATTTGACCTTGAGTTTTCGGTCACCATCTTTGTCTTCTGAGAACTTTTATTTTCAGGGTTTTGCTCTGACAGTGATTCTGCACATTTATTTTGATCTTGCGAAGATTTCTCAGTCAGAACTTTTTCCTTAAAAGTTTCTTTGATTACCCTGTGATCAGGAGGAACTTGCTTGGCTACAGCTTGCTTATTAGGCGTATGTATTACTCTTCTTATATTTATTCTTCTTTATTCTCTTTTTTCGCTACCTTCCACTCCAGGGGTGGGAGGGACGGCACCACATCCGTCGCAGTCTTGACGACTCGTGAACATATCCTTTCGTCCACATGTTTCTCGGACGAAAACAAATGGGTCGAAACCGTGTGTCTCTCATTCGCGGGTATCCGGGTGACTACTAATTGAGCTATCGGATTTGGGGAGAGCTGCGCGCTCTGGCCTATTAATACAGAGCAGAATTTAATAGGCGCTGCTACTACGTCGGTCCAGCCAGAAAAGTATTTCGACTGTATGTGGCATCGAATGACAGGGAACTTAGTGGGTCTACCCAGGAAATCCTGGACGACCACGAACTTTTGGTGTTGGGGGCTGATAGGGGGAAGCAATTGGTTTGATACAACGATACAGGTACACCCCGTATCGCGTAACACCGTTGAGACTCGGTGACCATTTACGGCCCCAGTCTCGAATTTTAATACTTCGGAAGAATTTTTGCTGTATACAAAATTCACCTGCTGTTCAGGGGAGTTCGCTGTGGTCAAAGGAGGTAAGGGATTCTAAGGTTGTTCTGATTCCAACGTTGCCGTCAGGTTATGTACCTGCTGGTTCGAGGGAACTTAAGCCTTGAGTTTTGGGGGCAATTGTAGCTAAGGTGGCCTTGGATGCCACAACTATAGCAAGTTATGGGGTTTCTGGGATTTACGGCGTTCCTGACGAATTTAGGGGAGTTATTTTGCGGGGGTTTATGGGGATAATCCCCTTCCTTTGGGGAAAAGGGTTTCTGATGATACCCACCTTTCTTGGGGGACGAGGACTTGTTTTTATTACACTCTCTAGGATATAACCTATGGTTTGATGAATGCAAATCGGCTTCTGACACACACTCTTCGAAGGACTCTGCCCTACTGTCCTTGACAAAGGCCTTTAATTCTGGAGGCAGCGTGCTTAATAGCTTGTCCTTCAATATGAAGTCGATGAGTGAGTCAAAATCATTTCTCACTCGAGCTGACTCTAACCAAAATTGGAGGCGTCTCCTGAGCATAAAACCAAATTGTCGGTAGGTTTGTCCAGGCTGAATCCTAGCCTGCCTAAATTTTATCCTATAGTCTTCAGGATTCAGGTTTATCGCTCCCAGTAGTTCTCCTTTTAGGGTGGAATAGTCTATCGTCGCCTCAGATGGTAGAGACACGAATATGTCTCTTACTCGGGTACTGAGAAGGGGGAGTAATCTGGCGATATCGTTTGTCTCGATATCCCAGTGATTCACTTCAAAAAAGATTTCGAAGTGCGAGAGGTACGCGTATAGGTCGTCTTCGTCCTTGTACGCTTGCAGCTTCATAGTTGGAACCTGCAATGTCCCAGTCCTGGATCCCACGGAATGCACTTCCACTTGGTCCTTGCTTAATGTTCTCTCGTGTTCTCTTATCTTTTCCCTCTCTTCTGCCTCCACTTTCGTCTATTCTCTTCTTTCATCAGCTTCCATTTTCGTCTTTTCTCTTTTTATTTCCCTTTCCCTCCATTCTTTATCTTGGACGTATGCAAGGAGTTCTTTGTCCTTTAGTCCAAGGGTTTGACCCTGTTTAACAAATAAATCAAACGAAGACATATTGGCTATGTTTGTCGAAACCTCACCGCTGTAACGAACGTTACGTATGCAACTTGGAGTCCCGTAGCTTTTATTATTCTAACAAACCTTTTTCTAAACCTCTTGATTGGATTATTCCTATCCGAAAACCAGACAGCACACTACACAACACTCTTCGTTGAGTTATAATTCCTACCTTCGTAACTACACTTCACTGAATCTTTGACTTGTTTGAAGTCTCGTTATTTAAATTTTCCTCGAACGGGTTGGCAAATATTTGTTATGGGTAAGGGCTTTTTACTCTAATCTTAAATTTAGGTTCTTCTGACTTAACCGCAATAACCTGACACCACTTAAATAATATGTCGTAGAATGCCGAGCTAATATATATTTATTTGTTTTATTAATTTTTAATAAACCAAATAACTTTAACTTGAGGCGTAAGTTCGTGCCTCGGTGATCGTTTGATGATCGGGCTCTAAGAGGGCTAAACTTGATTTTTATTCTAGTGAATGAATAAACTGGGCTTCTTTCTTAACCTTATCAAATATTGCCACTTCAACTCGTTCGGGGATAATTAAAACAGTGCATTTACTAAAGAAAAATAGACTTTAATCAACATAACCCACCTCACTAATTAACATTAAAACACAAAGATCTAACACACGTATAAAAAGAAAATGGGATTACAGGGCTTGCTCTCAAGATAAATTTTTACAGGAGGAACAATTTTTAAGTTAATAGCGTTGTCTTTGGCCAGACACCCGCTAAACTAATTTTTATGCACGGGGACATAAATAACAAGATTATTCTTTACTTACATACGGTAATGGGGATTAATACCAGTTTCCAGTTAGAATATCTTCGGGGGGATTTTGTTCCTGTGAGGCGTAGCTTGAGCAGCTTGCAATTTGCTCCCCAAGATGGCGCTACTCCGGACTAAAGGGGGATAAGTGACGTCACACGGAATTTCGAGTTGGCGTAAGAGAATCAAAACAAAGACGCCGATGATTCGGGTTGGTTCTCGTACGTTTATGACCTTGTAAAGGTTTCTAATCTTGAGATATGTTTATATTCTTTTCTGGTGATTTGGGCCTCGCTTATATAATTTCGATTTTGGATGAGAAATCTATCTAGTTTGGAGTTGTCAAACTCAGATAGAATAAGATTTTGAGTCCTCAATTTGTGTAGGTTGATACTCACTAATCTTGGCTCGAACGGCACCGAGCTTCCTTGGTACAATCTGGTATTGTACAAGGACTGCAAATTCTCCTTAACTTGCAATAACTTTGTCCCGGTGATTTTTTAGTCTTCTTGTCGAACTCGAAAAATCTTCTGTTAACCGGTGACTTTCTTGTCTCTTCGGTGGGAACGAACAAAAAGCCTTGTTTACTCGGATCAACCTGTAATATACCCAACTTACTCCCGCTGAGGTGGGTGGGGAGGTGGATGGGGGAGGGAAGGGGGCTCGCAAGGTGGAACCTCAGGTTGGTCTGCCGCACTTTTGCGTCTTGTGGCTAGGAGAGGGGTAATACGAGATCGGCAGTTTGCACTTTTGACTGGGTTGTTTATAAGTACAAACTCGAAGTGCCTGCCTTTTGAGCTGAGGTCAGGAATCAGTCTCTCAGTCTCGTATCACTTACCATTTTGCCCGTTCTCCTATGTTACCGGAGAACCTCGAAGGGGCAAAGCTAAACCCAGATGTCTTTAGTTATTTTTTCCCCTAGACTATATATATATATATATATATATATATATATATATATATATATATATATATATATATATATATATATATATATATATATATATATATATATATATATATATATATATATATATATATATATATATATATATATATATATATATATATATATATATATATATATATATATATATACATAGTAATCTCTTATTATACCTTGAGCATGCTATCTCTCTCACCACGACGGAGCCAATTAGGAGTAAACCTTACCCTCTACCAATCCACCTTCGAAAGGCCTTCAGCGAAGAAGTCGAGAACCTCCTTAAATTAGGAATAATTGAACCCTCTTCGTCGGATTATTGTTCCCAGATAGTGATGGTACGTAAGCTAGATCAATCTTTTCGTATGTACGTAGATTTTAGAAAGTTAAATGCTGTCACGGTATTCGATGCCGAACCCATCTCTTTTATAGACCAGAACCCTCACTTATTTGAGAAGGCCAAGTACATTTCTGAAATAGACTTGTCCAAAGCCTACTATCAAATCCCGCTTTGAAAATTCGTGAGTAAGTTTACCGCATTTCCCACCGAAAAGGGGTTAATGGAATTCACGCGTCTCCCTTTTGGTTTAGTCACTGCCTGCAGTAACTATAACCGGATCATGCGAAAAATTGTAGATGGGTTGAGCAATGTCTCTTTCTACTTTGATAACGTATAAGTTGCCACACGCACCTGAGAGGAGCACCTTCAATCCCTCCGCCCACTCCTAAACCAGCTTAGGATCCACGGATTGACAATCAAGCAGTCCAAGTGCCACTTTGCTCATAGCACTATCTCTTACTTAGGGTTCAAAGTAGGAGAGGGACAATTAGCCCCCCAATAGGACAAAGTTAGGGCAATAGAAGGCATGCCACTTCCTAAAACCAAGAAACATCTTCGTTCGTTTGTTGGCTCTGTCTCCTTCTATCGGCGGTTCATCCCCCAATTCGCTTCCATAGCGTCACCCTTTAATGACCTTCTTAAAAAGGGTGCACCAGATCCCTTCCTATGGAACCCCGCCGTGAATGTGAGTTTCAGTGAGCTAAAGAAAAAATTGGTCTCCGCTTCTATCTTCCGTTTGCCCAATCCCCAGAAAAAAATGGCGTTCGAACTGATGCCTCTAATCTCGGCATTGGGTGCGTTTTATTACAATATGAGGAAGAAGGAACCCCATTTCCAGTGGCATACGCGAGCCGGAAGCTGTTGGTTCGCGAAAGAGCATACGCTACTATAGAACTTGAAGCTTTAGCAATCATTTATGGCATTAAAAAATTTAGGATGTACTTAATTGGTAGATCATTTACTGTGGAAACGGACCATAGGCCACTAGCCTACTTAAAAAATTGTAAAAGTCAGAACGGCAGACTTATGAGATGGTCTCTTTTATTGTCAGAATACCAATACAATGTATCTTACGTAAAAGGAACGGATAACTTCATTGCTGATCATATATAACGCAATCCGATAGACGAAGTCCCTAGTTGTCGCGACTAACCGAAACTGTCCGGCCATTTTTATTTTATTTTTTTCTTCTGTATATATGTATGTTCTATTTATTTTTTTCTATGTATATCATGTTATAACTTTAATTTCTAAGACCTTGTTGCGAAATAGTGCCATTTCATTACGTTCATTTTTTTGTGTTTCGCGCATGTATGTTTTCTGGGATCTCATTTTGACTATAGATTGCAACTGCGAGTAGGTTATATCTTGTGACATTATCCCTCGTTCACTTCAGAATAATGTCCCCTCGGGATGGGTAGGGATGTAGGAGAATAGCATAATGCTCCCAAGTTTTGCCCACTTCCCTTCCGGGCGGGCCGCTTATCAACCCTTCCCCTTCCGGCCCAATATCTGGTAGTCTCCAGCCAGAAGAAACCGCCGGCCATTTCAGCTAACCACCGAGGTCCTTCCCGGACTGCTTATCGATAAATGGGAGCCCATCTTCGCTTCCGATAGTTGCCAGAAGTTGATAAAGGACGAAATGGAGTAGCTTGACGTCTATTCTACTCCCGGCGCCCTGAGAACCTCTTCCGAGTTTCGAGTATAAAAGATTAATTTTTCAACTCCTTTGTAGTAGAGCTTGCACAGCGTCTGGCGGGGGCAGGAAATGCTATCTATCGGTGTAGTGGTAATTCGTCGAAGCATCAAGTCTTCAGAGAGGAGATCGGTCCCAGTTAGGGAGGCTCCTAACTGGTCTGCAAGTCAGTGCGGACCCAAGCTCGTACTTACATGTAAGAGCCGAAGCTACAAACAGCCTCACTCTGGTTCCCTAAGCGAGAAAACTACATCTGGGCTTTTCTCCGTCACCCTACGCGTCAATAGGTCACTTTGCTCTCCCCCCCCCCCTCACTGAGGCATCCAAGATTCTCAGGGTGCACGAGCATGGGGCCCTCATATACAAGAAGCTCCCGTCACCGCCTTCTCCCAGCAGAATCGTGACGGAATTGTGGGATCAGGTCGGTTCGAGGAGAACCTACCTCATCGTCTCCACCCCTTATCCCACCACCTTCACTCACCAGCGCCACCCGAACATCAGGTTCCAAGGTAACCCTTCCTTTTCACATACCTCGACTTCACCGCACATCTTACCAGCATTATAAGTGTATAGGGATTTGTATGGTGAATAGTAATTTTCAAGCCAAGTGAGATATCCGAGATTCACTTATTAATTTATCTCTCAAATCACATTATTTATATATATATATATATAAATATATATATATATATATATATATATATATATATATATATATATATATATATATGTATATATATATATATATATATATATTTTTTTTTTCTTCTTTAGTGTTCATTAAAACGTTATTTCATATTGTTGTGTATCTAACTTCCTTTGGGTCGCTTGCTGGCAAAGTTCATTCGAATCTCACCGTAGCCAACCTCTAAGCACTCTGAGTCAATAAACCCATTCAGGACAAGGGCCAAACGAAGTATAAGGAGTAGTACGACGACTCTTCTACATTCGGGATGATAGGATATATATATATATATATATATATATATATATATATATATATATATATATATATATATATATATATATATATATATATATATATATATATATACATATATATAGTCGTAAGTATTACTGCTAACCAGGCTGATTTTTTTTCTGGGGATTTGGCAAACGGAGGATAGGAGCGGAGACCAATTTTTTCTTTAGCTCGCTGAAACTCACATTCACGGCGGGGTTCCATAGGAAGGAATCTGGTGCGGCCTTTTTAAGGAGGTCATTAACGGGTGACGCTATGGAAGCGAATTGAGGGATGAACCACCGATAGAAGGAGACGGAGCCAACAAACGAACGAAGATGTTTCTTGCTTTTAGGAAGTGGCATGCCTTCTATTGCCTTAACCTTGTCCTATAGGGGGGCTAATTGTCCCTCTCCTACTTTGAACCCTAAGTAAGAGATAGTGCTATGAGCAAAGTAGCACTTGGACTGCTTGATTGTCAATCCATGGATCCTAAGTCGGTTTAGGAGTGGGCGGAGGGATTGAAGGTGCTTCTCTCAGGTGCGTGTGGCAACGTATACGTTATCAAAGTAGAAAGAGACATTGCTCAACCCATCTACAATTTTTCGCATGATCCGGTTATAGTTACTGCAGGCAGTGACTAAACCAAAAGGGAGACGCGTGAATTCCATTAACCCCTTTTCGGTGGGAAATGCGGTAAACTTACTTACGAATTTTCGAAGCGGGATTTGATAGTAGGCTTTGCACAAGTCTTTTTCAAAAATGTAGTGGCCTTCTCAAATAAGTGAAGGTTCTGATCGAAAAAAGAGATGGGTTCGGCATCGAATACCGTGACAGCATTTAACTTTCTAAAATCTACGTACATACGAAAAGATTGATCCGGTTTACGTACCATCACTATCTGGGAACAATAATCCAACGAAGAGGGTTCAATTATTTCTAATTTAAGGAGGTTCTCGACTTCTTCGCTGAAGGCCTTTCGAAGGTGGATTGGAAGAGGGTAAGGTTTACTCCTAATTGGCTCCGTCGTGGTGAGAGAGATGTCATGCTTAATTTGTGTAGAGCATCCTGAACACTCGGAGATTACGTCTGTGTATTCCTTCATCAGTGAGATAATCTGATACGTCTCCATGGAACCAAGGTGAGGTTTCACGTCTACTGCGGTGGCCAGGTCTTCATGGAGAAAAGGGGAGGAAGGCAGATCAGGCAAAGGATAATCTTCATCCGCCTCGACGCATATTGCCTAAACAATATTTAATGGGTCCCAAGGGAAGGATGCTTCCATTGTCCCTTCTTCGTCGAAGACAACAATATTGTTAACACAAGCTCACCGGTGATATCTTTTTAACATGTTGATGTGGAACAACTTATTGTCAAATGACAACTGAATGACATAATACACGGGCCCTCTAGCTTCTATGACCGGGAACGGCCCTTTCCATTGGGATAGGAGTTTGTTGTTGTCTGTGGAGAGTAAAAGCAGAACTTCATCGCCTGGTTTCAATTTTCGTGCCTTAGATTTAATATCAAAATACGTTCGATACTTCTCTAGATTGATCTCGGAATTTTGCACGGCAACCTCCTAGCATTTTTCTAGCCTGCCACGCAAGTCCTGAACATACGAGTAAGTCTTTAGTTCCTCATCCAATCGAGAGTTCGTGAGGAGCTTTGTGAGAATGCTCAGTGGACCTCGGACATTTCGACCATAGAGAAGCTCGAATGGGGATAATTCAGAGTTCGGTGGGGAATCTCTCTACACATAAACAAAGCTACTGTCAGGTACCGGTGCTATTCCTGGGGCTGGTCGTGGCACAGCTTTTTAAGCACACTTTTCAAGGTAGCTTTTACCTTCTCGCACATACCGTTTGCAGAGGGGTGAAAGGGCGTGGTGAAAATGGGCCTAAGTTGGAGCAACTTACTCGTAAGTATTGCTGCTAACCAGGCTGATTTTTAATTTCACACCGAAGGCAAGGGCGCAGAAGATGCTCAAGTACATATATTTATTTCACTTTTGGAAACAGCATTTCGGGCAACATGCTCATCTTCAGGTTGGTACTACTTCAATCCCTCTGGTCCATACTTCTTGTAGTGACCATGTTGCCCGAAACATTGTTTCCAAAATTGAAATAAGTATATGTACTTGAGCATCTTCTGCGCCCTTGACTTCGCTGTGAAATTATATATATATATATATATATATATATATATATATATATATATATATATATATATATATATATATATATATATATATATATATATATATATATATATATATATATATATATATATATATATATAAGGGTCGGGAAAAACTCCAACCACCCCTCGGCCTTTTCCGCGACAGTGATATATGTTAAAATTAGTATAAGTGAGAAAAATTGGAGTGTAAACATTCTTTTTCCTGAAAATGTTAAAAAATTTCGTAAAAAAAATATATAAAATTGACTAGTACTTCTTTATTTGATGAATGGGGACTATCTATTATATATTGAGAGTAAATTCTTTAAATAAATGAAGGAGGCAGTAAATATGGAATGATGCACGAAAATACGAAAAGTCAGCAAATACCGTTAGCAAAATTTAGAAAACGATCGAAAAGAGAAAACACACCTACTAATACCAAGGGTATCAGATGAAATCGTTTTCTATAATGGGGGATGAATGAAATTTAGGAAGATAGGTTTAAATCTGAATATATTATGCAATTAAACGTAATATTTATCAGTCTAAATTGGGCTTTATTAGGTGGACTGTGCCCTCCAGCTAGGAATGGTCTCCGAGATCACCAAGATGCCCTTACCAACTGATTTCAAAGAACTTCGTCTATATTTGGGCATGTTAGGTTTTTACAGACCTATGATGCCTAATTTTGCTGCGATCGCTTCCCTTCTGACTTAATTCGCACGGCTTCAACCTAAGGCTCACTAACTTGTTTGGAATGACGCTGCACGGGAAGCATTTGAGGCTACTAAGGAGGCTCTGGCGAACTTCGTTAAGTTACGCCAGCCATTACCCAATGACTCTCCGTACCAATTGGTGACGGACAGCTCTCAATTCGCAGTATGTACATTTTGTAAACTGAGCTCCCTTCACAACAAAAAATTCACAAAAGTTCATCTATGAGGTATATTTTGAGTCACTTTATTTTAATAAATTTGATAAATTCTTTTATAAAGTAATACATACATAAAAATACAAGAAATGAATATAACTAAGCCGTCTAAGCTTTAATTATAATATAAAACAAGAAGTACAAATTGTGGAAGTATGAATTCGAACGCGCCGTGTGGCTTAATTTTCTCAGGCCTAGACTGGCGCCAGCTATATTAGTTTTCATTTATGATCACCGTCACTCACTCTGAGAGCGTCAACCACCTCTCTGGCCGCTGGTGTCTCCATCGTCTTTTTCCTCCAGGTGGGGTAGAAAGAATTCTCTCACCCCCCCGGTTGCTTCGTCAAAGCGGCGCTTATCAAACTCCCTTGTTTGCATATTTAATCATTTATCTTGTATTAAAGCTTATTTTTGTAGAGGTGTTTCCTTAAATAATTCCTGAGTTGAAACTGGCAAACGAGTTCCCTTTTCGAATAGCCAACCTGTAATTAAGTCCCACTCTTACTTTATGAGGCATTGCCTTCCCTTCGCTGCATACCTGCCTGAGTACAGAACCGAGATTTGCCTGTCTGACTCAATTACGTATGTACCCATATTAGACAGTGGGACATACTGTGTCGTTCCTCAACACATATGTACATTCTCTAAACTGAGCTCCCTTCACCTCAAAAAATCCACAAAAGTTCATCTATGAGGTATATTTTGAGTCACTTTATTTTAATGAATTTGATCAATTCTTTTATAAAGTAATACATACATAAAAATACAAGAAATGAATATAACTAAGCCGTCTAAGCTTTAATTATAATATAAAACAAGAAGTACAAATTGTGGAAGTATGAATTCGAACGCGCCGTGTGGCTTAATTTTCTCAGGCCTAGACTGGCGCCAGCTATATTAGTTTTCATTTATGATCACCGTCACTCACTCTGAGAGCGTCAACCACCTCTCTGGCCGCTGGTGTCTCCATCGTCTTTTTCCTCCAGGTGGGGTAGAAAGAATTCTCTCACCCCCCCGGTTGCTTCGTCAAAGCGGCGCTTATCAAACTCCCTTGTTTGCATATTTAATCATTTATCTTGTATTAAAGCTTATTTTTGTAGAGGTGTTTCCTTAAATAATTCCTGAGTTGAAACTGGCAAACGAGTTCCCTTTTCGAATAGCCAACCTGTAATTAAGTCCCACTCTTACTTTATGAGGCATTGCCTTCCCTTCGCTGCATACCTGCCTGAGTACAGAACCGAGATTTGCCTGTCTGACTCAATTACGTATGTACCCATATTAGACAGTGGGACATACTGTGTCGTTCCTCGACACATATGTACATTCTCTAAACTGAGCTCCCTTCACCTCAAAAAATCCACAAAAGTTCATCTATGAGGTATATTTTGAGTCACCTTACTTTAACAAATTTGATCAATTCTTGCATAAAGTAATACATACATAACAATACAAGAAATGAATATAACTAAGCCGTCTAATTTTTAATTATAATATAAAATAAGAAGTATGTACATTTTGTAAACTGAGCTCCCTTCCCACCACTTATTAATTTACCATTTTATGGAATGTTACCTTGCTTTACTGAAGTAATTATATAATATTATAAGATTTCAAAAGGCTCATATTTGAGGTGGTCTGAGTAAGATGTGATTCTATAATGTGATTCAGGCACCACAGAAGTTCCCCACGAGAACACGGAGTGTGTTAACATATCATAATAAATACATCTACGTACAAAACGTACAAATTTTCACTGTATATTAAGTATTCAGAGATTATTTAGAGCGTTCGGACGCAGGAAATACCACTCTTAAATGCGAACAAAATATGCTTGCGCGTGTGTGTGTGCGCCACAACTTTATTATGCCCATCATTGACTTTTATTATTGGCTGCAGTATTAATTTATTAAGCGCTCCTGAGGGTTTTGTTTCATTTTTATGCATACCTACAGCTTCGCGTGCGCGCCCACAACACAACATTAATTATGCGTGCCGCATGTGGTAGTTGCAGTTTCTCATCGCGAACTAAACCTCTTTCTTTTATATACATTTCTTTGTCTATAGGCACCACACCATTTTCTCAAACTACACGTAACGAAGTTAACTTTATATTAATATATACACGAATTTACACACCTAATTTAGTTTCACAACATTCCTATTATTATTTTTATCATCGGACTTAGGGATCTTTACTATTTACACTTGAAAATTATCACTAAATCTAGACTTCATTTGTTGTTTTAACCTTGTTCTTCCAGTGTTGCTCGAAGTAGTCCGGTGCGTAGACATGATCTTGAATCATTCTTCCAGCAGTCTCGCAGATTTCGATGAAATGATCGTAGGTGAAATTCGATCCACGGCAACTTAGGTACAGACGGGAGGCTCGCTGGTGGTGGAACTCGCTCCACCCTCTCGGGCGGTAAAGCAGCAGAAATCCACAATTTTCGACCATTCCGTAACGGCCGCTTGGTTGAGGACTAGAGGCTCGATGGTGGTTGAATTCGCTCCCTCCTCTCGGGCGGTAAGGGAGCCCAAAATCCATGATTTTCGTCATCCCGTATCGGCTGCTTCTTTGTAGACGGGGGGCTCTATGGAGTTGAATTATATCATGTTGGTAGAGCGAGAAACTTGTTGCTCGCTTTGTGAATCCATTTTTTGGTATGATCACACTGCTTGTTTGACGAAATGGGTCACCAGTTATGGGGTATTGAAGATTATTTCGCTCTCTCTCTCTCTTGGGTCGTTTGGTAGACTGTGTAATCAGGTGATCTTGCTTCCTTAAAAGGTAAAGGGAATTTGGAGCAGGATTTAACTTCTTTATTTGGCGGGAGCGTGGATTAGTCTTGAAGTAATTACGGGGAAAAATAACTCCCTTCAGCGACAAAATGCTCCTCTATATATACTTTTTCTACTAAGACTTAAGTTGTGCATAATGAACCAATCAGGGTTAAACAGATTTTTTGCAACAAATTTATGTCAATGATCAATGATGTTTAAAGAGAGAAATTGGTGTGGGGATAGTAAGAGGAAAGATAGACAAAAGTATGTGTAATTAGAGAGAGAGAGAGAGAGAGAGAGAGAGAGAGAGAGAGAGAGAGAGAGAGAGAAGAGAGAGAGAGTTGTATGTGAAAGGTCGTCTGGCAATCTCAGTAATTTTAAATATTTATATCGATTCTTGCGAGGAAAAATGCTTTAGTGTTCAAGCTTTTGTTTTCATTTTTAGTTTAGCAGTTCAATTAATCTTGGATAATTGCCAATGCAGTTACTTTCTTGATTCTTGATAGTTATGTTAATGATTATTTAAATAACTTATTAATGTGTCCATTTCGGATCTTTTTATATTACTTTATTTAATTGTTCAAACTATGTAATTTACTCCTTTTTAATTATTCATTATGTATTAGAGATTTTTTATTTTTGTGTCCACTTCGGATCTTTTTTTTATTAATGCATGTCCTCTACGAATATTTACTTGAGTTATACTTTTCTTGTTCTTTATTTTTCATTATTGTCTAGTTAAATTATGTTTTATCTTGCTTTTTATTATTTCTTAGGTATATATTGGTATTATTTCTGTCTAAATCTTAGCTGGCTGCTTTTGAACGCCTGCTTAAAGTGCATGTTCGGGTATTCATCATCAGATATTTTAATTGGCTCGTGATTTCTTCTGGTATAATTTGATGTATTTTATCCTACAGAGGGATTTCACGCTTGTGTAAAGTCACGTTAATCGGATCTACACCGTGTACTGCATGTAGCAAAGCCGAGGGGAGACGGTCCCCAAGAGTTATATTCGACATAAATCTCAGCGCCGTGTTCTGTATATTATATTTTGCACTTGCCTTGGAGCTGTATCACTCAAGGTGTGTGGCGAGATGACGGGGTACAGGAGCAGCGGTCTCACGAGCGCTAGATATAGTTTCATTTTGTTGGACGGTGACATTAATCTAAAACGGAAGAGAGATCGGAGCGCCTTTTTGGCTTTGGCGATCTTCTCCTTGAGATGTGTTTTAGAACCACTCGTTATTTTTAGGCCTAGTACCTTGCCGTCTGTGGAGTACTGGTAACGTACACCCTCTGCCACAACTTCCCTTGTTCGTCTGCGTTCAATCAGAATCATTTTGAACTTGCCGATGTTTGTCTTGATTTTATTCCTCCTTTCATAGTTGTTGACTATAGCAATTTCTCCTCCTGTCCTGTTGGCCACATCTCTCAGATTAGGGCAGTCGCTCGTCACGATATGTGTGACATCGTCTGCCAGTTGTATGTATTGGGAAAAATCGTAGGCAGGATGTGGGAGGTCGCTGATAAATATCGGGTATACCTTGGGGCTCAAACATTCACCCTATGGCACTCTTGCTTCTAGGTTAAAGCTACTTATCGCTTTTTTAGGCTTCCCAGGCTTCAACAAAGATATAATCTTAGCCTTTTTCAATGACTCGGAAAAGTGGCCAATATTCATATAAGCGTTGAGGATGTTTAAAATTTTTTTATTTACGTTGGGGGCTGGGGTGCGTTTATTAGGTGGATCTTCGTAATTCCGGTCAACCCCGGAGCCTTTTATTTGAAACTCTTCAGTGCAGGTTCGTATTCTTCGTAGGTGAATTACCTACCCTCCTCCTGAGCACGGCGCGTACGGTCAACCAGAAGATGAGGTGTGAGTTCTTCACCTAGCTCTCTCAACCTTCTATCAACTTCATCCGGTCCATGGGATAGCATGACGGTCGGTTTCCTTGAATTTATCCACTATATTGCTAAGATGATGGTTTATCTCCTCAATCGAGGGGTCTTTTAGTCTATTTACCTGTATGGTGCTCAAGTGATCTTTATAAGCTTCCCAATCAGCCCTGTTCAGGCATCTCCGTTTGGGTATTTGGACCTGTATTGGTGAGGTTGACAACGTAGTCACCATGCTGATATGGTCCGATGGTATGCAAGGGCCCGGCAATGTTACTTGGTTGAAAGCAAAGTTGGTTTTATTCAATACAACATCAGGTGTTGTCGAAGATCTTCCTGTTAAGAATGTGGCGAAATCTGGACCTACTCTCTGTACTATGTTCCTACTAATTAGAAGGCTCAGTGAATTCCCCACTCCATTAAAAGCCGTAGTATACCTTGTCTCTCTGCAGCGGGCATTGAGGTCTCTGATTAAAATTGTTGAAACGTTTCTACGGAATAGGCGGATGAAATTGGGAACTAGCAAATATGAGCGTCTAGGTTGTCGATGACCAAATGCCACCACAACGTCGTCATAGGTAATCTTGATCTTCATAGCCTAGGCAAGACTCGTCCAAACCTTGAATTTCCTGGAATTTTATGCTTTTCCTGACTGTCAAGTATGTTTAATTTAGTCTCGCAATCATAGGCGTTACGTTAGCTGATTCTCTAATACCAAATTGACCAATTAGTGTTGAGACGAATTTAAAGGAACATTTATGTTTAATTTATTCTACCAGACATTAGCGTTACGTTGGCTGGTTTTTCAAACATAAACGGTAACAAAATAACCAATCATATTCACAGACTGCGTTTGTCGCTTGGCCTATTCTCTTGCATACTCGTGTATCGGTACAGACAATTTTTTCTTTTTTTAAAAATTTAGACGGAAGTTTATTCGAATAAGGTTGATTGGATACCGCTTTTTTGTGCTTAACAGGATATTCCACCAGCAGTGATACGTTCGGAAGTGGCTATTTTCTCCTCGACTGGCCTTGTTTGAAGAGAGTTGAGGGAAAGCGGGAAGGACTCCTCTACGCTGCCTAAAGGTAAAGTGGCCTTTTGTTCATTGGATAATTTCCACCTTCTCCGCATACCACTCTTCCTTATTTTCTTATCGGATCCCTAAAACTGCATACATACCCAGTTACTCTCACTTACAGACTCGGGTCCCCCCCAGATTCCCTCCCAAATTACGCCCTTGGGTGCAATGACGAAGGGATGAGAGAGACGCGGCGTATTTCCCTGAGGACCTTGCCAGGCCGGCGAAAATCAGACAGGAGCAAGGTCTTCGAGAGAATTTACTGCAGGCTCAATATTGCCTTCGTACAGCTAATTGACTAGCCAAATGATTGCGCGGCTATCTGTGCAAGGAAGGCAGACATCGAAGCCCTCTCCTCCCCGCGTGCCTCAGACAACCTTCGGAAAATTGATCTTGCACCTAAGACACCGCCACAAATACGCACACATAGAAGTGTGATCTGCCGACGCCTCAACCCCTGGGTTGGAGGACACTCCATTGACCAGATAACGGAGGAGATTCTTCGGAATCATAAGTGGGAAAAAGTAGCCGAATTTATCCAATTCCAAGACTACACCCACGTTTTAAATTATCTTTACCGAAACCACAATAGCGATTAAAGCAAAAAAAAAAACGGCCTTCGACTCTTTAATGTCCGCATCTGCCCCAAACAAATTGAACGCTAGGAATTCGTTGACCTGCAAATGTACTTCAGGTGCTACAGGTACAACGAACACACCACCGCTAGTTGCCCCAACTCTACACTCGCAGTATGCTCTGTGTGTGCCGGCCAAGACTATTCCTGGCGCAAATGTAATAGTTCATTCCAGAGATGCCTCAATTGTGGTTGCCCACACAGAACCATGGCAATGACCTGGTCAATAAAGAAGGAGCAAATACAAAAAAAAGGACAAAGGCAGAAAAGAGGAGGAAAGGAAGGCTAACGCCACCTACGTGAAGGTTGCTACGGCAACGGTCGCAGAGAGTAGTGTTTCCACTGCACCTACAAGGGGCGGTCAATAAGTTTTGCGAATCGGCAGGGCAAAACAGAGAAAGGGGGATGACTGTTTGTGGGGGTGTTAGGATAAGTTATGACAAGTCATGACCTGCAGCCGCACGCTCCTGCCTCATCTATTTAAGAAGCAGTAGCAGATCGCAGATCGTCAGTCAAAAATTTTCAACAATGGAGAAGGTTGAGCACCACGCAGTGATCAAATTTTGACCAAGGAAGGCAAGAATGCAAAAGAGGTCTATGAACGCATAGTTGCAGTGTACACCGACACCACCCCTTCCTATGCAACCATTGCTCGCTAGAATAGGGAGTTCCCCCATGGTCGTGAATCCCTTGAAGATGACCCCCGTCCAGGACGCCTGTCAGACGTGACCAACGAGGACAATGTGGCCCGTGTGTAGAGGATGATCCTCGAAAATCGACGGGTGAAGGTCGAAGAAATCGAGCGAGAACTTGGAATATCACATGGAAGTTTTATCAACATCATCCACGACAATTGGGCCATGACCAAGGTCTCTGCCCGTTGGGTCCCAAGAAACTTTACGAAACCTCACGCCCCATGATCGACTTCAACGCCGTCAAAGTTCGGAGGAGATGCTGCTCTTGTACAATCAAGACCCGGCGGGATTCGAGTCACTCATAGTGACAGGTGATGAAACGTGGGTCCATCGAAAGCATGGCCTGGAAGCACATGGGCTCTCCGACCCCAATCAAGTTCCGGACCAAACCCTGAGCCGGGAAGATCCTGGACACCATCTCCTGGGATTCTGAGGGAGTGTTGATGGTGGACTATGCGCCTCGTGGAATGACCATCACAGGCCAACATTACGCCGAAGAACTGGCCGATTTGAAGAAGGGCATCCGTCAGAAGCGGCGCGGCAATTTGACAAGCAGGGTCCTGCTCCTCCACGACAATGCCCCTGTCCACAAGGCCAGAGTTGCACAAGCTTCCCTGCGCGAGTGCGGATTCGAGGAGCTCAACCATCCCACCTACAGTCCAGATCTGGCCCCTTGCGACTACTTTTTATTCGGCCAGCTCAAGGCTGCACTGCGTGGACGCCGGTTTGGGGACGATAAAGATGTCCAGCTCGCCGTCCAGGAGTGGATTGAACAGCAGTCGGGAGATTTCTGGTTGTCGGGAATTCGAAGCCTCAGGGACAAGTGGCGCAAGCGCATTGAAGTCGAGGGTAGTTATATTAAAAAATAATAACACACTTTTCCTCATACCTCGTTCCCTTATATCCGAATTGCAAAACTTATTGACCGCCCCTCGTACGTACCTGTAAATTGAAAATGAAAAATCGCCCAAAAAAATGTCTTGCATATATTATGCACACATTGCTAACTTGACCAAGCCTAGCACTTTCGCGAAGGAACTGAACACCATGCTCGTGAATAACGGCATGGAAAAAATATGGTTCCCGGAAACCCCTCCGTCAAACGAGGTCCTTTTAGTGAATCTCCAACCTCAGACCGAGAAGAGCGGCCAAAAGGCTCCGGACACGAGTAATGCCCTTTCACGGGATCATCGAGTGCAAGCTATGGCTGCCCGGCAGAAGGCACATACGAACTCACGCACACACCCAACTACCCCAACAAATGCACAAGTCGAGCGGAAGGACCCCCAAAACAACACAACATGAGATTAACATTGACAGAGCTACCCTTTGACCAGGGATCTATCCATCCCTGCTTTCACGTACTATTTTTACTATACTGTCTACTTTGGCTGGAGATACCCTTCCGCCAGGGAACAAAAACCACTTCAAACTTATACTAAACTTATCTTTTACTATCTTTTTCAAAACTTTTACCACTATACTCTCTTACTTTTGCTCTACTAATCTATACTTTCTAACTTATGTGCAATCATATTCACATAAAATCATAGTGCAGACCAGGCATTGGCTTCGCCACTCCCCGTCCCATTACGGGAGGAGCTTGCGCTTCGCTACTAAGATTAAAATTTAAAATCTAAGAAAAAGCAGCCATGGTTAAATTTTTATACATTTTCTGAACTTCGCCAATTATAATAATTTTAAAAAGGAACTCTAAATTGAATTTCCCCCCTTTCAAAATATCACGTTGCTAAAATATAGTTATATAAGAAGATATAAAAATAAATTTTCTGAACTTCACCATTTGTAATTTTGGGGGTTTTAAAAAATTCACAAAATTTCGATACTTATATCTATTTCTGAACTTCACCATTTAGTTTTTTTGATATTAAAAAAGAATTATTAGAAATAACTTTGATAAAAGAACATAAGTCATAACCAAACAAAGATGAAATTATTATTCAAATACTCAAAAAAATCCCCTTCTTAAATTATAAAGTTAGTGATGATGATGATGATGATGATGATAATGTTCTACCCGATTATACATGTCCAAAATACATACAAAAGTTCATCTATGAGGTATATTTTGAGTCACTTTACATTAAAAAGTTCTATCAATTCTTAAAAAAGTACTACATACATAATAATACAAGAAATTAATATAACTAAGCCGTCTAAATTTTAATTATAATATAAAACAAGAAGTATGTACATTTTGTAAACTGAGCTCCCTTCACACCCCTTATTAATTTACCATTTTATGGAAGGTTACCTTCGTTTACTGTGAACCAATTATATAATATTATAAGATTTCAAAAGGCTCATCTTTGAGGTGGTTTGAGTCAGATGCGATTCTATAATGTGGTTCCAGCACCACATGGCACATAAAAACTGAATAATTTGTTTACTGGAATTATATAGGCAAGACAGATGGAAAACAATAGATAGGAATAGGCATATATGATAGCTAAGAAGATAAGTTAAAATAAAATGGAATGGAAATAAAATGGAACATAACATAGAATGGCAAAATAAGAACGGTTAAATAGTATTTTGCATAAGAACAGATAAATACGATTTTATAAAAATATGAGGGGATATAAAAATAATGATAGTAATAGGAGCACGAAAATGGTATATATAAATAGGGAAACTGTTATGAGAAAAGAAAACTAAGTTAACACTTACATTTTGGAAAGTAAAAAAATACATTTTAAACAATTTCACCGTTAGAATTTTGAACCAAACTTTTCGAGCGAGAGAGGCAGGTCACAAGAAGAAACTCACTTCAACGAAATTTGGCTTTCATGATTTTTAGGGGCGTCTGATACATTAAATAGCATTCAGGGGTCAATCCAGTTCAGTTGATAGTTCGAGGTATTACCTTCACTTCGGCACCTCTTATGGTATTTTCAAAGAGTGAATAAATATATTTTTATTTATTAAGCTGTTTTGTGTTAGTATAGTAACACTTCGTCATCAACTTAGGTATATATCTATTTCTATCTATACAAATATTAACAGCCATCGGCACATATATATAAACAAATATTATCAGCTATAGTTATTCCAATAATCCATTGGTAGTCACTATTTAAAAAAAAATTAGTTTAAATCTTTGTCATTATTACTGTGAATAAGGATAATTATTTCATAGAAGTCCACTTATATTCACACTGTCTTCCTCGTAACTCACATTTAGTAAATCACCTTTTGGATTTGAATCTAAGGCTAGGCTTTCGAATTAGCAATATGACGAATCTTTTTTTGTAATTGCAGTTTGGGTAGGAGTGAAACCCACACAATTAAGTGGGGTGTATGGCTTCGCCCCCTATTTCCAAATACCATTAAAAATGATATATAATACAATATGATGCTATTAAAATAGCCTACCAAAATACTGCTAAAAAGTACTTTATTTAATTTGCCCAAGAAAAAACATTCTCTACATTAAAAAATAATTGTTTATATATATATATATATATATATATATATATATATATATATATATATATATATATATATATATATATATATATATATATATATATATATATATATATATATATATATATATATATATATATATATATATATATATATATATATATATGTGATAGAACGAGTTGAAGCTGCGTTAATTTCAACTCCTATCCCATATTATTTAAAACCAAGATGCTGCCCACGTGCATCTTCGATTCGAGGCTTGGAGTCTTATCACAGCTACCGGATGTCAATGTTTAAACAAGGAGGTTATCGTCCCCCCGTTCGCCCCCATACGCCGACCTCGCCAGATTGAGTTAGGCTTATGAGCAGATAAGGCATTGTTCTCCGGCCCGGCTGTGCGTTCCCTCCAAGCTTCCACTCCATTGTCCCCCACGCCAAGGAGATGTCCTGGCTATTTATATGGAAACTTTACCACTAAGATCCGATTGGAGATCCAGATTTTCGTCGCGAAACATCACCACGACCCTCTCTCCCTTTGTGCGCCAAGGGACCTCGACCTCGAGATTCACCATCACTTGTCCAGAAGGAGGACAATATTCCTTGAGTGCCAAAGGTTCGAGCCTTCTGTGACGCCAAGTCCCCAAGGCTTTCCCCTTGTTGTTCAGATGAGAACAGCACTAGAACAGCCATTGTTCTTTTGAGGCCTTCGCCAAGAAACGGTTCTCACCCTTCCCCCCCTGTTGTTCAAAGGAGAACAGCATTAGAACAGCCATTGTTCGTTTTGAGCCCTTCGCCAAGAAACGGTTCTCATCCCCCCCCCCTGTTGTTCAAAGGAGAACAGCATTAGAACAGCCATTGTTCGTTTTGAGCCCTTCGCCAAGAAACGGTTCTCACCCCCCCCCCCTGTTGTTCAGAGGAGAACAACATTAGAACAGCCATTGTTCTTGAGCCCGTAGGCAAGAGACGGTTCTCATCCCCCCTTTGTTCAGAAGAGAACAACCTAGAACAGCCATTGTTCTTGAGCCCGTAGACAAGAGACGGTTCTCATCCTCCCTTTGTTCAGAAGAGAACAACGTAGAACAGCCATTGTTCTTCAAGCCGTTCGTCGAGAAACGGTTCTCCTTCCCAAGACGCCACGTCAGGATCATCTTATTCCCCCCCTTCGGCTGGAACTCGCCAGCGGACCGAATATTCCTTCAAGTCGCCTTCCACTGCACCACTAGTGTAAAAGTTACGTAAGCCAAACGTCACCTTTGAGTATTGATCCCTTTTGTCAATTCTATCCTGTTCTTTAAATGGTTTATCGAACCATCCCATCTCTTTAACTCTATAATTGTTTTACCTTTTTAAATCCTTTAAATCCTCGGATTAGCCGAGCCCCCACGACCCTTTTCACTCTCTGTTTATGTCATTATTTTCCGTCTTGTGTTTATTGATAGTTATTATTAATAAAACTCTATTTTATTAATGATAGCAATATTATTATCCTTGAGCTCAGTTCCACTTCTTAAGCATATCGAAGATACATAATATCGGCCGCCAGACAATTAACGCACTCTAAAGATAATTAAGGAAGTTCCCTCAACGAATAGTGATATATGGTATCGTCGGGAGTCATTCTACGACATATATATATATATACTATTTAAATTTGGTATCAGGTGTGTAAGGTTTAACGCTATATCTTTGCAAACACTGGTCTCAGTCGAGTAAAGCATAGGGTTATTCGTTACAATAATAGAATATAGTAGTTCCCTTTTGTTTTAACGATTGCTATCCCCTTTTTTTAAACTTAAGAAGCTGGAGTAGCTCAAGGAACGGTTATAATAATTTGTTTGTGTTTTTTTGTGATTTTAGTCAGGGGTTATTTAGAGTAAGAAACCAAGTACGAATAGGTCAGTGCCCATATTTAGGTAGGCTGATTCTATAGAGGCATAATTCTTGTTGCAAGGATTTTTAGTTGGTTGACTAGTGCGCCCCCAAGTGCAAAGATGACTCAGTTTGAAATCTTTAAAGCGCAAGGAGAATC
Organism: Ceratothoa steindachneri; assembly: GCA_963969495.1. Taxonomy (NCBI): domain Eukaryota; kingdom Metazoa; phylum Arthropoda; class Malacostraca; order Isopoda; family Cymothoidae; genus Ceratothoa; species Ceratothoa steindachneri. The sequence goes on from OZ018318.1 coordinate 252,024,294, forward strand.
CTTGGGACTCTCCGGAAAAGAACTAACTGAGTACATTCAAGAGGAGCAAAGGAAAGAAAGAAAAAGAGAGGAACGGATTAATCAAGTGGAGCTTCATCATCAGATTGAATTAGGTCGGATTGAAGCAGAATTTCAAAGACAAAAGGAAGTAATAGAAAGGGAAAGAGTAATCCGACGAGGGAAACGAGAAAGAGAAATACAACGAGAAGAACGAGAAAGAAAAATACAACGAGAGGAACGAGAAAGAGAAATACAACGAGAGGAACGAGAAAGAGAAATACAACGAGAAGAACGAGAAAGAAAAATACAACGAGAAGAACGAGAAAGAGAAAAACAACGAGAGGAACGAGAAAGAGAAATACAACGAGAAGAACGAGAAAGAAAAATACAACGAGAAGAACGAGAAAGAGAAATCCAACGAGAAGAAAGAAGGAAGGATTCGTGCCCCTTCCCAGGAAAGCTGACAAAGTTTCCGAGCCCCGTAAAACCCCCAAACTTCTTTCCCCAAAACCAACAACGGGACTCCAAACCTCCCGTTAAGACTTCTCCTCCATCTCTCTTCCCGAAGCGACCAACCATATGCTTCACCTGTGGTGTAGAAAACCACATGAGCTGGAATTGCCCCCAAAATTCTAGGCTTAAAAGCGGACCAGCCCACCAAGTTCACCAGATTAATGCAACCCCGGCTACCCCGGTGGTGCAGACCCAAGCAGAAACTTCTCCCCCTCCGTCAGGCCACCAGGTAAATTTTGGTTTTGATAAAAGTTCACCGGGAACTTTGAAATATGAGGAGGGCAGCGTGGACAGCTGCCGAGTATCGACTCTCGTCAGGGACACAGGATGTACGTGTTTCATCGTGTCCGACGAACTCCTCCCTTCGCCTCTAACCACGAAAAATTTGCGGTGGTACATGACCACCTTGGGCGGGCGAACCGATTCCCCGTCGTTAGATGTTACCTGCAGTGTCAATATTATAATGGCTGGGCTGAAGTCATTGTAGCACCCGTACAATTCTGTTCCGTACTTATAGGGCAGAGCCCCCAAGTAAGTTTCGACCCTGTGTTTCAGGCCGCCCTTCCTCAAGGCCGAGATAAGAAAGAAGCCCAGGAGCCCGTCCCCATCAGAACCCCGATACCGTCCGATTTCTCGGAAACCTTTAACCAGGACTTTAGGACGGCACAAAAGGAGTGTGAATCACTAACACCCTTAGGTGATAAGGCCCCAGACAAGGACACGGAGACTGTCCCTGGACCCCAAGAAAAAAAGAACCCCCAACGCGCCCATGGAGATACCTTCGTAGAACTGGACGAAGCATCGGCGCTTGAAGAGGATTGCCCCGCGGAGTCCCTTAATGTAATCCAGACAGTGTGCATCCAACCTGATGCCGATTACCCTCCTCCTTCCCTACCAGGCGAGTCTTTGGAACCCTTTGACCTGGATAGTGACGCGCAGCTGACACCACGTCCGAAGAGTCAGCTACAAGAACTAATTAAATGGAGTCACCATTTACCCGCCTTATTAGCTCTTTTCGAGCGACTGTGTGAAAATGGCCTCACCATTGGCCCCAGCAAATGCCATTTTGCCCACGAAACCATCAAATATTTGGGTTTCAAAATAGGACAAAGCAAGTTAGGTCCCCACGAGAACAAGATTAAGGCAATCGCCGACATGCCCCTCCCGATTACAAAGAAGCCATTAAGATCGTTCCTAGGATCAGCTTCTCCCTATCAGCGATTTGTTCCGAATTTCGCTGCAATTTCGGCCCCCCTATGCCCCCTTCAAAAAAAGAATTTTCCCGATCGTTTACGTTGGAATGATGTCGCTGTTTCCCATTTTAATCAGCTCAAGAGTAAGTTCATTTCTGCCCCCATTTTAAAGTTGCCCAACCCAGAAAAATCCTTTGGGGTTAAGACCGACGTGAGCAACGAGGGCATTGGAGGTGTACTCCTTCAATACGTGGATGACGGAATGAGTCATCCAGTTGCATATGCTAGTCATCAATTATTACCACGCGAAAAGAGATATGCCAATGGAGAAAAGAAAGCTCTATCAATTATCTGGGTCATAGACAAATTCAAGCTGTACTTGATATGTAAAGAATTTCAAATAGGAACCGACCACCGTCCGTTAGCCTATATTAGGAATGTGAGACACTCAAACGGCCGCATCATGCGCTGGAGTTTACTCTTGCAAGAGTATCAGTTTAAAATAAATTAGATAAAAAGTTCCGATAACCAGGTCGCTGACGCACTCGGTAGGAATGCGTTACCGAATAGCGTAGAGTAAGTGTATTCATAGGATTAGTATCTCCCTGTAGGTATATACCGTCTTGTACGACTTAAATTAAGATTGTCTTATAATATAATTAATTAATGTATATGTCTGACTTTTGTAACGCTCAATGTCTAATTTTTTGTATGTATATATATTTGTACCCATTAATTTACGTATAAATTATTTTGTCCGTATGTACTAATTTTATATCATTTCATTGTTCCATGCCCTTTTTTTTTTATTAAGTTGTATTAAAGGTTATTTTCCCCTGTAATCTAAAGATCAAAATAATCATATGTCTTTGAGGTAATACTAGTTAGGTGCAGGAAGGTACGGTTGGTACAAGAAAACGAGTTCCCCACAACGGAGCTCTATCGTTGTCCCTTCTCTCTCTTTTTTTCGAAGTGACAACTTCCCCTGGAATGGAGGGGTGTGATAGAACGAGTTGAAGCTGCGTTAATTTCAACTCCTATCCCATATTATTTAAAACCACGATGCTGCCCACGTGCATCTTCGATTCGAGGCTTGGAGTCTTATCACAGCTACCGGATGTCAATTTTTAAACAAGGAGGTTATCGTCCCCCCGTTCGCCCCAATACGCCGACCTCGCCAGATTGAGTTAGGCTTATTAGCAGATAAGGCATTGTTCTCCGGCCCGGCTGTGCGTTCCCTCCAAGCTTCCACTCCATTGTCCCCCACGCCAAGGAGATGTCCTGGCTATTTATATGGAAACTTTACCACTAAGATCAGATTGAAGATCCAGATTTTCGTCGCGAAACATCACCACGACCCTCTCTCCCTTTGTGCGCCAAGGGACCTCGACCTCGAGATTCGCCATCACTTGTCCAGAAGGAGGACAATATTCCTTGAGTGTCAAAGGTTCGAGCCTTCTGTGACGCCAAGTCCCCAAGGCTTTCCCCTTGTTGTTCAGATGAGAACAGCACTAGAACAGCCATTGTTCTTTTGAGGCCTTCGCCAAGAAACGGTTCTCACCCTTCCCCCCCTGTTGTTCAAAGGAGAACAGCATTAGAACAGCCATTGTTCGTTTTGAGCCCTTCACCAAGAAACGGTTCTCATCCCCCCCCTGTTGTTCAAAGGAGAACAGCATTAGAACAGCCATTGTTCGTTTTGAGCCCTTCGCCAAGAAACGGTTCTCACCCCCCCCCCTGTTGTTCAGAGGAGAACAACATTAGAACAGCCATTGTTCTTGAGCCCGTAGACAAGAGACGGTTCTCATCCCCCCTTTGTTCAGAAGAGAACAACCTAGAACAGCCATTGTTCTTGAGCCCGTAGACAAGAGACGGTTCTCATCCTCCCTTTGTTCAGAAGAGAACAACGTAGAACAGCCATTGTTCTTCAAGCCGTTCGTCGAGAAACGGTTCTCCTTCCCAAGACGCCACGTCAGGATCATCTTATTCCCCCCCTTCGGCTGGAACTCGCCAGCGGACCGAATATTCCTTCAAGTCGCCTTCCACTGCACCACTAGTGTAAAAGTTACGTAAGCCAAATGTCACCTTTGAGTATTGATCCCTTTTGTCAATTCTATCCTGTTCTTTAAATGGTTTATCGAACCATCCCATCTCTTTAACTCTATAATTGTTTTACCTTTTTAAATCCTTTAAATCCTCGGATTAGCCGAGCCCCCACGACCCTTTTCAATTCTCTGTTTATGTCATTATTTTCCGTCTTGTGTTTATTGATAGTTATTATTAATAAAACTCTATTTTATTAATGATAGCAATATTATTATCCTTGAGCTCAGTTCCACTTCTTAAGCATATCGAAGATACATAATATCGGCCGCCAGACAATTAACGCACTCTAAAGATAATTAAGGAAGTTCCCTCAACGAATAGTGATATATGGTATCGTCGGGAGTCATTCTACGACAATATATATATATATATATATATATATATATATATATATATATATATATATATATATATATATATATATATATATATAAAGGGTCTTTCAATAAGGTCGCTCCATTTTTAAATGTAAATAAAACAAGTTGTATGTGATATATACATTCAATTTATTTTAAATTTGAAAGTAAATTTTATGGCATTAATTGTGGAATATGACGTCGTTTAAATGTCCGCCGCGGCTTTGCTTGGTGGAACGTATTGGGGAGGCTCAATTTTCAATGACTTTGTCGCATAAATCTGTCTGAATTTGCTGGATGGTGTTCGTTATGTTGACTTTGAGGACATCAACTGTTTGCGGATTATTCGCATAGACCTGCGATTTAAGGTAACCCCTAAAAAAGTAGTCTAATGGCGTTAAAGCGCATGATCTCGGTGGCCAGTTGACGTCGCCGCTGCGTGATATGACCCTGCTCTAAAATCGCTGGCGTGCGCAGTGTGGCACGTAGCGCCGTCCTGTTGGAACCACATGTCGTCAGTATCCATATCAGGCATATAATCCAGTTAAGGCCGCAAGTATTTGCTTATCATCGATCTGTAGGTCTCGCCGTTGACGGTTATGGAAATCCTATCTTCGTTCTCAAAAAAATACGGACCGATGATTCCGTTAGACGAAAATCCGCACCAAACAGTGACTTTGTTGGGATGCAATTGGTGCTGGTGTATCTCATGTGGATTTTTTTAGCCCCAAATCCGACAATTTTGCTTTTTCACAAATCCATTCATCCAAAAATGGGCCTCGTCGCCGTGGCGAGGATAGAAATCGCGTAATGCGCGGAACGTTTGTCGAACGGAGCATTGATTTTGATAATAACATTTGATGATTTGCACACGCTGTTCAATGCTATTAACCTTCCATCGTGACTTGCCAAGTACTACTGAACAGTTCAAAGTGAGGTCGCCAGATGTCGCTTTAACAACATGGCTACTATCGCTGGACAAAGCTCAAGTGTCCTTGTTGAAAGACCCTATATATATATATATATATATATATATATATATATATATATATATATATATATATATATATATATATATATATATATATATATATATATATATATATATATATATATATATATATTTTATCCAAAAGTTCGAGGGTGGGCATAGACCTCAAAATAACCGCCTCAGACATTTGGAATTTGTTAAATCAATATTAACTTAATTATGCGACTTTTATAATAATTATCAGACTTATAGACTAGTTTGTCCTTATTAAAATACATTTTTTGATTGCATTTATTTGGGTGGTTGAACAAACTGCAAGCTTAACTCTCTTATTATATCCCTCGATGTGCATTATGCGTTTATTAAAGTTCCCAGTTTTCCCTACATAATATTTATTGCAATTATTACATGTAAGGTGTTACACTGAGTACATTGTTTGATTTTTGACAAACATTTGTATAGTGTGGTTATATTTAAAGCCTATCTTAATATTGGTATTTGCGCCGAATTCCTTTAGTGTGGAAAGTTTATATTAAAAGGTTTCGGTGGAAGCGTTATTGGTATTATTAGAGCAATAATAAACCTGTCTTGCTCTTAAGTGACATGTTTCAATTTTACCATAAGAGGTACAGTAAAGCAATAAAACCAATAAACCTACAACTAATGAAGTTAAGTTCGTCTTAAAGAAGGCAAGAGCTGCAAATGCATTGGGCTCTTAAGATTTGTGATAAGACGACGGATTTTTTAGGTGATTTATCATGCAATGGATAAAAATGTATATTCGAATTTGAATTTGTGGGTTTTCGGTAAACAGAATGTAAAGTGACCGCAACGGAAATTGATCGGGTTGCGCTAGAAATATACGAAAAAGCGCGCTCCAATATGGTTTCATTTCAGAGCATACGAACGGTTTGTTTACAAATATCGTACATCTGAAAGCTCTGTACAGCTTCGTGATTTGAAAGAAAACGATGCCAGCTCTCAGTTGCCTCTCAGCTGATGCGCAGCACGTGTTGCTTTGCCGCTAGTTTTCTGCTCATTTGTGCTATTTTCGTTGTATTCGTGTTGGTGACTCTTATTTTTGCGTGTGTGATTCTAGAGATGCCTAATCGCCTCTCTGAAGCGGAGAAGGCACCGATACTATCTTTGAGGGAGAAGAATTTGTCTACAAAAGAGTATCCCGGGACAGGAAGAGGAGAAGCGACCGTTAGGAGGGTGGCTCCTGCGGCTCGTAGTTTACCACCCAACGTTTTTTCTCAAGAGTAAACTCGGAACTGGGGGACAAAGGAAGACTTCCAGGAAGACTGATCTGCTACTAAGGAGGGAGGTGTTGAAGAATCCCTTCATTAAGGCCACTGAACTAAAAAAATATCATCCCAAGCTCCGGAAAATATGTCGATTAGGACCAAACAACATCGACTGCAGAAGGACCTCGGGATCACAAGTCAACGTGCTGCCAAGAAACCTCTCCTCATCCCAAGCATAGCGAAGAAAAGGCTCGCTTTTGCAAAGAGGTGTAAAGAGTTCAGATTCAAACCCGCTAAACGCCACCTCCGTCAAAAAGGAGATAACGATGGTGAGTGAATGCTCTTCGCACGTAAAATCCGTTAATGAATTCATTTCGCTTCAAAATCCGCTAAATCCCACTCTTTTTCTGGTCTGAAATCTTGATGTAGGCAAAAGCCTCGAAACGCCACTTCCCTTTGGCAGCAAAAGCTACTACCTTCCGAGAACCAATCACAACGCAGCATGGAATTGCGTGACTTCAACCAGTTGCAAGATGGCTACGCGCTGAGGAGGCAGCCTTTTTGTAAACCGCATTTTGGTTTTGGAGATTAGTAGGATATTCAGTTGATAATTCAGATTGTTTTAGTCATGGAGTATGATGAAATGGATGAACCTGTCCTAGTGACTGTAAATGGAAGGAAAATAACGTCACCTGCCTCTTAATTCTGCCCGTTGTAAGGCAAAGGAGAATAGATATAGTGGGAATGGCTCGGTCGCGAGCATAGCGTGCAGCCATAATAGTTTGTCTCTTGCTACTGTTACTTTAATCGACACGGATTTAACTTATATCAAGGGACAGCTGTATTTCACTAACGATAAGGTTAGACAAGATGCCATTCTACTGCCTCATGGATGTCACGCCGTGCAAATAAAGGAGGCGGTATTTGCGCGTGAATTTAGCCAGCACTATGTGCTGACGAAGGGGGAGGGGTGTCTCAGTTCAAGTCCAGTACTTTTTCTGATGTGAACTGCGTCAAAGAAGTAAAAACGAATTGTTTCTTTAAGCTGCTGGGTGAGTTGGGGGTTCCCAGAGCTGTGCAAGTCTTTTACGAAAATTTCCTTTCAAATGCCTGTGACAGAAACATTGGACAAAACATTGAGGATGAGTGAAGTATCTTTCACAGCACTGTGTGTGATTACACAATACACTATTTGAATGTAATGTGGTTTTTATACTTAAGTCTTCATAAGAATGTTTTGCACTGTGTTTACATACTTGTTTTTACACTACAAAATATTAATCTAATAAGCTTTTTATACCAGAGTTTTTATACACACTACAGTATTTGAATAGAATGTTCTCACATACTTAATTACACACTACAGTATTTGAATATAATGTGTTTTTTTAGACTTGAGTCTTCATAAGAATATTTTTCACTTTGTTTACATACTTGCTTGTACACTACAATGCATTAGCTTTTTATACCAGAATTTGTATAGGATCATTTTGAAATGTCCTCGCCTACTTAAGTCTTTATCAGAATGTTTTGCACTTTGTTACATATTGTGTATACACTACACTATCTAATATGCTCTTTGCTAGATACACATACATATATGATTATATGGCAAATATTTTTGAATGTTGTAATGTAAACCTTGGAATTTTTATTCTTCTTTATAATTGCTATACGTAAATCTGATGATCAAACTTCAGAAAAGAACTTACTTGACCACTTTTCACTTATTTATTTTTGAATATAATTTATTTTTGATTCATGTTTTATGTTTTTTTTTAATTAGAATTTAATATATATTTTTTAATGTATTTGGAATGCTCTGTTTGTTTAACATCTGTTCTGTTATTGTTAAAATAAATGTGTTGCGACTTGTGGAATTGTAGTTATACTGTTTGTGGTTTTTATTCTATATTTGGGTCTTTCTCCTTTATTTAGTGATTGCAGAGAAATAGGGGGGATTAGCACATGAGTTTCAGCCTCATCCGAAAATGGGTATGTAAAATGGATAGATGTACTACCATACACACAACACACCAACCTTTTCTCTTAAAAATTATGAATTTCTTATTGAATGTGAGAACTTTACCCATTTTCAGTGTTTCCTAATGCATAATTGTATCTTAAGTGATTTTGCAATGTTTTAATATGGCTTATACAAAGACGTAGATTTAGAGGTTTTTGCGAAGAAGGACCGTTAGATTTAGCTGGTTTTGACGGAAAAGAAAATCTAATTTGCTAAAAAAAAAAACAGTAAATAGACTAAATTGACATTTTGCAAAAAATATATTTTATTCACTAACTAATAACCTTATCATTGTAGCCGTGGTATACGGCGGAGTATGTATGTACTTTTACTCAGTACATGAATAACTCCGTTCCTCTTTTCTCTAAGAGTGCTTTATTTTTACTTTTGATTCTTTAACCATGGGGGATTCTTAATATTATATATCTATTGCCAGTTGCAGCGTTTCGAGGATTTAATTAAACAACTAGGGCAAAAATATACTTTTAATTACATAAAAAATTAAATATTAAAACTTGAAATATACTAATGCTATAATAAGAGGATCTAAATAAAAATTTATACTACGAATGAGTAGTACGCGATGGTTGACGCCAAAAACGGCATCGGTGCGGATCCCAAACTTCTTTTGGCGATTGGGTAGTCGAAGGATGGGGGCTGAAGATAATTTTTTCTTTAATGAGTTAAACTGGGAGATCACGTTTGGATTCCATCTAACGGGATCGGGGGAAATTTTATTTATGAGATCATTAATGGGCGCGGCTATCACGGCAAATTGGGGGAAAAACCTTCTGTAGAATGACGCAGCCCCCCCCCCCCCAAAAGAACGCAACTGTTTCTTTGTCCGTGGTGGGGTCATCTTAGCACTGGCCTTGACCTTTTCCTGTTGAGTGGTTAATCGGTTTTACCTATTTCGATTCCCAAATATGAGATAGACTCATAGGCGAAGTTGCATTTAGAGTGTCCGACAGTTAATCCGTGCTCGCGGAGACGATCTAATAAAGCTCGGGCTGAGTGTACGTGTCACTCCCATGAACGTGTAGCCACGTACACATTGTCGAAATAGAATGACACGTTGCTCAAACTATCCACAATTCGACGCATCATCCGATTATAGTTGCTCTCCGCCGTCATCAAACTAAATGGTAATCGAAAAGTATGGTCAGGTTTTCGGACCATCACTATCGGCGAGCAATAGTCGGAGGACGAAGGATCGATAATCCCAACTGTGGCAGATTCTTTACGTCTGCGTTGAAGGCGGATCAAGGATGAATTGGGAGGGGATAAGGTTTAGATCTAATGGTTTCTTGTGTCTTGAATTTAATCTCATGAACAAACTGTTTGAAGCACTCTGGTTTCACGGAATTTACATCGGGGAATTCCTTCAATAGGGCGGACAATTGGGAATTTCTGCGCGGGCCAAGGTGGGGGTTCAAATCTAACTCCGTGGACTGGTCGTCCCGGGGGAAGGATAATGAAGGTGAAGGATACTCGTTATCCGATTCTACGCGCACCGTGTTTACCACCTGAAGAGGTTCACATAGGTATAAGGCTTCCATGGTTCATTTTTCATCCAGCGTCACAATATTATAAATACACGCTCGGCGGTGATACTTCTTGAGCATGTTTATGTGATACAGTTTATGGCCTGGGGGAGTTTTAATCACGTAATCAACGGGGCCACGAGCATCTATGACAGGGAAGGGACCCTATAGCAATTCCTCTGGGCATCCCTATAATTAAAACCTCTTGGGAAACTTAAATATATATATATATATATATATATATATATATATATATCATCATTTATTATGTATAAAATTCATTCAATTATTTTACTTTAACTTTGTCAATTTAATCTTTCAATTAATTTACTTCAACTTTTGTAAATTAAATCATTTTATGTAAACTTAATAATTAATTAATTCATTTATTTTACTTGTCAATTCAATTAATGTATACGGTTCCAAACAACATCTCTTAAATTTCACACACTAACAAACAAACACACGTTGGCTGTCTGGCTTTGTCAGTTGGCTGTCTGGCTTTGTTCTGGAAGGTTGTCTTGCAGGAAGCTCTTGATTCTCATTGTAAGATTGGGATATAATACTGATTTGGGTGTATAGTTTTTCTTGTATTTATTTAATACATCAATCACTGTGTAATAAATACATTAGTGATTAATACTTTTGGGGAAGATAACTGGCAGCAATCCTGAGCAAGAATTTTTTTTGGTGAGTGTTAACTTTTTCCTTAGTAAATTTCTGAGAGTATGGCTGTTTGTATAGATGGTGAGAGCATGCCATTTGAAAGTAGTGTGTATGTGGTGTGTGATGCATGTGGAGTTGAAAGGAGAGTGAATGTAACTGAATGCCGTGTGTGTTTTCTGGAAGGGGAGGTTAGGAGGTTGAGTGGGGAATGTAAGAGGTTGAATGATTTGGTGTTTGAGGTGAGAAGAGATGCAAGTGTGCGATTGAAGGGTGAGATTAGTGCTAAGAGGGTGGAAGATAGGGCTAGGACTGGGAACAGTGTGGAAGTTGTGAGTGATGATGAATGGTGGGTGAAAATGGATAGGATAGATAAGTTAGGACAGGTTAGGTGTGTGAATGAGAGGGACATAGAACCTGTTAGGTTGACTAACAGATTCAATGTCCTGAGAGAGGAAGAGTGTGAAAGTGATTTGCCTGGTGTGATTGTGGATGAAAGCAGGATGGGTGGTAGTGTGACTGAGAGCAGGAGGGAGGGTAATGTTAGGCCAAGACAGAATAGGAGAATGACTGAGGTGCTAGTGATGGGTGACTCTCAGATTAGGTATTTAGATAGGAAGTTGAGTGATAGCAAGTGGAAGGGAATGAGAGTTTGTCTGCCGGGTGCTGGTGTAAGTGATGTTTGTGAGAGGTATGATAGGCTGGTTTCTACTGGGTGTGAGAGGGATGCAGTTGTGATTACGCATGTGGGAGTGAATGATGTAAAGAAGGTGGGTACATGTGAGTTACGTGAGCAGTATAAAAGGTTAGTTGAAAGGATGAGTAAAAGCAGGGTAAAAGGTGTTGTTTCTGGTGTGCTTCCAAGATTGGATGTGGGGGTAGAATGGTTGTCGCGTGCAATTGGTTTGAATGAATTTGTGAAAGGACTGTGTGAGGAGTTAGGATTGGTATTGGTGTTTGTAGATGTCTGGGGAGGGTTTTACGGGAATAGGAGGTTGTATGCAATGGATGGGCTCCATCTTAGTCGGGCAGGTGTTGAGGTTCTATGGGGGGAGCTGGATAGTGTGATTAGGTCCTTACGGGTGGGAAACTAGAAGCTGTTAGAGGTAAGGGAATAACAGGAATAGAGGGCAGGTGTAGGAAATGGAAGGGATGCAGAGATAGAGGAATAGCTAAGGGAGAGGGCACTACTGATGCGTTATAGGGGGACTAATGCACAAGTGAATGAGCAGATAACTAGGAATAGAAAAGCACGATGCAATGAAGATGGGGATAATAAAAAAACCTTAAAAATATACTACACAAATGGTCGGAGTATAAGGAATAAGATAGATGTCTTAAGAGCGTTAGCGAGTGAAGAGAATTTTGATATAATTGCGATAACAGAGTCATGGCTTGATTTGGCAGGAAATCACTTTAAACCTGAGGTTGAGATTGAGGGCTTTAACATGTTCCATACAGATAGGAATAGGAAGAGAGAAGGAGGGGTTATTATTTATATTAAAGATAATCTCCACTGTTGTGTAAACAGTACAATTAAATTAGATGATAACACAGAGTCATTATGGCTAAATGTAAAAGAAGGTAAAAACAAGCTTGTCATAGGATTATTATACAGACCACCAAATCTTAATAAGGAAGCTTCAAATCTTCTGTGGCAGGAGATTGAACGGGCATGTAGAAGTAAGCATGTGTGTATAATGGGTGATTTTAATTACAGAAATATAGACTGGGAAGCTCAAGTGGGTGATCAGGGGGCTGAGGAATTTTTGAATGTTGTCCAAGATAATTTTCTGAGGCAGATTATTAACGAACCCACTAGAGGTAATAATATACTGGATTTAGTTCTGACAAATAGGGAAGAAGTTATTAAGGATACTGACATTGGAGGAAATTTGGGTAATCGTGACCATTGTGAAATTAGATTCAAGATGAAATGGAATGGTATTGATAGTAGCATGAACAATGTTAAAATTCCTGACTTTAGAAGAGCAAATTATAATGGGCTAAGGACTTACCTGGAGGCAGTTGTACAGAAACCAGGCAATGAAATCAATTCAGGAATAGATTCAATGATATCAGTTAGTGGAGACAATAATCACCAGGAGGAAGAGATTACAATTGAAGAGGAGTATGAAAGAATAATTGAGCAATTAATTACAGGTCAGATGATTAACATTCCATATAAGGAGATTAGGACTAAAAATAATGACCCAAAATGGATGACAGATAAAATTAAGCATTATATTGGCATTAAAAAGGGCATTTATAGGAAAATAAAAAATGGAGAGGATCACTTAAGGCAGAGATATAATGAACTAGCAAGAGATGTTAAAAAGTTAGTTAGAGTAGCAAGGAGAAATTATGAAATTAAAGTGGCAAATAGGGCAAAGGAAGATCCTAAAAGTTTTTATCAATTATACAAAACTAAGGTTAGAGATAAAATAGGCCCACTTATAGATTCCAATGGAGAATTAGTGAGTGATAGGGACTCAATGGCTGGAATGCTAAATGACTTTTTTCTCTCAGTATTTACACAGGAGGATACTCTACATAAATATACCCGAGGTGTCAATGATCTTTCGGGGTAATGATGAAGAGAAATTAAAGGATATCTTGATCACAAAGGAGATAGTGACAAAGGAAATTGATAAAATCAAAAGTAGTAAAGCACCCGGTCCTGATGAGGTCTTTCCTAGAATTTTGAGAGAATGTAAGGATGTGTTAAGTGAGCCCCTAGCATGCATCTTTAGAAAATCATTGGAGAGTGGCATTGTGCCAGTGGCATGGAAGAAAGCCAATGTGATACCTATATTTAAGAAAGGGGATAAAACAAATATGTCTAATTACAGACCAGTAAGTTTGACATCAGTGGTAGGGAAAATGATGGAATCTATTATAGCAAGGAATATTAGGGATCACTTGGATAAGCATAAGTTGATAAAAGAATCACAGCATGGCTTTAGTAAGGGTAAATCCTGCCTGACTAATTTGCTGTCTTTTTATAGTAAGGTGTATGAAGCAGCAGATAATGATGAAAACTATGATATTTTATACTTGGACTTTAGTAAGGCTTTTGATCGAGTGCCACACTTACGGCTTCTGAGCAAAGTTAAAGCACACGGGATCGATGGCAGTATATTTAGGTGGATTCAGTCATGGCTTGGTGACAGACAGCAAAGAGTTAGTATAGATGGAGTTAAATCTGAGTGGGGGTGTGTTAGCAGTGGAGTTCCTCAAGGATCTGTTTTGGGTCCCTTGCTATTCTTAATTTATATTAATGATCTTGACATAGGTATAAGTAGTGACCTGAGTAAATTTGCTGATGATACTAAGCTAGGTAGGGCCATTAGGGCTGATTCTGATGCTGTTGTAATGCAGGAGGAATTGACCATTCTGTCCAATTGGGCTGAGAAATGGCAAATGAAGTTTAACATAGACAAATGTAGTGTACTTAGTATAGGTAGAAATAATCCACTGAATAGTTATAAATTAAATGGGAGAAATTTAGGGAGGACCGATTGTGAGAGGGACTTGGGTATTTTGGTAAGTTCAGACCTTCGTCCTAGAAAGCAATGCCTAAATGCTAAGAATAAAGCTAATAGGATATTGGGATTCATTAGGAGGAGTGTAACCAATAAGAGTGCTGAAGTCATTCTAAAACTGTATCTAGCGTTAGTTAGGCCTCATCTAGTCTATGCAGTACAATTTTGGTCACCATATTATAGGAAGGATATTGATTTGCTTGAGTCTGTGCAGAGAAGGATGACAAAGATGATTGGTGGGCTAAGGAACTTACCTTATGGTGAAAGGCTCAGAAAACTAAATCTACATACATTGGAAAGGAGAAGAGTCAGAGGGGAATTGATTGAAGTCTTCAAATGGGTAAAAGGATATAATAAAGGGGATCTGGGTAACGTTCTTATACTTAGTGAACATGACAGGACACGTAGCAATGGGTTTAAGCTTGATAAGTATAGGTTTAGGAAGGAGATTGGGAGGAATTGGTTTACAAATCGTGTGGTAGATGAATGGAATAGGCTCACTAGACATGTGATAGAAGCCTCCTCTCTGGGTAGTTTTAAGAATAGATTAGATAAATATATGAATGAAGCTGCTAGATGGGACTGACTTTTTTTATTTACATATGTATATATTTTTCTAAGGAGTGGGGAGATTATTTTGCGGTTGCATGAATGGACATAATCCTCTGGATGCATTTTATGTATATTGTAGATTAGATCTGACGAACTCCTGTAAAGGGTGACAATGTTGATGACTTTTCTCTGGTAAGAAATCTTTTGTGTGTTGACTGGAACATGAATGGTCTTTTGCAGTCTCCTTCTTTTCTTATGTTCTTATGTTCTCAGCTCGATCAAAATAGCACGCTATTCCGCCCACTCGACTCGCAGCTTTCTTCGTATAAAGGTCGGTAATCATCCCTTCTACAACTATTCATTTACCTCCAAACAAATCATACTTAGTTAATTCCATTTTCTCTCACAATTCTTTGCAAATGACCATATGAGAGTAGATCCTAATTATATTTACTTCTCATTGCAGCCCCAATTCAGTTCATCATAGATACTCTATATTATTTACTATATTATTATTTCACTATTCTTCGCCATATTATTCCACCATATTAATTTCACATACTTCAATTCTCTTCGCATCTTGTTGCTATAAATCATATGTTAAAATATCTTACATTGTATACCTAACCTACTTATCTCATTGTACATTCGTTGATTTTATGAATATATTTATATTTGTGTAATTGTCTTTCTTAAAGCCCAAGTCATTATTCCAAAAATTTATTTCGCTGTCGCCTTAGGCCTAAAACTAACTGCAGACAACTTCGATCAAACAAATTTATGGTTATGGTTTTCCAAACGCTATTTAGGCTGATTTATTAACAAGATAAATCACATAGATAACCATATACTATAACTCTTCCATTGAGAGAGTAACTTATTCATCTCTGCTGTAGGCAGTAGTAACAATACTTCGTCGCCAGGCTTTAATTTTTGAGCCTTTGCTTTTAAGTCGAAATAACTTCGGTATGTTTCTAGGTTGCACTCCGCGTTTGAGCGGGCCAACTCTGCACATTTCTCCAAGCGTTCACGCAGCTCGATCACATATGCGTAGAGGATTTAACTTCTTTATATAATTGGGGATTAGTGAAGAGCTCCTTAATGATGCTCATAGGCCAGCGGACGTTACGCCCGTACAACAATTCGAAGGGTGCAAAACCCAGAGTTCGGTGAGGGATCTCTCAGCACGCGAAGAAGGCGACTGGTAGGTACCGATGTCATTCTCGAGGGTGAGACTGACAGAGCTTTCTTAACACTGCCTTTATTGTACCATCTAATTTTTTACACATCCAGTTTGCGGAGGGTGAAAAGGGGTCGTAAAGAGGGGTTTGATGATGAGTAACTTGCCCACGTATTCCATCAGTTCCGACGTGAACTGACGGTCTCGACCTGAGAGGATTTCTTTAGGAATACCGACTCGGGAAAAAATGGAGATGAGGGCTTCCGCACAGGAAATACTGTCAATTTTCCTGAGGGCTACTGTGTTGGGGAAACGAGTGGTGCAGTCTACCAAAGTAAGAATATAAGAGTGTCCTTTACTAGACGGGGGATGGATGGGCCCAACCAAGTCTATAGCCACTCTGAAGAAGGATTCAGAAATGATGGAAATTTTCTGTAGGGAAGCCGGCGGTACCAGGCCTTTAGCGGTGGCCTTCTGGCACAGTTCACATGACTGGCAGTATACAGCGATGTCTTTGTGACTGAAATGTCTAGCCAATAAGCCATCATGTGAGATTTTTAATACCCGTTGGGAGTAACACCGTGGAATCCACAAGACTTTATCTGACAGGGAGGTTACTACAGCCGTCGTCCGGAATAGTAGTGAATTCTCCACCACGTATCGAGGGCTTCCGCACAGGAAATACTGTCAATTTTCCTGAGGGCTACTGTGTCGGGGAAACGAGTGGTGCAGTCTACCAAAGTAAGAATATAAGAGTGTCCTTTACTAGACGGGAAATGGATGGGCCCAACCAAGTCTATAGCCACTCTGAAGAAGGATTCAGAAATGATGGGGATTTTCTGTAGGGAAGCCGGCGGTACCAGGCCTTTAGCGGTGGCCTTCTGGCACAGTTCACATGACTGGCAGTATACGGCGATCTCTTTGTGACTGAAATGTCTAGCCAATAAGCCATCATGTGCGATTTTTAATACTTGTTGGGAGTAACACCGTGGAATCCACAAGACTTTATCTGACAGGGAGGTTGCTACAGCCGTCGTCCGGAATAGTAGTGAATTCTCCACCACGTATCTTATTCGTTTGTTCCGCGAACAGATTCTATTTCGTTTTTCGCTGCCTTCTGCACAGAGTTTAGAGAGTCAGACAGTCCTTTTGGGTGGTAGCGAAGGCTTGGGAATTATGTTCTTCGTATTCCGGGTTCTCAAGAGGAGATAAAAGTTTCGGGCCGCGGACCTCCTAGTTGCTTGAATCCGTGTGACTACAGGCTGAGTCAACCGGATTTGGGCAGAGCTGCGTGCTCTGGCTAATTAAGACAGAACAGAATTTAATAGGCGCTGCCACTACCTCGGTCAAGCCAGTGAAATACTGACACTGGGTGTGGCATCTGACTACGGGGAACTTGTTTGATCTACCCAGGAAAAAGTTCACCTGTTGGTCAGGAGAATTCGATGTGGACGAAGGAACGCTGAAGCAGGAGAGTGTTCTTGGGGGAGCGATGCGGTGCTGTTGTGTACTTTTTGATTCAAGGACGACCTAAGCCTTGAATTTGGAGGGCAATGGAAGCTAATGTGAACTGGGGTGCCAGAATTAAAACACGTAACCGGGTTTCTGGGGTATGATGAGGACGGTGGGTCTAGATTAATTAGGGGCTTAAATTCTCTATGATCCTTAGATGAAAAGAATTTGGTTTGGGGGTGGCCCGGAGGTCTTGACAAATTTAGGGGGGTTCTTTTTCTGGGGTTTCTGGGAATACTCACCTTTCTTTGGAGATAAGGGCTGGTTCTTTTTAAACTTCGCGAATATATGTAGTTTGTGGTTGGAAACATGCAGATCCGCTTCCTCCACGCACTCATTGAACGTAGCGGCTCGCCTGTCCTTGACGAATGCTCGTATCTCTGAGGGCAGGGTACACAACAATTGTTGCTTAAGAATGAAGTCGATGAGAGAGTCGAACTCATTCGCCACTTGTGCTGAATCTAGCCAGAATTGGAAATGTCTTCGCAGGATAAAGCCAAATTGACAGTATGTTTGACCAGGCTGAATTCTAACATGTCTAAATTTCATCCTATACTCTTCGGGATTTAGATTAATGGCGGCCAGTAACTTGGACTTAAGGGTAAAGTAATCCACAGAAGCCTCGGATGGTAACGAGATGAATATATCACGAAGACGGGTATTAGGCAAAGGAAGTAATCTGGCGATTCCCTCTGTTTATATGTCCCAATGATTCACCTCAAAGATTTCCTCGAAGTGTGTCAGGTACGAACACAGATCTTCGTTATCTTTATATGCTGGGAGTTTCATCGTGGGTACCTGCGTAGCTCCCGGCCGGGATCCAACGGAATTGACTTCCACCTGATCCTTGTTCAATGTCCTTTCATGTGCGCGTATTCGTTCTCTCTCTTCTGCTTCGCTCTGTATTCTTTTTTCTTCAACTTCTCTTTCCGCTTACGCCTGTTCTCTCTTTTCCTCCCCGTAAGGGGCGTGGCGATTTTCCTTTCTGGCTGCCGTTCTAACGGGACTCAGCGCCCCGTCCGGCCCCCTGGATGTCTTCTTCCCCTTCCTTCAGACACTTGTGTTTCTCCCCATGTTTCCTCGCTTTTCATACAACCTCTCTCACAACTTTCTCTGGTCAGCCTCTAATTTCACAAGGTAGATGCTGACCTTTTTCTCAGTTAACTCTCCCGGATCGGGGCTGAAGGGGGAGGGAACAATGATCCCTCACCCCTGAGCTCTTCCAGGCCTGTACTCACAGAGCAGGTCACTGTGGGGAGGGGGGGGGGTGATTAGCGTTTGCATCCCGTAAAAAAGGGTTGCCATGCCCAATGATGAAAACTTAGAAAAAACAAAATCTCTCCCCATTTCCTCTTTAAGGACGATGGAGCCGCCCTCAGGCAGCTCCACAGAGAAAATAGAGCTCTCCCTCCTTGTGGTTTCCCATGGGACCCTCCATAACTCTTCAACCGGAGAAGAAGCTTAATCCTCTCCAGTGCCTACGGGTGCAGGGGTCTCCCCCTCGCCCCCTTCCTTGGAGTCACCACGTGACTCGAGCTCAAATCTGGCAGTCCCGCCTTTGCTTTTACAGGGGACTGTCAGAAGGGCCAGCAGGCAGCGCATAACCGGCCGCTACCCGTTGAAGTGGCTCAGGAGGGCAAACCCGCTTAGGGAGGAGGGAAGAAAGGCCCCATCGGCCACTTTCCTCTAAATACTTGCTGGCCCGAATATTCAATCTAGTGGGGCTGAAGGCCTATGCCCCCCCCCTTTCCCTTATGAACATGGACGAGACTGACGTGACATGTGATGTCCTGGGGGGGATAGCCAAATGGAGCCCCCCTTCCCTGAGATAGACATGCTCCCTGACGCAGCCCAGCCTCAGAAGGTGGGGTGTTTCATGGGTGCAGATTCGGGCTCGGCATCAAACACCGAGCCAAAGTCTGCTCGTATGCGGGGCCCTCGACAGAAGGGTCAGGCTTCTAAGAGGGCACAAGGAGGGGTTGGATCTCCTCCTCCCGTCGGTGCCCCCACGATTGCTGGGACCTTTACCATCTCGGGGAAGGGCTTTGCAGAGGCCGGTCCATCTGGCCTGGGGGCTCCTGCTTGGGGAGAGGAGAATCGGATCCATTCCCCGCCCTCCTCTTCTAAAAAGAAAAGAACTAATAAAAAGAAGACAAAAAAGACTCGAGGCTCTTCTCCATCCACGTTGGCCGCGGGGCCGAAAGAGGCCGCTACCATCCTTGAACGCGAACAAGCCAAGATCGGAACGTTCGGCCCTGGTGCTCGCCTGGGCGGGGAATCCCAAAATAAGACCAAAAGTGAGCAGAGCGGAGCCTCGATTACGTCGAGGCCCGTCATTCAGAGATTGCCTGGCGTTTTCGAACCCGCTGTCTTCAAACGCTTAGTTATTTCCTCCACTGATGGCAGCATGTTGGCCAAGGGACACATGATCCATCAGAGGAGAGCTTTAGCTAGTATAATTGTTAGAGAGCCGAAGGTGAGCCGTTTCCCGCACGGAAGCCTTCTGGCGAATGCGGCAGGTCCCTCCGAGGCGGGCAAGATAAGTGATCTTCGGACACTTGATGGCATCCAGTGAGTGTGACGTCGCACTCTACCAGGAACTTTGTGAAAGGAGTAGTTTATGCGAGGGAACTCGTTGACTACTCCAGGACATCACCTACTAGAGGACATCACCTTAGAGCTGGCCGACCATGGGGCGGTCAAGGTCGAACGTAAGATGAGAAAACAGGGAGAGGCCTCGAGACCCACCCCTACACTCTTCGTTACGTTCGACTGTGACAAGCTCCCTGAGTCGGTGCGTGCCGGTTGGTAGCGCTACCGCGTGAAGGCATTCGTACCACTGCCGCGGCGTTGCTATTACTATCAACGCTTCGGCCATACAAATCGTTCTTGTAGACGTGCAAAGTCGGGGTCACGCGAAGTATGTGTAAATTGCTCCAAAGCCGACACGATAAGCCCAAATCGTGTGTGGCCAAGTGTCTCAATTGTGAAGAGCCACACCACGCTTCTTCGTAGCAATGTGGTGCATAACTCCTTGAGAAAGAAATCCTGGCTGTTCAGGCCCAGGATCCTCTCTCATTCCGCGAGGCTAAGGACTTAGTCCTGGCGCGCCCGGCTCTGCCTTGGACGTCTTACGCCTCAATGCTAAGAAAGACACCCTCTGCTCATGGCCAATCCAGGGCAACGAGAACTGCTGTTTCCGTGCCCATTCGGAGCCCTTCTGCAGGTTCTACTCAACCTGGGCGCTCTCCTGGTAAAGCTGGCGGCACAAATGATTCACACACAGCCTCGGCTAAATCCAGGGGTCCCCCTCCTTCACCTCAGTGTGACTGTTTCCCGTAAGGCAAAACGGCCACGTGCCTACAATGAGTCGTTAGGCTCACAGGAGGCAACACCATGACAGGAAGACAGCAATAAAGAAGCTTCGCTTCGTTCGCCCACAACCATTGGCGAGCGGGGGGCTCGTGGACGGTGGATCCTCCAAAAGATAAACCACCGACCCCGATGCTCCGATGCCCCAACGCTCGCCTAAAGTATCGAGGGGGAGGGAAGGAAAGGGGAGGTTGGCGATGCCAACCTCCCCTGATAAGTCATCGAAGGCGTCGGCGCTTTCGGCGCATCATCCGGCCAGCAGCGTCCGGAGTCCCGCCTCTGGGTAGCGTACGGTCATTCCCGTGAGGGTCTTCTGTTCGAAGAGTTAGGCCTGGATGGCATATTTATTGAATGGAATTGCAGCAGACTCCGGGTAACTGGGAGAACTGCGGAGGCTCGTCTCGTCCCGTTCCCAGTTAGGTATTTTTCTGCAGGAGACCATTCTAGGCGCGTGCCCCCTACCCACCCTCCCGGAGTATAAGGGTTTTTTGACCCCACCAACACGGGATGGGGGCCGGGCTACGGGATGCGCGGTTTACACTCGGCATGATGTGTCCATTCTTTTTTTCACTTTAGATACCTCCTTTCAGGCAGTAAATGTGCAGCTTCACCTGGATAAGAGGTATACTATCTTTTCTGCGTACATTCCACCGTCAGCTGACTTCAACGCGGGGGACTTCGGCCGCGTAGTGGCACGGTTTACGAGGCCCTTTCTCTTGCTTGGAGATCTGAACGGCAGATCGCCCTCTCTGGAGAGACAACTCAATAAATCCCAGGGGACAAGTCCTTGCCGATCTGATCGAAAACTTGAGATATGTGTCCTAAATGTGGATGAGTTTACGCATCACCGCACGAGAAACGATTCATTTTGTTGCATTGATATATCTCTGTGCTCTCCGAATGAAGAGGCTGATTTTGATGGGGGAAGGTCGATGACCTCTATGGTAGGGATCACTTTCCCATTCAACTATCATTTTCTAAACAGCTGCTGCCTGAGAGCACACCTCCCTGGTGCTTGGCGTGGGCGCGGTGGTCTGCATTTCAGGAAATGACTGAATTCTCTTTCTCAGTCGACGAGTTTAGATCGGTAGATGGTGCCGTTGAGTTCTTCTCCGGCAACCTCATCGCCGCTGGCCTGACTTCTATTCACAGAAAGTCTGGCTGTTTTGCACGCCAACCACTTCCTTGGTGGTCGGCCGAGTGTGAGACGGCCATCAAAGAGAAATTTATGTCTACATGCGATATAAGCGCCGCCCGAACGATTTCACTGTCAGTGAATTCCAACTGGCTAGATTTAGGTTCCGGTATATTTCGAAGCACGCCCGCCGCTCTTCTTGGCGGACATACGTGTCTTTACTTAACTGGAAAGACCCCTCTAGTAGAGGTGTGGAAAGGTGTGGAAGCGAGTCAAAAGGAATCGGGGCAAGTTCTCGCAGGACCCTCCTCCCGTTCTCCAGGAGAATGGGACCGCAATCTCGGACCCATATCCGTGGCGGAATCCTTCGCGACCGCTTTCTCCGCATTTTCTAACCGGGATGCTGCTCCGCCAGCATTCAATGCATGTTGTGATGTTGCGGAAAGCCGCCGATTGGATTTTCCCTTCAGCGACGGAGAATCATTCAACGACACGTTTACTGTGAGCTAGTTGCGTTCCGCTCTCGCTTCATGCGCGGACAACGCCCGTTGTCCGGGCGATGTCCGTACACCATGCTTCGACAACTTGTTTAGCGAGGCATGGTCTTTCTGTTAGCTTTGTTCTACAGGATCTGGGCAGAGGGTCTCCTTGCAAACTCCTGGCGAATTGCTAGTGTGCTAGCTTTTGCAAACCAGGGAGAGATCATTCTACCCCGGCCGGTTTACGCCCAATTTCTCTAACCCCCTACGTGTGCAGGTTGATGGAGAAATTAGTAAATGTTAATGTGAAGGAATTCCACGTAGAATCTCTTGTCCAGCACGGAACTTTCATGCGCTGTAGAAAGCTCTGTTAGGCTTAAATTGGTAAGCCTAACCCCCTCCCCCTTCCACAAGCGGTAGCCTCGAACTGCGTCCACCACAATTCACCTTAACACGGGCTAGAATAGCCTCGGCAAGAAGATTCGAGGCCATTCGAGAGTAGAGCTGTTTCCCACTAACGAGCAATATATATATATATATATATATATATATATATATATATATATGTGTGTGTGTGTGTGTCTGAGGCTGTATTTTTGTACATGCCTCTTTAAATAACTTTGAGCTTTGCCATTGTCCATAATTTACCTGACCTCATTGCACTCTTTCTCGCTACTCAGCCCGTCTAAACTAGTGGTGTTCCGTCCCTTCGTCGGTTCGCCTGTAAGTTATTAGTCCCTCCCCCATAGATATAATATGGTATTGATGTAATATAATGTTATACCACAACATATATATTTATTAATATACATATTATATAATTTTGGTGTAAAGTGTGTTTGAGGTTTTTACGAACCCGTGTCATTTTAATTTCGACATTAGAAGTTCTCTTGTTATTCACTTACATCCCTTTTATTTTAATTTTTGTATTGTGATGGCAGAAGGCAAGTTCAAGTTAATTGAAGAGCAGTAGAACGTTATCTATTTAGATTTTGTGTTGGATCCCAGGTAATTAATTTTTGGGGGGTTTAATTTTGGAGACTCTACTGGTTATTAATCCAAAATAGTTCAGAGCTTTGGTGTCCTAATTCCGGTAGGACTATTTTATTTTTTTCCCCGCTTAGAAACAGCAGAGGTAGGTAGCTGTATCATAATTTTTGTGTGTGTGTGTGAACAAGGACTTCACGAATATTCAAGTATTCGTTTCGCGGGGGTAGTGTCCTAGATCATTCGCGTGTCAGTGTTCCCTCAGTTAACCGCGTAACAATGTCATCCTTGGAAAAATTTAAGAGTCAGGAAGAAATGTTAGGTCTTTCAGGAAAAGACCTGCTAAATTACGTACAGGAAGAAGAGATGAACCAACGGGCAGAGCGAAGGGAGATGGAGATGGAGAAGAACAAAATGGAGATGGAGGAGAACAAACTGAAGATGGAGATGAAAGAACGTGAACAAATTAGGCAAGCATGAGCTGGAAATGAGCCGAAATCAAATGGATTCTCAGTCCATCGAATCCCGGGCTGAAATTCCGCAAACTTCTTTAGTCCATCTTCCCGCTTTTAATGATGGAGAGGACATTGAGTCATTTTTTACCCATTTTGAGAAAATCTTTCAGATCAATAGATGGGATCCCGAAAATGATGGCGTCGCTCGCTTACTCCCCCTCCTAACTGCCAAGTTAAAGGATATATCTTCGTATCCCTTCCCCCGGAAGCAACTTTGGACTATTCCACGTTAAAGTCCGAATTGCTAGCCGCTGTCCATATGAATATCGAATTCTACCGCTCCTGATTCCGCCAGGAAAGGATCCGCCCTGGCCAAACATTTCGACAACACGGGTACATCCTCCAAAGAAACCTTCAGTGTTGGCTGGATGCGTGCAAAATTCCCCAAGTCTACGAGTCCCTTCTGGACTTCTTCCTTAGGGATCAGCTTTTAGCTGCCGTGGCTCCCGAAATTCACGCCTTCAACAAGGCTAAACGTTGCGTCACTTTCAAGGAGTGCTTGGAAGAGGCCGATGTCTACGCGGGTAATCACGATTTATACCCTAAGGATGTTAAAAATGCTCCCCAATCGCCCCCAAAACTAAATTTTATGGCCCTAAGACACCCCCCCTAAATTGGTTCCAAGATTTACCAAAGTTCCTAGTCCCTCGAAGCCAAGAAACTTCAATCCATCTGAACACCGAGACGTTAAGCCCCTATTTTCTTCTCCCCAGGTTGTGCCGTACCAAAAGAACCCGATAGTCTGCTACACCTGCGGAGTTCCCGGCCATTACCGCACGAACTGTCCTCAAAACTCACGATTCGCAAACTCTCAGTCCCACCAAGTGCACCAAATCTGGGCCGCCCCTGATCCTCTTCCGTCGCCTCAGGAGACTCCCGATCCTCCCTCGCCCGCCAAAGACCCAGTCCATCAGGTAAACTTTCTTTTTAATGAGAACAACCCTGGTGGATTGAAGTTATAGAACGGAACTGTGAACGGTCGCCGAGTATCCACCCTCATCCGTGACACCGGGTGCACCTGTATTATAGTGTCTGAGGACCTACTTTCCCCTGTTGGGCCCGACTAAAAGAAGGAGTGCGCAACTCCCCCCCCCCTTCTTTGGAAGAAAACTAAAGCACTCGAGCGTGAGTCCACCTGTGGTAACAAACGAGTGTCGTATCCAGTGAAGAAGGACTTATTGAAAGGTATAAGACCTACTTTGACCTTAAGTCACGGGAACGAAAATTCAAGCCTGGTGCGGAGGTGCTGGTGCTACTTCCTACGGGAAGCATCAAACTCCTTAGCCAGTGGAAGGGACCCTACCCCATCTTCGAGGCTAGAGGACCCGTGGATTACCTCATCCATACTCCGGCGGGAGCGAATGTTTTCCACGTGAATTGTATATATATTATCTCATTAATGTTCCTAATTATGATATTTTTTTGGTCCACTAAATTGTTTAGTCTTTATTCCCATATTTATTCCTCCATTTAATTGTATCGTTTTTTGATTCCACTGAAATGTCGCCAATGTTCTCCTGTGATTTTTTATGGTTTAAAATTGTACTAGTTAAATTCTCTAGAATTGACCTGTTTAAGGCTTATGCCCGTAAATTCCACGCTGAGCTCAGATTTACGTTTTTTTGTGTGTGTACACCTGTCGTAGCAGGTCAGAATTTCCCTAGACCATAGATAATTCGAGTTTGATGGGGGGAGATGATCCTTTCCTACGCAACTGCTCTGCAAAGCATCATCTTTCAGTTTGGAGATGTGTGAGGTAATTCCACGTGGAATCTCTTGTCCAGCACGGAACTTCCATGAGCTGTAGAAGGCTCTGCTAGGCTTAAATTGGTAAGCCTACCCCCCCCCCCCCCTCCCTGCCCCTTCCCATTCCACGAGCGGTAGCTTCGAACCGCGTCCACCACGATTCAACTTTGCCCGTAAATTCCCCGCTGAGCTCAGATTTACGTTTTTTTGTGTGTGTACACCTGTCGTAGCAGGTCAGAATTTCCCTAGACCCTAGATAATTCGAGTTTGATGGGGGGAGATGATCTTTTCCTACGCAACTGCTCTGCAAAGCATCATCTTTCAGTTTGGAGGTGTGTGAGGTAATTCCACGTGGAATCTCTTGTCCAGCACGGAACTTCCATGAGCTGTAGAAGGCTCTGCTAGGCTTAAATTGGTAAGCCTACCCCCCCTCCCTGCCCCTTCCCATTCCACGAGCGGTAGCTTCGAACCGCGTCCACCACGATTCAACTTTACACGGGATAGAATAGCCTCGGCAAGAAGATTTGAGGCTATTCGAGAGTAGGGTTGTTTCCCACTAACCCCCCCCCCTCCCCCGCAGGGACAGCCTCAGACACATGTATATTGCTCGTTTCCGATGAAACCGACACAGAGTTGAGAAGTTTCGCCCGGACCCAAGAAGATTCCCCCTAGTTCCAAGTCAGGTGCTAACAACAAAGCAAAGTGACAGCTGAACTATTTGTGTGTTGGAATTAGCCCCAGCCAGTGAGGTAATTCCAGTTAACGATCGCCACCGAGTGATTTTTCCGACTTCTCTCATCAACTCCTGTCGAAGCCCTCCTCGTTCGCCCCTTGTTTTCGCGGGGCCAAAATACTATCCCCTTGACTGGAAGTTACCGCCCCCCCCCCTTTTTTGGAGAACCGTCATCACTTTAACATCCCGCTCAGAAGTTCTGAGTGGCCTCACCTCACGTGCAGAAGACATGCGTAAGCCAACCCCTCTCCCCTTTCAGTAACTGAATTGAGTTAATTCCCCCCCCCCCCATTTGAATAGTCTCCTCCTGTAATACCTTAAGTTTTAACTTCATAGTCTGATATATAACTACAATATATAACTACTGATGTAATTTTGCCCATTAATTCTCTGAGGTAATTTGGCCCATCAATTCTCTCATTATTTTTATTTAAATAAAATTCTATTTTTGTAAATGCCTCTTTAAATAACCTTGAGCTTTTCCATTGTCCATAATTTACCTGACCTCGTTGCAATATTTCTCGCTACTCAGCCCGTCTAAACTAGTGGTGTTCCGTCCCTTCGTCGGTTCGCCTGTAAGTTATTGGTCCCTCCCCCATAGATATAATATGGTATTGATGTAATATAATGTCATACCACGACAGTTAGATTAGCATTTTTTTCTGAACAGCGGAGGCTATGTGTGTTCTGCGCAATGCGGCTTCTGCAAGTTCCATTCCACGTCGAATGCTCTACTTCAATGGAAAATGTTGTCTGCGAGGCCTTTCTTCGTAGACAGCACTTCGCCACGGTGTTTTTCGATCTGGAAAAGAGAAGGCTTATTATACCGCATGGCGATACGGTATCCTGGAGACCCTCCACACGATTGGGGCGAGGGGACGCCTCCCGATCTTTATATCTGAATTTTTACGAAATTTCCGATTCCTTGTACAGGTCAGGGGGAGCCCTCTCCGGCCATGCGCATCAATGGCATAACCTCGGTCCTGCCAGAAGATGTTCTGGCTATGCTCTACGTGGACGACTTTGCGATCTCCTTTGGCGCGGCCCAGGTCGGGGGGAGCCCTCTCCGGCCATGCGCATCAACGGCATAACCTCGGTGCTGCCAGAAGATGTTCTTGCTATGCTCTACGTGGACGACTTTACGATCTCGTTTGGCGCGGCCCAGATGCCAACTATGGAGCGTCGACTCCAACAGGCATTGAACCATGTCTCTCGCTATGCCAAAGCGCACGGGTTTTGGTTTTCTTTAGCCAAGACTAAGCTGGTGCACTTCTGCCGCCATCCATGGCTCCACCCCGACCCAGATTTGTTTCTTAATGGGGTGCGTCTGGAAGGGGTTGAATCGCACCGTTCCCCGGGTCTTGTATTTGGCCGATGCCTCACCTGGGAGGCTCATATTCCCAGCCATAGGGTCTATTGTACCCACGCTATGGATATTCTTCGTTCCGTGACGTTCAGTGCTTGGAGCGCTGATAGGGCTACTGCCTTACTGTTTTATCGATCGTTTGTCCATTCTAAGCTCAACTACGGATGTGAGTTTTATGCCTTTATCCACAGCCAAACGTTTATTGCAGGAGGTGGACTCGATCCACCACACCGGCTTTCGCCTTGCGACTGGTGCCTTCCGCACTTCCCCCATTGAGAGCCTGTTGGTCGATGCTGAGGAGATGCCACTCGCTCTGCGCCGCGTTCAGTGCATCACTCGCCTGTACGCGCGAGCCCGGTGCCTCCCTCAGTTGTCAATAGCTGTCACTGCTTCCTCAGCTGATCTCGACGGTTCCTATGCCGCCGAGAGACGCCAGTCATACCCTAAGCCATTTGGGTTTAGGGCCAGGAAACTCCTGCGAAAGCTAGATATAGTTCTCGGGCCTGTGGCGCCCCTGGTTCTGCCCAGGACTCCACCTTGGAGGGTACCACATTTGGCTATTTGTCACCACGCCTCCGCTCCCAAAGCTTGTACAGCGCTGGGAGTATTACGTTCGACCTTTTTGGAGCACACCTCGTGTCACGCTGGAACCGTGCCAGTGTATACGGATGGCTCCAATTCCGAAGAGGGGATCGGCTTTCACGCCGTTTTCCCTCTGTTTGAAGTCAGCGGGGCTCTACCGAGTGCTGCGTCTGTCTTCACGGCTGAGTTGGTGGCAATACACCATTCGGTGCGGGAGATTACGTGACTTACCCGGTTCGGAGACCGGATCGTGATTTATAGCGTCTCACAAAGCACCTTGAATTCTCTTGAGGCATTGGAATATCTGCACCCTCCGGTTCGCGATATCGGTGATGCCACGGTTTTAGTGAGCCTGGTGGATGTCGAGATTATCTTCTGCTTGGTTCCTGGACATGTAGGAATTGCGGGGAATGAGCACGCCGACGAGGGTGTCAAAGAGTCCGCTAGGACCGGGCGACCGGACTAGCATTTAGCTCTTTCAAACACAGACTACATGGCAGGAATACTGGCAGTTCTTCGAACTGCTTGGCAAAAAAAGATGGGAGACGGTGCAAGAGAACTTAAGGTTGCGTGTCATTGCGCCGCGACTGTTCCCATGGACCTATTCCCCAATGCTGCGACGGCTTTAGGTCGCTTTCTGTCGTCTCTGAATCGGGCACACTCGTGTGACGCATCGCCATTTGATGGAGCGCTCGCCTGCGCCCTATTGTGACGACTGCGTCATCCCCCGGACTGTTTGGCACATTCTTGTCAAATGTCCTAGTCTGGGTGATCTTCGCGCACGTTGCTTGTCCCGGTACCGGGATGGGCGGGGTCGCTATCGCTTGTCCCTTGTACTCGAGTTCCTTTTTTCCTGATGGGTCTAGCTATGACTTGGATCATCGACGGATGATTTCATGTTTGTCGATATTCCATAAATACTACTTCAGTATGGAATTGCCACTGTCATTTTTAATTCCTTAGCCCTGCCTCTGGCTAGAGCAACAAGATTTGCGGATGGATATCCACATGCACTATGCATTCCCCGCTGCCGCACTTCTCAGTTTCAGCGTTACTTTTTGGTAAGTACGTTAAACCAGTGGAATGATCTTCCTGCAGAGGTTATGCAGGAAGATCTTAATATCTTCAGACGAGGTTGCAATGCTAGATTAAAAGTAGGTGCTACTGCCTCATAATTTTAATATTAATTTGATTTTAATCATTTTTAACTTATTTGCCTATTTATTTACACATTTCAATTTCTTTCTTCTAGCATTCATTCTTTCTTACTTGACATATGGACACTGTGTTCTGTGGGAGCTTGTTTTCAAGTTCATAGCCGCCAGGCTTTTCCCACACGAATTTTATGTTCATTACAGTCGATCCCCCATATTCGCGAGGGATAGGGACCACGAACCCCCGAGAATATTGAAAAACCGCGGATAGTTGACGCTACCCCCAAAACACCTCCAACCCTTCCCAACATCGTAATACGCTCCCCATATTAATTCAAGAAGTTATGTATTGTCACGTTCATACACATACAGTACGAAATAAAGTATCAGAACACATTAAATTATTTTATTGTATAATGTTTACTCACCTGGAGATAGTTTTGTTTTGATTGAAGAATGATGATTGATGACTGGTGATTGTAGATGATGTTGCCTGTGCAGTTCAATGATGACGATGACGATGATGATGATATAACTGCACAGGAAAGCTGAGGAGATTCTAATTATCCTCAGACTCCTGCTCAGTAAACACCGGAGGAGAAGGAGGAGGAGGAGGAGGAGGGGTTAAGTTTCTGGAGAGGTGGAGGGCGTAGTTTCTGGTGTGGTTAGGGGTTCAGGCTTTTTACTTAGGTTGAAGAACACTGTAATGTGAAATTGAGATCGTTGCTTTTTCATCTTCTTTAGCATGTCCCAGTAAGGGCCCATAGCAAGATTGAGTCTATTTTGTGCCTTCATGGAATGAACCATGTGAGGGTCCTATGATTCCAAATCTGCCTGAATACTTTTAATTCTTCTCTGAAGATCGGCTAGCCTCTCTAACGTAAGCCCAACTTCAGCTTGAACTTCCTCATCTTCTTCTTCTTTGTCAGATTCGTCCGTATTTATTCTGGTTAATTCAACCAAGTCATCATCGTTTAATTGGGCAGAGTGTTCATTTATGAGGGTTTCTTCTCATCCTCTGTTACATCATCGAAACCTTCGCCACTAAGTTGCTTAGCTAATTAAACAGACGTGGTAACTGCCGCAGTTCTGATCTCTTCAAAAGATAAACCCTTGTGATCGTTTGCAACCTCAGGCCACAGCTTCTCCCAACAAGCATTAATGGTCTGGGGTTTCACTTCCTCTACGGCTAGTTTTATTATTTGAATGCAAATAGCGATGGTAAAAGTGCGCGAGTAATCCTTCAAGTTGAATTTTTCATCTCTATCCATTGACATCACCAGTTGTTGTAGAGAATTCCTTGTGTAGATGGCCTTAAATGCCCTTATGACGCCTTGGTCCATTGGTTGAATTAGGGACGTTTTATTAGGTGGTAAAAATTCTATTTGGAGACCTTTACAATGAAAATCAAAATGATGCCCACCAGCATTGTCCATTAAAAGAAGGACTTTGAAAGGAAGGCCTTTGTTAAGCAAATATTCTTTAGCTACAGGACTAAAACAATGGTAAAGCCAGTCTTCAGTGAGGATTTTTGTGACCTAGGCCTTTTTATTTGCCAGCCAATAAACTGGCAACGTATTTTTGCTCTTATTTTTGAAGGCCTTAGGGTTGTTGAACCTTTAAATTAGGCCTGGTTTTATTATGAAGCCAACAGCATTGGTACGCATAATAAGAGTTAATTGATCCTTCATTGCTTTAATTCCAGATGCCTTAGCCTCTTCAATCATCAAATAAATTCTTTGGAGCATTTTTTTTCCAAAAAAAGACCAGTTTCGTCCATGTTAAACACTTGTTCTGGCTTATAGCCCTTCTCCCTAATCATTTCCCGCAGTTGTTCGGGGTATGATGAAGCTGCCTTATGGTCTGAAGATGCAGCTTCGTCATGCAACGATACAGACCTAAGTTGAAACCTTTTTTGAAATCTTTCAAACCAGTCCTTACTGGCTTGAAATTCACATGAACGATGGCCTTCAGACGTTGATGATTGGGGATTGTCACAATGTTCAGGATTCGATTCCTGTTCATCCATTGTTTTATAGAGCTGCCTTGCCTTTTCACGAATGATATTAGTATCCAAAGGAACACCGTTTTTACGAGCGTCAGAAATCCAAATAATTAAAGCACACTCCATCCTAACAAGAACCTTATCACACACTGATTTGCTAGTCTTCATCCCTTGTTTTACACTCACTGACACTCTCTCTCTCTCTAATAGCCTATTCACAGCTTGAAATTAATTGAATTGTGCTTTCGTTCACGCCAAACTCTCGAGCAACTTCGGCCTTTTTCTTGCCTTCTTTTAACCTATCTAACACTTTTGCCTTCTCCTCCAAACTCATAACTTTCTTGGCACGCTTAGGCATGTCTTTAGCAACACTAGACAATGCAGAGCGCTTAGGCATTGTTAATATTAAGGTGCAAAAAGCAAGAATTATTCAGGGTGTAAAACAATTGAAAAACAAGAAATAAAACACGCAAAATTACGACAAATACACAAATCACCGCTCAAACACGTGGGACACAAGCGTACTGAATGGATACCGGGAAATCGGTACATATACTATACATACTAGAGTCAAGCGAGTGAGATCTGAACGATGATTGGCTGGAATCGTCCCGTCTCAGCCAACCAACACTTACGTTTTACGACTATGTACGTAGGTTTCCGCGGATGTCTGGAAATGGCACAAATTTTTAATTTTAAGGCCCTCCTTCAAAAGTTTTCCGTGATAGTTGAAGGCGCAGATGACAACCTGCGAATAGCCGAAGGTCAACTGTATCTCAAATAATAATAAGTTCGTGCACACCAATCTGTGGACTTTTGACTTTTTGGAGGAGGCCAGCCTTCTCCCTCTTATTTAATGTTTGACTCTGGATCGGGTGCTTCTTCGCCGAAGGAGGGCTGGCCTTCCCCCGTAGACGGAGCTCGCTTTATATTTTTTCAATTTGTTTGTTTTTCTTTCTTTTATTAGGCTTTTAATATAGCCTAGATTTAGGTTAGGATGATTACGGCGACTTGCGCCCTAGAAGGCAATCGCCAGATGAGATATTTGAAAAAGAAATCTCTCTTTTCCTCTCTTTCCGTCCTTTCTTGTTCCTGGACATAGGCAATTAGTTCTTTGCCTGCTAGTCCAAGAGTTTGGCCTTGTTCGTAGGTTAGTTTAGGTTAGGTTAGGTAGGTTAGGTTAGGTTAGGTTACTAGATTAGGTACTATGGATTGCCGGATGTCGCTGGAGACTTATCTCTCGCTTTGAAGTGTTGTGGCCGGGGGTCGAAATTTCGTCGTAGAGGGGGCTGATTCTTCAACGTAATTAAAGAACGGGAGCTCGTTGTGGCTGGGTTCTTCTCCTCTCACTCGTACGGAGCTTGAGATGTGAGAGTCACTCGAGTGTGAGCGGCTTTGCTTTTCTTCAGTCAGACTTCGCAGTCTGTAAAGGATTCTTCAGTATGGCACCGATATAAAGCTTGACTATTAAGGTTAATACGGCCCGGAAAGGGCGGATCGATTTTCTCAATCTGATCCTATCGTTTCTCACGGAAATAGTCTTGTATGGCTGAAGGATCGATCTTCACGAACTAAACCTTCTTCTGGCGTATCGACTTCTAATCTTCTTGTCGGGCTGAAGGATCGATCTTCACGAAATAAACCTTCTTCTGGCGTATCGACTTCTAATCTTCTTGTCTGGTTGAAGGATTGATCTTCACGAACTAATCCTTCTATGGCGTATCGACTTCTAATCTTCTTGTCTGGCTGAAGGATCGATCTTCACGAACTAATCCTTCTCTGGCGTATCGACTTCTAATCACGTCTCTTTCTTTGCGGGGCTTATTTATAGGCGGATTGCCGCCCCATCTAAAGGGGGAAGTGACCAGGCCACAGAGGCAACGGGGGGGGGGGGGAGAAGGCACGCGAATGGTGAGTTAGCATCTGGGGAGAGCGAGAATTGCTGAGGTGGCACTGGGGTGCCCAAGTCAGCTCGCTAATTAGAGGCTCGCAACCGCACCGGTACTTGGCGTGACCTTTGACTCGCACCGCTTTTTTTTCATAACCACGGGTTTATGGGTCTCGTAGGTAATTGGATCGTTAGAGCGTCATTTAAGGACTTTATGTGGTCGCCTTAAAACAGATGTTAGCTCCAACTTCCCAAAGCTGCGGGGAGATCAAACAGGGTGAGCAGTTATGCTTATTCGCCGGCTACCTTTCCCACGCTTCTCCTCATGAGGGAGGGGGGCTTTAATGTACCTATACTCCTCCAGGATGCTTAATGTCGCTATTTCTCTACATTTACCTCCCTCTTAAAGAAATTAACGAGGGGAGGGTTTATTAGAATCCGATGCTTACAATAATATACTGGTAACTTACGGAACATTATATTATACAATAAATTCTAGTTCACTCGGGAATGCCTCGATAACATTTCCCCTGACCTTACATTAATTTCTATATTTCTGAGCCAACTTAGGATCTTCTTACCTACCACTAGGGGGTTACTCGCCCCTACTTAATTACAATTCTACTGATTTACACTTAACTTTGCTATAATACAATAGTGGGGCTGCTCCTTAATCGTCGACAGGGTTCCGACTTAACGAGTCGGCCATACAAATGTTGGACCCTTTTATATAGTGAATGGAGTACTGGTACTCCATCAAGAGTAAACTCCATCTCAGGAGTCTTCCATTCTTACTCTTATTTTTACTTAAGTATGACAACGGTTTATGGTCGCATTCCAACTTAAACTCGCGCCCTATTAGATAATATTTGAATTTACCTATGGACCATATTATGGCCAAAGCTTCGATTTCGATTGTAGCGTAGGCTTTTTCTCTACTCAAAAGTTTCCTACTGACATAAGCTATGGGATAGGCTGTTTCGTCGTCTTCGTATTGAAGCAATACTCCGCTTAACCCGTTTGGACTAGCGTCCGTGCGAATGCCGAAGATCTTGTTGGGATTTGGTAAGCGAAGAATGGGCGCAGTTACGAGTTTTCCTTTTAGAACCTCCAACTGAGTTATTACATTGGGGTTCCACGTGACAGGGTCTGACGCTGTCTTTTTTAACAAATCATTCAGTGGGGCCGCAATGGAAGCGAAGTGGGGCACAAAACGCCTATAGAACGAGGCGGCTCCCATAAACGATCGGAGTTGTTTCTTTGTTTTCGGCCGGGGCATCTTGACTATGGCGTCCACTTTTTTCTCGCTGGGTAGTCAAGTGTTTTGGTCCTATTTTGAATCCCAGGTAGTCAATGGATTCGTAGGCAAAATAACACTTGGTCGGCCCGGCGGTTAGACCTTGCTCCTTCAATTTCTCCAGCAATGAGCGTAAGGCGTGTAAGTGTGACTCCCATGTACGGGTAGCTACGTACACGTTGTCGAAGTAAAACGACACGTCACTTAGGCCAGCGATAATTCACCTCATCATCCTATTATAATTGCTACCGGCTGTAAGTAGTCCGAAGGGTAGCCTGGAAAACTGTAATAGACCTCTCTCAGTCGCAAAAGCCGTCAGTTTTTTGGACTCCTTAGCGAGAGGTATTTGATAG
Source organism: Ceratothoa steindachneri (assembly GCA_963969495.1). NCBI lineage: Eukaryota > Metazoa > Arthropoda > Malacostraca > Isopoda > Cymothoidae > Ceratothoa > Ceratothoa steindachneri. The sequence continues at coordinate 252,059,331 of OZ018318.1, forward strand.
TACGCTTTACACAAATCCAATTCGGTGATGAATTTAGCGTCTTCAAATAAATGGAGATTTTGATCTATTAGCGGGATGAGCTCGGCGTCGAAAACGGTCACTGAATTCAATTTTCGGAAGTCCACGCACATCCGAGATGATTGATCAGGTTTCTTAACTATTACTATGGGGGAGGAATAATCGGACTCTGATGGCTCTAAAATTCCCAATTTTAATAAATTCCGGACTTCCTTATTGATGGCTTCTCGTAGGTGGATCGGTAAAGGATATGGTTTGCTTCGCACCACTGAATTAGTTTTTAGTTTTATTTCATGGATGAAATCCTTGGCACATCCGGGGGTTTCAGAAATGACTTCTGGGAATTCCATGAGCAAGTTCAACATTTCCGCTTTCTGTTGAATCTCTAAGTGGGGATTTATCTTTAAATCCACCCGAGGGTCTTCTGTGGAAGTTCGTATTCCTCGTCTCGTTCCACACACACGGTGTGTATGACTTGCAGGGGCGTACCCGGGTAAACGGCATCCATCGGTTCTTCTTCGTCTAGAAGGGAAATATTCTTTATGCACGCGCGGCGGTGAAATTTTTTTAGCATGTTTATGTGATAGGTTCTTCGCCCTGTTGGGGTGTCTATCAAGTAATCGACTGGACCCCGTGCCTCGATTAATTCAAACGGTCCCTTCCACTGGGCCCATAACTTATTATTTTCGGTCGGGAGTAATAATAAGACTTCATCTCCTGCCTTTAATTTTCGCACCTTTGCTTTCATATCGAAGTAGTCCCGGTATTTAGCTAAAATTTTCTCGGCGTTCTCTCGAGCTAACCAGAGCAGTGTTCTAGGTGCTCGCGCATATCCATCACGTAGGCGTAAGACGATTTGATTTCTTGGTCGAGATTTGCGTTGGAAAGTAATTCCTTAAGAATACTCATAGGACCTCGCACATTTCTCCCGTATAATAGCTCAAAGGGCGAGAATCCCAACGTCCGATGAGGTATTTCTCGGCAGGCGAAAAGGGCTGCAGGCAGGTATCTGTGCCACTGTGTAGGGTTGTTCTGACACAACTTCTTCAATATATTTTTGAGAGTCCCGTTTAATTTCTCGCAGATTCCGTTAGTGGATGGATGAAATGGACTCGTAAAAATTGGCTTGACTAGCAGTAGTTTATTAAAATACTCCATCAATTCTGAGGTGAATTGGCGCCCTCTATCCGATAGAATTTCTTTAGGCAGGCCTACTCGTGCAAATATTGAAATTAATGCTCCCGCGCAGGAAATAGTGTCAATCTTATGTAGTGCCACGGCATCTGGGAACCGGGTGGCACAATCCACTAGGGTAAGGATGTAGGAGTGTCCTCCACTTGAAGGGGGGGGAATTGGTCCCACTAAATCAATAGCCACTGGAAAGAATGGGTCGGTTATAACGGGCATCTTTTGTAAGGGTGTGGGAGGTACCCGTCCTCTGGATGGATCCATCTGACACACGTCGCATGATCGGCAATAGGCCACAATTTCCCTGGCGGCCTGGGGCCAATAAAAGTGTCGGAATATCTGCTGCGCCGTTTTGTTGTGCCCAAAGTGTCTGGCTAATATTCCATCATGCGCGGTATTCAAAATTCTGTGCGTGTATTCTTGAGGTACACACAGTGATTTCTTGTTCTCCTTATCCTCCTCGCTAAAAGTACGGTAGAGAAGTGAGTCTTCTACGATATACTGGATAGGCTTCTTTCCTTTCATTTGGAGAGTTTTACCTTTAATAGCTTTCTCCCATAGAGGTTTAAGAGTGGAGCATTCCTTCTGATCAATGGCGAAGGAAGTCAATTTGAACCCATTGTCTTCGAGGGTAATCCTCGGGGTCAACTTAGCAGGTTGTTCTTTCCTCTGGGCTTCTTGTGCCCGGGTGACTACTTGTTGGGCCACTTCTTGCTGGGGAATTAGGGGGTTTTGTCCAATTAGTACTGCGCAGAACTTAACCGGGGCTACTATCACGTCCGTCCAACCGGTGAAATATCTGCGTTATATATGACATCTCACGACGGGGAATCGATTGTCGTGTCCTAAAAAGTCGTGGACGATTGAGAATTTCTTATGGTTAGGGTTTACTGGGGGCAGCAATTTGTCGGATACCACTATGCACGTACATCCGGTGTCTCTGACTAAAGTGGATACTCGGCACCCATTAACAGTGCCCTCTTCAAATTGTAGGCTGCCTGGCGAACTTTTGTTGAATAGAAAGTTTACCTGTTGCTGGGGCCCTTCGGATGTGGGCGCGGGGACGTAGGACGAATCAACTTGTCCTGCTGGGATCGCGGCAGTCAAGTTTTGCACCTGTTGTCTCGAAGTCTCCCTCAGTCCTGAGTTCTGTGGGCACTGGAAACTAAGGGGACCTATTATCCCGCAGGTATAGCAAGTGACGGGCTTCCTGGGATACGTGCCGGTATTAGGGTATGATCCTTGTGGAATCCTAACTTGTTTTTTTATTTTTTTTTCCTCTAAAATTTGGCTTATAAGTTCTTTTTGCTGCTGAGAACTTAAAGGGCACCTTCTGCAAATGCCTGGGTGGCGGCCCATTTTTCTTTGGGAATGGAGCCTTCTCTTTCTTCCCTCGGATATAAACGATGATTTACCGCGTGGAGGTCAGCCTCGTTCAGACACTCGTTGAAGGTAGAAGCTTGTCGGTCCTTAACGAATGCACGGATTTCCTGGGGTAGTATACTTAGTAACTGATCTCTAAGCATGAAGTCGACGACCACAGCGACTTCGTTCTCTACCTCTTCTGACTCCATCCAAAACTGTAGGCTTCTACGAAGATCAAAGCCAAAATGTTTGTATGTTTGTCCAGGTCTTATACGAGCCTGCCTGAACTTCATCCTATATTCTTCCGGGTTAAGGTTTGTTGCTGAGAGAAGTTCGGCTTTGAGAGTGGAATAGTTCACAGTCGCTTCTGAGGGTAAAGATACGAATATCTCTCTCATCCTACGATTGAGTTGCGGTAACAGTCTGGCGACCCTATCTTCTTCTAAATCCCAATTATTGACTTCAAATATTTTCTCAAAATGGGAGAGATATGAGCATAAATCTTCTTCGTCCCTGTACTCCGGGAGTTTCATGCTGGCCGCTGGTGACCCTCCTGTTCTGGATGACACTGACTGCACCTCTAACTGGTCTTTGCTAAGAGCTCTTTCGTGGGCCCTTATCTTCTCTCTTTCATCAGCTTCCATTTTCGTCTTTTCTCTTCTTTCTTCTCTTTCGTTTCTCTCTTTCTCCTGAATAAACGAGCTCAGATCGGTTCCTTCCAGTCCGAGGCTTTGACCTTGCTTCCAATAAAGGTCAAACGCTGCCATCGCGCTTATGTCAGTCATCTACCTTGTTTTTAATCAAGCCTGACCTATTCCACCACCGAAACTTACCACTTGGCCTAACAATTACCTTTAGATTGTATCCACCTCTAACTTTACATATTTTCCTCTCGTCAAATATTCTATTATTCCTGGTATCCCTTTTACGTGTTAGCTCTTCCTTAAATATAACGAACCAACAGTTAACACATTTCTATCTTTGGCATCGCGATCTTTCGCACGGATACAATGACAAAAAATAAACAAATAGGCTTCCCGTAAACATACCAATTGCTGATTAGTATTTTTATCGTGACTCTATTCGATTAGCGTTAAACATTAAATTAACGTACTCTCGTCTACAAGCACATATGACCTAGGTTCAAGAACAATGGTTTCTACTCCCCTTTAAAACGTGAGACGTACTAAACTTCTACTATCGCAATATTAATATAAATGTTCTTTCTAACTTACAGGACAGGAGGTACTATGGATTGCCGGATGTCGCTGGAGGACTTATCTCTCGCTTTAAAGTGTTGTGGCCGGGGGTCAAAATTTCGTCGTAGAGGGGGCTGATTCTTCAACGTAATTAAAGAACGGGAGCTCGTTGTGGCTGGGTTCTTCTCCTCTCACTCGTACGGAGCTTGAAATGTGAGAGTCACTCGAGTGTGAGCGGCTTTGCTTTTCTTCAGTCAGACTTCGCAGTCTGTAAAGGATTCTTCAGTATGGCACCGATATAAAGCTTGACTATTAAGGTTAATACGGCCCGGAAAGGGCGGATCGATTTTCTCAATCTGATCCTATCGTTTCTCACGGAAATAGTCTTGTATGGCTGAAGGATCGATCTTCACCAACTAAACCTTCTTCTGGCGTATCGACTTCTAATCTTCTTGTCGGGCTGAAGGATCGATCTTCGCGAACTAAACCTTCTTCTGGCGTATCGACTTCTAATCTTCTTGTCTGGTTGAAGGATTGATCTTCACGAACTAATCCTTCTATGGCGTATCGACTTCTAATCTTCTTGTCTGGCTGAAGGATCGATCTTCACGAACTAATCCTTCTCTGGCGTATCGACTTCTAATCACGTCTCTTTCTTTGCGGGGCTTATTTATAGGCGGATTGCCGCCCCATCTAAAGGGGAAAGTGACCAGGCCACAGAGGCAACGGGGGGGGGGGGCGAATGGTGAGTTAGCATCTGGGGAGAGCGAGAATTGCTGAGGTGGCACTGGGGTGCCCAAGTCAGCTCGCTAATTAGAGGCTCGCAACCGCACCGGTACTTGGCGTGACCTTTGACTCGCACCGCTTTTTTTCATAACCACGGGTTTATGGGTCTTGTAGGTAATTGGATCGTTAGAGCGTCGTTTAAGGACCTTATGTGGTCGCCTTAAAACAGATGTTAGCTCCAACTTCCCAAAGCTGCGGGGAGATCAAACAGGGTGAGCAGTTATGCTTATTCGCCGGCTACCTTTCCCACGCTTCTCCTCATGAGGGACGGGGGCTTTAATGTACCTATACTCCTCCAGGATGCTTAATATAGCCAATTCTCTACAAGCTGTTTGATTCCTATTTAATCTTAAAGCATCAACATATCTCAACCAAACTAAAGGAACTGATATAATTTGAGTTAGTAGGGTGTTTTTCGAAATTTTCCATAAATAACTTGCAAAGAATTGGTAAAAGGGGATAAGCCATGCTAAAACCGTTCAATTGGCGATAAAAACTATCTCTGCAGGCGAAAATATTATCTGTTACACATAAACTTATAGAATTAATCATTTTCGCACACAGGATGGGCAAGTCAATATCTATTTTCGAGAAGTGGGCCGAAAGGACATTAAGAGCTTCCTCTACTGGAACATATGTGACTAGGCTATTAACATTGAAACTCACCATTTTGTGTTGGTCAAATCTAAGTTCACAACCTTTCCAACGAAATCTCCTGAATGGATTAAATGAAATTTTAATACTTTGCCAACTAAATTTGGTAAAAATCTCGCTAGCCACTTTGAAAGAGTGTAAGAATGTGAGCCAGCCGTTGATATTATAGGTCACGGAGATCTTTTATTTGTGTCTTAGGAGGACCGTATAAACAGGGCAAAGAGGGATTAATCGTCTTAAATTTATTGATTGAGTTGCTCTTTCCTTTGAGAATTTTCCGTAGACAATCATTAAAATATTTGGTCTTATTTTTATGTGGTCAGATTTAAGATTTTCATGCCTTGTGTTCATTAGGGAGATCTTCGATTTTTTGAGAATCTGAAATGACTATTTGGTTGGTTTGGTCCGATTTAGTTATAATGATGTTTGGGGGTTTTCTGAGTGTCTTAATTGTGTTTTTAATTTTTCCAGAATGTCTAAATGATTGTCATAAGAACTATTAGTTAACACACCAAAGAATACTCCACTTAAAAATTCGCTATTGATGTTAAGATGTAATGCAAGAACCACATCGTAGGATGGAATAAGATACTCAAAGACACCTCAAAAATGAGCACTTTGAAGTTTTATGAAATCTTATAATGGGTTCACGTTGGACCAAAAATAAGACTCTATGAAAAGGAATCCGAATAATAAGTGCTCTAAAAGATCACTGTTCCCTTATCGTAAATACCTACCTTTTGCATTATAATGTATATATCTCTTAACTAAAAGATTAAACAGCTTATTCATATTTTTCCAGATTATTGTCATTCTCTCATCACTACTTGTTTTGGTTAGGAACACTAAATGATCAATATTAAAATGTTTGGTATTTGAATGTGAAAATCATAAACAGTAACCTAAATTATTTTTTTATCGAAATTTAGCAAGTATGATAACAAATTTAAAACGATCTTGGGATTGGAAGCTTTACACTAAGTGCGGGATACAGATCACTTACTAAGTTTCCCCTCCAGCCTTGATTTTTCACTTAGTAAAATACGATGCAATTTTTCTCGACTTGAAAGGAAGAGATCCGGAAGTACTTGGGAAGCATCAGTTGATTGGAGATCCCTTAAGGCATCAAGTTTAGGTAGAAATAAATGGTCTTTTTACATTTTGGTTGTCCAATGTAATCCTTTATAGCTATATGATTGACGTGAGAAAAGGGAACTTAATCATTTCGCATATGTGGTTTCTGACGTAGGGAAACATGCAGGTTTATGTCACTAAGACAGTTTTCAAGAAGTAATTGTAATCACCAAATTTATTTTAATAATGCCAAAACTAGTCTATAAGTTTGATAATTATTAAAGAGCACAGGGATAGATCGAGGGAGGAAAATGAAGCGGTTCTCGGGAATTGATAAGTGAATTCATCTATATTTAAGACACTAATCCCAGCTTATCGATTCGGTTGGGAGGTCCTGGTCTCCAGGATTGAACATATAGCCCCCGAGGGGAAGTGCTTAGAGTTCATGTTGCCGAAGAGATGAGACCACTAAAACCATGCCACAATAGGAGGAAATCTGCCATATCGAGGTCATCTGGCGATGGAATGTAGATAGAAATGACAGATTTTTCCTACTACAATGTATCTACACTGCCACCAACTCTAAGTGGGTATTTATAGTCGAAGAAAGAACTCAGATATTAGGTTTAAATCACGCATCTCTCCCTCTCCCCTACCCCCCATCCCTTTGTAGTCGAGTTATAAAACCCTTATATCCCGGAAAAATTGGTCAGGGATCCACATTCTACATGGTCTCCTGAAGGCAGACAAGTGATGGAGAACGGGAGGATACAACATCCGCAGCTCCTCCCAAATACCTCATTGAGGGGAAAAGAGAAGAAATATCTGCAGCCTGCGAGGGCTTATTGGAGGAGGGTTGGCTTGTCGGTGCCTCGAAGCATATTGCTGGCAATGCGGCTTTGGTGTATGGTTTCCTTCTTCCTTTGGATGGCCCCACTTTCTACAGCACCTCATCCAGCTTCGGACATGGGAAAAGGAGCCAAAAATCCCTTGTCGGTACCCTTATTTAGGGGGTAGACTTTTGAATCACCAGAGGTGGCTTCACCACCACCTTCCAGATTTTAAACTCCTATGAATCTAATGATTCAGTGTAGGCATGCGGCCATTTCGCAGAAGGCCCCTTCCCTTTCTGCGAAATGGTTGGATGAGAAGAAGATGGACTAGTTTTACTCGGAGCCGGGCTCAAGCTGGTACTCCTGAGAACTCTACCAAGGTAACTCTATACCCACGCCTGAACGGTCGGGACTGCATTTTCAAGCAATTGTGAGTCACATTCTTTCGGGAAAGCAGAGTGCTGCTCGCCATAATTCACACACTTGCACAGTTTTCATGGCAGTTTTGTCATGTGGTTTCTTCGAACAATTTGCACAAATTTCGTGTTGATTTGACTTCGCATATGTGCATGTTATGTTTAATGGCCGGACCAATGACAGTGATAACACTTCGGTGACAGGACGAATATATTAACTAGGTAGCGATACTAGCTAGCTTGTACCGATTCAGGGGTCTATCACGTTCGAACGTGACAAAGAGTGTAGGGGTCGATCTGGAGGCCCGTTTCTGCTTTGTTTCTTCATCACATGTTTAACTTTGACCGCCTACTAGTCGTGAATCTCTTATCTGATGTCTTCTAAGCAGTACTCAACAATTTATCTTGCCTAAACAACTTCTGTAACGAAATCCATGGTATATTGGGTGTTTCTTGCACTTGTGAGTCAACAAATGTCTGATGAACGTTCGGAATGACCGCATGGGTAGGGCAAGCCGCATTCATCAAAAGACTGACTTCCCTAGATACAGGTGACCTTCGCTGATAGAACATGTGTCCCTTGTACAACATGATCCAATTAGTAATCCAGCGGGCTTAAGACGTCGGTTAGTTTTCCGATGGGGTCACCGACGTCAGTCAGGCTCCAATCAACTTATTAATACTTGGATTATTACTTTGACTTATCATCTTCGCCCGTCGGTCTCCCGAGGCCAGACATGTATCGCTTGGTCTGGTAACCCTCCGGGTCAAGAGGGCACCGTCCGTTTCTATAGCCCACCCTGGAGTCCAAGAACCAATAGACCTCTTGCTTTTTTTTCTTTTTTCTCTTCGGGGAGAAGTTAAAGAAAAAGTAAGAATTTCAATGTACCCAATAACAATTTAGGAGTGAATTTTCCAGCAATGGCTGACTTGGGTTAAACCGTTCTTGTACACAAACGTTGCAACCAAAACCCTTCCTTTAATATGGTTTGTTATCCCAGGTTACCAGACTGAACCTACAACCTTTTTCATACACTTTACACCTTACTGATTGTCTTGGTGAAATCTATTTTTAGTTTCCTTGTGCAGAACAAATGTATTAACGATTTACCCCCACCCTCTCTTTTAACAGTAACCCTTCCACAACGGTCAGCTCACTTCTATGTAAAATGGAGATAACTCCGAGGGAGCAACAAAAGGTCATGAACATTCACAAGTTCTTTAAAGAGAACAGTTTTATCCTTTTTGCCTTCACATAATTTATAGTTTTTCACACGCAGAATGAAAACTGGACACAAAATCTCTTACTACTTATTTTAAATCTAAGACGATAGGATCTATTTGGGACTCAAGTGGCGCACAACTTAGGGCATCAACATAAATTTGTTTATGGGCCTAGTATACAGAACACCGAGTAGTTCATATGAATAGGACCTTACACTAATTAATGATATTAATTTAATCAATAATTACAAAAATGTATGCATTGTAGGGGATTTCAATCTCCCGGAAATTGATTGGTATACGATGAGTTCAAATACGGAAAACTATATCTTAAACACATATTTAGTTAATTATCTGCATCAATATGTCAAACACCCCACAAGAGAAAAAAAGGACACTTTATTTAGCTCTAAGTAACAAGGAAACCTTAATTGATAGGCTTGAATTTCAGGAACCACTTGGAAATTCGGATCACAACTCACTGGTATTTAACATCAAATATGATTTCGTTAATCAGAGGAGAAGGCAAAAAGTACCTGTACATATATAAATTAGCAAACTGCAAAGCCTCGTCATTGATCGCATTAAGGGTCTTCAGCCTAGATATATTCCTAATAAAAATGGTTTAAAATATACAAAGGACAAACCTTGGATTAACCAATATCCTTAGAATTTGATAGGGTGGAAACGGTCACTTTATAAGCGGTTAAAAGGCAACCAGTTATTAGGGCAAAATTTATTGACCTACAAAGGCAGATAAAAAGAGAAGTAAACGCTTTTAAACGCAGGTACCTAAATAGATTAGTGAAAAGATCACGAGATAATTCAAAAGCATTCTACACGTACTATAGAACTAAAAAAAAAAGAGTCAATTCAGATAATTAAACACAACGACCGAATAATTCAAAATGACTTCGAAAAGGCGAACATCTTGAATAATTATTTTGCTTCAGTTTTTAATGATATTCCAAATTTAAATGAGGAAAACCTAGCAAACATAAATAGTAACATTCCAAAAATTAATGAAATAATAGTTACGGCAGATGATGTAAAGAATGCAATTAATAAATTAAGTCCTGATAAAGCTAGCGGGGTTGATGAAATGTACGCGCGAAGTATTAACGAAGTTAAAAACGAAATTTCCGCCTTACTCGCTTTTCTGTTTAATTACTTTCTGGAGGCAAATTTTGTTCCTAGGGATTGGAAACTGGCCAATGTTGTCCCCATATTAAAAAAAGGTAGACGTGAGGAAAAGGAGAACTATCAGCCAGTAAACTAATGGAGTCAATTATTGATTTAAAATTACGCAATCATTTAGAGAGAAATCAACTCTTAGTAAATAGTCAGCATGGTTTCAGGAAAGAGAGGCATTTGGCCACTAGTCTGATCACATTTTATGAGCATGTAGCAAAAGCTGTCGATTCAGGTTCTAGTTACGATGTGGTGTATCTAGATTTTTCTAAAGCTTTTGATAAACTCCCGTTCAATATCCTCCTTTCAAAGCTAAAAGCTATGCATATCTATGAGAAAACGATAACTTGGATTAAAAATTGGTTGACAGATCGTAAGCAGAGGGTAATTTTAAATGGGGTGACATCCGATTGGCTGCCGATAACTAGTGGAGTTCCTCAAGGTTCCGTTTTGGGACCCCTACTCTTTATAATTTTCGTAAACACCTTAGGTTCTGGATTGAATTGCCAAGTAAATTCATTCGCGGACGATACTAAACTTGGGCAGACAATAAAGGATAAGGAAGACTCAAGCTGTTTACAAAACTGTCTGAACATGTTAACTAAATGGTGCAACGAATCTGGTATGAAGCTTAATGCTTCTAAATGCGACGTTTTACACTTCGGAAAAAATAATCCTAAATTTAAATATTATCTCCAAGACACCGAGATTATTGAAGTAAAAGAGCAGGTCGATCTAGGAGTTAAAATAGATAATAAATTAAATTTATCCAGTCAATGCGTTGCAATTAGAAATAAAACAACAAGAGCTGCATCATTTATCAGGCGATCCGTCTCAACGCGTGATTCAGAGACGATGTTAAAACTATACACGTCATTAGTGAGACCTATATTAGATTATGCTGCTCCTTTCTGGTCTCCACGATTAACTAGAGATGTAAACATAATAGAACAAGTACAGCGTCGCTATACGAAAATGAGAAGGGGAATTAAACATCTTAGCTACAATGATAGGCTTAAAAAACTCAATCTCTTTTCCCTCAAACATAGAAGGAAAAGGGGTGAACAAATAGAAACATATAAATTATTGATAAATATGCCCGATACTGCAGAAAATCTTTTTAATTTGGCAGGCGTGTCAGCGACGCGAGGACACGACAAGAAGATGAAGAAGTGGAAATTCAAAACATCAATGGGAAAATTTGCCTTCAGCAACCGCATCGTTCAACTCTGGAACAATCTACCACAAGAAGTAGTCAGCGCTCCAAACACAAAAATTATGAAGACGAAATTTGATCAATACTTAAAAGAAAATAAAGTTAAAATAGCTTACAATTATTAGAGGGAGTCCCACCTAATTTAGCGTTATTCTTAATAGGGCCTACCATGTATGAGCTCTTATGGCTCCCTGTAGGTGCCAATAAATTGTTTGCTTGTTTTATTTTACACTATAATTAAACCGTAAACCCTTATCCGTGTAGATAGAGGGGAGTAGGAAAAGGAGCAAAGGAAAAATAATAGCGTAGGCGAGTTGCGAACAGCTTCCCGCGTCGCTGGACCACTGTTAGCCAGCGGCGAATCCACTCCGCCATCCTGAGTCTCAAAAAAAGACTCATTCAAACGAAGCTTTTAAGCCGCTCGCCTGCACTCTTCGTACGCTATAATCCGCAAGCGTAGAATATACAAATAGGGAGCTCTTATGTCTCCCTGTAGGTGCCAATAAATTGTTTGTTTGTTTTATTTTACACTATAATAAAACCATAAACCCTCATCCGCAAGCGTAGAATATACGAATAGGGAGGATATACGAATAGGGAGGTAATCCAATGTATTTAGGTCAGACAAAGACACTAACAACCAGTGATGGGTTTTGATATGGAACCATCAATTAAATAATGTGAATTGTTCTATAACCCAATACTTTTTTTATAGTAGCATATCTTGAATCAGTATCGGCGAGAGACCTCGAAACATAGGCCACTGTGCGTCACCTGATCACCGTTACGCTACAAATGTACTGCCCCTAATCCTTACGACTAACTGTTGACGACTAACATTGTAGGCAGATCATTACTACAAAAAGCTAAAACTTTAGCTGTAACTAGCAGACCCTTAATTTTCTTAAGACTAGCAACTTGAGGATCATCACAAGCCCAACCAGCATTCTTAGAAAGAACAGTTTGAATGGTGGAGAAAATATCATGAAGATTTAGTAGAAAATGGTCAAACTTATTTATCATTCTTAAGAACAGATGTACTTCCATCTCTGATGATTGGCGAGTAAAATCACCATGGCCTCTGATTTTCGTGCATCTAGCCTAATACCGTCTTGAAACGAAACATATATTTTTTTCCAAATTCAATGCCAACCAATATTCTTGCATTTAATCTCGGAATTCTCTTATACTTGAGCCCATTAGATTTTTAACTCCCTCGAGACCATCCAGTATATAACTCATCTTCTTGCTGTATACTTCGAGTGCACTACTTAAACCAATGTACGATTTATTGTACTTGTAACCTGCAAATGGACTAATAATCGTAGTGAGATGACACAATTCTGGAGTTAGCATCAGTCATAGAAAATATTCTGCACCAGCCAGGCTAGCTAAGGTGTCGGAAACAACAGGCATTTTATACTTTACCTTTAAACCGTGACCTAGCTTTCGTCGCTGGATTTTTCCTCGAACGACCGTTTGGTCGTCTGCCGTTTTTTCACTGTACATCTCGTTGCTGAACGTTTTATTTTCTGTAATTAATTTTTTTCATATTTCTACCTTCCCATTTCAGCACAAGGTTGCGTCACGGAATAGTCGTCTGCACAAGTGAATTTATTTTAACTTATTTATTCTTTTCAGTCGGTATAAATTTTGACGCTTAACTCCAGTCAATATAATAACTAGGTCTCTGTTACGTAATACCGTATATATTCTTTTTCCTTGTTGGTGGAGTAATACAGGCAGTGGTTCGGTCCGTGCCATTTGAACAGCTGATTGCCTGATTAATCTGACGTGGTGTCTTAGTTCTAGGCAATCTAACATTGCTCTCTTCTTTTTTTCAGGCAACCTTTCACTTTTCGATTTCTTTCAAGAATGTAACGTTTATTTCTATTTCAGGTAAAATAAGTTTTTTGTTTGTTTTGTTTTTCCTTGCTGCTCCAGGTAAAATAACATAGTTTCCTTATTTTTTCTGTCTGTCATAACACTTCTCCATTTCTTTCAAGAATACATCGCTCATTCGTATTTCAGGAAAATTAACACGTTGTTTTTCCTCTTCCAGGTAAAATAATCATTGCCTACTTTTTTCAGACGGCTTAACACTTCTCCATTTCTTTCAGGAATATAACGTCTATTTATATTTCAGGTAAAATAAAAAAAAATTTATTACTAGGTTAAACAGGCTTGTTTTTAGGATGACTCCACAGAAACGTGTCTGCGCGACGTGCGAAGGGCGGTTTTTGCCTGCCCACTTTGAAGGCCAACGAACAAGTTGTAGAGGCTGTGTGTCTCGTGACCAGTTGGAAGTTGAGCTCCGTCGCCTAAACCGAGAGCTAGCAACGGTACGTGCCAGGGTTGAGGAACTGGAGACGCGAATTGATGGGCGGCCTAATTACTCACAGGTGGCCGGGGGCAACCAGAGAGTGCCCGAGCACGCAGCGGTGCATGCCGCAGCATCTGTTCCCCGCGGACAACGAGGACCGGAGACACCTGCAGTAGTTAGACCGCCCCACGGAAGTCAAACAACACGGGAATCACGTGAAGCAGCTCCAGTACCTCACGGACGCACATAAGTCGAGATACGTGTGAACGGAGACGAACCTTTCGTGCCCGTTCGTCGAGGAGTTGCCCCCAGCCTCCTGAAGTGGAGGCTACCGAAAATAATGGCAAATAGATTTTCTGTTTTAGACGAATCACAGGATGAGGAAATTGAAATTCGCCTGGTGTGAGACTCCATCGTCAGGCAACAACTGGAAGAATTTTGTGGAAGGCGACCAGCGAAGAGGAGGAGATACTGCTACCTAAGAGGAAGAGTCGAAAATCTGATAGATTCGCTCGATTATTACATGAGTGGATCCACGGAGGAGACGGTTTTTGTGATCCACGTCGGGGCTAACAATATTTTTTCTACCAGATCTGAAGACCTTCTGGCGAAGTACCGGCAGCTTATGCGGAAACTAAAATAAAAGATTCGGAATGTTTCTTTTTTAGGCCTTCTTCCAAGAATAAGGGCACATAAGGTTTTCTTCGGAAAGGCATCTTACATCAATAACAGTGTAAAAGGTCTTTGCCAGGAGGAAGGAGTGCACTTCATCGAAACCTGGAATGACTTCTACGAGCGTGAAGGCTTGTTCCAGCAAGACGGACTCCATCTGAATCAGGTTAGAGCTGCAAGACTTGGCAGAGTCTTAAATAATGCTGTGCAGGTTTTTCCTGCAAGTCAGTCTCAGGACGCGGAGCTGGTGTAGCGGAATGCAGTGCTCAACGCCTGAATAAAACACCACCCTCCTTAAACGTTTATTATGCCAACGCACGTAGTATTGGAAATAAAATCGACGAATTTAAGTTTCTTGTAGAAAATGAAAACTTCGATCTAGTGGTAATTTCCGGGAGTTGGACAAATATTTTTAATAGAGACTTTGTCGGTCAATTTGAAATCTCGGGCTACAATCTTTTTTTTTTAGGAGAGGGTTGGTAGCAGAGGAGGGGGCAGCGTAATGTTATACTGCAAAAAAAAATTAAATTCCATCGAGGTTGCCGTGGAGAATCATAGCGATGCAGATATTGTATGTGGGAAATGATTAGCTGGAAACTAGAGCTCCATCCCAGACGGAAATGTCAGATCAGCTTATGTTTCGCTCGCTCCATGAACTTATTGGATCCACAGCTACAATAATAATCGATAACATAAATTTTCAAATGTAAACTTTGCGGATGCTACTGCTGACAGAGTTCGATCACAACTACTTCATTTCTTAGATTATAATTTCCTTATGTAATGTGTTGCTCGACGTACGCGAGGAAACAATATCTTGGACATTATTTTAACGACAAACGAAAACTTTGTGAAAAATGTTAAAGTCGGCGAACCGCTCGGAGACAACGATCACAATTCTCTCGGATTTAAAATTGCTACAGGTTCAAACACAGACTCAAATCGTATGCTGGTACTTAATTTTAACAAAGCAAATTTTAAAGACTTTGAGCGCGTGTTAAAAAAACACCCTTAGTTCTGGGACTAATAATAACAACACCTTCATTACAATGTTGAATTATTTCATAACAAAATTCAGAAACGCTGACCAAATATACGTCCGAAGACATCATAAGCAAAAATCTACGGTAAAACCAAAGTGGTGGAACAACGAGATCAAGGATCTAATTAAAATGAGAAATTGCGCATATAAACGTTGTAGAGATACTCACTGAGAAAGTCCAGACGAATACATAGAATTAAGACAGGGTGTCAAAAAGCTAATTAGAAAATTAAAGAATTTAGGAATCGAGCTAGCTAGAAATGGAAAAGAAAATCCAAAGATGTTCTACCAGTATATAAACAACAGAAACACGGCAAAGGACTCAATTGGCCCACTTACAAACCAAAATGGAGATTTAATATCTGACCCAGGTGCCATTGCCGAGATTTTAAACGCTTTTTATGCTTCAGTTTTTACAACGGAAAACATTTGCACCATTCCAGACATTGATGCACCAATAGTTACCGAAGAATAACACTGGACTGCATCAAAAATGCAAGATACATGACAATATCATTTTCCAGAACAATTTTGTATGCTGAACACTGTGGTAGTATTCGTTTTGCTCCTGAGGTTCTAGTTTTTGTGTTGCACAGCATGTGTTATAGAGCTAGGTGCATAGGCACCTATGTATGAATTATTACTGTGTAATGTCCGCGTGTGATAATTATCTGTGTATTATGTTTATTTATTTTGTTGCAGATTAACTGAAGGATGCCGCAGACTTGCAAGAACCACCCTGACTCGTTCTGCTACATATGCGGAAAGTACACACCCTCAAAACAGAAGCGCACTATCACATCTTCAGTAAAACATCTGTGTCGTGCCTACTTTGCCATTGAACTAGTAGATCAGGACAAGCCATGGGCTCCTCACTTTGCCTGTGTGAACTGTATTTCTGGGTTCAGCCATTGGATTAAAGGGAAACGTAAGTCAATGCAATTTGGTATACCAATGGTTTGGCCGGAACCGAAAAATCACCATGATGACTGCTATTTTTGTATGGTGACACCGCTGAGGAGGAATGCTAAAAGCATGAAACACATTAAATATCCAAACATTCCATCAGCTATGCGACCTGTACCACACAGTGATGATGTTCCAGTGCCAATATGTCCTGAGAATGTGCACCGTAGCAGTTCTAATAACTCTTCAAGTAGTGACCGTGAAGATGCAGATGTGGATGAAGAGTTTAACCCTGCCGGGATCCATGGGAAAAGCCCTCAGTTGTTTGAACAAAGTGAGCTAGATGATCTTGTTCGAGATCTTGGGCTGCCAAAAGAATCTGCACAATTGTTGGCTCAAGGTTAGCAAAGAAAAATCTTTTGGGAAGCAGCACACACTTTGCATGATATAGGCATCGAGAGCAAGAATTTGTGCGGTACTTTACTAAGATAGATGACATGGTGTATTACCATGATGTTTCAGGTCTTGTGGGACACATGGGGAAAGAATACCATCCTAAGAATGGAGGCTCTTTATCGACTCCTCTACAAGGAGTCTGAAAGCCGTGCTACTTTTTAATGCCAAAAAAGTAGCATCTTTGCATATTGCGCAATGGCCACAAAGACGGAATTTCTACCACTTGTACCAGTTGAGAGAGTACTTCTACCTCCACTTCGCATAAAGCTGGGATCGATGAAGAACTTTGTAAAAGCACTTCTTAACAACATACAATATCAGGATCATACCTGGCTTCTTTGTGGTGACCTGAAGGTCCTAAGTATTTTGTTAGGGCTGCATGGAGGGTACACAAAACATCCATGCTTTTTTTATGCTTGTGGGACAACCGTGCAGATTCCGTACACTACCGACAAGTGCAATGGCCACAAAGGACGGAATTTCTACCACTTGTACCATTGGAGAGAGTGCTGCTACCTCCACTTCACATAAAGCTGGGATTGATGAAGAACTTTGTAATAGCACTTCCGAAAGATGGAGGAGGGTTTAAGTACCCGACCCACAAATTTCCTTCTGTAAGTGATGCTAAAATCAAAGCCGGCATATTTGTTAGACCACAGATTCGTGAGCTTCTTTCAGATACCGGCTTTACTGAAGCATTCACCCCTCATGAAAGAAGTGCTTGGAATGGTTTTAAGTTAGTTGTAACAGGTTTCTTGTGGAACACAAAAGCCGATTACCTCAAAGAAAGAGTTAGGAACATGCTTCAAGCATATGAGACGTCTTGCCTACGGATGAGCATAAAAATGCATTTCCTCCATAGCCATCTTGACTACTTTCATGCTAACTTGGGTGACTTTAGTGAGGAACAGGGGTAGAGGTTCCATCAAGATATATCCGAAATGGAGCACCACTATCAAGGCAATTGTAATGTGACGATGATGGCTGATTTCTGCTGGTCACTTCAAAGAAGCCGGGCAACATCTGCCGATACACCGGCACACAGGAGAAAGTCTCGAACGTGTGCCTTTGAGGAAGAATAGTTGGCCTCAACATTCAAATACAATGGGGATTTTCGTAAGCAGATATGTACATGCCTGTATGTGTGTAACGTACATTTATCATGATTTTGTTTCTTCTCAATAAAATAAAATGGCCTGTCAACCTCTGTTTGCCTTTACTTACATATATAAATTTACAGGAATTTTATAGACCTGGCCCAGACGCATTTCTGCACGATAAACCTGAATAATTTAGTGTTGGTTATTACAAAAAAAATGAGAACATCCCTGAAAAAATGAGTATGATTTCTGGATTCAGCATTCAAAACTCTAATGGGAAATGGTAATGACGTCTTTGTTGCAGAAGAAATCGTAATCAAACATATCGAAAATTTAAAGCTAGGCAAATCGCCAGGTCCGGATATGATCCACCCTCGCCACCTGAAAGAGTTGAAAGAAACGATAACCAAGCCACTCACCACAATATTCAACAAATCACTCGAAGAAGGTGTTGTTCCAGAAGACTTTAAAAGTGCAAACATTACTCCTATCTTTAAAAGGGGTGGCTGGCAAATCTCAAGGAACTACAGGCCAATTAGCCTGACATCTCTAATCGGAAAACTGATCGAATCTATTATAAAAGAGAGAATAGTCAAACATTTAGACAAGTTGGGCATCATCCGCAAATCACAGCGCGGTTTTACCTAAAACAAATCTGTTAGAATTTTTTCCAACCATATTCGAAGAGTAGGACACGAATAAAGCGGCCAATGAAATCTACTTAGATTTTCCAAAAGCTTTCCATACGGTCCCCCACAAGCGTCTACTTAAGAAGATTGCCTCTCATGGAATCGGTGGAAACGTATTGGAGTGGATCGAAGACTGGCTCAACGGAAGGAAACTACGTGCAGTCATAAGTGGTCACCAATCAAGATGGCGAGACGTAACAAGCGGAGTGCCCCAGGGGTCCATGCTGAGTTCATTGCTTTTTCTAATATATGTAAACGACTTAGATGAAGGCATAGTGAGCCTATTCTCAAAATTTGCTGACGATACAAAGTTGGGTGGTAAATTAATAACACTTTCCGATCAACATAAAATCCAGAGAGACTTAATCAGCATTGTGGAATGGTCAGAGAATTGACAGATGAAACTCAACATTGATAACTGCAAGGTACTACACTGTCGAGGTTTAGTGAGTGGATAATCCCAGTCCTACTTCCTAGGCATATATTATAATCCCGAACCAAGGTGAAGTGGAGGTGAAGTGTAACCAATACACCTACCGTAGCCACTTCCGGTGAATAAGAATTACCCCGGTGCGATCCTTTTGATCAAAATTAAGATAATGAACCCCTGGGTGTGTTCTCACTCAGTAAAAGAAAGTCATGGGTGGTGTCGTAGAATGACCCTTGGTTTTGATCACTATACTCTTTGACACCCTTTTAGTAGCGGTATGCTTTAAGGGGCGTGAGTTACTTCTATGATAAAGTAGGCTTTGTTCTAAGAGTGCTAATTCAGTAGTTTTGTTCTTAAGGAAGAGCTACTTTTAAACACATAAGCAAAGAGGAAACACCAGAATCTACCAAAATAAACATGTATTTTAAATGAAACACTTAACTATTACAAACCAACAGTTAACACATTTCTATCTTTGGCATCAAAGATCTTTCAATGACAAAAAAAAACCAAATAGGCTTTCCGTAAACATACCAATTGCCGATTAGTATTTTTTTTTTGCGACTCTATTTGATTAGCGTTAAACATTAAATTAACGTACTCTCGTCTACAAACACATATGACCTAGGTTCAAGAACAATGGTTTCTACTCTCCTTTAAAACGTGGGACGTACTAAACTTCTACTATCGCAATAGGAATATAAATGTTATTTTTAACTTACAGGTAGGTATTAGGGATTGCCGGATGTCGCTGGAGGATTTATCTCTCGCTTTGAAGTGTTGTGGCCGCTGGTTGAATTTTCGTCGATGAGAGATTGCTTGTCGCCTGTGACGGGGGCTGATTCTTCAACGTAATTAAAGAACGGGAGCTCGTTGGGGCTGGGTTCTTCTCCTCTCACTCTTACGGAGCTTGAGATGTGAGAGTCGCTCGAGTGTGAGCGGCTTTGCTTTTCTTCAGTCGGACTTCTTTGCAGACTGAAAAGGCTTCTTCGGTATGGCACCGATATAAAGCTTGACTATTTAGGTTAATACGGCCCTGAAAGGGAGGATCGATTTTCTCAATCTGATCCTATCGTTTCTCACAGAAATAGTCTTGTATGGCTGAAGGATCGATTTTCACGAACTAACCCTTCTTCTGGCGTATCGACTTCTAATCTTCTTGTCTGGCTGAAAGATCGATCTTCACGAACTAATCTTTCTTCTGGTGAATCGACTTCTAATAATCTTCTTGTTTGGCCGATGGATCGATCTTCACGAACTAATCCTCTTCTGGCGTATCGACTTCTGATCATCTTCTCCTCTTTCTTTGCGGGGCTTATTTATAGGCGGATTGCCGCCCCATCTAAAGGGGGAAGTGACCAGACCACATAGGCAAAGGGGGGGGGGGGCGAATGGTGAGTTAGCATCTGGGGAGAGCGAGAATTCCTGAGGTGGCACTGGGGTGCCCAAGTCAGCTCGCAAATTAGAAGCTCGCAACCGCACCGCTACTTGGCGTGCCTTCTAACTCGCACCGCTTTTTTTTCCATAACCACGGGTTTATGGGTCTCGTGGGTAATTGGATCGTTAGAGCGTCGTTTAAGGACCTTAGGTGGTCGCCTTAAAACATATGTTAGCTCCAACTGCCCACAGCGGCGGGGAGATCACACATGGTAAGCAGTTTCACCGGCTACCTTTCCCACGCTTCTCCTCATGAGGGGGGGGGGAGCTTTAATGTACCTATACTCCTCCAGGATGCTTAATGTAGCCATTTCTCCACAGGTGGATTTATGAAATATTGAGAATTAAGCCGAGTGGATTGCTTATTATTTGCCAAAGGATCGTCCAAAATAGTTAAACACACAGATACAAAAATAATCTTTAATATACATGAATTAGAAATATGAAACAGCGTGTATAGGTATAAATAGGATTAATCTTTACACTGAATAAGTAAGTCTATATAATGCCGTGGGGATTACACTTGAATTCTACGTACTAGGATGTTTGCGTCTTAATTGCAGCCGACAAAATGAATTGAATAATATTATAGAATTAAGCACTGAATTAATCACTTGAAATAACTGAGGTCATGAGCTCGGGGTGGTAATTCTAGTTAACGGTTAAACTGGGGAAGTTAGGGGAGGGGATAACTCACTTTAACGACACCTTGGAGTTCAAAAGTATTTGGAGGGTGAAGGTGAATGTCTTCTTCTTCTGACGATGTTCACCCTTACCTCGGTCGTCCGAGGTTACTGAATTGTGGGTAATCCCAGACCATCGCCCTGATATAATGACCCTAGGCCGGATCGCGAAGACGAGTCAGGCTGTGATTCCAATCGGAATTCTCCTCCTCGAAATGTTCGTTCCGATTATTGGCTCCTGGAGTGGGTAGCCAAAATGATTACCTGAGCTGCGTCTAGGGTAATCCGCAGATGGAGTTCCTGTGTAACCTCTGAATCTGAAGGAAGGGGGGGGGGGAGGGGTCTGCGAGAAGTTTGGCACCTACAAGTACCGTGACGGCAACAACCAATTCCCCGAAGTTTTCTTTCTTGCAACGGGCGGACTGTTTCCTTTGTGAGACTAGCTCCCCACACAACGTAGGTCCAAGATCTTCTGCCTGACTCCAGGGGGAATTTTCCCTTTTATTTCCCTCATGAGCCAAAATCCAGAGAAAGCACCGAATTCTCATAAAATCTGTATCGCTGCGCGAAAAACCTTTTGTCTGCTTCCAGACATGCGACATATTCATGCCTCGCCGCGATCCGAGCTTTTCCCGTCTTGAACTGCGGGTTTATGACGGCGCGAAAAGGGGTGGAGGGGATTCGATGCGAAAGGCGAATTTGAAATAAGGGAGGGACACGTAGCTGTGTCGGTGTATTATGTATACACTAATGTATGGGGTATTTAGACTTCTACATACACATTTGAGCAAGAAACGAAGAATTTAACTATACAATAAAAGGCCTACCACTGATAAAGGTATCAGAAGAAAAAGATCTTGGTGTTATAGTCTGCAACGATTTGAAAGTTGGAAAACAGTGCGCGGAGGCATGCAAGTAAGCATGTGCTCAGTTTCATATATAGAAATTTTTCCTACAAATCGGAAAAGATAGTAATTCCCCTGTTTTGGAATCCATACCTGCAGAAAGATATAGAAATTTTGGAGAGAGTGCAACATCGTGCTACAAAAATGATACCTAGACTGCGTCAAAAGCCCTAGGAAGACAGACTTAAAGCACTCAACTTGCAATCAGTTGAGACGAGAAGGTTAAGAGGAGAACCCATACAAGTCTTTAAGATCGATCTTAAGCAATTTTGATAACGTAAAAATTGAAACTCTTTTCGAGTTGGACGCTTCCTCAAGAACCCGAAGCCATGCATACAAACCTAAGAGGCGAAGATTTGAAACAAATATAGCTAATAATTTTTTCTCAAACGATGTGGTTTCCTCGTGGAACGAGTTGCCGGAAATCATTATTAAATCAACAACCATAAACATGTTTAAGAACTGCTTAGATTCACACTTTAAGTACATCGGCGTAGTTTGAAGGAGAGCTGGTCTAGAAGAAAACCACACGATTTTTGCCGGCTCTGACATCATATAGTTAAATGGTGCAATTGAAAGTTAAACAACTCAATAGCGTCCTCAGTTTGTTGAAGTAAGGCATTGTCCTAAGCTTATTTTGTTAGTAAGTTATTGAATATTGAATTTGGTAAAGTAAAGACGTGTAGTTTAGAGGTAAGAGTTATTAATTATTTTTTGTATTTTATTCGTAAGTTATTGAATTTAGTATAGTCAAGGCCGGATTTAGATTTGATGAGGCCCTAAGCTATTTGAGATAATAGGGTCCTTTAAATGTCCAGATGTTGTATGTCAGCGACAAATTGCCGCCGATTTTTTTGTGTTTAATATGTCATGCGGTAATTTTTGGACCTAATAGATATCTAAGGCCATTTGCACTTGACAAAATATATATTTTATCAAAGTAATTGTTGAACTGAAATACAATTAAGAAGTATATTAATAGTGAAAGAATTATTAACCTCTAACTTAAAATTATTTTTTGTTCATAACAAACTTAATAATGCAAACACTTTGGTAAAAAAAACAAAAGTGCTTTTAGAAACACAATTTACAGAGGCTTATAATCTAGTCTCTAGAAACTTGCTATAAGGACTAATTATATTTATGCATACTCCAAATACCTATTAAATTATATAATTTTATCAAGATTTATTTTATACTGTGTATACAAACAGAACACAAACATGAGATAAACTAAAATACTTTCTTTCTTGCCTTTGCCAAAGCAAAGTCACTGATGATATCATCAAATGATACACTGCGTAGTTTGTCACTGTCCATGCTCATGAGACTGAGGAAACGTAATTTATCTTGAGTCATTGTTGTTCTAAATTCATTTTTCATCCTCTTCGGCTGAGAAAAGGATCATTCTCCAGAGAAATTTGCAATCATCTTACTAAGGAACATTCTCAAAATTGCTTCTACATTAGGAAATGTACACCCCGGTTTTTGTCTTTGATTTTTTGTAGGGCCCCCAAGAAATTAGAAGAAAAATACGTCATCCGCAAAACTGTTGCACTATGTAGGTTTTATTTATTTATTTTTTATTGTATATCTTGGAGATGTACACCCCTTTTTTTTTTTAAAAAATCTTTTGGGGGCCCCAAGAAAATGGAGGCCCTAAGCTATAGCTTGTTTAGCTTATACGTAAATCCGACACTGGGTATAATGAAGAGGTAAAAGTTGTTAATTACATTTTGAAAATAATCGTGAAAAGGGCCAGAAAGCCCTGTCTGGCATTAAATGTTGGACGGCTTAGTTAGGTTCCAGCGGATACTTTGTATCCTGAGACATCAAGATTTCCAAAAAACTAAATAAAAATATTCTTTTAAAGCACATAGAATTCACTCCTACTAAAGTGGCGGAAGGAAACTTCTACAATGGGGATGCTTCTACTGTTGACAAAAAGAAGGATGATATTACATAATGATTAGGAACTGACAGTTCAAGTTTTAGCTGGTATTATGCCACGAGATAGTAAAAAAATACAATTTTGAATGAAAGAATAAAAAAAAACCTCTTAGATAACTAGTTCAACATAGATAACTGGTTACCCAGCACTGGCATGATTTTACCTTAAAAATTCCTACCTCACCTAAAAAGATACTCTTATGCGTCTAGCTGCGCTTGAATTTCATTAACCTTTTAAGATTTGCAACATCTTGCTTGACCAATTACCATTCTTTAAACTTTTATTGAAAATGGCTCAGTTGAAGAAAAACGGAAAATCTATCTGCGAAAAGGGTGGCCACGAGAAAAACATAACCTTTGACTTCCCTTTCTACTCACTCTGGTCTCTGATGAACTGTTGACTGTTATATCACTAGAATCTTGTGGTCACTTTTAAAATTGACCTCGACCACGTTAAGGCAATTTCAAACGTATATCATTACTCCGCCAGCTTCTCGTTATTGTTGATTGCGGTGGAATATCGCATAACCGGGGATCATAAACCCCCTCTCGAATGTTTGTATGAAGCCAGGCTTCCACGATGGCCACAGTATCTATGTGAGTATCACTGGCTAACACGGCTACAAGTTCGGACCACTTGTTCCGTATCGACCTGGAGTTGAAGAATAAGACTTTAAGGAAACGAGGGCTATTCCGCACGTTGCCTACCCTGATGCGTTTCACTGTAGCTCGGCCAGGGTTTTGTCCCCTAAAGGGGGCACATTACCTCGAGTGTCACCAGAGCGGTAGGGTTTCTCTGCATGGGCTCCCGGACTCTTTTTGGTGGCATAGTGCTCCGTACTTCCTTCGAAACGGGGTACTATGCGTTCACCGGCTACATAAGTTCCCACAGTTACCTCTCCACTCGGAAAACCAGGCATCGTCTGGGTGGAGGGCGGTTTTGACTCATAGACTAGAGACGAACACCCAAAAACATTAAAAGTGATCGCTGAAATTCACTCGATAATTAAGAAGAGTCTACTATTTTGGAACTCAAGATAATGACCCAAAATTATTTAAAAAAAAAGCTCGCTCTTTCGCTAAAAAAACAGCCTCCCTAAAGCTTGCCGTTCATCTCTCGTGTATAAATATTTATGCCCACCGTGCGATGTGACCTATGTTAGCTCGACGAGCCGAACTTCCATTCAAGAATCGAACAGCACACCGGAAGGTCTTGCAAAACGAGTTTGTCCCTGGCCAAACCAGCTGAATATTCTAACTTCATGCCGAAGCCTGCAATTCAAAGATAAAAATCAATGACTTTTCTATAATCTCTTCAGCTAATCCTCTCTCTGATTTACGAATCCTTGAATATATATATATATATTTTTTTTTTTGGAAGACCATGGTATATTTCGCCTTGATCAATTTCCTTTGGCAACTTTTTATTTTTCTCACTGTCCTTTTTAGTCCATCTTGTAGATGGTAGATCATTTTTGTCCCATGTTCATATCTCTTTTTAATAAATGCGTTTGGTAAAAACCAAACTTAAATAGCTGAGCTTTCGATCTATTCGATCATCTTCGGAGCGTCTTTAGGTATTCTTTCCTCCTTTACCGATGAAGTATGGGGGTGTCAGAATCAAGTTGAATGAAAAGAATAGGTGAAAGAAGAAGGGGCGATAGAAGGATAGAATGAGAGGTGGGTTTTATTTTGTTTTTTTGAGGGGTGGGGAAAATGTGAGTACGTATGATGAGTGATGAATATATGCTAGTAGACTGTCTGTTCTTTCTTGGGTTATTTTAATTATTCTGTCTTCTATATTTTTGAAAGGCTCTGCTAAGTTGGACCTTTTACAGGTACGTTGGTTCTATTTCATAAATTTATATAAATGTATACGAATATATATATATATATATATATATATATATATATATATATATATATATATATATATATATATATATATATATATATATATATATAATTGGGCATCTATATGTTGCTTCTAATTCATGTTTTCTTTGTTTATTATTCTTTATTGTTTATTTGGGGCTTTCATGCCTTTGTATTTTTGTCTACTGCTTGGGTATACATACTTGTCTTGATTTATTTTCTGTTACGGATTATGATTTCATGTATAGATTGGTAGTTCTGCCTGCCGTAGGTGGATCCTACTGCTTGGAACCTCTTAGTTGAGTTTTCATTTTGAATCCTCAGATCTCTAAATATCTGCGGATGTTTTCGTTCAATTTTCTCCCATATTTTCTTCGCCCTGTTCTCTATGGTCAGGTTGATTGGGTCAATATCTGCTATTTCGATTAAGTCTCTGATGCGCTTTCTTTCTGCTCTTCTAGTTTGGGTTATTAAGTAGATTGCTTTATTTTGGATTCTCTGAAATTTCTTCTTATTTGACTTCGGGATAATGTCCGACGGGATCGGGGGATATACTAGAACTGATTCAACAAAGCTTTGTACAGTGTTCTCAGTCGTTTTTTATTCATTCTGCCTAGGGTGTGCATTAGCCTTAGGCCACCTCTGGCTTTGGCTATCCTTGCCTTCGCATGAGCGTGGTAGCCTCTTGTGCCAATGTGTAACCCTAGTACACTTCCTTCCGTCGCGTAACTGTAGTTGGTGCCATCAATGGATATTTGGTTTTTCTTAAGTCTAGATAATGGTATTATTTTAAATTTGTGGATGCTAGTTTTAATTTTTCATTTGTTTTCATAGTCATTAATATTCTTTATTTTCCTTTCCGTAGTTCGTGCCTGCCATCTTGTATTAGTGGATCACGATAGAATAATCTGACTGATGTCATCCGCGTATTGAATATTTAAACATCCTGGTATTATTGGGGGTGGAAGGTCAGCCGTGAAGATCGCGTATAGGTTATGGCTCAAACCCCCCGCCCTATGGGACTCCCGTTTATACATGGAAAATCAGTCCCACGTGGTCCTCGATGGAGACGTAGGCTTTCCTATTGGCGACATAGTCAGCCAACATTATCTCCATCTTGATGCCGAGATCGAGCTGGAAGAGCTTATATTTAAGCCCTTCAACCCAGAGCTTATCGAAGGCCTTCTCGATATCACGGAGGACCACGTCCACATATCATTTTTCTGTTTTGACCTGTGCAATTTTTTTCAGTTATTATGGCTATTGCTGAGGTAGAGTCCCTTTCCTTTCGGAAGCCGAATTGATGGTCATTGTATTTTCGGTTTTCGTCCATGTATTCGACCCGCCTCTGACTCAAAATCTTTTCCAGGACCTTACCTAGAACGTTCAGTAAGGAAATTGACATAAAGCTTAAAACTAAGTGGGTTGGTTTCCCTTGCTTCAGCAGGAAAACCATTTTAGCTGTCTTAAATTTTTCTGGATAAGCTCCTATGATCAGATATGCGTTAAACAAGCCATCAATTGCCTTATTTATATTCTCTGGGGCATTCTCATAGTTATATTTTGTGAGGCCTGTTCTCCCGGGAGCCTTCTGCTTAAACGATCTTATGGCACTTTTCAGCTCTTCTTCTGTGATCTGCGCTCCTAGTAGACCTGCGTTATATTGTGTGGTGTAGTCAACTCTTCTTTCTGGAATAATTCTATGCTTGTTTGTTATTAAGAATCTGTTTACTCTTTCCTCCGGATCTGCGTCATATCTCCGGTTATCTTCTTCTTCGCTGTAATATATTCTGCCCCAGTGTTCTCTGAATTTATCTGTTGTTTCTTCATTGTTGTTTATGATTTCTCCTTGTTCATTTTTTACTTGGATCTTCTTTTTAGGGGGTTTATTTTTTATTAATTTGATCAATTTCCAGGCCTTTCTTGGTTCTTCCGTGTTTTCCATTTTGCTTAAAAATTCATTCCATAGGTCTCTTTGCTGTTCTTCAATGAGAAATATCATATCACTCTTTAATTGTCTTAGCTCCTTAGCCTGTATCCGACTTGTGTCGGTTTCTCTAATTTCCGTGTATTTTTCACAATGTTTCTCGCTTTACTTCTCATCTCCTCAGTCCATTTCGGGTGAGGGAGCGTTTTGTATTTAATTTTGGGAACGCATTTCTCATCTGCATTTGTGATGCACTTTATTAATGCATCTGTCACCTCTTCTAGCTCCTCGATGTTTTTGCCTTCCAGTTCTGGTTGAGCATAACCATCCAGCATAGTCCTATATGCATCCCAGTTTGTCCTTTTGTAAGATTTCCTTGGTAGAATTTATACCTGTATTGGTTAATGGTCACTAGAATTCTAATATGGTTACTACATGGGACATCGACTGGTTCCATATGCATGTTATAGGGGAAGTTGTTACTAGTTAGCACTATATCTGGTTTTGTTTATGCTCTTCCATTTATGTAAGTCGGGAACTCTGGTCCAGCACGTATTAGGATGTTTCTTCCTATCAGGAGTTCTAAATTTCGGCAGGCATTATTTTTTGTTATCTATCCTGATTCTAGCAGTCTTGTGTTTAGGTCTCCTGGTAGTATTGTTGGATTGTTCTTGTTAAATATTTGCATTATCGAGTGAATTGGCATGTATGAGCGGCGAGGTGGTTGGTAAGCTGCTGCTATCGTGAGTGGAAATAATTCCATCTGCACAGTCGCAGCAGCGTATGCCTCATCGACCTCTCTTTCTTGGGCAAAATATAACCCTTTTTTAACAGCAATTGCTGTTCGGTCATAGATTTTCCCGGTGAGTTTTTTCTTAATGATGTCATAGTTGGGTATTTTTATTTGTTCGTCGTCTTTGATTCCGTATTCGGAAAATGTTATTATGTCCGGATCTATTTGGCGAAAGTAATTGCCCTTATTGAATATTTTTATTTTTCTACCAGTCTGTATTTAGGTGAAGGATTTTAAATTTTCTGTTGGCGTGGTCCATGATCTATAGTGAAAATTTTCAATTCCGTTTTGCTTACTCTTTGTTTTGTTTTGGCGTTCTTTCACTTTCCGTTGGTCACCTTTTCGGAAATCTCTTTTTTAAGAATTCTAACGTCAATGGGGTAGAATCTGATTGAGTTCTCTCCTAATTCTTTGATGGAGGATTCCTCGTGATCAGTGACGTAGGTCAATTTGTATGTCCCTCTTTCTATGCCTTTTTTGATGTCTGATGGTTTGACATCTTAAGGCAGAGGATATGCCTTGTGTACGAAGACTTTGAGTTTAAAGTCTCTTGCTTCGTACTGGCATCTTTCGTTATCGTTTTCTACTTCGGAATCCATTGTGGTTTCTGTGGTACTTTTTTTTTCTTCGTTTTCTTGTGGGTTTTCTTTTCGTCATGGTTTTGGGTTCCTTTTCTGTATCATCGGTTTCCATTTCCAACTTCCAACTTCCAACATGTCCTTGACTTGCAGAGTTTTCCCCGCGGTAACGTCGTAAATGAGTACCGAGGGAGGGGGGGGGGACCACATCTTACGAATGCCGTTCTTTTCCAATAGCAGATTCAAGGTTTCTTCGAATGTTCCCGGTTAGGCTATATTGTGCATGTGTGTGAACATTATGCACGCCAGTATGTCGAAGCCGGTGCCCTCATTTGCGTTAATATTTATTTTTTGGTCTTGTGTTTCCTTTACTTCTTTTAGTGTAGTTTTTGCTAAGCTGGCGTAGGTTTGGTTATTTTTCTTTTGAATTTCATCATTTTCTTCTTGTTATTTCTTTTCTATTATGGCTTTTCTTTTTGGGCAATTGATGGCCATTGTCCTGTGCTGGCCCTGGCAGTTTATGCATTTTGTGTATTGTTCTGTGCATTCAAGGAAGTTGTGGCCGGTATCGCTGCATTCAGAGCAGACAGTTTCTTGTCACAGAATCCGCGATTGCATAACACTGAAAGCAGGTTTGCACATTTGTAAACTTCTCAACTTCGAGATTTTCGGGTGGAATTGGCTTGCCGAACGCAAATACTCCGTTGGTCGGGGCTCTGTTGGCCATCTCAGATGTGATGCACATTACTTTGAAGACGTGTGAATTCATTCGGTGGCCAAATTTGATGAACTCTGAGATTTTGAGAAACTAGTTTTCCATTTTGTAGTGGCGACCCCGTCCCTGGCTCGACAGTGGGTCGGGGACCCTCAGACCTATTCCAGGCCCTACCCCAGCTCCCCGGACCATCGCAAGAGCAGACCCACTGCCTCTCGGGGTCTCTCCCAGAGATCCACCGGGCCCAGGTCTGTGTGTATCTGTGGGCAGTTGGAGAAATGTGTGGTATCGTGTATCTGGTTTAAGCATTTGGGGCAGTTTTGTGTTGTATGGGTGATGGGAGATATTTTGTGCATGTATGACGTCAGGAGGGGTGATTTGTTTGTTCGTATCTGTGCTAGTGTTCTTCTGATCTGCTTTGTGAGTGTTTGTTCTGAATTGTGTATGATTGGAAGTGGTGCACTTAATATTTCGTTGTGAGTTCTGTTTGTCATGTATTGTTGTGTGATCTGAGAGTGGATTGTTTTCTTGTTTTGTTTGATTGTGTCTTCTGTTATTGTGTTAGGGTGTGTGTCTAAGTTGGTGTTTTAGTTGTTGTTATTATCTAAAATGGTCTGTTTTTTTGTGTCGGTGATTGGGAGGTTGTCTGGGGATGTGGTAGAGGGGATGATTTGGATGTTGTGTTTTCTGCCTGAGTTGTAATGCATGTAGTTTTAGGTGAATTTTATTGGTATGATGTTCGTCTCATCGTGTAGATACTGGGTGTTTGTGTCAAGAGTGCATCCTGTGGCAGTGCGAAGGGCTGTGTTTTGTATTGTCTGTATTTTTTTGGTGTTGGTGTCTGAAATGATTTGAGACCAGCTTGTGTTGGCGTATTCTAGTGTTGGTCTTGTGATTGTCTTGTATGTGTTAATGAGCGTTTCCTTGGTTTTCCCGCAGTGTGTAGTTGTGAGTGTCTTGATGACTTTGAGTGTTTTCGTGGCCTTGACTATTGTGTTTTGTATGTGTTTTGAGTATGTGAGTTTGGGGTCAAAAGTGAGGCCAAGGATCTTCGGTTCTTGTGTGGTGGGTAGTGGTATGTTTTATATGTTTAGATTTATGGTTGTGTTGTATTCTGTAGGGTCTGGTGTGAAAACAGTGGTAATTATTTTGGTGGCGTTTAGCTTTAGTGAGTTTTCTATTGTCCATGTGTGTATTTTGTTGAGGTAAGGTTGTGTCTCTTGTGCAGCTGCTTCTGGTTTGTTGTGTGATGAGAGTATTGTGATGTCATCTGCGTAGGTGACAATTTTTACGGTTTGTGGGGGAGTTGGTAGATCTGAAGTGTAGATGTTGAAAAGTGTTGTGGAAAGTACTCCGTCCTTGAGGAACTCCGGATTTTGTGTGTCTGTGTTTAGATTTTTGTTTTGTATTTGGTTGTATTGGAGTCGTCCCTTGATGTAGTTTGCTATGTATTTGATGAGGGTGGTGGGTATGATGAGTTTATGGATTTTGTTGATTAGTTTGTGTAGGTCTACTGTGTCGAATGCTTTGGACATGTCAAGGCGACTGCTATGGTTCTATATGGTGGAATTTTATTGTTGAATATATTTGTGATTATGTTGTTTGTTGTGTGTAATGCTGTGGTGATTGAGTGCATGGGTTTGAACCCATGTTGGTGTGGTGTGTTTGGGATGTTGGATGTGTTGTATGGTAGGATGATTTTTTCTAGTGTTTTGGCTATGCGGAAAGTAGCGCTATTGGTCTGTAAGAGTCTCCCTTGATGTAGTTTGCTATGTACTTGATGAAGGTGGTGGGTATGATGAGTTTATGGATTTTGTTGATTAGTTTGTGTAGGTCTACTGTGTCGAATGCTTTGGACATGTCAAAGCGACTGCTATGGTTCTATATGGTGGAATTTTATTGTTTAATACATTTGTGATTATGTTGTTTGTTGTGTGTAATGCTGTGGTGATTGAGTGCATGGGTTTGAACCCATGTTGGTGTGGTGTGTTTGTGATGTTGGATGTGTTAGGATGATTTTTTCTAGTGTTTTGGCTATGCGGAAAGTAGCGCTATTGGTCTGTAAGAGTCTCCTTTGTTTATGTCTTTGTTTGGTTTTGGTAGTGGAATTATTTTTGCTACTTTCTATTGTTTAGATATGCTGTTATGTTCATGGAGAGGTTGTAAGTGTGCGCGAAGAGGTTTATGGCGTTTCGACCTAGGTGTTGAGGTGTTGGATGTTTATGTCATCAGGGCCGGTGGAGTTGTTGTCTCTTGCTTGTTTTATGGCTTTGATGGTCTGTTTTGTTGTGGTTGTGAATTGTGGTTTGGGGATTTATTTTGTAAGTCTGTCTATTTTCCTTTTCTCATTTTTCGTTTGGTGTATGGTTGTGTTTGTGAATTGTTTGTTGAAATCTTCTTTTTGTATGCCTGTTGTGGCTTCTTTGTTTCCGAATATGATGGTGTTGTTTTGTGGCTCTGTTGTTTTTTGTTTGTGAGGCCAGCAATGGTTTTCCAGAGTTTGTGTGTGTTAATATTGTTTCATTGTGCTATGAGGTTTCTGATTACTTCAGGGAGTAGTTTTTTGTATGTTGTGTATTTTCCCACGTGGGATGTTGTGTTTGTCTGCTTGTAAGATAGTGTTAGTTAGTATTTTGTTTGCCGTGTGTGCATGTTTGGGGAGTTGGATTTTGGAGAGTACTTGTTCAATTTCTTCTGTGTATTCTATCCAGTTTGCCTTGTGATAATTTGTATATGTTTTGAGGTTTTGTTGTAGCCTGAAGTTTGTTTTTGTGTTTAATGTGATTAAGATGGGGAGATGGTCAGAGAAGAGAGCATGTATTGTGTTCCAGATGAGGTGTCTGTGTAGGGTGTTTGTTGCAGTGGTGATGTCTGGCGAAGTGGATTGTTGGTTGGGGTGTGTGAGTATGCGGGTTGGTGTATCTTTGTTTAAGGTTATGTGATTTGAGTTTTGGATGATGTCGGCGATGAGTTCTCCTCTGCAGTCTTCTGTTGGTGAGTTCCTAAGTTCTGATTGTGCGTTAATGTCTCCAGTGATTATAGAGTTCGTGAGAGTGGTTGCGTGGGTGAGGAAGTTTATTATGTCTGCATCTTCATTTGGGTGGTTGGGGTTCGTGATGTCTCTGGGTAGGATGTAAAGGTTTGTGAGGTGTAAGTGCTTAGATTTGCTTAGATGGATTATGGTGATATGTGCTTCAGTATTTTGTGTGTTTATGTTGTTTGGGAGGAGGGTCTGTGTATAGGTGATGTTGTTTTTGATGTATGTGATGAGGCCTCCTCCCTCTTTGTGTTTTCTGTTGGTTCTGATTTATGTGTAGTTTGTGATTTGAGGGGTTTTCTGTTTTTCCGTGAGTTTGGTTTCTTGGATGGTGATTATGTCTATTTCATGTTTGTTTGTGAGGTGCTCGAGTTCTGTCGTTTTCTTGTTAAGTCCATTTATGTTTAGTTGTAGTATTTTTATATGTTTGTTGTGTATGTTTCGTTTCTTTAATTGTCTAGGGGTTTGTGATGTTTGTGGGAGTGTGGGTTGTGGTTGGGTGGGCGTTGATGGGTGTGGTGCTTGGTGTTGTAGGCACATCCAGTATTTTGTGTACTGTTTGATTTTAGTATTTCTGCATCATAGATGTACCCAGTGTGTTGTGGTGTTGTTGCACATTATAATGGGTGTTTTTCTTTTTGTGCTGTGTCTATTGCATAGTGTACATGTCAATGTTGTGGGGCCTGGGTTGGTCTCCACCCCAACCCCCCTCGAGGAGGAGCAGAGCCGCTGCCCACGTGGCCGGGTCCACGGGGCAGAGCACCCCCAAAAAGGAAAAAGTGATATTGGGACCGCCCTTGCCGGGGGCAGGGGAGTCTTGGTTGATTTGAGCCTTTCCAGCTCGACTTATAGTTCCTCCTTAGTGTGCGACTCGACATAAGGGTCCACTTTTTAGCATATAAAGGAGCGATTAGCCATTAGGTGTGGAGGAAGTTTTTGGACTATGCCAATTTTGCTCAGGGCCATTAGCCCGTTCGTTGCAACTAACCGCTCGACGTCTTCTTGTTTATGACAGAGCGCGACGTATCCGTTTGACACATCTATCAACTTCGTAACGGTGATTTTTAAGTCGGTATATAGGGTCCTAATCAATAATCTTCTTTCCGTTTTCGTTTTTCCTTGCTCCGTCCTTAGAGGCAGTCTTCTGTACTCCATGTTTATATTTGTGAAATAGGGGGCACTCCCCCCTTTATCTCATAGTTCCGCCTTCGCTAACTTGGCTGATATGATGAATAGGGTGAATGAATGAATGGACTCGGGTGGGCTCCTCTCGAGGAGTGAAAGGTGACG
Source organism: Ceratothoa steindachneri (assembly GCA_963969495.1). Taxonomy (NCBI): domain Eukaryota; kingdom Metazoa; phylum Arthropoda; class Malacostraca; order Isopoda; family Cymothoidae; genus Ceratothoa; species Ceratothoa steindachneri. Next base: position 252,093,303 of record OZ018318.1, read on the forward strand.
GACTTTTTGTTGGGTAGCGCGGAATCAACCATCGCTAGCCGTGGGTGCCGCCGCCTCGAGGGAATTAAAAACCACGATTGCTTCCCACCATACACTGAGACGGTTACGTGTCCCTCAGTGGTTGGGGGGGGGGGCTCACAGGCACAGTGGTTAGACTCCCCTGCAAAGGTTGCAACCCGGCACATTATCCGGGGGCTCCTCTAGTACGGGTATCTTGCAGTGGGTTAATCCTCAAACCTCCCTCCTCCCGTACCCCCCAATTATGCATATGCTATAGTTCTGCATAGTTGGGACGAGGTCGAATATCAGCGTCTTTTAGCTAAGGCATTGGGCCTTGGGTAATGGGGGATTTAGGCAGTCATGGTGAAATATATGACTGGCCTAAAAATGTCCCTTCCCTGTATGGGGGATTTTGGGTGTAGTAGAGGAAAAGGTGATCGAGAAGATAGATTAAAATGAAAATGAGGTTGAAAATGAGGTGAGCTGCAGCTTCCTGCTGGATCTCGTATGCGAGTAAATATACTCGTGTCGATTCCTTCTAAGAGTAATACGTAAAAATCTTGTTCGATCGAGAATGAGTTGAATTTTTGCTGTGAGTCTGATTCACCAAGCTTAATGAGAGTGGTTATCAGCTGTCCAAGAAGAGAATTCCATGAGAAGAAAACGGGTTTTAGGGGATATTTATTTATCCTCGAATAAGCGAAATGTCAAGGGAAACGAGCCAATCTGGTGAGTGGAATTTTTAAAATAACTTTAATTTTCGATTCCAGCTCGTAGCCTGGATGTTGAGGGCCGGCTTTTCTTCGGGCGGCCGAGCATTCGACTACAACGCATTTCTGTACCCAACAGATAAAGCACTTTTTTATTTTGCTTAGGAAAGGACGTTGAGCACCGCTGTCAGAAAACAACCTATTCTGGAAGTCTTCTGGTGACTTGACGTTTCACCTTTAAGAAAGAGAGATACTTTTTCACCGGGAATTCATTTTTCTATGAGGGCTTAAGAACCTCACTGCTCCCGTCCATCGTCCTGCGTGGGAACCTGCATCTGATGTTTGCCGTTCATTAATTTCGTCTTAACTCTGCCGGCCACTTGGACTGACATAATTATGACATAATTTGAGGACTAGCCCACAGCGGAAGCATAAGTCATAAATTTTCTTGAAACTGGGACATAACTGCGAGTCCCGGACGGAGGAGAGATCATCATCGCTCTGGGAACCCGGTCAACATCATAAAGGGAAGTAACACCCGTCTCTATGTAGTTGGATGCGGTTATGGCGTAAGTACCCGAGAGGGGGTGGAAAAACTTTAGCGGTCGTTGATTCGGCTGCTACTGCCATCAAGACCACCATAAGTCATCCCTCGTGAAGTTCCCACTCGAGATCCCCCCATCCATCCATCACCCATCATCCTGGCGACACCTGAGCGAAGGACCAACTGGAAAATGGACTTGAGTGCTCAAATCACGTTTGCGAACCCACATACCTTAACCAATACCTCCTGTTTCATCTCACCACTTCATTTTTTCACCTCACACTCAAAACACCATGATTACAATTTTCATGCAGACGAAAGAAGAATTAACCAACAAAGAGGAGGATTAAGACACAAGGAAGACAACATGGAGACCCTCACTAAGAGGGTCCTCCTGATGACCATCGAAGGAGCAAAGGCACCGGACAAGAGCAAGTTGTGCGAAACTCTCTTCATCTACCTGAAAGTTACCCTCGTGAAATTGATTGAAGTCCCCTCGGGCTTCATAGCGCTTTGCGCTGAGAATAAGGACATCGACCGGCTCCTAACAGAAGAGGGAGCCGAGGTACTAAAGAAGGTTGAACTCGAGTGACCCCCTTCCCTCACGAGTGGCAGCGAATCGTAGCGTCATCTGCCGCAAAGTAGAATCCTGTATTGGCTACACCAACCTGAGCAATTGAAAGAGGAAATTCAGAAGAGCAATCAATGGGTTAAAATTTGCGAAATAGTCAAGTTCCGCGAATATACCCACGATTTTAAGATCACATTTACCACCACGGACAGAATTCTGGTATTCATTATGAGAATACCAGGCAGCAACATCGAACAAGAAAAATTCAGTACTATTCAAATGTGTTTTGTTTGCTATAAACTAGAAACCCATACTACAGCAAATTTCCCCGAAAAGGAGAAACTATGGTGCAGTGAGTGCGCCAATGAAGGCTACAGGCACGACAAATGTGAAAGCTCCAGGAAGAGATACCTAAATTGCAAGGGGTATCATAGGGCCATGGCCCTGAACTGCCTCAAGCGTAAAGAAATAATCAAGAGGAAAAAATAAGAACAGAAAAAGGCAAAAGAAATAACTTACGCCAACGCCGCCAAAAAGTCAGAACCAATGAGGGCATCACCGCCTGAACTCAATCTCACGAGCGACCTAAGCGCCAAGATTCTCATCTCTATTACACACGCGGACGTGGCAAACACAGTCAACCCTAGCTGCTATAACGAAGTCATCAATGCGTCACTGAAGGAGAATAACCTGCCTTCAGTGAAAATGCCAACGAACCCGTAATGTTCAAGGATATTACAGGAAACAGTGGTTAGAGGCAACAACCAAGTGAAGTCTGGACTCGAGGCAATAGTCGAGGCCATCTCATTGGAGGAATCCGAGGAGGAAGAAGAAAGGAAACAAGAGGAAGAAGACGAAGTTGAACCACCTCTTTGGAGAGCGATGAGGGCCTATGCACTCGTACACGAGCTACGAAGAGACGATCGAAAACCCTAAGTCCTCCACCATAGAACGAAAAGCCTGAACTTGAACGCATTAAGAGTAATGGAAATTAACACCAAGGGCTATGCGACAAAAGGACTCTTTACGGAAACGTATTCAAAGAAATTGATGCAGATGTAATCTTAATTTCGGAACAAGGGATCGACACTCGTAATTCTGAAATGAAAATTTGGAATTACGATGTGTTAGTCACAAATCACTCACGAGAGCTGTACGACGGTGCCGCTATTGCCATTAAAAAGGGGATCAAGTACAAGGAGGTTAGAATTCTCGAAGAATACTATCTCGCGATTGAGGTCAAACTCGATATTGTAAAGCTGGTCATCGCAGCCGTGTACCAGCCGTCGAGGAGAGGATACTTACCGATCCATTCCCTCTCTGGCTTATTTTGCAGAGAGCCCTCACCATATTAATGGGGGATCTGAACGCCAGATGTCGGGAATCCGGCTACAGAACCTTCAATGGAATGGAAGGTGCTTAGACACTATGCTGGACAGAAACATGATCCAACGGATAGGCCCGGACTTTCCCACCTTTGTCCGAGGAAGAAGTGCAACAAAACCAGCCATATATCTGGCCAATCGTCAGCTGCCGTTCAATTACTACAATTACTGCATGGAACCAGTCCAGGTACCATGTAATGACCATATAGGGATCCTACTCGCTATCAACAGGAACCCCATACAAGTCCCAACTGAAGTCAGAAATGACTGCATAAGAGCAGACTGCGCAAGGTACACGCACCTTCTCTAGGCTTACCATCCACCCAACCTGGATGAGGCCATTCTAGAGGAAATCGACGAGGCACTCGACGACCTAAATAACCATCTCATTAACGCGGATAGGGCTTGTGTCCTGAAACCCCAGTATAAGTTCATCTCAATCTACAGGTAGACTGGACTGGTATGTTTTTGAGAGCACTTAGGATATGTGACCCTTGCTTTCTAGAAGACGAGATTACATATATAACCTGCAGTTTCATTGAATTAAATTATGCCCTCTACGGGGAGATAAATATCACGAGGACAAACAGACGCGAGTTTGTTTATACAGCGTCAACGATTACGTTCCATATGGGGCGATACTTCCTCCCCCCCCCTTGCCTCGCTGCCAAAAATATCCTCGAGCGTCGCTCGCAAAGAAGGCTCACAATCAGCAGATTTCGTAGTCCGTTAATATAAACATAGGAGGGTGGGATATCCTTTAGAATAAAAATCTATAAACAGACTCATTGTCCCCCTCCGATTGTTTATGTCTATTTTCGCTAAATCGACGAAATTTTATTTCTCCGTACGTAAACCAGAAGGGCGAATGGTCACAACATTGCAAACTTATCCCCTAGGAGAGAGGCTTAAAGGTGGGCCCTCGTCTTCCCTCACCTCCCCTCCTCAGCCGGGTATAATCGACGTATATATAGTTCGATCTGGAGAAATGAAAAGGAGAATCGGAGTAGCAATCGAGAGAAGAGCAGACCATGAGGAAAACAGGGAATCAAGAAGACAGTTGAACCGAGCGGGATTTTTCTTCCTGGGGCCGTTCCTTTGGTCACATCGAAGAGTATACCAGTGGTACCAAGAACCACTCTCATACCAATATCGTTCAGAGAAAACCCCTATCACAGTTTTCTGAATAAAAACGGATATAACCCTCACCATTGAGGAATACCAACGTGAATTCCTATTTTAGAAAAGATTCACCTATTGGTCCAATGTCACCATCGAGAAGCCCGCAGATTTAACACAGGGATTGGAATAACCCGTACATCCACAATCCCCTCGCTTATATCTTCAAGTCAAGAAGCATCCCCACGCGCTCCCCACCTACCTCGGGATAAGCATCAACTGTTCTTCCCGAATAGCCTCATCAAGCACCTCATTCTCCCAGAGAGAAGATCAGCTGTTTTTCGGAGTCAATCTCATGTCCGCGAGAAAACTCCAGTCAAACACGTCTCGAATTATCGCATCTAGGAGGTTCTCGATCATGGTCATCCAATTCGAGTCTCCCTCTTAGTTAAAGATAAAAGGAATCCCAAACTTATTCATGTTCGTTAGTTACCATTAGGTGCTAAAGTGAATTTTGCGCCAACCATCGCGTAGTACTCATTAGTAGTATTAATTTTATTTAGATCCTCTTATTATAGCATTAATATATTTAAAGTTTTAATATTTCATTTTTTTATGAAATTAAAAGTATATTTTTGCCCTAATTGTTGAATTAGATCCTCGAAACGCTGCAAATGGCAATGGATAAATAATACAAGTATTACGAATCCTCCCTGTTTAAAGAATAAAAAATTAAAGTAAACCACTCTTAGAGAAAGGTGGGACAGAGTTACCCAAGTACGGAATAAACGTAAATACGTACTCGGCCGTATACCACGGCACCCTTCACGTGATCAATGAAGGTTTATCAAAAGCAAAATCTACTCATTACCGTCCCACGGATAAACACAAATTTAGTAATATGAAGTGTCTGTCCCTCCCCTTTTCTCCCCTGCTCAAACGAGTGAACATAGTTATTTCTTTAGACCTAACTATATTTAAATACCCTTTTTCTATCCTTAAATCTTTCCCTTTGACCAAGCCCGTGGATCAGCCAAATGAAACAGGTGTATATTTAATCGCGTGTAACTCTACAAACTGTCCTTCATTTTACATAGGAGAGACCCAAAGAACCTTAACAAAACGAATTTATGAACATAAAAGTGATGTGAGACGAGGCAGTACCACATCCAGTATTTTCAATCATATTAGCAATTTCAACAACCAAATTGACTATTCAAAGGCACAAATCATATATAATTGTAAAGATTTCCGTAAAAGAAAAATAGTAGAATTTATATTAATAGGAGAAATTCTAAATTTTAATTTGTAAGAAGGGCAATTAAAGTGCAGCCCCCATTCCCGTAACCCCATCGTAAACAGCTTAGTCAACGATCTTAGGACTCGCACCCCTGATTGATGACCATTTTCCCTGGTTTTGTGTTTCTTTGTGTTCTTTTCTTTTTGTTTTTTATCTGTACGCTATTTATAGACTTTTGTAACAATTGCATTCTCAGTATACGACTGAAGAAGGTATGATAAACTACATACGGAAACTAAACTTTTGGCTCCTATACAGTGGTTTCACTATCATATACAGTAACTCGCCATTGAGTTGAATATATATATATATATATATATATATATATATATATATATATATATATATATATATATATATATATATATATATATATATATATATATATATATAAATATATATATATATATATATATATATATATATATATATATATATATATATATATATATATATATAATCAGATAAGAGGCCATGTTGGATACATGTACTGTTAAATTCTACAGCAATGGCAGCGATATCCACTCTAACTTGTACTCTCTTTATTTTCCTTACAAGTTGTTTTACTGGGTCTGTGAGGCTAGAAAACCCACTCAAAAAAGACATAGTTTATTCCGAAACATCTTTTGATCGTGGCAAATCATCTTCAGGGTTTGAGCAATGACAATGATTTACGTCTTGATAAAGTTAGAAAAAGTATAAAGTAAGGTAGAATGGATAGAAGTTGTTAGTTATGTAAAGTGGCGAAGAGGAAAATGTTGAGGGTTATTTGTAGTTGCTGAGTGACCATCCATCTCTTGAATATTTTCTTTTGCGGTCTTATGCTCTTCTTTAATTGTTATGTGGTGGTGGAGGCTCTCACGCCTCTATTATTATTTGTGTTTTACTTGTTTACTATTCGGTTCTTTCTGCAGTTGTATGTCGCATTGTTTCTTATTTTTATTTCATGTACAACAATGTATGTTCCATCTGAATATTGGTACGAGTTCTTCGAATGTTTGCCACTAAAGCCGTAAGGGTGTGTGGCTTATAATGTGGATAATAATATTAAGTAGAACGTTTTTAATGGTAATTAGCCTAGACAGGTCACGGGGGCACCAGCTAAACTAAGAAATTACTTTTGCAATGAATTTGAGGTTGAAAATGAATGGATGAGTTAAATGCAATTCTTCAGGAGGGAAATTAATTATAAGCTTTAGCAATATATTTATTCGAGAAATAATTTTAATATAATATATATATATATATATATATATATATATATATATATATATATATATATATATATATATATAAGTTGAGGGAATATAATATGGGGAGAGCGTAAGTTATGTCCTTTAAATTACAAAATTAAGAATTGTACAGTAAGACAATATGGTTTATGTAAACAGGCAACGTCTGATCAATGAATAGAAAAAACTTAATAAGAGAGACTAAAAACAATGGCGATGAATGATTGTGGGCAATTATTAAATAGGATAGTGGGCTACTGATTAATTAGAACTATGTGACATGTAAATAATTTGGGGATGAATTAATTCTAGCGTAACGAAGGTTATACGATAATTCGGTTTGGGAGTGTAGGAAGTTATATGATAATGATTTGGGATGAAGGATAAATCTGTGCTAATGATTTGGAGTGAAGGGAAAATCTATACTAATGTTTAACGTGATTAATGGGTCTGGAAATGAAAAAAAAACCATAATGAATTTGATACAAAGGGGAAGAACAAACTAAGCATTGTACGTAAATTTTTGACCAACCTGTTAATAGCGGAGCACGATTGAAATAGAGCATTTGATGAATTCACGTTCACATGGTGAAAAGGAAATGTTGCCATTTTATACATTTCCTGATATAGCTATAACTATATAACTATAACTATATAACTATATAACTATATATATATATATATATATATATATATATACATATTTTTTTTTGGGGGGGGGGAATTTATTACATTTTGTATGGGTTAAACCACAACACCACTTCAGAAATTTCTCTATTCGTTGTTCTATGCTCTAGGGCAGGGGTGGAGAAACCTTCCCCCGCGAGCCCAATTTTCATCGCCCCTAAGTGATATATTTGTATGCAAAAACTTTCAATACTGAAGTTTAAATAATATTTCTTTCATTAGAAATTTTCGCCTATGGCTAAAAAGAGTTTCCCCTGCCCCTGCTCTAGGAGTATGTCTATTGCTCTTTTTCCCTCTTCATCGATTATCCCCTCCAATCTGTCCCACACCTTTCTTGCTCTCTTATGTAGAGCTACATTGATTGGATCCATATCTATTTCTTGATGTAAATCCAGCTGCCTTCCATGTTCTCCTCTTCTAGTATTTGTAATAAGTAATGCTCCGCTATTCTGAATTCTATGTAGCTTAATAATATTGGATTTGTGCACCCTATTTATTGGTATCGTTGGATACAACAGTATTAATCAGCTCAGGAAATTGTATAATTTAATTTTAATTACTCATGTTCTGGTCTCTAAGTTGGTATATCTTGCTCAATCTTGCCTTCAACAAACCTACTCTCTCGGTCGCATGCTTGTTGTAGCCATTCCTCGTTACTTTCATACCGAGACCTTTGCCATTTGCGTGGTACCTATATACTTCCTCGTCGACAACTATCTTTGATGTTCTCCGTCTTCCTATCAGTGCAATTGTAAATTTGTCGGTGTTTGTACGTATTTTACATTTCTTCTCATAATCGTATATATTTTTAATCTCCGCCGCAAACATTCTAGCCGTTGTCTGTGGATGTTTATATGTGCTATTAGTTATTATGATTATGTTGTCATCGGATTATGTAATAGGTAAGCTACTGGCAAAAAAATTGCAGGATTCAATAGGCCTAACAAACACCTCCTCCACAAAATGGACGCACAGTGGTCTTATTGAATCCTAGCATACTCCACTCATATAAAATAAATGTCTAAAATTGGGATAAGGAATTGAGAATGCATAGATTAATTTACATCTATGAATTTGAATACAAAATAAGGAATGTAGTATATTTGTTAATGTATATATATATAGAAGGCAAGCGCCCGTTGGAAGTGAGCACGAGACAAAAAATGTACGAACGCGCGAAAGGTTAGAATTATTTGTGTCAATAAGACAAGGTGTAAATAAACATTTAACGTCTCAGAATCGATTTCTCGAAAGACGAAAGTCTACGCAACACCTGGTTAAATACACCCGGTGACCAAAGGGAATTGTATCACTAAGCTGTGACAAGCGTATCTTGTTATATTGATAAACTTTGGGAGATGTAAGTAAACTGTAATACACAATCGTTCAAAACTTCGTCCATGGGGAAACTAATGAGCCCCGACGACAAAGATTTGTCCCGCAGGCAAGTCTAGGCCACTTCCCCCTGCAAATGAAACCGTATATATAGGCGAGCAATGAGAAGATACACCTATGGCCTCTGGTGTAGTGAGTGTTGTACTGTGTATTGAGTCTATGACTGTGTATGGAATATGTGAAATGATTTATGCAAGTGTAGGTTTTATGTGGCGAGTGTAGGTCGCTTGCTGTGGTTATAGTGTTTAGGATTGAGCACCAGTTAGATGACCACTGGTGCTCAATCCTAAACACTATAACCACAGCACGCGACCTACACTCACCACATAAAACCTGCACTTGCATAAAACATGTCACATATTCCATACACACTCAGAGACTCATCACACAGTACAACAATCACTACACTAGAGGCCCACGACAACACAACATCAATCACTTACGTGCCCGCATCCCTACAGTGCGTGCAGCTAGATAGGAACCGGCAGTGGCAAGAGGTTGTCCGCATTGCGGACGACACCCGTTGCACTAACCCCTCCTTCTTCTGGCGGCACGTAAAAGGTTGCTAGGCACTGACCCACCCAAACGAATCATCCTCCAAGTAAGCAACTAAACAACACTCACAGACAATAACGTCATCCTCGACACATTTAGGTCCCACTGGGACACAATACATACACACAACCTACCTAAACCACACGTGCGGGAGCACTTCCAGTAAGTCTAGGAGTGGTATTGGGCCCATGCTCACCAGCTAAGGCCTGCCCCCTAATACGAATAGAGCTGCTCGACTACACATCCACACTGACCACTACCATCACCGTCGAGAAAACAAAACACTACATTAAAACAACACCCAAATGTGCCCCCGGCCCCTCCTGGCTACCAGTCACACTAATACACAACCTCCCCGCAAACATATACCCCACACTTACACATCTATTCAACGCCTCACTTGCCTCAGGCCACTTCCCTAAAATATTCAAAGTCTCTCACAACATACTTGTACACAAAACGAACAAAGACCCCAAACACCCAAACAATTACAGGCCTATTGATCTATTAAAGTAACTAGGCAAAATACTCGAACGCGCGGTCAACTGCCGCCTACAGGAATACCTGCAAGAGAGGGACTGGTTCTTCCCCCCACAATATGGGTTCAGGAGGAGCCGATCCACTTTGGCGGCCGTGACCATCGTTCACGACAGAATACAGAAAAAACGCCAGGTACACCAGAAGACACTCCATCAGCAAGGGCGTGGAGAAGGCCCTTGATAAAATATGGTACGAGGGACTCCGTTGGAAACTCGCCAACAATACGGAGTTACCTCTCTGCACCAGAAGGCTCCTCTCGCACTACCCCACTGAACGGAGATGCCACATAAAATACAACAATAACCTCACTACCCTTCACACCACGCTCAGGCGTTCCCCAAGGAAGCGTACTGGCACCTACACTATACATCATGTACACAAACGACACCCCACGCGCACCCGAAAACTGCTATCACACATTCACAGTGCCCTACGCCGATGACGAGACCATTCTCGTCAGCGGCCGTGGACCAGAAGAAACTGCGCTCCACGCACAATCAATACTAGACGATAAGACAGATTACGAGGATAAGTGGCTAATTGCCACGAATCCTCAGAAGACACAGATGACACTCTACGGCGCAAGAGATCACTTCATGCATAACATACAAATCTTCTCACACACACCAGACATGAACCATCTAAACCAAACAAGGCTCGAATACACAACATACAAAAATCCTTGGGGTAACTTTTGACAAGACCCTCATGTTCAATATACACCAGAACACAACACAAGAAAAAGCCTCACGCACAAACACATCGCTGTGCAGGTTCTACCCTGCAGGCATGAAACTTCAGTTACACCTATACAAAACACTCGTGCGACCTCTTCTCACGTACGCCCACAGTCACTCGTAGCCGCGAGTGACACGTGGCAACAGAAGGCTCAGCGCATTCAGACTCTGCTCTGAAGCGCGCTTGCCGCTCTCTCCTATACACGAGAATGGCCACACTACACGACAACAACAAATTAGCACCCCTCAACACATACGCTCACACCAGAGTCACAAAACAACTCGGGAAACTCGCCAGAGACCCATTATACACCGCACTACATGTAAGACGGCATGCGATGGCACGCGATACCCCGCAACCCATACCGTTCTTCGCATAAGCTAAAGGCATCGTGAATAACACGTTTCCGACTAAGCAGACACGCGTTCTTTCCTGACCACCCTCCAACCATCGTACAGTCACGAACACGTCGAGACCCATCCAACCACATCGCGCATCGGTGTCTAGCCACCGACCTATGAACTATTATTTACCCCTCTCAAGTTATTTCCGCAACCTTTTCCTCAACGACTGCCTGTTCGCCTGTGTTACACAGTGATCCCTCTCTATCCTTTCTATACACATATCATCATCATCAAGAATACAGGAGTTAAAAATTAAACATTATAATTGTTATTATGTATTGTCATACTTGCATTAACGTTTACGGAAACCCTTTTAAATTCACCAAGTTTTGTCGTTCCAGAATTTAATGCTTCGCGTTGAATATATATATAGACTGCTAGTCGCCCGCTAAGTAACTTCGTGTCGTACCGCTTGCTCCGTTATAGACCAATATTATAATATATATATATATATATATATATATATATATATATATATATATATATATATATATATATATATTTACAACGTCTTTCTTTACCTCGATTACCCTAAAACTTCGGTAAGCCCAGCCAAAATAAGAACACTATGAAGAATTCTCTTTGGAGTCAGATACACTTAATTCGCCTTCTTATAAACTGTTATCAAGAAATCCCCCTATAAGTGGTGAACCAATTTCTCCTGCTCCCATTAATAACACGTACCATAATGTCGTCCACAAACTGTATATATGTTGTTGATGTAAAAACTAGATCTAGCAGGTCTCTCGTATAAATTGTATGAAGGGTTGGACTCAAGCATCCTCCTTGTGGGACACCTTGTCTAAGTTCAAACTCCGGTCCTTGGTACTCTTTTCTCTATATAGTCCGTCCGGTCCGTGACGTAGTCGGACAGACATTTGGTCAAGATTTATGGGAGGCATAACCTTTTTATTTTGAATTTCAATCCTAACCTCCGCACCTTGTTGAACGTCTTTATCACATCTCTTAGAATAAGGTCTAAATAATTCTTGTCATATTTGGCTCTAGCCAGAATTTCGACGAGGAAGGCGAACGCCGTCTACGTGCCTCTAATTTTTAAAATCCGTATTGGCACTTTGGAATTAGTGCGGTTTTCTCCAGCGGAGGGACCACCCTTCTGTTTATTAATATTTCTAATATTTTGGCTACCCCTTCCAATATCGCTATCGGCCTGAAGTTACCTGGTCCAGTTAGTGGTTTGCCCGGTTTGGGCATAAATATGATTTTTCCACTCTTTAGGGCATTAGGAAAATACCCTGCACTAATTGTTGCATTACATAGGTCTAAGAATTTTTTAAGGAATTCGTGTGGTGCTTTTAGCAAATTTTCTCTTGTTAGGGCCGGATTCTCTCCTTTACTTCTTGTAGTGTTACAGGTTCGACACCTTGTTCCTTCATGGACACTTTTAAGTCCGTTTGATTAGGTGTCATTTCATGTCTATTCGCTTATAACTCGTGCACCACCCATTAATCCTTCGTGCTCTCTATTAAAATCTTGTTTTCTTTGGTTGAAATATCGAAGACCTTGCTCCTATTATCCCAAAATGCGTTCTCTATTATGTGAGGTTCTTTTATCTCTTTTCTATTGTGGTTGATGGCGAATTTAATTTTTTATCTTAATTTCCCTCTTGCTAGGCTAATTTTTTCCCCAAACTTGATTGGGTTCAATTCTGCGTCATTGGATTCCACGAACCGATCCCATCTTGCTCCCCTCTCTATAGATATTGTTATTATTTCGTCCCTTATCTCTTGAAGCCTTCCCTGTTCCATCCCCTTGCGGGGTCACATTGTTGCAATGTTTCTCTGAGTGACCTGTATTCGCTCTCCAGTGCAGCAATTTAGGTTGTGCGCTCAAGGTGCGGAATAATCCGAAACGCTGTTCTTGGCACGAAGTTTTTATCCCCTTCGACAAACACTTTAAGTAGGTTGTCGGTAGCTGCGTCGATTTCCTCCAGAGTTGCTTCACTTAAATCTGACTGCTGGTAATTAGTAAGTTCTTCAGCGTAACCACGCCGGTTTGTGTCTCTGTAGCTTTTTCGCAACGGATATTTCTCCTTATCTGATCTATCGAGATATTCATTATGACCATCTTGTGTTTGCTGGTGGAGGGCGGCCTTTTTTCTATCAGCTACAAGCTACAGTGAATAACGCTCCCATTACTGTAGACTTTAACAGTAATATATTATTATCAACCTGAAAATATATTACAAGATCAAGAGAACGAGTATTTGCATTATGAAAAACAGCTGTCACCCTCCGACGGGCGAACTTCAGGTGACTAACGTTGGATACAAATATTCGTGCGAAGTCGGTGACTGCGAACCGAACACCGTAATTCTAAGTACATTGGCGTGACCTCCACAACCCTGTCGAGGCGACTGACGGCTCACCTACAAGACGGAGCAATTAAGAAACACACCAACTCTCGTGGCGTCACTCTAACCTCTTGAAACGCTTAACAGGAACACCTCCATCATCCTGCGACTCCAAAACTGCCGGAGACTGCGAATATCCCAAAACCTAACTCCAACAACCGCTAGTGAGAAAATTGTAAAAATAAGATTATCTGGACGCACTTTTCTCGTTAAGGGAAAATTAAATGATTTATTGCTCTTAAGTTAACAATCTGATCAGGAGAATTTTTTTTTTTAATTGGTTGGATTCTCCACTTTTCTTTGCTAAGTTTTGATCTCTATAATAATACCAAGTACTGACTCGGGCTGTTTGGTTTAGTTTCATTTGTATTGGGTTTAGTTCATTCATTTATGAATTTACATCATCAGTTAGCATTGAATGAATTATGTTATAAGGTTGTCTTTGATATTTGAGAATATCTCAGTAAGTGTTACGGTAGATAGAAAGGCTTAAGAAAAACGACAATGAAAAATAATGAATGAAAGTAGTGTGAGGAGAATTGCGAACAGCTTCGTGCGTCGTCGGATTACCTTTGGCGAACGGTAAATTGACTTTGTTATCCTGAGTCTCCAAAGGGACTCATTCAATCGAAGCTTTTAATCGCTCGCTTGCAGTTCTCGGTATGCTACATAATCTAAATCCCTGGTATGGAATTATAGGGCAAATTCTCTCCCTCGTAGTTTCGTAGGCTGGGCTAAGTGATCAGCTAGCTTCCTTAAGGCAAAGGAAAAAAAATAATATATATATATATATATATATATATATATATATATATATATATATATATATATATATATATATATATATATATATATATATATATATATATATATATATGGACCAAGATTTGCACATTACAAAAGCTGATAAATCTAACACGTTTGTTATAATGAACAAAACAATGTATTTAGAAAAAATGTCCACCTTATTATCCGATAGGTCTACATACCTTCTATTAAGTAAGGATCCCTTAGATGACGTAATTAAGTGTTTTAATAGAGACGTAAAAACACCTTTAAAAAACACAAATCAATTATGGACTCTGTCTCTTCTAGTGGCTCTCCTTTACCCTATTTGTATGGCCTAATAAAAACTCATAATCCAGGAAACCCAATAAGACCAATCATAAGTGCAACTAGTTCAATCCAATATAAACTTTCAAAATACTTAGTAAACTAGGAACTATATCCTCTTCACATATAAAAAATTCCCTTGACCTTTGCAATAAATTAAATAATATGAGAGTAACATCAGATCTGAGACTAGTTAGTTTTGATGTTACCTCATTATTCACCGAAGTGCCCATTGGTGACTTATTAGACTTCCTAGCCTATATTCTAAATGCTTATGACCTCCCTTTACCAACCAATACGATCATTGAGCTTATTTTTTTTATGTATTAAAAAATGTAAATTTAGTTTCAACGGCAAATTCTATGAACAAGTGTTTGAAATGGCTATGGGTAATCCCTTATCTCCCTTATTGTCAAATTTATATATGGAATTTTTCGAAACTAGGGCGATCCCCCCTCCTTGGTCTACTCAAATTGTTTGGTTCCGGTATGTTGATGACATCCTGGTAATTTTAAACCACAGTTTTGACATCGATAGTTTTCTTTTAATTATCAACTCATTGGTTACATCAATTAAATTAACCGTAGAAAAGGAAGTAAATAAAGAGCCTTCCATTTTTGGATGTCCTAATAATTAGAGAACCACATAGATTTAAATTTACTGTTTATAGGAAATCGACAAATAATTTATCTTATGTCCATTTTTATTCAAGTCATGCCCAAAATATCAAATCTACTGTTTTTTCCTCCATGTATCTTAGGGCTCTTCGAATATGTAGTCCCGACTATATAGATAAAGAATACACGAAAATTGAAGATATTGCTACCAATTTATGCTACCCAAAGTACTTTCTAGAAAAATGTACGAATATAGCCCCCCCAAAATTTTAGAATTGTAAATTAGAGACAATATAACCTCGTAATTTTACCTTGTCATGATAATTTTATGTCTGTAGTGTCCATTCTAAAACAACTTAATATTAAGGTAGCCTTTAAATACAATCATACGTTAAAAATCTCTTAATAAAGCATAGCCCCAATTATGATAATAATGTAATTTACCGAATTCCATGTTTAGATTGTAATTTATTCTATGTAGGCCAAACTTCCCAAAATGTTTCCATAAGGATCCAACAACACAAAAATGCAGTAATTAAGGGTTATCTGAATAATGCCTTAGCTGTCCACAATTCCAAGATATGACACGGAATTAACTGGTCGAAAACTGATACTATAATCCATAGTAATGATTTTATTAAGAGAAATATCCTGGAATCATTTTTAATCTCCCACATAAATGAGAGTAATCTCAACATTAGCCCAGGGCTGTTTTCGCTAGATCCAATTTTATCACTTTTTCTAAAATCCGACTTATCTGATATCATTAAAATGTTGACCTCATAGGAAAACGTGTTTTGTATAAATACTGAGTGTCTTATTTTTCTTACCATTGAGTTTGAAAATGTCGAATAGACGAAAGTACTAACTCTAATCTGCTTTTTATTCAGTTTCCTTCCGTGGTATATATATATATATATATATATATATATATATATATATATATATATATATATATATATATATATATATATATATATATATATATATACATATATATTTATATAGCTAGATTCTTTAATCCTATGTAAATTACTGGAATAAGCTTCGAAATAGTGAACAGTAATGACAACTTTTCTTCTTGAATAATAATGTTAACTTTTTCTGACTGACTTTTCCACAAAAGTACACCAATACAAAATAGTCATTTCATCTACTCATAATACTACAAAAATTCAACGGATCAAGAATTACAGACATTTAATTGATGGTATAATCACTCTTTTTGAAAAGGATAGTAGAAGGTAAAAAAGATGGTGAGAAATAGGGTAGGGTTGCCCTTGTTTTAGGCGTTCTTGTTTTTGTTTGATGTCTTTTATGTTTCCGTTTGGTTTGTTTTATTTGTCGTGTGTCTCTGTGATCGTGTCTCTTTAGTGTTCTTCTTATTGTTTGTCTTTATCGTGTTGTGTACTGATTTTAGTGGCGATTTCGAGCATTCGAGCCTTTGTTAGTGCTCGATGTTGTTAATGCACTTCGCGTTTGTGTATTGTTTAGGCGATTTGGCTTGTATTTTTTGTATGATTGGTGTTCGTATGATAGTTTTGTGTTTATGTGTACATGTGTTCTATGTTTTCCTCGGAGCAATGTTTAGTGCTTGGGAAGCGTCGATTTCGGGCGACCTTCCCGCGCAATCTGGCAGGGATGTTGATCCTGCCGTCAGTTCTTCTTATTTCCGGGATGATATCATTGGCCATTGTAGACCAGACCTTTTTGGCCAGTTTTTGGGTAGCGATATTAATGGGCTCCAGCCTTTGTATTTGGTGCAGTACCCTCTGCCGAATCTGCTTGCTTCTTCTAGTCTTGTTGATGCAGAGGGTTGCTGAGTTCTGCACTCGCTGGAGTCTTTTCATGGTGGTCTTGTTGGCCATTTGAGTCACTACTGCAGGGTAGATGAGCTTAGCTCGGATGAACATCAGGTATAACTTCCTGATGTTCGCCGAGCTAAGATCACGGAACCTATATAGTTTGGGGATTTCTCTCCTTGCCATAGTCTGCCTCTCCTTGTAGTGACTCGAGTATCCGCGGTCGGAGATCTTTAGGCCCAGGATGGTGCCTTCGGCGGAGTAGCCGTATCTCCTCCCATCTATTATGATGGGCCACGTAGACTCTCGGCTCAACGGGAGAATCTTAAACTTCTCCCTGTTTGTCCGGATCTTCCATTTCAGTTCATATTGGTTGATGTTACGGATCTCTGCCATTGTGTTGTTTGACTGATCCCTCGCTTTCCTGACCCTACTCGGGACGATCTGCGTGACGTCATCTGCATATTGCAGATACATCGTGTCCCGGTGTATAGGAGTAGGGAGGTCGATGGTAAAGACCAGGTAAAGCAGGGGACTCAGACAGCTCCCGTGGGGAACGCCCGCTTTGAGTTCGAATTCGGGTCCTTTGTGTTCTTCAATCATGATACGCGCCCTTCTGTCCATGATGAAGTCACAAAGGATCCGTTCCAGGACCGGGTTTATCTGGAGACCGAGTATTTTGTACTGTAGTCTGCTCAGCAAAACCTTGTCGAAGGCCTTCTGCACGTCCCTCATCACGATGTCTACATATTGACCCTTTGCTCGGCAGTGAGCGATCTTTTCAGTTAGGAGCGCCAGGGCCGTTTCCGTGCCCCTTTTAGGTCTAAACCCATGTTGTTGCGGGTTATGCGCTCCCAACTCGTCGAGTTGATTTTGTAGCCTATTAGTTAAAATCTTCTCGAAGATCTTGCCGGAGAATTCTAGGAGAGAGATAGGGCGATAGTTGGCAACTTGGTCTGGGGGCTTGTTCCCCTTCCGAATAAAGATGATTTTTGCCACCTTATATCCGTTGGGGAAGTAGCCTGTATTCATAGATGCATTCATGGTGTTCACCATGCCCTGAATAATTTGCCGTGGGGCATTTACCAAGTTGTTTTTGGTTAGTCCAGACCATCCGGGGACTCTTTGCTTGAAGGACTTTATGGTGTTCAAAGTCTCTTCAAGTGTAATCGGGCGCCCGTGGTCAACCATCTCTCTCTCTCTCTAGAAACTTGAGGTTGTGGGTGGGTCCTATGTAACATCGGTCTGAGTTCGTCGAGCAGTCGGTCTTCGAAGTCCTGGTCGAAGTCGTCGTTTTCCTCAGGTGAGATTACAAAGACCTGTTTCCAATGATTTCTGAATTTTTCTTCCAGAATGTCCGGATCTTCTATGATAATATAGCCATCCTTGATCTTTATTCCTGGCCTGGGAGGCAATCCCCTAAGTCTTCGGACACTGTTCCAAAAACTTACAGGATTAGTCTCCCGGTCTAGTTTGCCTATGATATTGTCCCAGATTTCTTTCTGCTTTTCGAGGATTGTGTTCTTCATTTCCTCGCTTAGCTGTCTCATTCGGGCTGCCCTTTCCCTGTTCGGGCCTGTCCTGCCGACTTCCTCATAAATGTCCCTGTGTTCCCTGGTGATATCCCTCATTTCATCCGTCCACCTAGGTTGCGGGAGCATTTTGTACGAGATTCTGGGCACGCATCTTTCGTCGGCTTGAGTGAGGAGACCAGTGATTTTGTCGATCTCCTCATCAATTTCCTCGAGATTAGCGTCGCCCAGGTCAGCCGTTTGATAGGTGCTGAGCATTTCTCGGTACAACTTCCAGTTAGCTTTCGCGTAACTTTTCCTAAGTGTGACGGGCTTGAGAATAGGTGCAAGCGAAATGGTGGTGACGATCGGGATATGATCGCTGGGGACCACAGGTCCTAGGGCATTGGCTATATTAAAGGGAAATTCTGGACTTGCCAACACGATGTCCGGTTTTGACACCGAATTCCGTGTCAGGAAAGTTGGAAAGTCTGGTCCAACTCTCTGGAGCTTATTCCTGTCAAGAAGTAGCTCCAGGTTTCGTCCTCTTGGATCGATCCGCCTGTAGCCGGAAGCTCGGCAACAGGCGTTTAGATCTCTGCCCAACAATGCTAGCCTTTTGTGCCCGAAGAGGGTATAAAAGTTGTTAATCGGCAGGTATTGTCTCCTGGGCGGCTGATAGGCTGCCGCCACCGTTAGACCTCCAACCAGGGTAGGGATTTCGACAGCCACGAATGATTCATCTAAGTCCGGAAGTGTTTTGAATTTTAGGGTCTTCTTGATAGCGATGGCGCAGCCATCGTATCTTGTTTGTGTGTGGTTCTTTTGTATGACTGTGTAGTTATGTATTTTTATTGTGTCAGTGTTTGTGTTGATTCCGTGTTCTGAAATGAGAATGATGTCTGGGTCCTCTCCCCGGAAGATGTTCCCGTAAAGAAGAGATTTTCCCTTCCATCCATTCACGTTCAGTGTGAGTATTTTTAGCGCGTTGTTTCTGTTCTCCATGTTTTTCTTGTAGTTGTGTGTTGGAGTTTGTTGTGTTTATGTGTAATGGATTTTGCCGTTTCTTACTTTTTGGAATTCTGCATCACTTAGGGTAATGCAGGATTCTTTGTGTAGTTTAACGGCGCCCTCCAGCATTGCTTCTTCGACGTCCTTTTCTTTGTCTGTTGCTGAGTAAGTCCATTTGTATAATTTCTGGTGAATGCCCTGAAATATCTCCTTGGGGGAGAGTTTCTGTGGGTATTGGTTCACCTCGCTCGTTATAATCTTGAGGTCAATCTCCTCTCCGTCGTACTTGTAGGTACGCTTCAAGGTTTTTGACCTACTTCTTGAGCTTACAGGGCTTTTGGTTGCCCTGTCCTCGACTTCCTCAGCGTCAGACTCCGAAGACGATTGGCTCGTCAGGTTGCCTTCAGCTTCCTTCAATCTTCTGGCTGCCTTTCTCTCCCTCTTCTCACGGCGCTTCTGTGCCTCCAGCCTAGGGTCAGTCCTGGTGGGATTCGCTTTTGCCGCTGGGGTTTTTGCCTCCTTTGCCGGACGGTCGACTTCTCTTTCCTGGGGAAATGGAGTCGCCGGTGCCTCGGTTGTCTCCTTTGGCTGAAATTGGAGCTGCAGCACGTCACCCGATGGGGGGTCGTCCGTAAACCACATCTCAGCCATGCCGTTTTTCTTCAGCATGAGATTGAGGGTTTTCGCGAACGTCCCCGGGTTAGTGAGATTGTTCACGTGCGCGAATAGGATGCACGTGAGAATCTTCGTCGAATTCTCATTCTCAAGTTTGAGATAAGTTTTTGACGTCTGCTTGCCCGAGGTCATAAGTGGCGTGGCTCTTGCTGCTGTAGCTTGAGCATAGGAGGTGGAGCTTCTAGTGTGTAATTCTTGCTTTTTCGTCCTGATAATCTCCTTCTTCTTGGGGCAGGACATAGCCATTGCCCCGTGGCTAAGGCCACAGTTAGGGCATTTTTCAGTGGTGGCCTTAAACTCACGCCAACCGTGGCCTTTCCCGCTACATTTGGAGCAGGTGACTGCTTGTTCCTTGCAATCTTTCGTTGCATGTTGCTCCATTTTATAGCACTTGAAGCATATGAGGATTGGGGTAAACTCTTCCCTCTCAATTTGGTCTGCAGAGACCCTGGCATTGAAGAGGAGAAGCCCCCTTTCCTTGGCAGTTTGTGCCATCTTTGTGTCGCTGAAGATTAACTTAAAGACATGAATTCCATTTTCCGAATTTTTAAGCACTCAATCAGAGCTCGGAACACGCATAGGATACTAAATGTGTATTCTCGGCAGAGGAGGTAAAGTTTCCGGTTAGCGACATTGATGGCGTGAACTTTACCCTACGAGGTTTTAAAAGGAAAATAACAGAAGCTCCCAAGTAGCATTGACTCAACAATGTCGCTCTCTATGACCCGTACGATTTGTGCTCCTAAGGGGCCCATCACATTTGCATTTACTTCACTACTCGGCACAGGATACAACGGTTTCGGAAGGCTCTTTCACCGACTGAGTACACTGGGATTTTCGTTCCTTTATTTGCAAGATAGTTTAACTTTCCATTTACAAAAGAGAGAATACTAAGCGGGATTCCATCTTCCTTTTTACGAAACAGATTAATACAAAGAGGGAAGTCTATCTTCCCATTTACGAAAGACATTAATACAAAGCGGGAAATTTGTCTTCCCATTTATAAGGTTCAATGTGTGAACCGTTTAAATTTTTCAAGCAAATGTTTATTTGGTTCGACCCCCACATAGTCACTTTTGCTGATGTTTCTTGGTAGAAAAAATAAGACTCAACTGAAGAAGATTGGTGAGCATTTCTTGCATATAGTGTACTACACTAATTTTATCAGTCGTTTTTACTTTTATTTGAGTTTGGGTTTTTTTTGCCTGTTCAATTTAAAATATTTCGTAAAAGTTCACTTTCATTTTAAAAACAATTCTTCAGAGATCTTAAGGTTATCTCATGAAAGCAACTAATTGTGGCAAAACATACTAAAGAATCAGTTCTGAGAAACGAATTTGTTTAAATAGAAAAAAAAACATTCATTTAAGTGGTGTTAAACTATGCATGCAAAGAAAGGAAAGTTCCTGGCCTTGTAATAACCATAGAGTTATGTCATTTAAAAGGATTTATAGTGAATGTAATCTATTATGACAAATAATAATTTCGATATGTTAGTCACATTATTTTGAGATCTTTGAAGGAGCAACCTTTATGGGAGGCCTCGGGTTACCATTTTATAGGGGGGGACAAGTCACCTCTTCGGAGGGCTCACGGTCAGACACTTTATGGCAGAAGGAGGGTGAAGGTAGGAGGTAACCCAGATTATGGGCGAGGATGAGTAGCCCCAGGAGAGAAAGGACGTCGCCAGTTTGAAAGGGAAAAAATGACGCGGATATTTTGGAGAGATCACTCAAGTCCCACGAGTGAGGTGATAGGTTGCGTTAATCTCGTATCCGAATCCCAAATATACTCAAATAATATACCGGCTTGGTTGAGCTTAACGCAGATTTGTGATCGAGAAATGACTGAGAGGATTCACGTAAAAGAAAGAATTGTTTAATTTCTACGAACAAAAACAAGCAAGACAAAAGTGAAGCTCGCGTTTACGGTCAGGGAAATTTTCACTACCGGTCAGGAAAGCGAGTGTTACCAGAATTAGACTTAGGCGGGTTAAATGGGGGCTTCGCTACGCTAAACGAACCGCAATTAATTCTTTACTAAGTTTGAATCAATCTCCTTCTGTCGAATTCTGATTTTTTTTCTTTAAATTGTATACAAGGCGAGGTCTCTTTTCGTCCCGGGAACACAAGGCTTTTAGCTCCGACCAACCGAATAAATTTCGTCAGTAGTTTTATATGTTTAGTTAGTTGATTTCTCAACTCCCACGTTAAAGGTCAGTCCCTTTGTTCATTCTGATTTTTTTTCGTTTTTTTTTTCTTTTTTGTTTTTACAATTTAATATAATACGTTATTTTTTGTTTACTTCAGTAACTTTTAATATGTGATAATCCAGTCAGTTTGTTATAATTTCACTTTATATTATTTTTTTTTTAAATACCACTGGGTAATATTATTTAATTCTATATATTGTTATTAATGTTTTTACTTTAATTTTAATAATTGTCAATTTTATTATTTTAACTTGCCATCTTCCGCTTTTTTTTAATGCATTCTTTTAACTGTTATCAATTAATGTTCCTTCTCCTTCTCATTAGACGTATAGTCGCTGAAGATGGTCCTAGTAAAGGTCCGAAACGTCCGGCCAATAAATGATTAGTGTAATCACCTGGGGTTCATTTTGTTAAAGACAATTGTGTATTTTGCCTTAATTAATTTCCTTTGGCAACTTTCTCTTCTTTAACTATATTTTTTATTCCATCTTTTTATTTGGTGGGTTACTTGTCCAGTATTCATCTCTTTTTTAAATGAATGTGTTTGGTAAAAAACAAACTAAATTGCTAAGCTTTCGATCTTATTCGATCATCTTCGGAGAGTTTTGAAATGTTTTTGCCTCCTTTACCGATGTAATGAGTGGAGTGAAGATCTGGCAGAAAGTGAAATTAATTAATTAATTTATGAAAGTGATGAAACGTGTGGTAGGTTTTCAAAAGTGTGAAAATGTTTACTAGGTTGCCCTGGTGTTAGCACCTCATTAAAATGCTTTCTTCTTGTTTGTTTCAAAACTTTATACCTCCGTCAATAATGTCGTTGACCGTCGATGGCAATCAGGTTCTTCCATTGTTATATATATATATATATATATATATATATATATATATATATATATATATATATATATATATATATATATATATATATATATATATATATATGATGAAAATTAATGCAATATCTCAAGAAAAGATGAGGAATTAAACCACATTCTCCGAAGAAAATTTAATTCAGAACAGTTTCGGTGTATCTCACACCCTTTTCAACTGACACTGGGTAGAAAATATAAGAGAAGTGCATATAAGCATAACACAAGATCCCCTCTTTTTTTCCCCCAATCTCCTACTTGTGACTAATCGGGGGGGGGGGGGGTAGGCCTGAACATATTCAAGGGCTGACATTTTACTATTTTGTTTATTTGCTTTCTTATTACAGGATTAAAAGAAAATTGGGTAAATATGTAGATTATCGGCGCCAACGATGGGAGGTACTATTTCGTCCGTGTTCCAAAATGTTTCACGTTTTTGGAGTACATTTAAGTTGACGGCTCATGTGTGGGTAAACACAATGGGGAGACTACACTACGATGATCCTGAGTTTCATTAAATTGGGGAGGGGGTCTGGGGGGCACAGCCCCCCCAGTATATAATCCTAATTGTTTATAGAATAATAATTCGAAAAGGACTCAAACGCGCATGAATATTCCGACACGAGTGAACGATAATATTTACACACAATTTTTTTTTTCGGCCGGGCCGCTAATCTACATATTTACCGAAAATTGACCCTCAGATAGATTTAAATTAGGAACTGACGAATCAAGCTCGATTCTACGATTCTTCTCTTAACATAGTTAGCCGATTTAAATACCATTTTACTTCCATTGAAATCGATCGTATGATTCTTGTCTCTAACATGGCAAAATATTACACTGCTTTCACTGCCCACTCTAATATCTCTTTTGTGTTCGTACAATCTCTTGTCTAGATTTCTCCCTGTTTCCCCTATATAAACTTTATGGCAATCGTTGCATGGTATTGCATATACTCCTATGTTATGATGTTCTTTGGGTTTCCTGGCCATCATCAATTGGTTTAAGAAATTATTATATTTAAAGGCTAGATTAATACCAGCTTTTCCAAATATGTCCTTTAAACTATTTAATTTATTATTAAATGGCAATCTTACACATTTGTTGAAGTCGTTAGTGCGGGAAGGCTTATTACCATAGAATGTTTTCCTAGCTGCAAAATGGGCAGACGATATGAACCAATCGGGGTAATACAAATTAGAAAAAATGGTCCTGATAATGACAATTTCTTCATCTAAATAGGAAGGATGACATATTTTGTATGCGCTAAGGAAAAGGTTAGAAATTACCGATTTTTTAACAGTATTATCGTGAAACAAAAAATAATGTATATAGGCATTCAAGTGGGTTGGTTTCCTATACACGTCAAGTTTTAATTCATGGTGATCTTTATTAATGTTCTGTTTTTTCTTTGTTTTTGATGACTCCCTCTACTTCGTCACTCAGCTTACGTGAATGTGAACTGCCAAATGGGCGGAAGAATGATGATGGGTGAACCCAGGGAGGCCCCTCAGATGGGTGAAATGTGGCGGACTTAATGATGGGTGGTGATCGAATCAACTACCACTACCCGAGAGTGCTGCCCCGTCTGGGGTTTGGTTATCGATGCTGTTTCCAACTTACACAGGGACGGTTGCATGTCCCCGTGTGGTCTTGGCCGGAAACTACCCTTATAGATTTGAACGAACTCTTCCCTAAAGCTTTCAGCATCGCCTCGTAACTGGGTAGTCTCTTCCATAGAGTTCGACAGTGGGCTAATCCTCAAACCTGCTTTCCTTTACGTCGCCAATTATGTCTATCAAAGTGGACCAACATAGTTGGAGCAAGACTAGATGAATGTCAGTTCAGTTCATTTTAGTTTCGTAACTCCGTCGAGGGAAGGGAGGCGAAGGTAAGGTCCACATAAAGTCGCCTAGAAGCAGGTTCAAAATGTCTTCTGGAGAGTCCCCATGGGGAAAGTGAAGAGGATGTTAACGTTTTTCCTCCTTTGTCTGGTAAGAGATGTAGAATTAGCATAGTTTTCTCAATGAATTCTTCAGCCATCAGTGAAAGAAAACGATTTTTAAGGGGTATGTATTCCGCCTTGGTTAAACTCCTGTGAGTGCAATTTTTTAAAATAGTTTTAATGTGTGATTCCAGTTTGTCGCTTGACTGTTGATGGCTGGCTTATCTTCATTTATTAATATGGCTTCTAAAATGTTAGCCTCGCTTAATTAACCTCTTTTCTTTTAATAATGGTGTTATCAACGAGCATATTTCTTGTTAGGTTAATATTATGGACACTCTCAATATGGTTCTTAAGCCCTCTGCTTTGTAGATGCATAGTTAACCGTCTCGAAAGTGTAGTAGTTGTCATGCCAATATATTTAGAGTTTTTATAAAGCTTACAGTCTTTATCGGGGAAGATGAATTCGTAAACTATGTTGGTTGACTTGAGATTCGAGGAGTTTAGGCAAGTGTTGTTTTTCATCAGGAGATTGCTGGCTTTTGTTGTTTTATAATAAATAATGAGTTGGATTTTATCGGTTTGATTTTTAACCCTGATGTTACGATTAATAATATCCTTGATGTTTTTTTCATCTATTTTATTGGCCGTGGACATCTGGTTTCTGTAATACACCTTGATTTTGTTGACTTCTCCATGATTACTTTCAGTTTTATCTGCATGTTTGTAATGGTTATTTAAAATTATTGGAGTTGTTTGTCAATCATGCTGTTTGAGAAACAATTATTCGCGAATATTTGCTTTACTCATGTAATCTCTTGGTAGAAACAATCCCACGTAGAGCAGCATTTATAAGCTCGGCGGATGTATGAGCCGACTACGCTTATTTTGTACCTTTCAGGGCATTCACTCTCTGCATTGAAGCATCTTCCCATTTCCTTACTTTTCCTATGTACTTTAGTGATGTAGCTGCCATTGTTTTGAACCCTCACTTCCAAGAAAGGGAGTTTATTGGGTGTGCTCAATTCATAAGTGAATTTTAGCACGGAGTTCTCCTCAAAATGCTCTTGATGTTAACAAGATGTTGTTCCTTTTGGACGTTGATGTAGATGTCATCTACGTATCGGCAATGTGTGTGTGGCTTATTTTCCATGATGTCCAATAATCTCTCCTAGACTTGACCCATGCAATAGTTGGCGAAGGTCAGCCCTAAGGGTGACCCCATAGCCACTCCGTCCACTTGCGTGTATAGATTACCGTCTGGTGTCCTGAATGGCGCCTCTAATGTTGTAGCGGGCCGAATATATATCTCTGATCCCAATCGATCCAACCCGCTTCCTACACTGTCCGGACAAGAGAAATCGAGGGAGAATGAAACGGATTGTATATTCCATCCCTTTACTTACAAAAAAAAAAGTACAATGATAATTACAGTAATTTATATTTACAAGGGAAGTGTGCACACTTCAAAATGAGGCCAAATTCCCCAATCCAAATAAGTTACCAAAAGAGAATTTAATAACAGGCGACCCCGTAAGGGGCGCGGCGATTTGCCATCCTGGCCACCGTGCTGACGGGATCCAGCGCTCCGTCCGGCCCCAGCTTAGCCTCTCTTCCTTCCTTCAGATAGCCCGATTTCTCCCCTACCTCGTCGCTTTTCATACAACCTCTCCCACAACTTTCTCTGGTCAGCCTCTAATTTCACAGGGTAGAATGCTGACCTTCTTCTCAAGCCAACCACTTCGGATGGGGGCTGAGGGGGGAGGGGACATTGTTCCCTAACCCCTCAGCTCCGGTTCGGGATGGGTTTTTTTTTAACAACCTGCTTCATCCCCACCCATACCTTCCTCACATCTCTTTTCCTCTCCTCTTCACATTCTATCTGTTTTACGCCGTCTGGTCCCAAATGGCGGCGCCTGGCTCTGCCGGGCCTGTAAGCACCTCTTGCAGTGCGGGCTACTGCAAGAGGTGGTGAGCGATTGCGTCCCGTAAAACAAAGAGGGTCACCATGCCCAATGATGAAAAAAAAACCATCTCCCCTTAATTCCCCCTAAAACAACGGAGCCACCCTCGTGCAGCTCCACAGGAAAGGTGGAGGTCCCCCCCCCTGTGCTTGCGCAGGGGACCCTCCATACCTCTTTAACCGGAGAGGAGGCTTACTCCTCTCCTACGCCTACAGGTGTAGGAGACTCCCCCTCACCCCCTTCTCTGGAGGTGCTTTCGGGCACGTCCCTATCTCAAGCGGCAGTCCCTCCTTTGCTTTCTAAGGGGACTGCCAAGAAAGCCAGCAGGCAGCCCATTGCCGACCGCCCCTCGTAGAAGCGGCTCGGTAGGGCAAACCCCCTTAGGGGGGAGAGGGAAGCCAGGCCCCTTCGGTCGCTTCCCTCAAAAGACCTGCTGGCAAAAATATTAAACCTTGCCGGGGTCAAGGCCTGTGCCTCCCCACTAAAGACTTATGACGCTGCCAAGGGGACCTGTGATGTCCTGGGAGGGGATGGCCAACTGGAGGCCCCTCCTGTGATAGACATGGTCCTTGAGGAAAACCAGCCTCAGAAGGTAGGGCCTTCCATGGGGAGGAATCCGGGCTCGGCGCCAAGCACCGAACCCGAATCCGCCCCTATGCAAGGTCCTCATCAAACGGCTGTGGCTTCTCAGGCAGTACAAGGAGGGGAGGGATCTCCTCCGGATGATGCCCCTGCGACCACCAGGACCTTCTCCATTTCGGAGAAGGACCTGGCTGAGGCCGGTCCATCTGGCCTGGGGGCTTCTACCGGCGGGGGTGAGAAGCGGGTTCATTCCCCGCCCTCCTCTCCAAAAAAGAAAAGGACCAAAAAGACGAAGAAGACTCGGGGCTCCTCTCAATCCGCGGGGGCTACCGGGACGGATGGGTCTGCTGCCACTTTGGCAAGCGACCAAGCCAAGATCGGCACATCCGGGCCCTCTGCTTCCCCGGGTACGGAGCTCCTGACGATGACAAAGACCAAAAGTGCACAGGGCGGAGCCTCGATGACATCGGGGCCCCTCATTCAGAGGTTACCTGGCGTTTTAGAGCCCGCTGGCTTCAAACGCTTCCTCGTTATTCGCTCCACTGATGGCACCATGTTGTCCAAGGGCAACATGATCCATCAGAGGAGAGGATTAGCTAGTGCAATTGGTAGAGAGCCGAAGGTGACCCGTTTCTCGGACGGCAGCCTTCTGGCGAATGCGGCGAATCCCGCCGAGGCGGCCAAGATAAGTGCTCTTCGGACACTTCATGGCACCCCGGTGAGTGTGACGCCGCACTCTACCATGAACTTTGTGAAAGGAGTAGTTTATGCGAGGGAACTCGTTGACTACTCCATTGAGGACATCACCCTAGAGCTGGCCGACCATGGGGCGGTCAAGGTCGAACGTGTGATGAGAAAACAGGGAGGGGCCTCGAGACCCACCCCTACACTCTTCGTCACGTTCGACTGTGACAAGCTCCCTGAGTCGGTGCGTGCCGGTTGGTACCGTTACCGCGTGAAGGCATTCGTGCCACTGCCGCGGCGGTGCTATTACTGTCACCGCTTCGGCCATACGAATCGCTCATGTAGACGTGCAAAGTCGGGGTCACCCGAAGTATGTGTAAATTGCTCCAAGGTCGCACACGATGAGTCCAAATCGTGTGTGGCCAAGTGTGTCAATTGCGGAGAGCCGCACCCTGCTTCTTCGAAGCAATGTGGTGCATATCTCCTTGAGAAAGAAATCCTGGCCGTTCAGGCCCAGGATCGACTCTCATTCCGCGAGGCAAAGGACTTGGTCCTGGCGCGCCCGGCTCTGCCTGGGACGTCATATGCCTCAATAGTTAGAAAGGCACCCTCTGCTCCTGGCCCATCCAGGCTAACGAGCACGGTTGTTTCCGCGCCCATTCGGAGCCCTTCTGCCGGCTCTACCCAACCTGGGCGCTCCCCTGGTAAAGCTAAGGGCAAAAAGGGTTCATACCCTGCCCCGGCTAAAACCAGGGCTCCCCCCTCTTCCCCCAGCGTGACCGTTTCCCGTAAAGCGAAACGGCCACGCGCCTCCACCGAGTCGTTAGACTCACAGGAGGCAACACCCCTGAAGATGGTCGCTAGGCCATCTTCCGGGGTTCCTACAGCTGTTCCCCGAAAGGAGGACAGCAACAAAGGAGCTTCGGCCCCTTCGCCCACGCCCCGAGGTGGAGCGAGTGGCTCGGAGACGGTGGTTCCTCGAAAAGAGGGCCCCCCGCCTCCCAAGCCGCAACGCCCACCTAAGGTTTCGAGGCGGAGGGAGGAAAAGACTCGCATGGCGAGCCCAACCTCCCCCAATAAGTCCTCGAAGGCGACAGCGCCTTCAGCGCTTTGTCCGGCCAACAGCGCCTTCAGCGCTTTGTCCGGCCAACAGCGCCCGGGGTTCTGCCCCCGGGAAGCGTACGGCCATTCCCGTGAGGGTCTTCAATTCGAGGAGGGCCCCCGCGTCTCCTCCGACCTAGGCCTGGAGGGCATATTCCTTCAATGGAATTGCCGTGGAGTCCGGGCCAACTGGGAGGAGCTGCGGAGGCTCGCCTCGTCCCGTTTCACGTTAGCTATTTTTTGGCAGGAAACCATGCTAGGCGCGTGCCCGCTGCCTGCCCTCCCGGGGTATAAGGGTCTTGCGACCCCACCACCGCGGGATGGCCGGGCTGGGGGATGCGCGGTTTACACCCGGCATGATGTCTCCGTTCTTCCTTTCTCTTTAGATACCTCCTTTCAGGCGGTGGCTGTGCATCTGCACCTGGATAGGAGGTATACTATCATTTCTGCGTACATTCCACCGTCAGCTGACTTCGACGCGGGGGACTTCCGCCGCGTCGTGCCACGGTTGCCGAGGCCCTATCTCTTGCTTGGAGATCTGAACGGCTGGCATCCTCTCTGGGGAGATTACTCCCTAAATCCCAGGGGACAATCCTTGCCGATCTGATCGAAGAGCTTGAGATGGGCGTCCTAAACGTGGATGAGTTTACGCATCACTGTCCGAGAACCGCTTCATTTTCTTGCCTTGACCTATCTTTGTGCTCTTCGGATGCACAGCCTGATTTTGATTGGGGGGTGGTCGATGACCTCCATGGTAGTGATCACTTTCCCATTCAAATATCCTTTTCAGGGCAACTGCCGCCTGAGAGACCACCTCGGTGGTGCTTGGCGCGGGCGCGGTGGCCTGCATTTCAGGAAATGACTGAATTCTCTATCTCAGTCGAGGAGTTTAGGTCGGTAGATGAGGCCGTTGAGTTCTTCTCCGGCAATCTCATCGCCGTGGGCCTGACTACTATTCCTAGGACGTCTGGCTGTTTTGCACGCCGACCACTCCCATGGTGGTCGGCTGAGTGTGAGACGGCCCTCAAACAGAAGCATTATGCCTACATGCGCTATAAGCGCCGCCCGAACGATTTCACTGTCGGTGAATTTCGTCGGGCTAGGGCTAGGTTCCGGCATATTTCGAAGCACGCCCGCCGCTCTTCTTGGCGGGCATACGTGTCTTCACTTAACGGGAAGACCCCTTTAGCTGAGGTCTGGAAGCGAGTCAAAAGGATTCGGGGCAAGTTCTCGCAGGACCCCCCTCCCGTTCTCCAGGAGAATGGGACCGCAATCTCGGACCCCGCGTCCGTGGCGGAATCCTTAGTGACCACTTTCTCCGCATTCTCTAGCCGTGATGCTGCTCCGCCAGCATTCAATGCACGTCGTGATGTCGCGGAAGGCCGCCGGCTGGACTTTACCTCCAGAGGCGGAGAACCCTTCAACGACAAGTTTACTGTGAGTGAGTTGCGTTCCGCTCTCGCTTCTTGCGCGGACACCACCCATGGTCCGGACGATGGCTCGTACGCCATGCTTCGACACCTGGGTGAGCGAGGCATGGCCCTTCTGTTAGATCTGTTCAACAGGATCTGGGTGGAAGGTCTTCTCCCAGACTCCTGGCGAATCGCTACTGTGCTCGCCTTTCGCAAGCCGGGGAGAGATCACTCTACTCCGACCGGTTTCCGCCCAATCTCTCTAACCTCTTGCGTGTGCAAGTTGATGGAGAAATTGGTAAATGTTAGATTAGCCTATTTCCTGGACAGCGGAGGCCATCTGTCTTCTGCACAGTGCGGCTTCCGTATGTTTCACTCCACGTCGGATGCTCTGCTCCGACTGGAAAATGCCGTCTGCGAGGCTTTCCTTCGTAGACAGCACTACGCCACGGTGTTTTTTGATCTGGAGAAGGCCTATGATACCGCATGGCGATACGGTATCATGGAGACTCTCCACACGATGGGACGCCTCCCAATGTTTATATCTGAATTTTTGCGAGATCGTCGATTCCGCGTACGGGTGGGAGGAGCCCTCTCTGCCCCAAAGGAGCAGGAAGAGGGTGTCCCGCAGGGAAGTGTCCTCAGTGTCACACTCTTTGCCCTGAGCATTAACGGCATCACCTCGGTGCTGCCAGAAGATGTTCTCGCTACGCTCTACGTGGATGACCTTTCGATCTGTTTTGGCGCGGCCCAGATGCCAACTCTGGAGCGTCGACTCCAACAGGCATTGAACCGCGTCTCTCGCTATGCCGAAGCGCACAGGTTTCGGTTTTCTTTGGCCAAGACTAAGGTGGTGCACTTCTGCCGCCATCCACGGTTTCACCCCGACCCAGATTTGTTTCTTAATGGGGTGCGCCTGGATGTGGTTGAGTCGCACCGTTTCCTTGGTCTTGTATTCGACCGACGCCTCACCTGGGAGGCTCATATTCGCAGCCTTAGGGTCTCTTGTACCCGCGCCATGGACATTCTCCGTTCCGTGACGTTCAGCTCTTGGGGCGCTGATAGGGCTACCGCCTTACTTTTTTATCGATCCTTTTTTCGCTCGAAGCTCGACTACGGATGCGAGTTTTATGCATCCGCAGCCGAGCGTTTATTGCGGAAGGTGGATTCAATCCACCACACCGGCCTTCGCCTTGCGACCGGTGCCTTCCGCACTTCCCCCATTGAGAGCCTGTTGGTCGATGCTGGGGAGATGCCACTCGCTCTGCGCCGCGTGCAGTGCATCACTCGCCTGTACGCGCGAGCCCGGCGCCTCCCTCAGTCGCCAACAGCTCTCACTGCATCCGCAGCTGATCTCGATGGTGCCTATGCCGCCGAGAGACGCCAGTCATACCCTAAGCCCTTTGGGTTTAGGGCCAGGAAACTCCTTCGAGAGGTAGATATAGCTCTCGGGCCGGTGGCGCCCCTGGTTCTGCCCAGGACGCCACCCTGGAGGGTACCACATTTGGCTATTTGTCGCCACGCCTCTGCTCCCAAAGCTTGTACTGCGCCGGGAGTATTGCGTTCGACCTTTTTGGAGCACACATCGTGTCACGCTGGTACCGTGCCAGTGTATACGGATGGCTCCAAGTCCCAAGAGGGGGTCGGCTTCCACGCCGTATCCCCTCTGTTTGAAGTCAGCGAGGCTCTACCAGGCGCTGCATCTGTCTTCACGGCCGAGCTGGTGGCAATACATCACTTCGTACGGGAGATTACGCGACGTGCACGGTTCGGAGACCGGATTGTGATCTATAGCGACTCACAAAGCGCCCTGAGTGCTCTCGGGGCATTGGAATCTCCGCATCCCCTGGTTCGCGATATCCGTGACGCCACGGTTTTGGCGAGCCGGGCAGATGTCGAGATTATCTTCTGCTGGGTTCCTGGACATGAAGGAATTGCGGGGAATGAGCGCGCCGATGAGGGCGCCAAAGCGTCCGCGAGGACTCTGCGACCGGACCAGCGTTTCGCTCTTCCTCACACCGACTACATGGCAGGAATACGGGCAGCTCTTCGGACTGCTTGGCTAAGAAGATGGGAGACGGTCGAAGGGAACTTAAAGTTGCGTGCCATTGCGCCGCGACTGTTCCCATGGACCTATCCCCCAATGCCGCGGCGGCTTCAGGTTGCTTTCTGTCGTCTCCGAATCGGACACACTCGTGTGACGCATCGCTATCTGATGGAGCGCTCGCCTGCGCCCTATCGCAACGACTGCGTCGTCCCCCAGACTGTTCGGCACATTCTTGTCGAATGTCCCAGTCTGGGTGATCTTCACGCACGATACCTGTCCCAGTACCGGGATGGGCGGGGTCGCTACCGCCTGTCCCTTGTGCTCGGGACAGATTCGTGCACATTGACTTGTGGACTTGTTGACTTCTTGGGGAGGCCGGCCTTCTCCCTATTATTTAAGCAAGGTTTGTTTTTGTTTTTTTGTTGTTTTTTGCATTTGTTTTTTGTTTTTTGTTTGTTTTTTTCCTTTAGTTGCACGCTCCTGCACCGGGGGGACCTCTCCCCGACGCACCAGCTTGCTTCCTTTCCTCCTTTTGGGGTGTTTTTTTTTTTTTCTCTCTTTAATTTTATTTTAAAGTAGCCTAGAACTAGGCCAGTTTTAATACGGTGACTAATGCCCAAGTAGGCAGTGGCCAGATGAGCTCTTAAAAAAAAAAAAAAAAAAAAAAATCAATAACAGGTGAATACAACAAATTTACTTAAATATATCTACACAAAATAAAAAAACACAGCAATAACCGAACGAAAAGGGGCACGTGCTATCACTTGTGTGCTGGAGGTCGATGGTAGTAGGCTAACATAAAAGGAGGCAGGATTTTCAACCAATGCGGGTATTGTGGTCCAGGTGTCTAGCGAGGTATGAAAGCCCTCCGTTTCAGGGCTGGGCGGAGCACTCGTCTAGAGAACCCCTCTTGCTGTTAGTCCACACTTCCAATCTCTGTAGAAGAGATATATCCTCCGTTTATGACCCATTTACTTATACATGGAAGGGAAACTAATAAGTGGGCATTACCCAAGTTAATTTATCGACTAGCTTACCTCTAAATGTATATTCAAACAATTCTCCAAATATTTAACTCTAAAAACTATTGTTTATTATTTTAAACAAAGTACAATTTTGCTAAAAGATTATTTTAAGCAAAGTACAATCTGAGAAA
This sequence comes from Ceratothoa steindachneri, assembly GCA_963969495.1. NCBI lineage: Eukaryota > Metazoa > Arthropoda > Malacostraca > Isopoda > Cymothoidae > Ceratothoa > Ceratothoa steindachneri. The sequence goes on from OZ018318.1 coordinate 252,127,561, forward strand.
GAAAGTTTTAATACATGAAATCAAATACATATATATACAAAGAAAAAAATATAAAAAAAAAACCTCATTCCCACTCACACACACATTCTTACAGAGGGAGGGAGAGGGTACAGAGAAAAGGGGTGGGAGAATGGCCCCTTTTACACACACACTCACGTTCGCTCCACCACAATGTGCATGAACGTAACATGCTCCTTAAGATGTTTTGGTCAAGATTTGGAGGAGGAGGAGACATTGTAGGATGGTGGTACACATTTTTTATAATGATGTCAATGGTCTGAGCGATAGGCCGGTTGGTGAACAGGCTTTCTACGTCAAGGGATAATATTAGTCCTGACGGTATTGTAGCATTGAGTATTTTGATCAATTCCTCTGTGGATTTTATACTATATTTCAAAGGGATTTACATTTTTTAATGCATTTAGGGTTTTAGCTAAACAGTATGTAGGAGTCGTGACTTGAGAGATAATGGGCCTCAATGGGTTGTGTGGCTTATGAATTTTTACATTGCCATACAGCTAACCTGGTATATAATCACCGATGATCTTTTGGAAGTGAAGTCCCCCGATGAGTTCATTAGCTTTAGTTATTTGTCCACTTATTTTATTTTTTAAGTCTTCTGTTAGATGTTTTTTCAAGCGTTTAAATTTAGTGGTGTCACTAAGATGGTATTCAATTTTTTTGTTATATTCTTCTTTGTTTAGAATGATGTATATGTTTGATTTGTCAGCTTAGCAATTTAGTTTGTTTTTTACCAAACACATTCATTTAAAAAAGAGATGAATACTGGACAAGTAATCCACCATCTACAAGATGGAATAAAAAGATACTTAAAATAAGAGAAAGTTGCCAAAGGAAATTAATTAAGGCAAAATACACAATAGTCTTCAACAAAATTTGTATTCAAGAAAGACTTCTACCCAACTACACTAATATATATATATATATATATATATATATATATATATATATATATGAAATATCCCAAAGGAAAATAATACACAGAATAAGCACAAGGAAATTTGTTGAAATTCTTCCTATAACTGCGAGACACTTTGCTGGTACAATTTTAGCGCCAGGGCCATGCCTCCACAATTTTTCTAAAATAAAATTACTGATGATACTTGAAATTTTGGGTCTCTGTGAAAACATCTTGCTGTGAGCTGCAATATCTCATAAAAAAGAATACAATGAAACATGTTACGTTTCATTCCATTATGTTAACTTTATATCCTTTTATATCTCTCATCCCTTATTCGCATTTGACCTTATACTGTAATTTCCATCACCCTCATTCTCTCCTTGTCAAAGCAATATGGAATACAAAAATCTTTACCTTAGTCCTAGGCAAAGCGTGAGAGGAAAACAGGTGGAAAATGGAGCAGTAGGTTTTGAGATCAGGGCTTCCGCTGCTGGGTTTTTAAGTTTTTACATTGGTTTCTAGGTTTACTTTTGAAAAATCTTGTAAATATGTAGATTAACAACTCAAACGATGGGACGTACTATTTCGTCCCTGTTCCAAAATGTTTCACATTTTTGGAGTACATTTAAGGGGAGGCTTGTGTGGGGATAAACACTATGGGGAGACCACACTACGATAATTCTGAGTTTCATTATAATTCAAAGCCTCCATAGGAGTCTGTCAAAAACAAAATCAAAGCCCCTTGAAATATACAATAAAAAGAAACTGCATCCACAGGAATGAGTCAAGAAACATATCCAAGCCAAAGAGTAAGAAATTAACCCTCCATCGACATATAATCATCCAATCTGCGCTTGAAAACATTCAAGTTTGGGCTGTCTACAGTCTCAGGTGGCAAACTATTCCAATAATCCACCACTCTGTTAGGAAAAAAATATTTTCTAACATCCAGTCTGCTTCTCTGTTTTTTAATCTTTAAGCGGTGGCCTCTAGTTCTATTACTACCTTCTACCTCAAATAACTTGCTGAAATCCAATTTATCCATCCCAGAAAAGATTTTTAAAAGCTCAATCATATCTCCCCTCACACACCTTCTTTCAAATGAAAACATTTAATACCCTCAGTCTATATTCATATTCAAGGTGCTTCAGGGATGGTATTATTTTTGTTGCCCTCCTATGTACTAAATAAGTTTATATCACGTCTAAAATGTGGTGACCATGCCTGTATACAGTACTCTAAATGTGGCCTGACATAAGAGTTGTATAGTTTAAGAATGACCTCCTTACTCTTGTAGCTAACATTTCTTTTAATGTAACCTAGCACCCTATTTGCTCTATTTTTTGCCTCAATACACTGCTTTGAAAATTTCAGTGACCTATCTCATAACATAACATAACATAACATAATTACACGGATGACAAAAGCCACAAGGGCCTATCAAAGGTCATCCGCCTCCGTCAAAACCCACCCACAAAAAGCACCATCACCAGGGGAAGACAAAATCAAAGTCCCCCACAATATAATATAACGGATGACAAAAGCCACAAGGGCTCATCATAGGTCATCCGAGTCAAGCGGCCTCTTTTTCAAGGCACCCAAACTCCCAGGAAAACTACATCCAGAGGATTGCATCCAGAAACAAGGGTATCACCAATCAAGGCTTGTCAAGAACTAAATCATGCAGCTATAGATATATACAAACAATATTTATATATACAAAACTTAGGAACCATCACAACCTTCCCTTCCCATAAACTCATCCAACCTACTCTTAAATACATTTAGATTTGGACTACCTACTACCCTCTGCGGCAATTTGTTCCAGAAGTCTACCACTCTATTGGTGAAAAAATACTTTCTTAAATCCAACCTACACCCTTGCTTTTTAATTTTCAAGTGGTGACCTCTAGTCCGATTTCCATCATCTAACTCAAAAAACTTGCTAACATCCAATTTATCTATCCCGGAAAAAATTTTAAACAGCTCAATCATATCCCCTCTCACACACCTCCTTTCGAACGAGAACATATTTAATACCCTCAGTCTATCTTCATATTCAAGGTGCCTCAGGGAAGCAATAATCTTTGTTTCCCTCCGTTGCACTGACTCAAGAAGGTTAATATCGTGTCTAAAATGTGGGGACCATGCCTGTATACAGTACTCTAGATGTGGCCTAACATAAGAGTTATAGAGTTTAAGAATAACCTCCTTACTTTTGTAACTGACATTTCTCTTAATAAAACCCAGCACTCTATTTGCCCTATTTCTTGCTTCAATACACTGCTTAGAAAACCTTAATGACTTATCTATTACTAGTCCTAGATCTTTCTCATCCTCTACTGAGCTCAGCCAATGCCCATCCATTTCATAGTTAAATTCTCTATTATCTTTTCCCATGTTAATAACTTTGCACTTATCAAGGTTGAAAGTCATTTGCCACTTATGTGCCCAGGATAACAATTTATTTAAATCCCCCTGCACTTTAAAATTATCATCAATATCTTTCTCATCTTCAACTGAATTAAGCCAATACCCATCCATCTCATAGCTAAATTCCCTATTATCTCTCCCCATGTTAATAACTTTGCATTTATTAAGGTTAAAAGTCATCTGCCACTTCTGAGCCCAAGCTAACAACTTATTTAAGTCACCCTGCACTTTAAAGCTACCCTCAACCTCTTTGACTACAGCTGCCAATTTAGTGTCATCAGCAAAAATTGACACTTTGCTATTTACACCTTGCCCAAGATCATTTACATAGATTATAAATAATAAAGGGCCTAAAACTGATCCCTGAGATACGCCACTAATAACATTCCTCCACTCTGACCTCACTCCATTCAGTACAACTCTCTGTTTCTATTTTTCAGCCATTCAGTTATCCAATTTAAAATGTTCCCACATATCCCATGCAGCTTTAATTTATGAACTAGTCTTCTATGTGGAACCTTATCAAAAGCTTTGCTGAAATCTAAGTAGATCACATCAACTTTCTCACCCCTATCTAATTCTTTAGTTACATAATCCATAAAATCCAGTAAATTAGTTAAACACGATCTACCTTTTCTAAAATGTTGGTGAGCATCATTAATTAACCCGCTACTCTCTAGATGATCAGAAATTCCCTTCTTAATCATCTTCTCAAGAATTTTACAGACTATAGAAGTTAAGCTTACCGGTCTAAATTTATTTGGGTCCTCTTTGCTTCCCTTTTTTTAAAATTGGCACTACATTTGCCAATTTCCAATCATTTGGTATTTCTCCAGACTCTAGTTGTGGTGGAGCGAATGTGAGTGTGTGAAGGGGCCATTCTCCCACCCTTTTTCCCAATACATAAGAAACATAAGAAAAGAAGGAGACTGCAAAAGACCATTCATGGCCTACACTTGGCAGCTCCTGTTCCAGTCAACACACAAAAGATTTCTTACCAGAGAAAAGTCATCAACATTGTCACCCTTTACAGGAGTTCGTCAGATCTAATCTACAATATACATAAAATGCATCCAGAGGATTATGTCCATTCATGCAACCGCAAAATAATCTCCCCACTCCTTAGAAAAATATATACATATGTACATAAAAAAGTCAGTCCCATCTAGCAGCTTCATTCATATATTTATCTAATCTATTCTTAAAACTACCCAGAGAGGAGGCTTCTATCACATGTCTAGTGAGCCTATTCCATTCATCTACCACATGATTTGTAAACCAATTCCTCCCAATCTCCTTCCTAAACCTATACTTATCAAGCTTAAACCCATTGCTACGTGTCCTGTCATGTTCACTAAGTATAAGAACGTTACCCAGATCCCCTTTATTATATCCTTTTACCTATTTGAAGACTTCAATCAATTCCCCTCTGACTCTTCTCCTTTCCAATGTATGTAGATTTAGTTTTCTGAGCCTTTCACCATAAGGTAAGTTCCTTAGCCCACCAATCATCTTTGTCATCCTTCTCTGCACAGACTCAAGCAAATCAATATCCTTCCTATAATATGGTGACCAAAATTGTACTGCATAGTCTAGATGAGGCCTAACTAGCGCCAGATACAGTTTTAGAATGACTTCAGCACTCTTATTGCTTACACTCCACCTAATGAATCCCAATATCCTATTAGCTTTATTCTTAGCATTTAGGCATTGCTTTCTAGGACGAAGGTCTGAACTTACCAAAATACCCAAGTCCCTCTCACAATCGGTCCTCCCTAAATTTCTCCCATTTAATTTATAACTATTCAGTGGATTATTTCTACCTATACTAAGTACACTACATTTGTCTATGTTAAACTTCATTTGCCATTTCTCAGCCCAATTGGACAGAATGGTCAATTCCTCCTGCATTACAACAGCATCAGAATCAGCCCTAATGGCCCTACCTAGCTTAGTATCATAAGCAAATTTACTCAGGTCACTACTTATACCTATGTCAAGATCATTAATATAAATTAAGAATAGCAAGGGACCCAAAACAGATCCTTGAGGAACTCCACTGCTAACACACCCCCACTCAGATTTAACTCCATCTATACTAACTCTTTGCTGTCTGTCACCAAGCCATGACTGAATCCACCTAAATATAATGCCATCGATCCCGTGTGCTTTAACTTTGCTAAAGTTAAATGTGTGTGTGAGTGGGAATGGGTTTTTTATTATATTTTCTTTTGTACATATGTATTTGATTTCATGTTGTATGAATAAGGTTATTTAACATCTCATGTTTTTTTTATTAGCTACTAAATGTTAAAGATTTTATGAGACAGCGTTCAAGTACCAGAATAAAAAAAAAAAAAGAACAAAAAAGAACAAAACAAACAAAAACATTGCCTGCATTTTGCAAGAGCGACTTTAACAAAAATATTTTGGAGATATTTAAAGAAGATATAAGAAGTCTTCTAATAGTACTTGACTGGATCTTAAAGAAAACTGAGCTCCGAGGTGGCAGGCACCATCCGCCCCGCACACCCAATTTTGTCACAAGAGTGACTGCCGACAAGATTTTCCCCCGGGGAGGCCGGCAAATCGTAAACCGTGGTACCACGTAAGAAAACTCCTCTTTTTATTGTCTCTTGTTCTGGTTGTCCCCTTTTGTATATGCTGACTCTTAGTATTAATATATATTTTTTTGATTGAATGGGTTCCAAGATAGGATTGTTTTAGTATATATATAAATAGGCTCATTGGGTGCATATTTACCCATATTTTTTGTAAATATTGTATTTTTTTTGTTAGTAAAGGACTGTACATACAATCCGTTTCATTCTCCTTCGATTTCTCACGTCCGGATTAGTGTAGGAAGCGGGTTGGATCGATTGGGGTTAGTCTAAATTTTTCGGCCCGCTACATTTGGCACCCGAATAGGGACGTGAGACTTCGAAACCGGGAGCGTGACGGGATTGGATTGCAGTCCATACCCAATTAGCGTGGCAGGTAGTTTGGTTGTTTTTCACCTTTGTCTATCGCTGTTACTAACCTGGGAGGATGGCTTCTGTGGAACAGGGCCTCCATGATGAGATTGTGAGACTGAGGCTGGAATTGAGGCAGAAAGAGGAGGAATGTATGATGTTGAGGAACGTGATTGATGGATTGAAGAGTGATGTGATGAGTATGGCTGAGAAGACAGACAGGATGAGGAAAGAAATGGACGAGAGACAGAAGCAGGTCGACCAACGGATGAAGGACTTGTATGACATGATGAAGGGGTCAGGACCGGCCCCAGGACCCTCGACCTTGACCCCTGCTCCGACTGAAGGGGATAAGACTAATGAGATCAATGGGAGTGTGTGCGAGTCTAGAGAGGATAGGGTGATTATGAGTGATAGAGAATGGGGTGGAAGAGAGTTGAATGCAAGAGAAGAAGGAAGAGTGGTGCAAAGGGGAAGGATAAGAAGGTAAGAGGCAAGAGTGTGGACTCATTGTACTCGGATGAAGGAGAGAGTCATGGTATGATTGATATGAGTGAGAGTGAAGTGAATGTGGGAAAGGGTATTTTGATAACGGAAGTGCCAAAGATAGATAGATTTAGGTTACATGGTGGGAAAAGTGTGGAAGAATTCTTCAGGGAATTCGAGCGATATTGTAAGCTCAAGTACCCGGAGAATAAGGGATACTGGATGAATGTTTGGAGGGAAAAGTATTGGAGTTTTTCCGCGTGATTACAAGTGTGGGGGAACCAAGGTACGATGTGGTGAAGAAGCGGATGATTTGACAGGTGAAACGAATGAAAGAGAGTGTGAAGTATAAAAGGGTAAATGAATTTGAGAAGGCTCGAATGGGGAAAAGTGAAAGTGTGAACATGTATGCACATAGGCTTGAGAGTATGGCAAGAAAGAGGTATGGTGATGATGATGTAAATGAATGTAAACCACTGATGAGGAAGTTTTTGGACACGATCCCGCGAAAGGTGAGTGAATGGCTGAGTGGAAAGAGAAAGGAGAGAATAAGACTGACAGGTGAACGGTTGATGTGGGAGGATGTGTTGGAGCTGTTGGAAGATGGACGATTTGATGATGAAAGCGATCTAGAAGAGGATGGATGGTACAGTGTGAATGTTGGGGGTAAGAAGCCCAGGAGCTTTCATCCACCCCAGCAGTATGTCAGCTACAGGGATGCCCTGAAGGCTGCACCAGCTGGAGTGATGTCGAACTTCCTGGGCCGGCAGAATGGATGGGTAAATGGAGGGTGGTCGAATGGAAGGGGACAGATGAATTTCAAGCGTGGGAACGGATATATGAGAGAGAAACCGAGGTATGTCCCAGCAAACGAGAGATCGAATGGTGGGAGAAAGATTGTGGAATGTCATCAGTGTGGAAGGAAAGGTCATATGTTGGCAGAATGTAGGTGGACGTCTGGTGCATGTTTTGGTTGTGGTAAGAAAGGGCATATGATAAAGGATTGCCAGGAAAGTATGAAAGAGTGCTTTGAGTGTAAAGAAATAGGCCATTTGAAGAAAGATTGTCCGAGGTTGAATGGTGGAACAACTGCTGGGGGGGAGTGTGAAGTATGCTTGTGGTAATTGTGGGAAGGCTGGTCATCATCCAAGGTTGTGTCGTGACCAGAGGAATGTATGTAGCTATTGTGCGATGGAAGGACATTCAAGTGAAAAGTGTTGGATTAGACTGAGAGCGCAAGGTGTGAATGGAAAGTCTGAAGCAGGAAACTGAATTGTAAGAGGGTACCTGCTGAAGTATCCTCTGGGTGCATGAGTGTGAGTAATGTGTTGGTAAGCTTGTCTGGTAGGAAGTATGAGTGTCTGAGTGTGAAGGTGGAATTGAATGGAATTGAGTGTTTGGCTTTAATAGATTCTGGATGCAAGGCGAGCTTGGTGTATAAAGATGTGTATGACAAGGTTAGCGAGAAAGCCCTCCTGTCTGAGTGCATAGGGAAGTTTAGTAGGTATTGGTAATAGGAGAGTGCCTGTGATTGGAATGATAAGGTCAGCTGTTCGAATGCATGGTATGATGATGAATGAATGTGAATTTTCTGTGATTGATAAGGTGAGTAGTGAGTATGGTGTGATTTTGGGGTATGATTTTATGAAAATGAATCGTATGGTTGTGCATCCTGCAAGTGATCAGATTGAGAGAAAGATTGGTAAAAATGGGGTGTATAAGTTATATGTAGGGAAAGATGGTAGTGTTTTGAGGAGTGTGTTTACTGGTATTGAGGTGACTGCTATGGAGAATGTAAGACTTGTGAAGGGTGAAAGGGTGGCGGTTAGAGTGAGTTGGAGTAAGGATGTTAGTTTGAATGTGAGTGAGAACACTGTGATATTGGATGGAAACGATGCGTGTTATAAGGTAAGGCGTGTTGCTTGTGTGTTTGATGGCTTGATGAGAATGAATGATCCTTTTGTATGTGTGCAGGCGGACCCCAGGGTGAAGGGATAGGTGAGGGGTATCCAAGTCGGAGATGTACTAGGACACCTCTCCACTGTCACTAAGGTAGGTATGGATGATAGCATGGATATCAGGGTGAATATTGCGAATGAAAAGACATGTGAATGGATATATAATGAGGTGAAGGACATGGTGAAATTGGATGGATGTTTGACTGAGTATGAAAGGGAGGATGTGTATCGAATGATATTTGAACAAAAGGGAGCCCTCAGTAAGGGTGATCTGGATTTCGGGGGTTGCAAAGCTCCCGGAATTCAAGTGTCCTGAAGGAGGACTCCCCAATCTATCAGCGGCCAAGGCATTTCCCCCATCCGGTTGCTGATGAGATTGAGGAGCAGTGCTCGGAATTGGAGCAATTGGGAGTGATTGAAGAGAGTGAGAGTGCATGGAATAGTCCAATTGTGCCGGTACGTAAGCCGGATGGAAGATTGCGTCTGTGTGTGGATTATCGAAAGGTGAATGAAAGGACTGTGAAAGAAAGGTTTCCGATGTGTGTGGTATCTGAGTGTGTATATAGTATGCATGGGATGGAGTAGTTTACAAAGCTGGATCTGGTCCGGGGGTATTACCAGATGCCTATTGCTGAGGAGAGCCGGCTGGTAACTGCCTTCTCTTCCACAAAGAGGCATTACCAGTTCCGGAACCTCAGCTTCGGGTTGGCTAATGCTCCCGCAGCCTTCCAGCGGGCAATGAATGTTGTGTTGAGTAAGTTTGCGAGTAAGAATGTGATTGCATTTATAGATGATATTTTGATTATGACTGAGACTTTTGAGGAGCATATGAGATTGGTGAATGATATGTTGAGAACATTGGAGAGTGTTGGTGTGAAGGTGAAAGTGGCGAAGTGTGAAGGTGAAAGTGGCGAAGTGTGAATGGTTTGCGAAAGAAGTGGAATTCCTTGGGCATATGGTGAGTGAGAATAGGTTGCGAAAATCACTGAAGTATGTTGAGAAGATGCGAATGTTTCCTAAACCGGTGACTGTGAAGCAACTGAAGTCGTTTTTGGGTTTGATTGAGTTCCAGCGAAAGTTTATACGTGATTGTTCTGGTGTGAGTAAGCCTCTGACTGAGTGGATGGGCAAGAAAGGTAGTACGGTTGTCAAGTGGAATGATAAGATGAAGAAAAAAGAACAAAACAAACAAAAACATTGCCTGTATTTTGCAAGAGCGACTTTAACGAAAATATTTTGGAGATATTTAAAGAAGATATAAGAAGTCTTCTAATAGTACTTGACTGGATCTTAAAGAAAACTGAGCTCCGAGGTGGCAGGCACCATAAGCCCCGCACATCCACTTTTGTCACAAGAGTGACTGCCGACAAGATTTTCCTCCGGGGAGGCCGGCAAATCGTAAACCGTGGTACCACGTAAGAAAACTCCTCTTTTTATTGTCTCTTGTTTTGGTTGTCCCCTTTTGTATATGCTGACTCTTAGTATTAATATATATTTTTTTGATTGATTGGGTTCCAAGATAGGATTGTTTTAGTATATATATATAAATAGGCTCATTGGGTGCATATTTACCCATATTTTTTGTAAATATTGTATTTTTTTTTATAGTAAAGGACTGTACATACAATCTGTTTCATTCTCCTTCGATTTCTCACGTCCGGATTAGTGTAGGAAGCGGGTTGGATCGATTGGGGTTAGTCTAAATTTTTCGGCCCGCTACATAGTGATCTAATAAATATCTTCTCAAGAGCTACTGCAATACTTTCTACACCTTCTTTGAGTATCCTAGAATGAATGTTAACATAACATAACATAATTTCACGGATGACAAAAGCCACAAGGGCCTATCAAAGGTCATCTGTATCCATCAAATCCCACCTGCATAATGCATCCATAGGATTTTGTCAGATCATGCATCTACAATATACAATTTAACAATCCATAGGAATGTCCAACCATGCATCTACAATATATAATTTAAAGCCTCCATAGGAGTCTGTCAAAAACAAAATCAAAGCCCCCCCAAAATATACAATAAAAAGAAACTTCATCCAAAGGAATGAGTCCAGAAACATATCCACATACCGAAAAGTAAGAAATTATTCTCCATCCCCATATAATCATCCAATCTGCGCTTGAAAACATTCAAGTTTGGGCTGTCTGCAGTCTCAGGTGGCAAACTATTCCAATAATCCACCACTGTTAGTGAAAAAATATTTTCTAACATCCAGTCTGCACCTCTGTTTTTTAATCTTTAAGCGTTGACCTCTAGTTCTATTACTACCTTCTAACTCAAATAACTTGCTGAAATCCAATTTATCCATCCCAGAAAATATTTTAAAAAGCTCAATAATATCTCCCCTCACACACCTTCTTTCAAATGAAAACATATCTTATACCCTCAGTCTATCTTCATATTCAAGGTGCTTCAGGGATGGTATTATTTTTGTTGCCCTCTTTTGTACTGACTCTAATAAGTTTATATTATGTCTAAAATGTGGTGACCATGCCTGTATACAGTACTCTAAATGTGGCCTGACATAAGAGTTGTATAGTTTAAGTATGACCTTACTCTTGTAGCTAACATTTCTTTTAATGTAACCTAACCCTGCTTTGAAAATTTCAGTGACCTATCTACTACTACTCCTAAGTCCTTCTCATCTTCAACTGAATTAAGCCAATACCCATCCATCTCATGGCTAAATTCCCTATTATCTCTCCCCATGTTAATAACTTTGCATTTATTAAGGTTAAAAGTCATCTGCCACTTCTGAGCCCAAGCTAACAGCTTATCTAAGTCACCCTGTACTTTAAAGTTACCCTCAACCTCTTTGACTACAGCTGCCAATTTAGTGTTGTCAGCACAAATTGCCACTTTGCTATTTACACCTTGCCCAAGATCAATTACATAGATTATAAATAATAAAGGGCCTAAAACTGATCCCTGAGGTACGCCACTAATAACATTCCTCCACTCTGACCTCACTCCATTCAGTACAACTCTCTGTTTCCTATTTTTCAGCCATTCAGTTATCCAATTTCAAACATTCCCACATATCCCATGTAGCTTTAATTTATGAACTAGTCTTCTATGTGGAACCTTATCAAAAGCTTTGCTGAAATCTAAGTAGATCACATCAACTTTCTCACCCCTATCTAATTCTTTAGTTACATAATCCATAAAATCCAGTAAATTAGTTAAACACGATCTACCTTTTCTAAAATGTTGGTGAGCATCATTAATTAACCCGCTACTCTCTAGATGATCAGAAATTCCCTTCTTAACCATCTTCTCAAGAATTTTACAGACTATAGAAGTTAAGCTTACCGGTCTAAAGTTATTTGGGTCCTCTTTGCTTCCCTTTTTAAAAATTGGCACTACATTTGCCAATTTCCAATCATTTGGTATTTCTCCAGACTCTAGTGATCTAATAAATATCTTCTCAAGAGCTACTGCAATACTTTCTACACCTTCTTTGAGTATCCTAGAATGAATGTTGTCAGGGCCAGATGCCTTACTAGTATTTAACTGCATTATAAGCCCTTTAATTTCTTCTCTGTCTATATTAATAGAATTTATTTACTTCCCTTGACCTATAATTATCATCAATTAATCTAACTGGTTTCTCTTCTTTGAATACTGAAGCAAAATGATCATTAAGGACCTCTACTATTCCTCATTAGATTCTTTCAAAACCCCTTCATATTTAATAGGCCCTATTTTGTCACTGTTAGATTTATTATTGATTCTATAATAGCTAAAGAATTTTTTAGGATCTTTATTATTATTTTTAGCTAAATTAATTTCTGCTGTCCTTTTGGTCTTGATAATCTTATTTAGTTCATTTCTGGTTGACCTATAATGGTTTAAATTATCTAAACTACTCTCCCTTTGTAATCTCTGGTATGCCCTTTTTTTCTCTGAAACTTTATTAGCTATTTCTTGATTCCACCATAATGGTTTCCTACATTTCTTCCTAATAGACTTCCTTGGGATACACTGTTCCTGAACCATGTTTAATATAGTCTTAAAAATATTCCACATCTCATAAGTATTCTTTCCATGGAATTCTATATCCCACCTAATCTGATCTAGCATGCCGCGTAATTTATCGTGATCTCCCCTATAAAAATTTGGAATTTTTGTGGAGTTTGTTGTTGTTCTACCCTTAACTATTTTCAAATGAAACCGAACCATCTGATGATCACTGTTTCCCAATGATTCCCCTACACTCAATCCTTGAACTAAGTGATCATCATTTGAAAGAATTAGATCTAATATATTGGCACCCCTTGTTGGCTTATTAACAAATTGGGTCAAAAAGTTATCGTCAAAACACTCCATAAACTTACAACTTGCTCTATCTCTTCCTATCATATTTTCCCAGTCTACAGAAGTTAAATTAAAGTCACCCAGAATAACTGTATCTTCTTTGCATCCTTTACTTATTTCCCTAATCATTAACTCATCGATGCAATCAGTCTGTCCCGGTGGTCTATAAAAAGCTCCCAGGTGTATTTTCCTATTTTTACCAACCTTAATATCTACCCATAATGTTTCGCCTTCTCCTTGCTTTATAGAGTTATTTAGATTTGAAGAAATGCTATTTCTAATATAAATAATCAACCCACCACCTTTCCTATCTCTCCTTTGACTAATGTACATAGTATAACCTTCTAGTTCAAATTCACTGACATTATCATTAAATATATTTTCATTAACCCATGATTCAACTATACATATTTTATCTATATCTTCATGAATGATATAACTAAATAATTCATCCCTCTTATTTCTAAGACTACGAGCATTTGTGTAAAGACAACTCACCCCCCTTTTCCTAAAGCACCTGAGGGCCTATCTCCTCTGCATCTCCTTTCTCTCCTTCCCCTACCCTGTACTCTTGTATTTCCCTGACCACTATCACTACTCAAGTAATTTAACCCTAAAGCACTTTCATTAGCCTGCCTACCTTCTACACATCTGTGTTTGCTTCCTTTCCCTGCCTCACTTTGAGCCATTAAATTTCCCTGACCACTATCAAAACCTAGTTTCCCGCCTCTAAAGACCTAATAACACTGTAGCGGGCCGAAAATAGATCTCTAATCCCAATCGATAATCGATCCAACCCGCTTCCTACACTGTCCGGACGTGAGAAATCGAGGGAGAATAAAACGGATTGTATATACAGTCCCTTTACTAACAAAAAAAATACAATGATAGTTACAGTTTATATTTACAACAATTTTATATTTACTAGGGAAGTGTGCACACTTCAAAATGAGGCTAAATTCCTCAATCAAAATATGGTACCAAACGAGAATCTTATAACCGGCGGATACAACAATTTACTTATATTCTACACAAAACAAAAAAACACAACCACAACCGAACGAAAAGGGGGCACGCGCTATCACTTGCTGGGGGTGGGTGGTAGTTGGCTAACTTAGAAGGAGGCAGGATTGTCAACGAAGGCGGGTATGGCGGTTCAGGTGGTTAGCGAGGCACGAAAGCCCTCCTCTCAGGGCTGGGTGGAGCACTCGTCTATAGAACCCCTCTTGCTACCAGTCCACACTTCCACTCTCTGTAGAAGAGATATATCCTCCTTTTATGACCCATTTATTTATACATGGATGGCGAAACTAATAAGTGGGCATTACCCGAAAATACATCGACTAGCTTACCTTTTTCCAGAATAACGCTTTGATAAAAGATTAATTTAAACAAAGTACAATCTTATTATAGTGATATCTCAAAATTAGCTACTATCTTTCCAGAATAACGCCTGGAAAGAAAGAAAAACATGGTAATCATTTTATACATGAAATAAACAAAAATAAAACAAACCCATTCCCATTCACACACATTCTTACAGAGGGAGGGAGAGGGTACTGAGAAAAGGGGTGGGAGAATGGCCCTTTTACACACACTCACATTCGCCCCACCACAACACTATCTAATTCGCGCCACAAAACCTCAACCCCATCTCGGCTCAGATGGAGTCCATCCATCGCATACAAACCCTTATTCCCATAAAACCCACTCCAAACATCTACAAACACCAATCCTGACTCCTGGCACAAACCTTTCACATATTCATTCAACCCCATTGCACGAGACAACCATTCCATCCCCACATCCATTCTCGGAAGCACACCTGAAACAACGCCTTTTACTCTACTTTCACACATTCTTTCAATCAGCCTTTTATACCGCTGTCGTAACTCACAAGTACCCACCTTCTTGACATTGTTTACTCTGACATGTGTAATCACAACTGCTTCCCTCTCACACCCAGACACCAACCTATCATACCTCTCACACACATCATTTACACCAGCACCTGGCAGACAAACTCTCACTCCCTTCCATTTACTTTCACTCAACTTCCTATCTAAATACCTAATCTGAGAGTCACCCATCACAATCACCTCAGTCATTCTCCTATTCTCTCTAGGCCTAATATTACCCTCCTTCCTGCTCTCACTCACTCGACCTCCTATTCTACTTTCAGGCATGGCCACACCAGACAAATCTCTTTCAAATTCTTCCTCTCTCAGGGCATCAAACCTGTTAGTTAGCCTAACAGGTTCCATGTCCCTCTCATTCACACATCTAACCTGCCCGCCAGCCTTTGTCTTGTTCGCTGGTGTTCAGTGTTGCGCGCTTGAATCTAATTCTTAAAATTCTTTTTTGACATAATTTACTTATATTTAAAGCGATTTTTTCTTTTTTAAAATAGATTTGTTTCATTGTAATTACAATTAAATATTTTTTGGGGGTGTGCGTGTATATAAATAAATACCTAATCGACACTATCCAGCAGGTTTTGGGTTTTTTTTGGCCGTCATCTCCTAAGTTCATCTTCAATAGACACCCAACTGTAAGTAATTTCTGAGTGTTAATAAATTATTTTATTTATCAATATTGTCTTCGAGTTATCCCTTTTTTTTTGTTTAATTCTGTTCTTTCCTGTTGCTAACCGTCCTGTTGCAGGCCGTTGACCAATCACAACCGAGCCTTTTTAATCCCTTAATCCGCCTCGTGTTTCTGCCAGTGCCATTTTGCTTCATCTTTCTCTCTAAGCGAGTAATTTCATAAAAATATTTCGTTCTAAAATCATAATTTATTTAGTATATATTTCCTATTTGTTAGTGATTTTTCAGGAATAAAGATAAGTTTTAAATACTAATTTTTCTTTAATACAAGATATATTTCTTTGATTTAGTGAATTCTAATTTCATTTCGGTTGATATTTAATGGTTTATAGGCATTGGTTTTTAGCACGTCCTTTTTAAAATCGACTAGTCTGTAATAATAAATCTATTTTGCAATTAAAATTTGTATTTAAGTGTACTTATCATATTGTTTAGCAATTTTCTAATATAAAGTGAAGTTCTAAATACCAATTTTCGCTACCATAGGATCTAGTGTTTAATTAACGTGTATTGAATCAAGCATAAAATGGTGTGGTCAAGTATAATTGCACATAAGTGAAATCAAAGAAAAGTGAAGAAAAGTGAGGTTATTATAAAAAAGAAGGATGCCCGGAGCCCCCAAATTAAAGCATTGTTTCTTTAAATGCAAGAATACACGTTGGATCATAGATTTTCAAGAACAATGCTTTGAGAATATCACGTCGAGAAGTGTATGCGAATTCTGCAAAATAAAAGAAAAACTTGATATCGAAAAGGCAAAATGGATGTCTGTAATAAGCTCTATGGAAAACCGCATCAATGCCCTCAAATTAAAGAAGTGCGCTTGTCAAACAGAAGATGAAACCAGAATAGCTCGAGTAGATACTAAAATCGTGAAACTGGAACAAGAAGTCGCAATTCTCACTAACAAAATTGATACATCAAACATAAAAGACGAGGACAATTTCATCCAAGTCAGAAATAAGCACCCATTCAAACCAATCATTCAGAAAAAAAACAACAATCTCAACCAAAAATAGATATATATTGTCCTACGAAGAAGAGGAAGAAACGTATTTAGCTGGTGACTCAATAATTCAGAATCAAATCGATCACTTTGGAAGTTGGAACATCAAAAAGCGCAAATACGGATGCTATCCAGGAATAAAGATTGAGCAATTAACAGAACAATTAAACAACTTTGAGATGAAAAGCAAAGAGAGTCAAATCGTAGCGAATGTTGGAAGCAACGATTTGTTCAATGGAAAAAAACTATCAAGGTTCGGAAAGCATAATGAATGACTACAAAAAAAATGATAAAAATGGATAATGCAATTGTTGTTGGGGTGCTACCAAGAATTTACAAGAGATACGAAAATCTAAGTTGAGCAATTGGGATAAATCATCGTCTAGAAGATCTTTGCAAGAAGGAGAATGTTAAATTTATTGACCCCTGGCTACTTTTCATCCACAACAAAGACTTGTTTTCTCAGGATGGCATCCATCTCTCCACAAAAGGTAAAATGAAATATGGAGAATTGCTACAAACTAACCTACAAAATTTAATGAAAAATAAAGCTCCAAGTCGAGAACCACAGGGAAACGATTGAAGCCCCAATTCAGAAGAAATCAGTTAAACACATTAAAAACTCTATTCTTTAATGCAAGATCAATTAAAAACAAATTTACTGAGTTCAGAGCGCTGGTATTGACCAAAAAGTACGTTATCATAGGAATAACTGAGACATGGATACATACAGAGTCACGAGATATTATTTCAGAATTCCTGTTAAAAGGATACAAGTTATTTCATAAAGATAGATTACAGAGAGAAGGTGGGGGTGTTCTTTTATATGTACGCTGTAGCGGGCCGAAAAATTTAGATTAACCCCAATCAATCCAACCCGCTCCCTACACTAATCCGGACGTGAGAAATCGAAGGAGAATAAAACGGATTGTATGTACAGTCCTTTACTAACAAAAAAATACAATATTTACAAAATATCTACAATAGAGATGGGCGATTATATTGGAGATCTTACTTTTCACCAAAAAATACAAAAAGAAAATCCTATATATATGAATACTATTTAATCGATCCTAATAAACATAAAAAATCAAACAACCAAAAAAATCCTGACTACAACAGTCAATATATAAACAACAAACAAGGCCTCACTTGGTACAAAGAGGATGGGGAGATGTCCAGCCACCTGCCACTCGAGCGAGCAAAATGCCTAGGACTTACAACAAGTGTGGCGCCTCAGCGCTTGATGGAAGATAATGACCTTAAAAAGCTTGCATGGCTATTATAAGCCCTCCTTCATTAAGCTATAATATTGGCCTTTATTTATTAACAATAATATATAGCTTTCCAGGATATAACGCTTTGTTTGTAATATAAGGATATACGAAACTAAGTCCTATCTTTCCAGAATATGGCGCTTGGAAAGAAAGAAAAAAAACATGGTAATCATTTTTATATATAAAATAAACAAAAAACAACAAACCCATTCCCATTCAGACACACACACATTTTTACAGAGGAAGGGATAGGGTACTGAGAAAAGGGGTGGGAGAATGGCCCTTTTACACACACTCACATTCGCTCCACCACACCACTCCTTCCTTAAGCCATTCGACCCGTCACTCCTAAAACCCCTTCAATCACTCTTCACGGTACCACTTGTGCTCAATCGCACCCTTCTGCACCCATTCACACTCTTCTACTGGTCCCTGGCTACGCGTAGCAATTAGTCGGGGTTGTTTGTCAGTCTCATCGTCACTATTGATCATCTCATCAACCATACTCTTAGCCCTCATTACCAGTTCTCCCATCTCACGACAGAATTCTTTCATACTCTTCCGTTCAGAACCTTGACTCTTCATACCTCCATTCATCAGCTCCTCACTCACAGCTCTCATCCAACTCAAGGTACATTCTTGCGAAACAGACAGGTCACTCACATCCCCTGTATTCTCAACAGGCATACCAGAAACCCCTTTGACTGGTTCCCACCAGAAACCTGAAAAATCAGCCACTTCATCATTCACTACATCAAACTCATCCCTACTATTACCATTCGTAAAACCTGAAAAATCATCACGCTAGGTTCGCTCTGCCCAAATACACTATCATTCATACTGTTCCCAAAACCAGAAAAATCAGGCACAGGCAGCTCACTCACTCGTCTACTTATACCAACCAAATCACTCACCTGTTTACGCAAAAACTCAATCTCCCTTTCAAGATCCCCCATACCAGAAACACTCTGCTCAGACTTACTTTCATTCGTACTTGCATTCTTCCTTTCATTCTTCTTTGTACGCTTTCTACTCCGTTCACCAGGCACATACTCAATCACATAGTGAAAGTCACTCAAATCTTCCAAAGTCCTTGCAATCCTACTATCAGCCCACTTCATACGCTGCAGATACACAAGAGGTTGATGATCAGTTTTTATCACAAACCTCACACCATACAAAAATGGACGCAACACTTTCAAACAATATCTTATCGCAGCCAGCTCTCGTTCCACAGTCGAATACTTTCGTTCTGCAACATTCATAGCCTTGGATACATACCCAATTATTCTCCTGACATTCTCTCCATTCAAACGCTGCTCTTGCATAAGAAAACCTCCCATACAATACCCACTCGCATCTGTATACAGTTCAAGCATTTTAGCATTTACACTATAATCTGGGTAAGCCAATTCAACATCTTCAGCCGCTGCCTCTTTCAGTCTCTCATACACCTCATTCATCTTATCATTCCACTTGACAACCGTACTACCTTTCTTGCCCATCCACTCAGTCAGAGGCTTACTCACACCAGAACAATCACGTATAAACTTTTGCTGGAACTCAATCAAACCCCAAAACAACTTCAGTTGCTTCACAGTCACCGGTTTAGGAAACATTCGCACCTTCTCAATATACTTCGGTGATTTTTGCAACCCATTCTCACTCACCATATGTCCAAGGAATTCCACTTCTTTCGCAAACCATTCACACTTCGCCACTTTCACCTTCACACCAACACTCTCCAACGTTCCCAACACATCATTCACCAATCTCATATGCTCCTCAAAAGTCTCAGTCATAATCAAAATATCATCTATAAACGCAATCACATTCTTACTCGCAAACTTACTCAACACAACATTCATTGCCCGCTGGAAGGCTCTGGGAGCATTAGCCAACCGAAGGCTGAGGTTCCGGAACTGGTAATGCCTCTTTGAGGAAGAGAAGGCAGTTACAGGCCGGCTCTCCTCAGCAATGGGCATCTGGTAATACCCCCGTACCAGATCCAGCTTTGTAAATCACTCCATCCCATGCATACTATGCACACACTCAGATACCACACACATCGAAAACCTTTCTTTCACAGTCCTTTCATTCACCTTTCGATAATCCACACACAGACGCAATCTTCCATCCGCTTACGTACAGGTACAATTGGACTATTCCATGCACTCTCGCTCTCTTCAATCACCCCCAATTGCTCCAATTCCAAACACTGCTCCTCAATCTCATCAGCAACCGGACGTGGGAAATGCCTCGGCTGCTGATAGATTGGAGAGTCCTCCTTCAGGACAATCTTGAATTCCGGGAGCTTTGCAACCCCGAAATCCAGATCACCCTTACTGAGGGCTCCCTTTCGCTCAAATATCATTCGATACACATCCTCCCTTTCATAATCAGTCAAACATCCATCCAATTTCACCATGTTCTTCACCTCATTATACATCCATTCGCATGTCTTTTCATTCGCAACATTCACCCTGATATCCGTACTATCATCCATACCTACCTCATTGACAGTGGAGAGGTGGCCCAGTACATCTCCAACTTGGATTCCCCTCACCTGCCCTTTCACACTGGGGTCCGCCTGCACACATACAAAAGGATCATTCATTCTCATCAAGCCATCAAACACACAAGCAACATGCCTTACCTTATAACACGCATCCTTTCCATCCAATATCACAGTGTTCTCACTCACATTCAAACTAACATCCTTACTCCAACTCACTCTAACAGACACCCTTTCACCCTTCTCAAGCCTTACATTCTCCATAGCAGTCACCTCAATACCAGTAAACACACTCCTCAAAACGCTACCATCTTTCCCTACATACAACTTATACAGCCCATTTTTACCAATCTTTCTCTCAATCTGATCACTCGCAGGATGCACAACCATACGATTCATTTTCATAAAATCATAGCCCAACATCACACCATACTCACTACTCACCTTATCAATCACAGAAAATTCACATTCATTCATCATCATACCATGCATTCGAACAGCTGACCTTATTATTCCAATCACAGGCACTCTCCTATTACCAATACCTACTAAACTACCATTGCACTCAGACAGGAAGGCTTTCTCGCTAACCTTGTCATACACATCTTTATACACCAAGCTCACCTTGCATCCAGAATCTATTAAAGCCAAACACTCAATTCCATTCAATTCCACCTTCACACTCAGACACTCATACTTCCTACCAGACAGCACTTTCACACTAGACAGACTTACCAACACATTACTCACACTCATGCACCCAGAGGATACTTCAGCAGGTACCCTCTTACCATTCAGTTTCCCGCTTCAGACTTTCCATTCACACCTTGCGCTCTCAGTCTAATCCAACACTTTTCACTCGAATGTCATTCCATTGCACAATAGCTACATACATTCCTCTGGTCACGACACATCCTTGCATAATGACCAGCCTTTCCACAATTACCACATGCATATTTCATACTTTCCCCACCAGTTGCTCCACCATTCAACCTCGGACAATCTTTCTTCAAATGGCCTATTTCTTTACACTCGAAGCACTCTTTCACACTTTACTGGCAATTTTTATCATATGCCCTTTCTTACCACACCCAAAACATGCACCAGATGTCCACCTACATTCTGCCAACATATGACCTTTCCTTCCACACCGACGACATTCCACAATCTTTCTCCCACCATTCGGTCTCTCGTTTACTGGGACATACCTCGGTTTCTCTCTCATATATCCGTTCCCACGCTTGAAATTCATCTGCCCCCTTCCATTCGACCACCCTCCATTTGCCCATCCATTCTGCCGGCCCAGGAAGTTTGACATCACTCCAGCTGGCACAGCCTTCAGGGCATCCCTGTAGCTGACAAACTGCTGGGGTGGATGAAAGCTCCTGGGCTTCTTACCTCCAACATTCACACTGTACCATCCATCCTCTTCTAGATTGCTTTCATCATCAAATCAGCCAATCTTCTAACAGTTCCAACACATCCTCCCACATCAACCGTTCACCTGTCAGTCTCACTCTCTCCTTTCTCTTTCCACTCAGCCATTCACTCACCTTTCGCGGGATTGTGTCCAAAAACTTCCTCATCAGTGGTTTACATTCATTTACATCATCATCTCCATACCTCGTTCTCGCCATACCCTCAAGCCTATGTGCATACATATTCACACTTTCACTCTTCCCCATTCGAGCCTTCTCAAATTCATTCACCCTTTTATACTTCACACTCTCTTTCATTCGTTTCACCTGCCCAATCAATCTCTTCTTCACTACATCGCACTTTGGCTCCCCCACACTTGTAATCCCACGGAAAAACTCCAATACTTTTCCCTCCAAACATTTATCCAGTATCCCTTATTCTCCGGGTACTTGAGCTTACAATAACGCTCAAATTCCCCGAAGAATTCTTCCATACTTTTCCCACCATGTAACCTAAATCGATCTATCTTTGGCACTTCCCTTATCAAAATACCTTTCCCCACATTCACTTCACTCTCCGAAGAGCTACTCTCGGTCTCACTCATTCCAATCATACCATCACTCTCTCCTTCATCCGAGTACAATGAGTCCACACTCTTGCCTCTTACCTTCCTATCCTTTCCCTTTGCACCACTCTTCCTTCTCTTGCATTCAACTCTCTTCCTACCACTCACCGTATCTTCTTTAGATTCAATCCTACTGCCATCCATTCCTTTTAGCGGAGTCCCTTCAGTAAGAGCAGGGGTCAAGGTTGTAGGTCCTGGGGCTGATCCAGCCCCTGTCATCATGTTATACAGGTCCTGCATCCGTCGGTCCGTCTGATCCTGTTGGTCTCCCATTTCCTTCTTCATCCTATCAGTCTTTTCATTCATCCCTTTTATTTTATTCTCCATTCCCTCCATCATTCCCCGCAACATTTCACACTCCTCTTCTTTCTTTCTCAACTCCAGTCTCAATCGCACTACTTCTTCATTCAATGTTTCCGCTACAGCCATTGTTCCCAAGTTAGTAAAAAGATAGGAGGAGGGAAAAATCAATCAAACTACTTGTCACACTAATTGGGTATGGACTGCAATCCAATCCCGTCAAGCTCCCGGTTTCGAAGTCTCACGTCCCTATTCGGGTGCCAAATGTAGCGGTCCGAAAAATTTAGATTAACCCCAATCGATCCAACCCGCTCCCTACACTAATCCGGATGTAAGAAATTGAAGGAGAATAAAACGGATTGTATGTACAGTCCTTTACTAACAAAAAAATACAATATTTACAAAAAATATGCACAAAATATCTACAATAGAGATGGGCGATTATATTGGAGATCTTACTTTTCACCAAAAAATACAAAAAGAAAATCCTATATATATGAATACTATTTAATCAATCCTAATAAACATAAAAAATCAAAAAACCAAAAAAATTCTGACTACAACAGTCAATATATAAACAACAAACAAGGCCTCACTTGGTACAAAGAGGATGGGGAGATGTCCAGCCACCTGCCACTCGAGCGAGCAAAATGCCTAGGACTTACAACAAGTGTGGCGCCTCAGCGCTTGATGGAAGATAATGACCTTAAAAAGCTTGCATGGCTATTATAAGCCCTCCTTCATTAAGCTATACTATTGGCCTTTATTTATTAACAATAATATATAACTTTCCAGGATATAACGCTTTGTTTGTAATATAAGGATATACGAAACTAAGTCCTATCTTTCCAGAATATGGCGCCTGGAAAGAAAGAAAAAATACATGGTAATCATTTTTATACATAAAATAAACAAAAAACAACAAATCCATTCCCATTCAGACACACACACATTTTTACAGAGGAAGGGATAGGGTACTGAGAAAAGGGGTTGGAGAAGGGCCCTTTTACACACACTCACATTCGCTCCACCACAACGCGAAGATTTGCACCCTGTAGAATGTAACACTGACTCTGTTTTTGAAATGGTAACCGTTAAAATAAACCAAAAAAAAGAACATATGTTATTTTAGTTTATAGGAGTCCACATCAGCTCCGGGAGACAGATGACCAATTTTATGAATACTTAACAAACATTTATAAAGACAAGTTATCAGTGATCATTGGAGATTTTAATTGTGCTAAAATAAACTGGCCTAACAAAACTGCAGACTCAGAAGGACAAACATTGATTAATTTTATAGAGGATAATTTCCTGACTCAGTGGGTGAAAGAACCAACAAGAGATGAAAACATATTGGATTTAGTGTTAACATCAGATGAATTGATTTCAAATTTAAATGTTGGAGACAGAATATGAAATAGTGATCATAACGCATTAGATTTTGAAATTAATATACCACGTGTCCTACAAAATGACACCACCGCTAAACTTAATTTCAAAAGGGCAAATTATGCTGAACTAAGAAAGAGTTTGAGCACTTTTAAGATAAATAATGAAGAAATAAACGTAGCATGGCATGAATTTAAAAACAATCTTCTCAACAAACAGTTTCAATTCATACCACTAGCTGTTATTAAAGATAAAAATGTTAATAAACCGAAATGGCTATCTCAAGAAATTATGAAACTCATTAGAAACAGAGATAAAACATATAAAAGGCTAAAATACAACCATAACATAGAAAACAGGAATCATTATTTGGAATTGAGAAGAAAAGTTAAAGCCGAGATTAAAAGAGCAAAACGAAATGAAGAAATAAGAGCAGCTCAAAATTGCAAAAATAATCCTAAAGAGTTCTTTGCCTTAGTAAGCAGCAGAAAACCCATAAAGAACAATATTGGCCCAATAAGAGATAAGTACAATAATTTGCAATTTGATGATATTGGAATAGCAAACACTCTAAACGAATATTTTGTATCTGTTTTCACAAAATAGCGTAACTCGTATGACTATACAGAAACACGTGAAATGGCTAATATTATACCACTCGAATCGGTTCGGTGCAGTGTCAACAACACAAAGAAACTAATAGAGAAGATGAATAAATTTAAATCCCCGGGACCGGATAAAATATACCCAAGAGTTTTAAAAGAAGTCATAAATCAAGTAGCAGAACATCTTACGCAAATTTTCAATTTATCCCTAGAGAGTGGAATTGTTCCTCAAGACTGAAAGGTGGCAAATGTAACACCAATATTTAAGAATGGATGTAAAGAGACTGCCAGCAATTTTCGCCCTATAAGTTTAACTTCCGTAGTTGGGAAACTCCTTGAAACTCACATTTCCAATACAATTGTAGAGCATTTAGAAAAGAATAAACTCCTAAATGATTCTCAGCATGGCTTCAGGAGAAAGAGATCTATCTTGCCTCACAAATTTACTAGAATTTTTTCACTATATAAATACCTTGTACGACAATAATAGATCAGTTGACATCTTGTATCTAGAATTCCGAAAGGCATTTGATAAAGTTCCGCATAAGAAGTTGATGTGTAAAGTAAGAGCCTTTGGAATAAAAGGCGAAATTGCAAAATGGATAGAAAATTGGCTTACGGATAGAAAACAGCGAGTAGTTATAAATGGACAAGCGTCAGAATGGGTTTCTGTTTGTAGTGGCGTCCCGCAAGGCTTTGTCCTTGGCCCGTTGCTATTCATTATGTACGTTAATGATATAGATGATGGCCTACTATCGAAAATTTCTAAGTTTGCTGATGATTGTAAATTAGGAAAAGGGATAATTACTGAACAGGACGTTCAAGAATTTCAAAATGATATTGATAAAATAGTAAGATGGACGGAAAAAAGGGAATTGCCCTTAAATCTTGAAAAGTGTAAAATAATGCATATTGGTTATAATAATCCAAGGAGAAAATACAAACTGTTCGACAATGAGATCAAAGAAACTGAAAATGAAAAAGACCTAGGTGTCTACATTACAAATGATCTAAAGTTTTCACGGCAGTGCATCGAAGTCAAAAAGAAAGCGCAAAGGATTCTTGGATATATAAAATGCCAAATCACTTTAAAAAATAAAATTACAATTCTGAATATGTACAATGCACTAGTAAGACCACAATTAGAATATTGTTCCCAAGCCTGGTCTCCTTACTTAAGAGAAGATATTGAGAAGTTAGAAGAAGTACAAGCCAGAGCCATGAAATTGATTCCAGAACTAAGGAATTATAATTATGAAACCAGATTAGAAAGATTAAATTTATTCAGCCTTGAAACAAAAAGATTGAGAGGTCAATTAATAGAAATGTTTAAAATACTAAAAGGAATAGAAAATGTCCACTCTAATATTTGGTTTTAGTTTAGCACATCTACTACGCAATCAAACAGAATGAAAATAAAACCCAAGAATTTTCGCACAAATATATGTGGGAACTCATTTGCGTATAAAATTGTGAACCAGTGGAATCAATTACCAGAGGATGTAGTGAAATGTAATACAGTAGAAAATTTTAAAAAGAAATTAGACAAAATTTTAAGAAATCTAACATAATATATGACGTGACTAATAAGTTAAAATAAAATTTGTATGCTAATTTAAGATTTACAAAATATTAATTGTATTTATTATAAAATATATTGTATGAAATCATAATAAAATGCTTTTTGATATGAATATGTTCTAAATATTCCTTATAGCTCAGAATCATTAACCAAAGACAAAGAACGAGTTTATGTTCTAATATTGGACAGGAAACCCCAAATCTAAGTTGAATGTATATATATATATATATATATATATATATATTAGCATGTAAAATATTATAACATAACATAACATAACATAATTACACAGATGACAAAAGCCACAAGGGCCTATCAAAGGTCATCCGCCTCCATCAAAACCCACCCACATAAAGCACCATCACCAGGGGAAGACAAAATCAAAGTCCCCCACAATAACATAACATAACATAACATAATTACACGGATGACAAAAGCCACAAGGGCCTATCAAAGGTCATCCGCCTCCGTCAAAACCCACCCACAAAAAGCACCATCACCGGGGGAAGACAAAATCAAAGTCCCCCACAATATAATATAACGGATGACAAAAGCCACAAGGGCTCATCATAGGTCATCCGAGTCAAGCGGCCTCTTTTTCAAGGCACCCAAACTCCCAGGAAAACTACATCCAGAGGATTGCATCCAGAAACAAGGGTATCACCAATCAAGGCTTGTCAAGAACTAAATCATGCAGCTATAGATATATACAAACAATATTAATATATACAAAACTTAGGAACCATCACAACCTTCCCTTCCCATAAACTCATCCAACCTACTCTTAAATACATTTAGATTTGGACTACCTACTACCCTCTGCGGCAATTTGTTCCACAAGTCTACCACTCTATTGGTGAAAAAATATTTTCTTAAATCCAACCTACACCCTTGCTTTTTAATTTTCAAGTGGTGACCTCTAGTCCGATTTCCATCATCTAACTCAAAAAACTTGCTAACATCCAATTTATCTATCCCTGAAAAAATTTTAAAAAGCTCAATCATATCCCCTCTCACACACCTCCTTTCGAACGAGAACATATTTAATACCCTCAGTCTATCTTCATATTCAAGGTGCCTCAGGGAAGGAATAATCTTTGTTGCCCTCCGTTGCACTGACTCAAGAAGGTTAATATCGTGTCTAAAATGTGGGGACCATGCCTGTATACAGTACTCTAGATGTGGCCTAACATAAGAGTTATAGAGTTTAAGAATAACCTCCTTACTTTTGTAACTGACATTTCTCTTAATAAAACCCAGCACTCTATTTGCCCTATTTCTTGCTTCAATACACTGCTTAGAAAACCTTAATGACTTATCTATTACTACTCCTAGATCTTTCTCATCCTCTACTGAGCTCAGCCAATGTCCATCCATTTCATAGTTAAATTCTCTATTATCTTTTCCCATGTTAATAACTTTGCACTTATCAAGGTTGAAAGTCATTTGCCACTTATGTGCCCAGGATAACAATTTATTTAAGTCCCCCTGCACTTTAAAATTATCATCAATATCTTTAACTACAGCTGCTAATTTGGTATCATCCGCAAAAATTGACACTTTATTATTAACTGCCTCCCCAAGATCGTTTATATAGATGACAAATAATAATGGACCGAGAACTGATCCCTGAGGAACCCCACTGATAACATCCCTCCACTCTGACTTTACACCATTTAGCACTACCCTTTGCTTCCTGTCTTTCAGCCACTCAGCTATCCAATTTGAAACACCCCCACATATCCCAATCATTTTTAATTTATGAACTAGTCTCCTGTGTGGTACCTTATCAAATGCTTTACTAAAATCTAAGTAAATTATATCTACATTCTCTCCCTTATCTACTTGATCTGTTACAAACTCCAGAAAGTCTAGTAAGTTAGTCAAACATGATCTACCTGATCTAAACCCATGCTGAGCATCGCTGATTAACCCCTCCCTCTCTAGATGTTGGCAAATCCCTTTTTTAACTATTTTCTCAAGAATTTTACAGACTACAGGAGTTAGGCTAACCGGTCTAAAGTTATTTGGATCCTCTTTACTACCCTTCTTGAAAATGGGGACTACATTCGCTCTCTTCCAATCATCGGGTATTTCTCCATATTCCAATGACCTAGTATATAACTTGTCCAGAGCTATTGAGATACTTTCTACCCCTTCTTTAAGTATCCTAGAATGAATATTATCAGGGCCGGAGGCCTTGGTAGTATCTAAATCACCTATTAGTCCTTTTATCATCCTCCGATCCACACAAATGTTAGTAAACACCTCTTTTCCTGACCTATGAGTACTATACATAGGACTATTTAGTTTCTCTTTTGTAAATACTGATGCAAAATGACCATTTAGTACCTCAACTATTTCCTCATCAGTTTCTCTCACAAACCCTTCATATTTGATAGGTCCTATTTTAACTCTGCCACACTTGTTATTAATTTTATAGTAACTAAAGAACTTTCTAGGATCTTTGTTGCTATCCTGAGCTAATTTAATTTCTGACACCCTTTTGTTCTTCTTTATAATCTTATTTAACTCATTCCTAGCCATTCTATAATCACTTAAATTTTGAATATTATTTTCTACCTGTAATTTTTTATATGCCCTTTTCTTCTCTGAAATTTTTCTAGCTATCTCCTGATTCCACCATAATGGTTTCCTACTTTTGTTCCTAATGGCCTTCATTGGGATACATTGTTCTTGGACTACATTTATTATATGCTTGAAAGTATCCCACATCCCATAAGCATTTTTACCTCTGAATTCTATATCCCAGTCTACCAAATTTATCAAGCTTCGAAGTTTTACATAATATAACAGATGACAAAAGCCACAAGGGCTCATCATAGGTCATCCGAGTCAAACGGCCTCTTTTTTTAAGGCACCCAAACTCCCAGGAAAACTACATCCAGAGGATTGCATCCAGAAACAAAGGTATCACCAATCAAGGCTTGTCAAGAACTAAATCATGCAGCTATAGATATATACAAACAATATTAATATATACAAAACTTAGGAACCATCACAACCTTCCCTTCCCATAAACTCATCCAACCTACTCTTAAATACATTTAGATTTGGACTACCTACTACCCTCTGCGGCAATTTGTTCCAGAAGTCTACCACTCTATTGGTGAAAAAATATTTTCTTAAATCCAACCTACACCCGTGCTTTTTAATTTTCAAGTGGTGACCTCTAGTCCGATTTCCATCATCTAACTCAAAAAACTTGCTAACATCCAATTTATCTATCCTGGAAATTTTTTTAAAGAGCTCAATCATATCCCCTCTCACACACCTCCTTTCGAACAAGAAAATATTTAATACCCTCAGTCTATCTATATATTCAAGGTGCCTCAGGAAAGGAATAATCTTTGTTGCCCTCCGTTGCACTTACTCGAGAAGGTTAATATCGTGTCTAAAATGTGGGGACCATGCCTGTATACAGTACTCTAGATGTGGCCTAACATAAGAGTTATAGAGTTTAAGAATAACCTCCTTACTTTTGTAACTGACATTTCTCTTAATAAAACCCAGCACTCTATTTGCCCTATTTCTTGCTTCAATACACTGCTTAGAAAACCTTAATGACTTATCTATTACTACTCCTAGATCTTTCTCATCCTCTACTGAGCTCAGATAATGCCCATCCATTTCATAGTTAAATTCTCTATTATCTTTTCCCATGTTAATAACTTTGCACTTATCAAGGTTGAAAGTCATTTGCCACTTATGTGCCCAGGATAACAATTTATTTAAATCCGCCTGCACTTTAAAATTATCATCAATATCTTTAACTACAGCTGCTAATTTTGTATCACCCGCAAAAATTGACACTTTATTATTAACTGCCTCCCCAAGATCGTTTATATAGATGACAAATAATAATGGACCGAGAACTGATCTCTGAGGAATCCCATGGATAACATCCCTCCACTCTGACTTTACACCATTTCGTACTACCCTTTGCTTCCTGTCTTTCAGCCACTCAGCTATCCAATTTGAAACACCCCCACATATCCCAATCATTTTTAATTTATGAACTAGTCTCCTATGTGGTACCTTATCAAATGCTTTACTAAAATCTAAGTAAATTATATCTACATTCTCTCCCTTATCTACTTGATCTGTTACAAACTCCAGAAAGTCTAGTAAGTTAGTCAAACATGATCTACCTGATCTAAACCCATGCTGAGCATCGCTAATTAACCCCTCCCTCTCTAGATGTTGGCAAATCCCTTTTTTAACTATTTTCTAAAGAATTTTACAGACTACAGGAGTTAGGCTAACCGGTCTAAAGTTATTTGGATCCTCTTTACTACCCTTTTTGAAAATGGGGACTACATTCGCTCTCTTCCAATCATCGGGTATTTCTCCATATTCCAGTGACCTAGTATACAACTTCTCCAAAGCTATTGAGATACTTTCTACCCCTTCTTTAAGTATTCTAGAATGAATATTATCAGGGCCGGTGGCCTTGGTAGTATCTAAATCACCTATTAGTCCTTTTATCATCCTCCGATCCACACTAATGTTAGTAAACACCTCTTTCCCTGACCCATGAGTACTATACATAAGACTATTTAGTTTCTCCTTTGTAAATACTGATGCAAAATGACCATTTAGTACATCAACTATTTCCTCATCAGTTTCTCTCACAACCCCTTCATATTTGATAGGTCCTATTTTAACTCTGCCAGACTTGTTATTAATTTTATAGTAACTAAAGAACTTTCTAGGATCTTTGTTGCTATCCTGAGCTAATTTAATTTATGACACCCTTTTGTTCTTTATAATCTTATTTAACTCATTCCTAGCCATTCTATAATCACTTAAATTTTGAATATTATTTTCTACCTGTAATTTTTTGTATGCCCTTTTCTTCTCTGAAATTTTTCTAGCTATCTCCTGATTCCACCATAATAGTTTCCTACTTTTGTTCCTAATGGCCTTCATTGGGATACATTGTTCTTGGACTACATTTATTATATGCTTGAAAGTATCCCACATCCCATAAGCATTTTTACCTCTGAATTCTACATCCCAGTCTACCAAATTTAGCAAGCTTCGAAGTTTTACATAATCTCCCTTATGAAAATTTGGAACTTTTTCAGCATTCTCAGTTATTTTACCCTTCTCAATTCCCAAGTTAAAACGAACTATCTGATGGTCACTATTTTACCAATGCTTCCCCAACAGTCAATTCTTGAACTAAATGATCACTGTTAGAAAGTACTAAATTGGCAAAAAAGAGTTAACTCTTGCATAATGTAGCACAAGTAGCATAATAAAAAGTTTGGATGTAGCAAATAAATACAAAAAAATAAGTACCTCCATTGAAATGGAACGAATGTTCTTTTGAGGTACTTAACATAACATAACATAATTTAACGGATGACAAAAGCCACAAGGGCCTATCAAAGGTCATCCGTATCCATCAAATCCCACCCATATAATGCATCCATAGGATTTTGTCAGATCATGCAGCTACAATATACAATTTAACAATCCATAGGAATGTCCAACCATGCATCTACAATATATAATTTAAAGCCTCCATAGGAGTCTGTCAAAAACAAAATCAAAATCCCCCAAAATATACAATAAAAAGAAACTGCATCCACAGGAATGAGTCAAGAAACATATCCACATACTAAAAAGTAAGAAATTAACCCTCCATCCCCATATAATCATCCAATCTGCGCTTGAAAACATTCAAGTTTGGGCTGTCTACAGTCTCAGGTGGCAAACTATTCCAATAATCCACCACTCTGTTAGTGAAAAAATATTTTCTAACATCCAGTCTGCACCTCTGTTTTTTAATCTTTAAGTGGTGGCCTCTAGTTCTATTACTACCTTCTAACTCAAATAACTTGCTGAAATCTAATTTATCCATCCCAGAAAAGATTTTAAAAAGCTCAATCATATCTCCCCTCACACACCTTCTTTCAAATGAAAACATATTTAATACCCTCAGTCTATCTTCATATTCAAGGTGCTTCAGGGATGGTATTATTTTTGTTGCCCTCCTTTGTACTGACTCTAATAAGTTTATATCATGTCTAAAATGTGGTGACCATGCCTGTATACAGTACTCTAAATGTGGCCTGACATAAGAGTTGTATAGTTTAAGGATGACCTCCTTACTCTTGTAGCTAACATTTCTTTTAATGTAACCTAGCACCCTATTTGCTCTATTTTTTGCCTCAATACACTGCTTTGAAAATTTCAGTGACCTATCTACTACCACTCCTAAGTCTTTCTCATCTTCAACTGAATTAAGCCAATATCCATCCATCTCATAGCTAAATTCCCTATTATCTCTCCCCATGTTAATAACTTTGCATTTATTAAGGTTAAAAGTCATCTGCCACTTCTGAGCCCAAGCTAACAGCTTATCTAAGTCACCCTGCACTTTAAAGCTACCCTCAACCTCTTTGACTACAGCTGCCAATTTAGTGTCATCAGCAAAAATTGCCACTTTGCTATTTACACCTTGCCCAAGATCATTTACATAGATTATAAATAATAAAGGGCCTAAAACTGATCCCTGAGGTACGCCACTAATAACATTCCTCCACTCTGACCTCACTCCATTCAGTACAACTCTCTGTTTCCTATTTTTCAGCCATTCAGTTATCCAATTTAAAACGTTCCCACATATCCCATGCAGCTTTAATTTATGAACTAGTCTTCTATGTGGAACCTTATCAAAAGCTTTGCTGAAATCTAAGTAGATCACATCAACTTTCTCACCCCTATCTAATTCTTTAGTTACATAATCCATAAAATCCAGTAAATTAGTTAAACACGATCTATCTTTTCTAAAACCATGCTGAGCATCATTAATTAACTTGCTACTCTCTAGATGATCAGAAATTCCCTTCTTAACCATCTTCTCAAGAATTTTACAGACTATAGAAGTTAAGCTTACTGGTCTAAAGTTATTTGGGTCCTCTTTGCTTCCCTTTTTAAAAATTGGCACTACATTTGCCAATTTCCAATCATTTGGTATTTCTCCAGACTCTAGTGATCTAATAAATATGTTCTCGAGAGCTACTGCAATACTTTCTACACCTTCTTTGAGTATCCTAGAATGAATGTTGTCAGGGCCAGATGCCTTACTAGTATTTAACTGAATTATAAGCCCTTTAATTTCTTCTCTGTCTATATTAATAGAATTTATCACTACTTCCCTTGACCTAGAATTATCATCAATTAATCTAACTGGTTTCTCTTCTGTGAATACTGAAGCAAAATGATCATTAAGGACCTCTACTATTTCCTCATCAGATTCTTTCAAAACCCCTTCATATTTAATAGGCCCTATTTTATCACTGTTAGATTGATTATTGATTCTATAATAGCTAAAGAATTTTTTAGGATCTTTATTATTATTTTTAGCTAAATTAATTTCTGCTGTCCTTTTGGTCTTCTTAATAATCTTATTTAGTTCATTTCTGGTTGACCTATAATGGTTTAAATTATCTAAACTACTCTCACTTTGTAATCTCTGGTATGCCCTTTTTTTCTCTGAAACTTTATTAGCTATTTCTTGGTTCCACCATAATGGTTTCAAATGAAATATGGTGACCAAAATTGTACTGCATAGTCTAGATGAGGCCTAACTAGCGCCAGATACAGTTTTAGAATGACTTCAGCACTCTTATTGCTTACACTCCTCCTAATGAATCCCAATATCCTATTAGCTTTATTCTTAGCATTTAGGCATTGCTTTGTAGGACGAAGGTCTGAACTTACCAAAATACCCAAGTCCCTCTCACAATCGGTCCTCATAACATAACATAACATGTTATGTTATGTTATGTTATGAGGACCGATTGTGAGAGGGACTTGGGTATTTTGGTAAGTTCAGACCTTCGTCCTACAAAGCAATGCCTAAATGCTAAGAATAAAGCTAATAGGATATTGGGATTCATTAGGAGGAGTGTAAGCAATAAGAGTGCTGAAGTCATTCTAAAACTGTATCTGGCGCTAGTTAGGCCTCATCTAGACTATGCAGTACAATTTTGGTCACCATATTATAGGAAGGATATTGATTTGCTTGAGTCTGTTCACTTTCAACCACCACTCATCATCACTTACTTCACTTACTGCTTTCTCTCCAGTCCCTGTTCTAGTCCTAACTTCCTCCCTCCTGGTCCCAATCTGACTCTTCAAACGTACACTTGCATCTCTTCTCACTTCAGACACTAAATCGTTCAGTCTCAAGCATTCTGCACGTAATCGACTCACCTCCTCTGTTCTGTTCTGTTTGAGGTTCGAGATATTGCCTTTACTTCGGCATCTCTTAAATATACATTATGTCTTGTTTATTTCTTTTTGTATTGTTTGTTTTGCAGAATTTATTATCTTTGTCATCTTATTAAGCTTTTTTCACCCTTGTCATTAATAACTATATATTTACGTATCAGGCACACTTGATTAGGATTGTCCTTGTCATCACTTGATTAGGTTTTTCACCATCGTCATTATTAATTAGATAAGATATTTACATACACATACTGGTGCCTATTGTCATTATTAGTTATATATTTACATACACATATATGAGTGCCTATTTTTCATCATTTACTTTGGCTATTTATCAATCTTATTAAATTGCTTTATCCATTAGTTTTTTTCTCATCATCCAAGCCTCTTTCAGGAAATTTTTACATTTATATTCTTCTTCCTCTTGGATATTATTAAATAGTAGTAACTTCTCTATTCTTATCTCTCTTATTTCAAATTTTTTTCTGATTTTTTTCAATTTGCTACATTTTATAAGAAAGTGTTCCAAAGTTTCCTCTTCTTCATTACACAGTTTACACTTTGTATCTCCTCCTACATAAATCTTCCTCCATTCAAGGTTCAAAGTGTTTGTTCTACATTTAAACATAAGAATTGATGGAAAATCATTACGATAAATTTTTTCTTCTTTAATCTCTCTTTTATTTTCCTGGTATAATTTGAGAGTGTGTTTTTTATTCAAATTCTCAATCCATAACTTGGTATCAAAATTCATTGTCAGTTCTTTTAGTTTTTCTTTATTTATTTCTCTTAGCTTCTTTGTATTTATTTCAATAAACTCCATATATTTCCTTACTATGTCATTCCATTGTTTGTCCAGTTTTTTGTCCATCATTTCTTTCATGATTGTTTTACTCAATGGTGCACCTTTATCCAGAACATATTTAATGTAACCCAATTTTGTTTCTATATCTCTTTTTAACATGGATGATGCTCCAATTTCGCCACGAAGAACAACTGAAGGTGTAAACCCTGGGGCTCCTAATATATTCCGCCAAACTGAATTTTCAATTCTTTGTAGCTCTTCTATTTCTTTCTTTTTCCAACATATTACTGCTGTTCCTGCCAATATACTAGGCAATATAATGCTTTTCCAGAAGGTTTTTCCAATCATTACCTTGTTACATGATCTTGAGATAACTGAGAATGTTAGATTTTTCATCTTTTTAGCTTGATTTATTTTTTCTTCTCTATGTTTTCTAAAACAGTCTTTTTTGTCAATAATTGTGACTCCTAGATATTTTACTTCGTTAGTGATTTCAATATCTCTTATCTTACTTTGTTCTTTTGGTTTGTTAAATATCATGATTTTACTCTTATTTTTATTCATTTTCAAACCACAGGCCTTTGCTATTTCTGTAATAATATCAATCATTTGCTCCATTTCTTCTATTGAACTTGCCAATAATACGCCATCATCTGCAAAGAATAATGTTGGTATGTAAAAGGACTCATCCTTGTATCCAAATTTCATGAGGCACAATTTCTCAATCAGTATGTTTATAACCATTATAAATATTTGTGGTGATCCTGTGCACCCTTGACGTATTCCATTTGTCACTTCAGTCTGACCTATTACTTTATTATTTATATATAAAGTAGTACTGTCATCTGTATAAAGTCTGGCTATTGTTTCTATTACATCTGGATCACATTTATAGTATTTTAATGCTTCAATCATCTTTCCTCTATCCACAGAGTCAAAAGCTTTTTCAAAATCAATAAAAGTAACAATAAGACATTTCTTCCTTTTTATGCTATTTTCAATACAATATTTCAATATTAGTAGATTATCTTCTCTTCTTCTTCCTTTTGTAAACCCAGATTGAAACTCGTTTTCTTGTTCCACATTTTCCAAGTGTTCCACCAATTTAGTTTTTATTAGGCTCATATATAATTTATAGCCAGTATTTGTAAGTGCAACTGGCCTAAAATCCTTTATAGTTGGCTTTTTTATCTTTGGCAGTAGCACTGTTTTTGATTCTTTCCATTTTTGAGGGACATTTTGTTCTTCAATTATTTTATTCAAACCTTTTGTTATGATTTCTAATGTTATATCATTTTCCCCTATCCATTTCCAAATTTCTCCTTTTATTTTATCTGGGCCTGGTTGCTTCTTATTTTTAATATTCAAGATATGTTTCCTTACCTCTATTGCCTGAAAATTTACTGGTTTCATCTTTTTTAATTCTTTCTCTTCATGAGATTTTCCACTCATTTCATAATGCTCTTTTAAGTATATAGGTATTTCTTTGTAATTTATATTGTTCTTTTTACCATTATATATTATTTTCTTTAAAGGTTTAATCTCATCACTTCTCTGTTCAATATTCATACATTCAAAATGTTCAATTAAGTTTTCTGGTACATATTGAATCTTGGTATTCTCGAAAAATACTTTCATTTTTTCTTGATTTTTATACTGCTTATATTTTTTTATTTCAGATTTATTCCAAACTTCTGTTATATTGTTGTGTTGTTTTTTATATATGCTATTCCAATAGTTCAGGATCATTTTATTTCTTTGAAAATCATCTTTTAATTTTTCTCCTTTTTCATTATATATTTCAGTTATTATATCCTTTCTGATATTTCCTCGCAATTTGTTTATATTTTCCCAGAGTTTTTCTCCTGACTTGTTATCTTTTACTTCTTGAGTAATATTTTTTTCATATTTTTCTATAGCTTCTCTTATTAGTATATGAACCTTTTGCTTTTGTCTTAAATACATATTCATATAGTAATCATTTTTTTTTTTCTTTACTATTCCTTTTTCTCCTGTTATACATCTTTCTAATTTTTATTCCTTCTTTTATTTCTTTTGTTAACCATACTGGTTCTTTTTTATTTTTTTCTATCCTCCTTTTGATTTTTTTTATTAGGAATTTATCAGCTTTTTTTCCTATTATCTCTTCTATTTTCTGCATTGTGATAGAACCCTCATTGTCATCCTTTACTAAGTCAGCCTCCACTTCCTTCATAAACATTGTCTTTGCATATTGGTCCGTAACTTTATAGGTTTCTATGTCTTCTCTCTGATCCTTTTTAATTTCATCTTTTTTTATTCTTAATCTCATTTTGAGAAGACAATGATCCGAGAGGTCAAACAATCTTTTATGTTCATCTATTTCCATATCTAAAAATAGGTTATATAGTTGCCTGTTTACAATGATAAAGTCAATTGCACTCTTTTCTCCTCTTTGTTCTCTGGTAATTGTTCCAGTACAATTTTCATCTGCATTTAAAAGTACTAAATTCCATTTCATTATCAGATCTATAACCATTTTTCCATTCCAATTACATTTTTGTGGTCCAGCAAAGCCGAGATGTGCATTAAAATCGCCAAGAATTATGATTGGGATTTCATCATTCATTTGTTCTAGTTTTTTTTCAATATCTTTTCTTATATTTATGTTTCTTTCTTTGCATTTCACATCCATGTATACTAATAATACAAATATTTTATATTTTCCAATATGCACAAAAGCTGCGAGTATGTCATTATTTTGAAGCTCTATTTTTTGTATGTCTAAATTATTTTTTCTGTATAAGGCCATTAATCCTCCTCCTTTTTTGTCTTTTTCATCTCGGAACTTTTCAACTGTATTAATATTTTCTGAAAAGTTTATTTTCTTGTATTTTTGATGTGTTTCCGTAAGAAAAATAATATCTTGACCATCTGTTTTCTTAATAATATCTTCAATTTCTAGTGCTTTCTGCTTTGTTAATCCTTGAATATTCAGTAGATATATGTTACACACACTTTCAATTTTCTTACTGGCTTTTCTAGATACACTACCATTATGAAGGCCTCTTTTCCTGTCCAGGGGGGGTTTACCCCCATTTACAAGTTTCCCTGATTATATTCTTTAAGAAATGATTCATATATATTACCTAATATTTTATTTCCCATATAATTTAAATGGACTCCATCTTGTTGAAATAATTTATATTTGTTATCAAAATGATTCCAGGTTTGTATATACACGGCACTCAGACAAATTCACTCTCCTCTCTACACCACAGTCATCGCACACTACATACACACTACTTTCAAAAGGCATACTCTCTACATCCAAACAGTCAGCCATACTTAAACAAGAACAATAATAGAAACTAAAACTTACAAACAATTTGAATTTGACCCAAATTTGTGCACGCAAGTTTAAAACCTGCTAATCAAGATGGCCACCGAAATAAA
This sequence comes from Ceratothoa steindachneri, assembly GCA_963969495.1. Taxonomy (NCBI): domain Eukaryota; kingdom Metazoa; phylum Arthropoda; class Malacostraca; order Isopoda; family Cymothoidae; genus Ceratothoa; species Ceratothoa steindachneri. Next base: position 252,166,503 of record OZ018318.1, read on the forward strand.
CAAAAGTCACTTGCTCACCAAAACAAAATAACCACAATTTAACTTCGTTATATTAACCAAATATATGATCTAATAACTTAATATTTATGTTTACTATGTCACACACCAAAGTATAGCAAATAACCAAAATATTCTGAGAGCTCTTTGAAACACATGCTACCTGGGAGTTTTGGGTGCCTTAAAAAAGAGGCCGTTTGACTCGGATGACCTATGATGAGCCCTTGTGGCTTTTGTCATCTGTTATATTATATTTACCTTGAATCCCGGTCGATAGGTACCCTCTTGGGTAATGAGACCGTACTGTTGTTTTTAGTTGATGTATGCAGAACGGATTTTTCAATATGTGAATATATAACTGTGTAGGTCTTTGTGGTTTTTCCATTCTTTTTCTAATCTTGACTTAAAGATATTTACAGTTTTGCTGGTTACAGTTTCTGTTGAGAGTTTGTTCCATATTGAAGTGACTCTTGTCGGGAAGAAATTGGCTCTTGGACCAGACGAGCTCTGCACTTGGTACTTAAAGCAGTGTCCTCTTGTGTTAGTCGAGAGACCCGGAGCAAACATTGACCTGTCGCACAGCTTACAGTGGTTTCCTATTTGCAGTTCATCATGTCCATGTGAAATCTTATATAGTTGCATAACATCTGACCTCTGTCTTCTAAAGTACAGGGTAGGTAGATTAAGGGCTTTTAGTCTCTCTGAATAGGAGAGATGAGAGATACTGTGAACCATGCGTGTTGCTCTACGCTGTACCCTCTCCACCATATCTCTGTCTCTTTTAGTTTTTGGAGACCAGATTACTGATGCATACTCCAGATGGGGTCGAATAAGACTCTTGTACAGGGGGAGGAAGGCATCTTTGTCTAGATATTGGAATGTATGCTTAATTGCCCCAAGTATCTTGTTGGCTTTGTTGACTTGAGCTTGGACGTGGTTACTAAAGCTTAGATTGCAATCAATAAGGACTCCCAGGTCCTTCTCTTCCGTGGTGTTCTGTAGTGTGTGATCTGTTCCATCATCTCTTGTCATTTTGTACTTGTGCTGGGGGTTGCTATTTCCCATGTGCATTACTTTGCATTTATCAGGGTGGAACTTCATTTGCATTTTAACTGACCATTCTTGTAGCATTTTCAAGTCTGCCTGTAAACAGTTAGTATGGGAGTTGCCTTCACAGTTTTGGACAGCTGCATATATCTTTGTGTCATCTGCAAAGAGCGATATGAAGTTTTGTAGTTTGTCAGGTATATCACTGACAAATATCATAAAGAGAAGGGGGCCCATCACAGATCCCTGTGGTACGCCACTTGTAACTGGTTTCCAACATGATGCTGTACCACTTACTACCACTCTTTGCCTACGCTCCATCAAAAAACCACGGATCCACTGCAGGAGGTCACCGACGATACCAAGTGACTTCACTTTTCTAAGTAGTCTTTCATGTGGGACTGTGTCAAATGCTTTTGCATAGTCTAGGAAAATGATATCCACTGGTAAGCAGTGACTGAGAGCCTCTGTCCATATATCCAGCGCTTCTAAGAGATTTGTTACTGTGGATTTTCCCTTAGAGAAACCATGTTGTTGGACACATCTAAGATTATTGGCTTTGATATGTTGTATCATTGCCTCCGAGATAATTCTCTCTAGCATCTTGCACATTATTGAGGTTAGAGATACTGGGCGATAGTTGGCTGGGTCAGCCTTATTTCCCTTCTTGTAAATGGGAGTGATGTTCGCTTCCCTCCACTGTTCTGGAAGCTCGGAGTTGGTGATGCTGGATTGGAATATTGCTGTCAGAGGTTTGGTTATTTCCTTTGCTACTTCTCTAAGAACTCTAGGGTGTAGGTCGTCGTTTCCTGGAGATTTATCAGTTCGAAGTGAATTCAGTTGCTTAAAAATCATGCTCTCTGTAATTTCTATTGTTCCTAGTGCCTCATACTGGAGAGGTTTAGGCTCAAAGTCTGGAATGTTAATTCTGTCCTCTTGTGTAAAGGTCTTAAAGTATTGCTCATTTAGTGTTTCGGCTTTATCTTTATCGTCACTTACAAAGTTACCATGTGTATCCTTAAGGTCACCTACGTCAGTTCGAGTTTTCCTGCGGTTGTTGACATAGTTCCAAAAGGCTTTGTTATTGGTCTTGGCCTCCTTTGCTAATTTTTTTTCAAATTCCCTACGGGCCTGCCTTGATGCATGTGTAGCTGAATTTCTAGCTTCTGTGTAAGCTTTCCAGTCAGGTTTGCTCTTTGTATTCAGATATCTTATCCATGCTTGGTACTTTCTCCTAGCTTTGCGGAAGGCATCCTTGTTCATCCATAGTGGTTTGTTCTTACTCTTTAAATTTTTTGTTGGTATATGATCCCTCACTGCCTTCATGATTCTTGATTGTAGTATATCAATGGCTTCTTGTGTCGACTTGCCCGCAAGCAATTCGTCCCATTCAATGCTTAGATCTTCTCTCATTTTTTCATAGTCTGCCTGCTCATAGTTCCATATTGTCCTCTTCTTTTCCTGAGGTGTTGTGCAGAAGATGAATTTGAAGTCCAATCTGGCATGATCACTTGCTCCTAGTGGCTCATGATGTACTAGTTGTTCAATCATTTCTTGCTCATAACTAAACACAAGATCATCCAATGTTGGAGTCTGCTCATTTCTATATCTGGTTGGCTGGGTGACGTGCTGATGTAAATATATATCTCGTACACATTCAACGAATCTGGATGCAGGATTGTCTGGATTTTCTATGTTCGGCGTTTGAGGTGATGGGTTCCAGGTGATGCTCGGATGATTAAAATCTCCTGTGATGAGTAGATGAGTTTTCCGTTTGTTAGTTGCCCACCTGAGAGTATCATGTAACGCTGTGTCTCGTGTAGTTGCAAGTAGAGGCGAACAAGATCTATAGATGACCCCTAAAAGCAAGTTGTTGTTGTGACTTCCCTGTATAGTTACCCATGTGCAGTCCTGGAATGAGTCCATTGGTGGCTTGATCTGTTTAGCATTAAGTGTAGATCTTACATATATACATGTCCCTCTGGTATTTTCTGCATATAAATCACTGGTGAATATATCGTATCCCTGAATTTGCATAACAGATAACTCTGGCACTTCCCCATGTTTGGGTTTAATTTCTGTTATTAGTATTACATCATATTGCTTGTCATTTACTAAAGCACAGAGCTCGTCATATTTGTTCATAAGTGAGTTATCTGTATTGGTATAGGATATTCTTAGTTCTGTTCGCTTGTTTCCACCACTTTTCTCTTTCTTATTATCCACCTTTTGTTTGGTTGTTTTACTCGTTGGTCCTTCAGTTGTTCCCTCAAGGTTTTTGACTCCTCCAATTGTTTCTTGGTTAGGTCAGGACGTATATAAATCTGGTTGTGGATAGGGTGCGAGCTATTACGTAATTCTTTGGCCTTGATCAATATCTGCTTCCTCTCACTTAAGCTGGCCATTGTTATCCTGAGTAGTCGGGCACGTTCACAGTTTGGCTTTCCCATCCTTTGTGCATTATTGATGTTGATCTTAAGTTTAAACTCTTCCTGAATAAGTTTGGTTACCCTGTTTATGTCACCCTCCTTCGAGTTTGTCTCAGGTAGATTATGTATGATAAGGTTGAATTTCCTAGCTTCTTGGTCTTCCTTCTCATTCAATTTCAGATCTACTTTGTCAGTCAATGATTTTGTTACTGTGTCAGTTGTTTTGCTGACTATTTGCTCAATTAGCTGTTCTTCAGTTAATCTCCCAAGCCCTGTCTGTTGCGGGTTTACCTCTAAGCACTGCTGTGTTTCCTCTAGTCGAAGAATTCTGGCTTCTAAAGAGATGTTGTTGTCACTCAGTTCCCCCACTTTCTCTCCTAGGTTCATCTTCACATCGCTTAGTTCTTGGCTCACTTGGTTTATTTTCTCATTCACCTTCTGTATTTCACCTGTCATTGCTACTATACTCTGGTAGAGCTTTTTCGCCCCCCTTTTGATTTTGTCTTCCCCTGGTGATGGTGCTTTTTGTGGGTGGGTTTTGATGGAGGCAGATGACCTTTGATAGGGCATTGTGGCTTTTGTTTTCCATGAAATTATGTTATGTTATGTTATAGAGTGGTAGACTTCTGGAACAAATTGCCGCGGAGGGTAGTAGGTAGTCCAAATTTCAATGTATTTAAGAGTAGGTTGGATGAGTTTTTTGGGAAGGAATGTTGTGATGGTTCCTAAGTTTTGTATATATTAATATTGTTTGTATATATCTATAGCTGCATGATTTAGTTCTTAACATAACATAACATAATTTCACAAATGACAAAAGCCACAAGGGCCTATCAAAGGTCATCCACATCCGTCAAAACCCACCCACAAAAAGCACCATCACCAGGGGAAGACTAAATCAAAGTCCCCCACAATATAATATAACAGATGACAAAAGCCACAAGGGCTCATCATAGGTCATCCAAGTCAAATGGCCTCTTTTTTTTACGGCACCCAAACTCCCAGGAAAACTACATCCAGAGGATTGCGTCCAGAAACAAGGGTATCACCAATCAAGGCTTGTCAAGAACTAAATCATGCAGCTATAGATGTATAGAAACAATATTAATATATACAAAACTTAGGAACCATCACAACCTTCCCTTCCCATAAACTCATCCAACCTACTCTTAAATACATTTAAATTTGGACTACCTACTACCCTCCGTGGCAATTTGATCCAGAAGTCTACCACTCTATTGGTGAAAAAATATTTTCTTAAATCCAACCTACACCCTTGCTTTTTAATTTTCAAGTGGTGACCTTTATTCCGATTTCCATCATCTAACTAAAAAAACTTGCTAACATCCAATTTATCTATCCCCGAAAATATTTTAAAGAGCTCATTCATATCCCCTCTCACACACCTCTTTCGAACGAGAACATATTTAATACCCTCATTCTATCTATATATTCAAGGTTCCTCAGGGAAGGAATAATCTTTGTTGCCCTCCATTGCACTGACTCAAGAAGGTTAATATCGTGTCTAAAATGTGGGGACCATACCTGTATACAGTACTCTAGATGCGGCCTAACTTAAGATTTATAGAGTTTAAGAATAACATCCTTACTTTTGTAACTGACATTTCTCTTAATGAAACCCAGCACTCTATTTGCCCTATTTCTTGCTTCAATACACTGCTTAGAAAACCTTAAATACTTATCTATTACTACTCCTAGATCTTTCTCATCCTCTACTGAGCTCAGCCAAAGCCCATCTACTTCATAGTTAAATTCTCTATTATCTTTTCCCATGTTAATAACTTTGCACTTATCAAGGTGAAAGTCATTTGCCACTTATGTGCCCAGGATAACAATTTATTTAAATGCCCCTGCATTTTAAAATTATCTTCAATATCTTTAACTACAGCTGCTAATTTGGCATCATCCACAAAAATTGACACTTTATTATTAACTGCCTCCCCAAGATCGTTTATATAGATGACAAATAATAATGGACCGAGAACTGATCCCTGAGGAACCCAACTGATAACATCCCTCCACTCTGACTTTACACCATTTAGCACTACCCTTTGCTTCCTATCTTTCAGCCACTCAGCTATCCAATTGGAAACACCTCCACATATCCCAATCATTTTTAATTTATGAACTAGTCTTCTATGTTGTACTGTGGTGGAGTGAATGTGAGTGTGTGTAAAAGGGACATTCTCCCACCCCTTTTCTCAGTACCGTCTCCCTCCCTCTGTAAGAATGTGTATGAATGGGAATGGGTTTGTTTTATTTTTGTTTATTTTATGTATAAAATGATTACCATGTTTTTCTTTCTTTCCAGGCGTCATATTCTGGAAAGATAGTAGCTAGTTTTGAGATATCACTATAATTAAAAGAATATTGTACTTTGCTTAAAATAAACTTTTATCAAAGCGTCATATTCTGGAAAGAGGTAAGCTAGTCGATAAATTTACTCGGGTAATGCCCACTTATTAGTTTCCCTTCCATGTATAAATAAATGGGTCATAAAAGGAGGATATATCTCTTCTACAGAGAGTGGAAGTGTGGACTGACAGCAAGAGGGGTTCTCTAGACGAGTGATCCGCCCAGCCCTGAGACGGAGGGCTTTCGTGCCTCGCTAACCACCTGAACCGCCATACCCGCCTTCGTTGACAATCCTGCCTCCTTCTAAGTTAGCCTACTACCACCCACCTCCAGCACACAAGTGATAGCGCGTGCCCCTTTTTTCGTTTGGTTGTTGTTGTGTTTTTATGTTTTGTGTAGATATATAAGTAAATTTGTTGTATTCGCCTTTTATAAAATTCTCTTTTGGTATCGTATTTGGATTGGGGAATCCAGCTTCATTTTGAAGTGTGCACACTTCCCTTGTAAATATAAATTGCTGTAAATATAACTGTAACTATCATTGTACTTTTTTTTTGTAAGTAAAGGGACTGTATATACAATCCGTTTCATTCTCCCTCGATTTCTCACATCCGGACTGTGTAGGAAGCGGGTTGGATCGATTATCGATTGGGATTAGAGATATATTTTCGGCCCGCTACATTTGGCGCCCGAATAGGGACGTGAGACTTCGAAACTGGGAGCGTGACTAGATTGGATTGCAGTCCATACCCAATTAGTGTGACAAGTAGTTTGATTGATTTTTCCCTCCTCCTATCTTTTTACTAACTTGGGAACAATGGCTGTAGCGGAAACATTGAATGAAGAAGTAGTGTGATTGAGACTGGAGTTGAGAAAGAAAGAAGAGGAGTGTGAAATGTTGCGGGGAATGATGGAGGTAATAGAGAATAAAATAAAAGGGATGAATGAAAAGACTGATAGGATGAAGAAGGAAATGGGAGACCGACAGGATCAGACGGACCGACGGATGCAGGACCTGTATAACATGATGACAGGGGCTGGATCAGTCCCAGGACCTACAACCCTGACCCCTGCTCCTACTGAAGGGACTCCGCTAAATGGAATGGATGGCAGTATGATTGAGTCTAAAGAAGATACTTTGAGTGGTAGGAAAGGGGGTGAATGGAAGAGAGTGGAAAGTAAGAGAGGAAGTAAGCATGGTTCTAAGGTTAAGGATAGGAAGGCGAGAGGGAAGAGTGTGGATTCGCTATACTCAGATGAGGGAGAGAGTGACGATATGATTGGAATGAGTGAGACCGAGAGTAGCTCTTCGGAGAGTGAATTGAATGTGGGGAAAGGAATTTTGATTAGGGAAGTGCCAAGGATTGATAAGTTTAGATTGCATGGGGGAAAGAGTATGGATGAGTTCTTCGGGGATTTTGAGCGGTACTGCAAGCTCAAGTACCCACAGAACAAGGGTCACTGGGTGAGTGTTCTGGGAGATTGTTTGGATGGGAAAGTGTTGGAGTTCTTGCGAGTGATAACGAGTGTGGGAGAGCCAAAGTACGATGTAGTGAAGAAGAGATTGATTGGGCAGGTGAAACGAATGAAAGAGAGTGTGAAGTATAAAAGGGTGAATGAATTTGAGAAGGCTCGAATGGGGAAGAGTGAAAGTGTGAATATGTATGCACATAGGCTTGAGAGTATGGCAAGAAAGAGGTATGGTGATGATGATGTAAATGAATGTAAACCACTGATGAGGAAGTTTTTGGACACGATCCCGCGAAAGGTGAGTGAATGGCTGAGTGGAAAGAGAAAGGAGAGAGTGAGACTGACAGGTGAACGGTTGATGTGGGAGGATGTGTTGGAACTGTTAGAAGATGGACGATTTGATGATGAAAGCGATCTAGAAGAGGATGGATGGTACAGTGTGAATGTTGGAGGTAAGAAGCCCAGGAGCTTTCATCCACCCCAGCAGTTTTTCAGCTACAGGGATGCCCTGAAGGCTGCACCAGCTGGAGTGATGTCAAACTTCCTGTGCCGGCAGAATGGATGGGCAAATGGAGGGTGGTCGAATGGAAGGGGGCAGATGAATTTCAAGCGTGGGAACGGATATATGAGAGAGAAACCGAGGTATGTCCCAGTAAACGAGAGACCGAATGGTGGGAGAAAGATTGTGGAATGTCGTCGGTGTGGAAGGAAAGGTCATATGTTGGCAGAATATAGGTGGACATCTGGTGCATGTTTTGGGTGTGGTAAGAAAGGGGATATGATAAAGGATTGCCAGGAAAGTGTGAAAGAGTGCTTCGAGTGTAAAGAAATAGGCCATTTGAAGAAAGATTGTCCGAGGTTGAATGGTGGAGCAACTGGTGGGGAAAGTATGAAATATGCATGTGGTAATTGTGGAAAGGCTGGTCATTATGCAAGGATGTGTCGTGACCAGAGGAATGTATGTAGCTATTGTGCGATGGAAGGACATTCGAGTGAAAAGTGTTGGATTAGACTGAGAGCGCAAGGTGTGAATGGAAAGTCTGAAGCGGGAAACTGAATGGTAAGAGGGTACCTGCTGAAGTATCCTCTGGGTGCATGAGTGTGAGTAATGTGTTGGTAAGTCTGTCTAGTGTGAAATTGCTGTCTGGTAGGAAGTATGAGTGTCTGAGTGTGAAGGTGGAGTTGAATGGACATGAGTGTTTGGCTTTAATAGATTCTGGATGCAAGGCGAGCTTGGTGTATAAAGATGTGTATGACAAGGTTAGCGAGAAAGCCCTCCTGTCTGAGTGCAAGGGTAGTTTGGTAGGTATTGGTAATAGGAGAGTTCCTGTGATTGGAATGATAAGGTCAGCTGTTCGAATGCATGGTATGATGATGAATGAATGTGAATTTTCTGTGATTGATAAGGTGAGTAGTGAGTATGGTGTGATTTTGGGGTATGATTTTATGAAAATGAATCGTATGGTTGTGCATCCTGCGAGTGATCAGATTGAGAGAAAGATTGGTAAAAATGGGCTGTATAAGTTGTATGTAGGGAAAGATGGTAGCGTTTTGAGGAGTGTGTTTACTGGTATTGAGGTGACTGCTATGGAGAATGTAAGGCTTGTGAAGGGTGAAAGGGTGTCTGTTAGAGTGAGTTGGAGTAAGGATGTTAGTTTGAATGTGGGTGAGAACACTGTGATATTGGATGGAAAGGATGCGTGTTATAAGGTAAGGCGTGTTGCTTGTGTGTTTGATGGCTTGATAAGAATGAATGATCCTTTTGTATGTGTGCAGGCGGACCCCAGTGTGAAAGGGCAGGTGAGGGGAATCCAAGTCGGAGATGTACTGGGCCACCTCTCCACTGTCAATGAGGTAGGTATGGATGATAGTACGGATGTCAGGGTGAATGTTGCAGGTGAAGAGACCTATAATGATGTGAAGAGCATGGTGGAATTGGATGGATGTTTAACTGAGTATGAAAGGGAGGATGTGTATCGAATGATATTTGAACAAAAGGGAGCCCTCAGTAAGGGTGATCTGGATTTCGGGGTTGCAAAGCTCCCGGAATTCAAGAGTGTCCTGAAGGAGGACTCCCCAATCTATCAGCGGCCAAGGCATTTCCCCCATCCGGTTGCTGATGAGATTGAGGAGCAGTGCTCGGAATTGGAGCAATTGGGGGTGATTGAAGAGAGCGAGAGTGCATGGAATAGTCCAATTGTACCTGTACGTAAGCCGGATGGAAGATTGCGTCTGTGTGTGGATTATAGAAAGGTGAATGAAAAGACTGTGAAAGAAAGGTTTCCGATGTGTGTGGTATCTGAGTGTGTGTATAGTATGCATGGGATGGAGTGGTTTACGAAGTTGGATCTGGTACGGGGGTATTAGCAGATGCCCATTTCTGAGGAGAGCCAGCCTGTAACTGCCTTCTCTTCCTCAAAGAGGCATTACCAGTAACGGAACCTCAGCTTTGGGTTGGCTAATGCTCCCGGAGCCTTCCAGCGGGCAATGAATGTTGTGTTGAGTAAGTTTGCGAGTAAGAATGTGATTGCATTTATAGATGATATTTTGATTATGACTGAGACTTTTGAGGAGCATATGAGATTGGTGAATGATGTGTTGAGAACGTTGGAGTGTTGGTGTGAAGGTGAAAGTGGCGAAGTGTGAATGGTTTGCGAAAGAAGTGGAATTCCTTGGGCATATGGTGAGTGAGAATGGGTTGCGAAAATCACCGAAGTATGTTGAGAAGGTGAGAATGTTTCCTAAACCGGTGACTGTGAAGCAACTGAAGCAAATGGACTGCATTTGAGTAGGAGGGGGGTAGATGTGTTGTGGGAGGAGTATGATCGTGTTATTAGGTCTTTGCGGGCGGGAAACTAGATACTAATAGTCGTCAGGGAATTATGAGAGGACATTATAGTACTGAAAGTAGAATGGACTTGGCAGATAACAGAAATAGGTTCCAAGGCGATAGAGGTGAGGTCATTCAAGTTTCAAGAGGTGCTTCAGGGATAGGGGGGTTAAATTGTTTCTATACAAATGCTCATAGTCTTAGAAACAAGAAGGATGAGCTATTTAGTTATATTAGCAATGAGGATATAGATATATTATGTGTTACCGAATCATGGGTTAATGAAATAGAATTTAGTGACACTATAAGTGAATTTGATTTACAGGGCTATAATATGTACATTAGTCAAAGGACAGGTAGGATTGGTGGAGGAATAATTATCTATATAAAAAACAACATTGTTTCAAGTTTAAATACTTCAATAAAGCAGGATGGAGTTGAGTCACTTTGGATAGATATTAGGTTCAGTAAAAATAGAATGGTGCATTTGGGACCTTTTTACAGGCCCCCTTGGCAGACTGATGATATAGATGAACTAATGATAAGGGAAATAAGTAAGGGATGTGAAACAGATGCAGTTATTATTGGGGACTTCAACTTAAACTCTGTGGACTGGGAAAATATGATAGGTAGGGATAGAACAAGTGGCAGGTTCATAGAATGCTTTGAGGATAATTTTTTGAATCAATTTGTTAATGAGACAACGAGGGGGAACAATATATTAGATTTAGTACTTTCTAACAGTGATCATTTAGTTCAAGAATTGACTGTTGGGGAAGCATTGGGAAATAGTGACCATCAGATAGTTCGTTTTAACTTGGGAATTGAGAAGGGTAAAATAACTGAGAATGCTGAAAAAGTTCCAAATTTTCATAAGGGAGATTATGTAAAACTTCGAAGCTTGCTAAATTTGGTAGACTGGGATATAGAATTCAGAGGTAAAAATGCTTATGGGATGTGGGATACTTTCAAGCATATAATAAATGTAGTCCAAGAACAATGTATCCCAATGAAGGCCATTAGGAACAAAAGTAGGAAACCATTATGGTGGAATCAGGAGATAGCTTGAAAAATTTCAGAGAAGAAAAGGGCATATAAAAAATTACAGGTAGAAAATAATATTCAAAATTTAAGTGATTATAGAATGGCTAGGAATGAGTTAAATAAGATTATAAAGAAGAACAAAAGGGTGTCAGAAATTAAATTAGCTCAGGATAGCAACAAAGATCCTAGAAAGTTCTTTAGTTACTATAAAACTAATAACAAGTGTGGCAGAGTTAAAATAGGACCTATCAAATATGAAGGGTTTGTGAGAGAAACTGATGAGGAAATAGTTGAGGTACTAAATGGTCATTTTGCATCAGTATTTACAAAAGAGAAACTAAATAGTCCTATGTATAGTACTCATAGGTCAGGAAAAGAGGTGTTTACTAACATTTGTGTGGATCGGAGGATGATAAAAGGACTAATAGGTGATTTAGATACTACCAAGGCCTCCGGCCCTGATAATATTCATTCTAGGATACTTAAAGAAGGGGTAGAAAGTATCTCAATAGCTCTGGACAAGTTATATACTAGGTCATTGGAATATGGAGAAATACCCGATGATTGGAAGAGAGCGAATGTAGTCCCCATTTTCAAGAAGGGTAGTAAAGAGGATCCAAATAACTTTAGACCGGTTAGCCTAACTCCTGTAGTCTGTAAAATTCTTGAGAAAATAGTTAAAAAAGGGATTTGCCAACATCTAGAGAGGGAGGGGTTAATCAGCGATGCTCAGCATGGGTTTAGATCAGGTAGATCATGTTTGACTAACTTACTAGACTTTCTGGAGTTTGTAACAGATCAAGTAGATAAGGGAGAGAATGTAGATATAATTTACTTAGATTTTAGTAAAGCATTTGATAAGGTACCACACAGGAGACTAGTTCATAAATTAAAAATGATTGGGATATGTGGGGGTGTTTCAAATTGGATAGCTGAGTGGCTGAAAGACAGGAAGCAAAGGGTAGTGCTAAATGGTGTAAAGTCAGAGTGGAGGGATGTTATCAGTGGGGTTCCTCAGGGATCAGTTCTCGGTCCATTATTATTTGTCATCTATATAAACGATCTTGGGGAGGCAGTTAATAATAAAGTGTCAATTTTTGTGGATGATGCCAAATTAGCAGCTGTAGTTAAAGATATTGAAGATAATTTTAAAATGCAGGGGCATTTAAATAAATTGTTATCCTGGGCACATAAGTGGCAAATGACTTTCAACCTTAATAAGTGCAAAGTTATTAACATGGGAAAAGATAATAGAGAATTTAACTATGAAATGGATGGGCATTCGCTGAGCTCAGTAGAGGATGAGAAAGATCTAGGAGTAGTAATAGATAAGTCATTAAGGTTTTCTAAGCAGTGTATTGAAGCAAGAAATAGGGCAAATAGAGTGCTGGGTTTTATTAAGAGAAATGTCAGTTACAAAAGTAAAAAGGTTATTCTTAAACTCTATAACTCTTATGTTAGGCCACATCTAGAGTACTGTATACAGGCATGGTCCCCACATTTTAGACACGATATTAACCTTCTTGAGTCAGTGCAACGGAGGGCAACAAAGATTATTCCTTCCCTGAGGCACCTGGAATATGAAGATAGACTGAGGGTATTAAATATGTTCTCATTCGAAAGGAGGTGTGTGAGAGGGGATATGATTGAGCTCTTTAAAATTTTTTCCGGGATAGATAAATTGGATGTTAGCAAGTTTTTTGAGTTAGATGATGGAAATCGGACTAGAGGTCACCACTTGAAAATTAAAAAGCAAGGGTGTAGGTTGGATTTAAGAAAATATTTTTTCACCAATAGAGTGGTAGACTTGTGGAACAAATTGCCGCAGAGGGTAGTAGGTAGTCCAAATCTAAATGTATTTAAGAGTAGGTTGGATGAGTTTATGGGAAGGGAAGGTTGTGATGGTTCCTAAGTTTTGTATATATTAATATTGTTTGTATATATCTATAGCTGCATGATTTAGTTCTTGACAAGCCTTGATTGGTGATACCCTTGTTTCTGGATGCAATCCTCTGGATGTAGTTTTCCTGGGAGTTTGGGTGCCTTGAAAAAGAGGCCTCTTGACTCGGATGACCTATGATGAGCCCTTGTGGCTTTTGTCATCCGTTATATTATATTGTGGGGGACTTTGATTTTGTCTTCCCCTGGTGATGGTGCTTTTTGTGGGTGGGTTTTGACGGAGGCCAATGACCTTTGATAGGCCCCTGTGGCTTTTGTCATCCATGTAATTATGTTATGTTATGTTATGTTATGTTGGGTTTGATTCAGTTCCAGCGAAAGTTTATACTTGATTGTTCTGGTGTGAGTAAGCCTCTGACTGAGTGGATGGGCAAGAAAGGTAGTACGGTTGTCAAGTGGAATGAGAAGATGAATGAGGCGTATGAGAGACTGAAAGAGGCAGCGGCTGAAGATGTTGAGTTGGCTTACCTAGATTATAGTGTGAATGCTAAAATGCTTGAATTATATACAGATGCGAGTGGGTATTGTATGGGAGGTTTTCTGATGCAAGAGCAGCGTTTGAATGGAGAGAATGTCAGGCGAATAATTGGGTATGTATCCAAGGCTATGAATGTTGCAGAACGAAAGTATTCGACTGTGGAACGAGAGCTGGCTGCGATAAGATATTGTTTGAAAGTGTTGCGTCCATTTTTGTATGGTGTGAGGTTTGTGATAAAAACCGATCATCAACCTCTTGTGTATCTGCAGCGGGCTGATAGTAGGATTGCAAGGACTTTGGAAGATTTGAGTGACTTTGACTATGTGATTGAGTATGTGCCTGGTGAACGGAATGGAGTGGCTGATTTGATGTCAAGGTATCCTGGTACGAATGATGAAAATGTGTGTGGAGTGAGTGATCCTGAGTATTTGCCGAAAGGGATTATGAATGGAAAAGAGATTAAGGGTGGTGGTGATTCCTTGTTTGAGAGTGTATGGAATGGTTTGCAAGATTTGAAGAGTGATGGAGTAGATGTGAGAGTGCCCGATAGTGTAGATGATTTAAGGAAGGAGGTAATGAATGAAGTGTGTAGGAAGCCTGAAAGCATTGGTATGGCAAAGGTGCGGAACTTCATGAAAGAATTGAGAGCGATGTGTATGCAAGGGGTATCGCCATTTCAGGAAGTGTTGATTGTAGTGAGTCGTTTGTATGGAGTGATTGTTTATGTGCACTTTGGTGGTGAGAGGCCGATTGTGTACAAGGATGAGAAGATGAAGGGTTTGAATCCTAATGTGGTACATCTGCAATGTTTGAGCGGTGTGCATTACAATTGGGTGATTGAAAAGTGTTCATATATAAGAGAGAAGAATGAAGGCTGGATGAAGATGAGTGTGTGTTGAGTGATGATATGGGAGTTAATGACAGTGTGGATATCAGTGCTGATGTTGGTGTGCTTGTTCCTTCGGTGTATTGCGAACATGGTGGACCTGATATGATGGAAGCAAGAGTGAAAGTTGGTGAAAGGTTGTTCTGTGGTTTGATTGATACTGGAGCGCAGGTGTCTTTAGTGAATGAGAGGATTCTGAGTAAGTATGATGAGTTTAAATGTTGCGAGCATAAACCTGTGAAGTTACGGATTAGTGGATTAGGGAATGGCTTGATAGTGGCATGGGAACAGGTTAGTCTGAAAGTGAGTTTGGGTAATGGGGTGAATGTGAAGCATGACTTTGTGATTGTGAAGGATGAGCAAATGCCGTGTTGTTTCTTGCTTGGTGTAGACTTTATGAGATTAAATGATTTGTCTTTGGATGCTGATAAGGATTGTCTTATGAAAGGTGAATGTGAGGTGATGAAGTTGAATGAGTGTGCGAAGAATGTTGTCAAATTTTGTGGCATGATTGAGTTGGTCATGGATGATGAGAATGAGATTTTAAGTGATGATGATATTCTAGAGATGCAAGAGGTGTGTCCTTTTGTTAGTGAGTTGAAGAGGTGTGTAATGATGCGTGTTGATTTGAATGAATGGTCAGAGTGTTTAAGTGATTTTAAAAGGTATGCTAAGGATTTTGTTGTTTGTATGGATGTTGTATATTTTGTGAGGCATGTGAAGGGTGGTGATGATATGTATGTACCTGTGATGTCCTTAGTTGGTATGATTGGTCTGGTGAAGGTTGTGCATGATAATTTTGGGCATATGGGTAAGTTTAAGCTGTGGGAGTGTATGAAGGAGCATGTGTTCCATCCATTTCTGACAACTGTTGCGAATGATGTTGCAACTACGTGTAAAAGGTGTCAGAAGCGAAAGGTGCAAGGTGTGCAAGTGAAACCACCGATGTTGAAAGTTGATGCGAAAGAAACGTTTGAATTGGTAGTGATTGATTGTGTGTCTTTGCCGCGTACGAGTGCTGGGAATGTTGGTATGGTTGTGATGGTTGATCATAAAAGTAAGTTTGTGTATGCAGCGCCTGTGAGAGATAAAAGGAGTGTGACTGTTGCGCGTGTGGTTGAGCAGTTGTTTTTTCCTATGTGTGTATGGAAGCCTAGAAGATGTCTGAGTGATAATGGGCCTGAATTTGTAGGGGAAGTGTTTGAGCAAATGTTGAGAGAGAATGGTGTGGAGCATGTGAGAACAACTCCGTATGTACCGTCTTCAAATGGATTGGCTGAACGGACTATAAGAACCTTGTGTGAGATGTTGAGAATGATGAGTACGACAGTGAATGACTGGGATGTGTGTCTGGGGAGAGTGTGTGGGCGTATAATTCAACTGTGCATAGTGCAACTGGAATGTCCCCATGTCAGTTTGTGATGAATTTTGAAAGGCGAGTGAAAGATAGGTTTCGTTTGAGTGAAAGTGAGCAGAGTGTATGGCGTGAGGCGCATGAAAGGTTCCATTCATTTGAATTAGGTGCAAAAGTATTGAAGGTGAAAGAAGTGAAGGGTAGGTTGAATGTGTCAAAGATGAGTGCGAAGTTTGATGGACCTTATAGAGTTGTGAGGGTTTGGGAAAATGGAGTGACGTATGTTTTGGAGAGTTTGAATGACGGTATGACTGAGAGAGTGCGGGCTCATCAGAGTCAGTTAAGGAGATGGAGAGAACCTCCTGACTACCTGGTGAGCCATCCGGTGTATGGACTGTGTAGAGAGAGAGGTAAAGTGCATGATGATGAGATTGAATGTGAGAGTATGGATCTGACTGGGAAAGAGCTAGTCTTAGTCTTGAGGAGTAGAAAGCGTACAAAGAAGAGTGAAAGGAAGAATGAAAGTAAGTCTGAGCAGAGTGTTTCTGGTATGGGGGATTTTGAAAGGGAGATTGAGTTTTTGCGTAAACAGGTGAGTGATTTGGCTGGTATAAGTAGACGAGTGAGTGAGCTGCCTGTGCCTAATTTTTCTGGTTTTGGGAACAGTATGAATGATAGTGTGTTCGGGCAGAATGAACCTAGTGTGGCTGATTTTTCGGGTTTTACGAATGGTAATAGTAGGGATGAGTTTGATGTAGTGAATGATGAAGTGGCTGATTTTTCAGGTTTCTGGTGGGAACCAGTCGAAGGGGTTTCTGGTATGCCTGTTGAGAATACAGGGGATGTGAGTGACCTGTCTGTTTCGCAAGAATGTACCTTGAGTTGGATGAGAGCTGTGAGTGAGGAGCTGATGAATGGGGTTATGAAGAGTGAAGGTTCTGAACGGAAGAGTATGAAAGAATTCTGTCGTGAGATGGGAGAACTGGTAATGAGGGCTAAGAGTATGGTTGATGAGATGATCAATAGTGACGATGAGACTGACAGGACGACTGATGAACAACCCCGACTAATTGCTACGCGTAGCCAGGGACCAGTAGAAGAGTGTGAATGGGTGCAGAAGGGTGCGATTGAGCACAAGTGGTACCGTGAAGAGTGATTGAAAGGGTTTTGTGAGTGGCTGGTCGAATGGCTTAAGGAAGGAGGGGTGTGGTGGAGCGAATGTGAGTGTGTGTAAAAGGGCCATTCTCCCACCCCGTTTCTCAGTACCCTCTCCCTCCCTCTGTAAGAATGTGTGTGTGAGTGGGAATGAGGTTTTTTATATTTTCTCTTTGTATATATATGTATTGATTTCATGTATTAAAATTGTTCTCTCTTTCTCAGATTGTACTTTGCTTAAAATAATCTTTTATCGAGATTGTACTTTGTTTAAAATAATCTTTTATCAAAGCGCCATATTCTGGAAAGATAGGACTTAGTTTCATATATCCTTATATTACAAACAAAGCGCCATATTCTGGAAAGATAGGACTTAGTTTCGTATATCCTTATATTACAAACAAAGCGTTATATCCTGGAAAGCTATATATTATTATTGTTAATAAATAAAGGCCAATATTATAGCTTAATGAAGGAGGGCTTATAATAGCCATGCAAGCTTTTTAAGGTCATTATCTTCCATCAAGCGCTGAGGCGCCACACTTGTTGTAAGTCCTAGGCATTTTGCTCGCTCGAATGGCAGGTGGCTGGACATCTCCCCATCCTCTTTGTACCAAGTGAGGCCTTGTTTGTTATTTATATATTGACTGTTGTAGTCAGGATTTTCTTGGTTGTTTGATTTTTTATGTTTCTTAGGATTGATTAATAGTATTCATATATATAGGATTTTCTTTTTGTATTTTTTTGGTGAAAAATAAGGAGATCTCCAATATAATCGCCCCTCTCTATTGTAGATATTTTGTGCATATTTACCCATATTTTTTTGTAAATATTGTATTTTTTTTGTTAGTTAAGGACTGTACATACAATCCGTTTCATTCTCCTTCGATTTCTCACGTCCGGATTAGTGTAGGGAGCGGGTTGGATCGATTGGGGTTAGTCTAAATTTTTTTCGGCCCGCTACAACTCAACTCCATCTTGCTTTATTGAGGTATTTAAACTTGAAACAGTTGTTTTTTATATAGTTAATTATTCCTTCACCAATCCTACCTGTCCTTTGACTAATGTACATATTATAGCCCTGTAAATCAAATTCACTTATAGTGTCACTAAATTCTATTTCATTATTAACCCATGATTCAGTAACACATAATATATCTATATCCTCATCGCTAATATAACTAAATAGCTCATCCTTCTTGTTTCTAAGACTACGAGCATTTGTATAGAAACAATTTAACCCCCCTATCCCTGAAGCACCTCTTGAAACCTGAATGACCTCACCTCTATCGCCTTGGAACCTATTTCTGTTATCTGCCAAGTCCATTCTACTTTCAGTACTATAATGTCCTCTCATAATTCGCTGACGACTATTAGTATCTAGTTTCCCGTCCGCAAAGACCTAATAACACGATCATACTCCTCCCACAATACATCTACCCCCCTCCTACTCAAATGTAGTCCATCCATCGCATACATTTCTTTCATTCCAACAAACCTATCCCACACATCCACAAACATGACACCTTCCATCTCACACATCCTCCTCACATAATCATTCAGCCCAATTGCACGAGACATCCATTCTACCCCAACATCCATTCTTGGAAGCACACCTGTCACAACAGCTTTCATTCTACTTTCTTTCACCTTTTCAATCAACCTCTTGTTTCTCTCATGTAACTCACATGCACCCACTTTCTTCACATCATTCACTCCTACATGTGTAATCACAACCGCATCCCTTGCACAGCCAGACACCAGCTCCTCATACCTATCAGACAGATCTCTCACTCCAGCACCCGGCAAACACACCCTCAAACCATTCAATCTACTTGCATTCAACTTCCTATCTAAATATCTAACTCGCGAATCACTCATCACAAGCACTTCAGTCAGACTCCTATTCCTAACCCCCACAGACCTAACTCCATCCCCACTCCTATTCTCATTCAAACTACCAGTCACATGAACTCCACCCCCACCCCCATCAGTCACATCACTTCCAGTTACTTCCTCTCTTAGGGCACTGAATCTATTAGTCAAACTAATAGGTTCTGTGTCCCTCTGACTCACACACCTATTATTGCCTTGGCTAACCACCTCAACAGAGGCAACCCTATTCTCACAAAGAACAGGAGAAGCCTCCCTAAGTTATTTATAAGATAAGGGGAAATAAAAGAGGAGTAAAGCATCTGAAAGAAGATCTAGATTTACTAAAGGAAAGTGATATTGAGATTGAAAAAGTGGAGATGATTATTAAACAGAATGCTGCTAAGTACTTGAAGAGGAGGATAAGAAAAAATTTGAAGAAGGGGAAGATTGATCCAGTATGGTTTAACCAAGAAATAAAGAGAATATAGCCAAGAGGAGGGACTATAACTGAAAGAAGAGAAAAACAAGTATTTCAGTTAGTGTATGAGGAACAAAAGCAATTTACACATAAATTAATTCAAAAAGCTATAAGGGAACATGGAGTAAAAATAACCACACAAATAAGAGATAAAAGGAACTCAAACAAAAACTTATGGGAAAATATCAATGAACTACGTGGAAAGGATTCAAGAAATAAAGAGGTGAAAATATATAATGAACTAAATGAAGTTGTACAGGATTGCAGTGAAGAAATTGAATCTTTCTGTAAAGGAATTTATCAGGAATGTCCGAATACAATAAGTGAGATTTGGAGAGAGATTACAAACATGGACTAAAAGATCAAGATAACACAAGAATTTACCTATTTTACAGTGAAGTACAAGAAATAAGTATATGAAAGAAACTGGAGGAACACTATGATATGATTAAAGGAAGAAAAAGAAGGGAGGAAAATAGGTTGTTGTGGGAAATCCCTATGGAAGTAAGGAGGTATCAAAATATTCCAGTGGAATTGGTGGAGCATTTTGATGCACTACAGGAAACACTACTAAAAGAAATGAAAAAAGTGCAATTCACATGTCAAGAGGTGCGGGAATAGATGAGGAAATTAAAGATCAATAAAAAACCAGGCGCAGATGGAATAAAAACTGATATATTAAAATGGATAAATGACCATGAGAAGATGAATGGAATTCTATCAAAATGTCTGAATAAAATAACCGAGGAAACGAACCTACCTGAGAACTGGAATTTAAAAAAAACAAAACATATTGTTACCCAAAACAAAACGATCTACAATTAAAGAATTTAAACCAATAGCTCTGACAGATGTGGGATACTTCTCCACCTGGCAGCCAGTGATGCCCCTCACCTTTGTTGACAACGCGTTTGAGATTCTGGGTCCCTCGTGTGGCCCGCTCAATGCCAGCAGGGTCCGGTTCTTCTTTGGGGCTCTGGTTGGTAGGCTTTTTCGCATGCACTTGCATCCAGTTGGTGCACGACTGAAGTGCGTGGGGTGTGGGGTCAGGCACCTGCTCCTCCAGGATCTTCTATATGTATATGGCATAGTACCTGTCCCTTCTTTGCTGCGAGTAGAGCCCTAGCTCTTTGAGCCTGTCCCAGTAGTTGAGTTCCCTCAACCTCCTGATTTGCCTTGTGAAGGACCTCTGAACTGTTTCCAATTGTTGGATGTCACCCTTTTTGTGCCGTGACCACAACTGGCTACAGTAGTCTAGCAGGGGCTGGACCAAGGCCTTCCAAAGAGTCAGCATGGTCACCGGTTCTCTGGTAGTGAAAGTTCGCAGCACCCATCCTGCCATACCCTTTGCCTTCTTGATCGTCTCCCCAATGGGGTGGTGGAAGGTTTAGTCTTTGCAGATGTACACCCCCAGACATTTGACGCTACCATGTGTGTTGATGTCCTGCTATCCTTCTGTTTTGAGCCCCATCATCTCTTTTATGTCTTTGTTGTGTCCATGTCTCAACAGTTCAAATTTATCTTCATTAAATTTCATGTTGCCAGCTGTCGCCCAGGCATACACTGCGTCTAGGTCTTGTTGGAGACTGGGCACATCTTTGGCACTGGCGATGGGACGACTCATGCTGGTGTTGTCGGCAAATGAGGTGAGGAGTGAGCCTCTTACTCCCTCACCAATGTCTCCCATGTGGAACTGGAAGAGGAAAGGACCTAGAACGGAGCCCTGTGGTACCCCACTGATCACCTCTGTTTCCTTTGACCTGTGGCCATCCACAGTTACTGACTGGCAGTGTCCTGTGAGGAAGTTGTGTAGTCATACTCTTAGCTTTCCTGTTATTCCGAAGGCTTTGATCTTATGCGGAAGGATGCCATGGTCAACCCTGTCAAAAGCTTTGGCAAAGTCGAGAAACACGACATCCACGTTCTTCCCCTCGGCTAAGTTGTGCAGGACCCAGTCGTAGTATGCTAATAGTTTTGACAGGCAGGACCTTCCTTTCCTGAAGCCGTGTTGGTTGATGTTGAGTAGGCGGTGGTCCTCTATGTACTTAACTATCTTATTCCTGGCGCACTTTTCAAAGATCTTTATGAGATGGGAGGTGAGGGCTATCGGCCTATAGTTTTTTGAGTTGCTCTGGGACTACCCCCACGTCCAGGGAACATCGCCACAGTTTGCAGATTGGTTGTGCCAGGGATTTGTAGCATTTGGTGAGGAGGATGGCTGGCACTCCGTCTGGACCAGCCACCGAATTTGGTGTCAATTCCTTTATGGCCTCTATGTACTTCGTTGTGACATCTATGTCCGCAATCTGTGTCAGGCTTGCAGCATCGGCAAAGAATTTGCCCGGGTTGTGGATTACTTTATCCGGATGTGGTATGCTGAAAACAGTATTATATTGTGGCAGCAGTATCTAGCAGGTGGTCTCCGGGTTGGTTTAGAGTTCTCCCTCATTGTTCCCTAGTGGCCTGATTTGAGTTTTTGTTTTTGAGAATCTTGCAGTAACTGAAGAAGTATTTTAGGTCACGTTTAATGTTTCTCGCTGCCTGGATTTCTTCGTTCACCTGTTGAGATGTGTGGGACAGATTCAGTTTTGTCTTGATTTCTTTTATTCTCATTGTAATTGCACTCCACCTTCCCTGGTTATGTGTCCATCAAAAGCTGCTTATTGAGGGAAGCCCTTTTCCTCATGAGAATTCTTCTGTCTCTAGGGAGGTTTGTGTGTTTGTTTGTTTTTCTCCTTTTTACCAGAATATGTTCAGTGCATAGCTCCAGCAGTTTAGTGTTCAGGGCAGCCAGCATGGAGTTGAGGTCATCTCCTTCCATGACTTGTTCCCAGTTCACTTCACTGATGCTTTTCTGAACCTCTTCCCACTTGATGGTGTCACTGAAGAAGTTGTAAGTAGTGAATGGGGAGGATCCTGGCGGGTTGGCTACTTGGTTCTCAACACCCCTTTCCCTGTATATTGTGGTGAGAAAATGTTTTTCTCCACTTGGTAGGTGCTTATTGCGTTTTGATTATTGGTGAATAATAGATCCAGTATATTGTTGAGTCTAGTGGGTGTTGCCAGTTGTTGTAGGAGGAATGCCTTGCAGCCCAGTTTATACCTGGGAAGCTGAAGTCCCTGCATAGCATAATGTCCAGTATGGATTGCGGGAGATCTTCTATCAGAGATTTTATGCTGTCCGTTGCCGCTTTAAAGTTCAGTGGGGAGCACTGGGGAGGGTGGTAGCAGTTTATTATAGTCAAGTTTAGAGAGGCAAGATGAACAGCGATTAATTCCACTTTACCATTCGAGACAGGGTTTGTTTTGCATTTAAGGCGAGATCATCTCATATGTACAGAATGACACCTCCATGACTCCTGTTTACTCTATCCACTCTAAATGGTGTGTAGTTATTTAAATTTATTTCAGCATTTTTTACGTCACTTTTTAAGTGCCATTCCGTCAGGGCAATAAACATAGGGTCCTCGTCTATCGCCAGTTCTTCCAAAAAAGGTACTTTACTCTAATTTGATTTTGGATAGAGGCCCTGAATGTTGCCCATTAAAATGCTTATAGTGTTGGGCGAGGGTGCTATGCCAGGGGTGGCTCAGTCCCTTTTGATAGAGCTATTTTAATACAAGCATTAGAAGATTATAAATCTGATAGTAACCTAATTACAACTATAGTTGGACTATATAGTGGTGACATGACAAATCTGTATATGAACAATGAACCTCTGTGTGAAATCAGAGTTACCCGTAGTATAAGACAGGGGTGTATGGGTTGCTACCCATATGTCCATAATTATCATGCACAACTTTCACCAGACCAATCATACCAACCAAGGACATCATAAGAAAAGGAAGGACCACTAAAAGCCACTGGGGCCTGTCAAGGTGGACCTTAAGTTTATATACATATCCCAGTTAACACTATTTTGTCCAAAGCCTGATGGCAAATATTTACAAACCCAACTATACACACAATTTATAGACCATAGAGTCCAAGTCAGTACTGAGCAATATTTATAAGTGACAATAAATTATGCAGACCAAACAGTTCATGTCAAATAATTTCCAAACTATCCATGTATCTATCCAACCTATCCTTAAAAATTCAAAGTGAGTCACTGTTAACCACCTTGGTATACTTACTTAATTGGTATACTGGTGTGGTCTAGAGGCCCATTCCTCACAGTCGTGGTGGTCAACCACTGCTCCTGATCCTGGCATCCCTGTGTTGTAAGGCCACCTGCTCCGGTATTGCGTTGGAGGTTTGGCATCTGGCAGTGTATCCTTGCACCGGTGATTCATCTGGAACGATTCTCAGGAACTTGTCCAGTCCAGACTTGAACTTCTCCACCTGGCAGCCAGTGATGCCCCTCACCTGTGTTGACAACGTGTTGAAGATCCTGGGTCCCTCATCTGGCAGGCTTGATGCCACAGGGTCTGGATCTTCTCTGGGGCTCTGGTTGGTACCTTGGTGCACAACGGAAGTGTGTGGGGTCAGGCACCTGCTCCTCGAGGATCTTCCATATGTATATGGCACAGTACCTGTCTCTTCTCCTTTGCTGCGAGTAGAGCCCTAGCTCTTTGAGCCTGCCCCAGTAGTTGAGGTCCCTCAACCTCTGCAGGCAAATCATTCCAAAAGTTTACCACTCTTTGGCTAAAAAAGTACTTACAAATATTGAACCTAGACCTCTTTTTTTTTTTAATAACTTCCTCTCATGACCCCTTGTTAAATTTATACCTGACAATTCAAAAAACTCTTGAAAAGTATCCTGCTCACACTCAGTAAACATCCTATAGGTATGAATCATATCACCCCTAAGAAACCTACACCTAACAGAAAACATATTTAACTCCTTCAACCTTTCCTCATAACTCATCCTACTGAGTCTTGGAATAAGCTTAGGCCCTTCGCTCGACACCCTCAAGCATATCCAAATCCTGCTCATGATAAGGGGCCCAGGCTTGATCACAATATTCCATGTGAGGCCTACAAATCACCTCCTTGCTTTTATAACTCGCATTTCTCCTGATTATTCCCAATATTTTATTACCCTTGTTCCTGGCCTGAAGACATTGTTTGTGAACTTTAGCATTACTAGAAATGGTTATTCCCAGTTCTTTTTCTTCTGAAACTTCTTCCAGCCAGGTACCATTTAGATCATAACAAAATGCCATATTATGTGCACCCATATGCATTACTTTGCATTTATTTAAATTAAACTTCATCTGTTTGCTATCCAACCAACCTAAGATTTTATCCAGATCCTTTTGAAAATGGATTGCTCCTTCAATGCTTGTTACTCTGGCCACTATTTTGGTATCATCAGCAAACTTCCAAACTTGGCTTTGCAATCCCTTCTCTAAATCATTTATATAAAATATAAACAACAGTGGACCCAAAACAGAACCTTGAGGTACTCCACTAAGCACAGGGTTTCACTTTGATTTAGTACCATTTCAAATTACTCTTTGCCTCCTATTCCTGAGCCATTCTTGAATCCATTTGCATAAACTAAAAGAGAAACCACTTTCTCTCAACTTAATACACATCTGTCTGTGAGGCACTGTATCAAAGGCCTTCCTAACATCCAAATAAGCGATATCTATATCCTCGCCCTTGTCTAAATTATCTGTTATGTATTCCAGGAAAGACAGTAAATTAGTCAAGCATGATTTACCTGGCCTGAAACCATGTTGAGATTTCTCTAACAAGTTTCTATCCATAAGAAACACATACAAACTAGATTTGATCGGTTTTTCTAATACTTTACAAACAATGGAAGTAAGACTGACAGGCCAATAATTATTAACATCATCTTTGCCTCCCTTTTTGTAAACTGGAACAACATTCGCCAACTTCCAATCAATTGGTACTTCACAATATCCCTCACATCTGTTAAATATTAATCTCAAAGGCCAGGCTAAATAAAATGAACTTTGAAGGTTCATTTTATACATATCATCCACATCTTTCATATGCCTCACAAAATATATAACATCCATAAAAAACACAAAATCCTTAACATACCTTTTAAAATCACTCAAACACTCAAGCCTTTCATTCAAATCAATACGCATCATTACACACCACCTTTTCAACTCACTAACAAAAGGACACATCTCTTGCATCTCTAGAATATCATCACTTAAAATCTCATTCTCATCATCCATGACCAATTTGATCATACTGCAAAACTTGACAACATTCTTCACACACTCATTCAACCTCATCATCTAACATTCACCTTTCATAACACAATCCTAACCAGCATCCAAAGACAAATCATTCAATTTCATAAAATCCACACCAAGCAAGAAACATCATGGCATTTGCTCATCTTTCAGAATCACAAATTCATGCTTCACATTCACACCACTGCCCAAACTCACTCTCAGACTAACCTGTTTCCCTGCCATTATCAGTCCATTTCCTAATTCACTTATCCGTAATTTCACAGGCTTTCGTTCTCAACATCTAAACTTATCATACTTACTCAGAATCCTCTCATTCACTAATGACACTTGCGCTCCAGTATCAATCAAACCACAGAACAACCTTTCACCAACTTTCACTCTTGCTTCTATCATTTCAGGTCCTCCATGTTCACAATACACAGAAGGAACAACCACACGAACATTAGCAATAACATCAACTCCCACATCATCATTCACCACACACTCATCTCTTTATCCAGACAATCATTCTTTTCTCTTATATACAAACACTTCAATTACCCAATTGTAATGCACACCACTCAAACACTGCAGATTCACCACATTAGCATTCAAACTCTTCACTTTCTTATCCTTGTACACAATCAGTCTCACCACCAAAGTGCACATAAACAATCACTCCATACAAATGACACTACAATCAACACTTCCTGAAATGGCTGGACCCCTGGCATACACATCGCTCTCATTTCTTTCATAAAGTTCTGCACCCTCGCCATACCAATACTCTCAGGCTTCCTACATACTTCATTCATTACCTCCTTCCTTAAGTCATCCACATTATCAGGCACTCTCACATCTACTCCATCGCTCTTCAAATCTTGCAAACCATTCCATACACCCTCAAATAAGGAATCACCACCACCCTTTCTCTCCTTTCCATTCATAATCCCTTTCGGCACATATTCAGGATCACTCACCCTACACACATTTTCATCATTCGTACCAGGATACCTTGACATCAAATCAGCAACTCCATTCCGTTCACAAGGCACGTACTCAATCACATAGTCAAAATCACTCTAATCTTCCAAAGTCCACAATCCTACTATCAGCCCATTTCATACGTTGCAAATACACAAGAGTTTGGTGATCTGTTTTAATCACGAACCTCACAACATATAAAAATGGATGCAGCACTTTGAAACAATACCTTATCACAGCCAACTCTTGCTCCACAGTCAAATACTTTCACTTTGCGCACTCATAGGCTTGGATACATACCCAATTATTTGCCTGACATTCGTTGCATTCAACCCCTGCTCTTGCATAAAAAAAACAAAAAAAACAAGCATCTTAGCATTCACACTATAGTCCATGTATGCCAATTCAACATCTTCAGCCGCTGCCTCTTTCAGTCTCATACGTTTCATTCATCTTATCATTCCACCTGACACAGATGCAATCTTCCATCTGGCTTACGTACAGGCACAATCGGGCTATTCCATGCACTCTCACTTTCTTCAATCACCCCCAATTGTGCTAATTTCACACACTGCTCCTCAATCTCATCAGCAACCAGATGCGGGAAATGTCTCGGCCGCTGATAGATTGGGGTATCCTCCTTCAGGACACTCTTGAATTCCGGAAGCTTCGCAACTTCCCAAATCCAGATCGCCCTTGCTGAGGATCCCCTTTCATTCAAACAGCATTCAATACACCTCCTTTTTATACTCAGTCAAACATTCATCTAATTTCACCATCCTTTCCACTTCATTATACTTCCATTCACACGTCTTTACATCCACAACATTTACTCTGACATCTGTGCTATCATCCATACCCACCTCACTGAAAATGGAGAGGTGACCCAGTACATCTTTGACTTGGATCCCCCTCACCTGCCCTTTCACTCTAGGGTCTGCCTGAACACATACAAAAGGGTCATTCATTCTCATCAAGCCATCAAACACACAAGCAACATGCATCCTTTCCATCCAATATCAGTGTTCTCACCCACATTCAAACTCACATCCTTACTCCAAATCACTCTTAACAGAAACCCTTTCACCCTTCACAAGCCTTGCACTCTCCACAAGCCTTACACTCTCCATAGCAGGCACCTCAATACCGGTAAACACTCCTCAAAACACTACCATTTTCCCCTGCATACAACTTATACACACCATTTTTACCAATCTGATCGCTCGCAGGATACACAACCATACGGTTCACTTTCATAAAATCATACCATACTCACTACTCACCTTATCAATCACAGGAAATTCACACTCATTCATCAACATACCATGCATTCAAAGAGCTGACCTCATCATTCCAATCACAGGTACTCACATACTACCAATTCCTACCAAACTACCTTTACACTCAGGCAGGAGGGCTTTTTCACTCAACTTGTCATACATATCCTTATATACCAAGCTCGTCTTGCATCTGGAATCTATCAAAGCCAAACACTCAATCCCATTCAATTCCACCTTCACACTCATACTTCCTACCAGACAGCACTTTCACACTGGACAGACCTACCAATACATTACTCGCATTCATGCACCCAGAGGATACTTCAGGTACCCTCTTACAATTTATTTTCCCACTTCAGACTTTCCATTCCCAACTTGCACTCTCAGTTTAATCCAAAACTTTTCACTTGAATGTCCTTCCATCGCACAATAACTACATACATTCCTCTGTTCACAACACATCGCATAATGATCAGCCTTTCCGCAATTACCACAAGCATACTTCATACCTTCCCCCAGCAGTCACTCCACCATTCAACTTTGGACAGTCTCTTCAAATGGCCTCTTTCTTTACATTCTCAACACTATTTCACACTTTCCTGGCAATCCTTTATCATGTGTCCCTTCTTACCACACCCAAAACAATGCACCAGATGTCCACCTACATTCTGCTAACATATGCTCCTTCCGCCCATACATACGACATTCCACAATCTTACTCACACCATTCAGTCTCTTATTTGCTGGGACATGCCTTGGTTGCTCCCTCATATACCCATTCACGCGCTTACCAGTCATCTGTCCTCCATTGGCCCATCCAGTCTGCCAGCCCAGGAAGCTTGACATCACCCCAGCTGGCGCAGCCCTCAGAGCATCCCAATAGCTGATGAACTGCTGGGGTGGCAGAAAGCTCCTGGGCTCCTTACCCGCAACATTGACAATATACGATCAATCCTCATCTAAATTACTCTCTTCATCAAATTGCCCATCTTCCAGAAGCTCCATCACCAACTGTTCACCTGTTAGTCTCATCCTCTCCTTTCTCTTCCCATTCAACCATTCACTCACCTTTCGCAGGATCCTGTTCAGGAACTTTCTCATCATTTGTTTACACTCATCATCACCATACCTCTTTTTGCCAGAGTCTCAAGCCTATGCGCATACATATTCACACTTTCACTCTTTTCCCTATGCGAGCCTTCTCAAATTCATTCACCCTTTTATACTTCACACTCTTTCATTTGTTTCACTTGCCCAATCAATCGCTTTTTCACTATCTCATACCTTGGCTCACCCACATTTGTGATCTCTCCTGGTACTTGAGCTTACAATACTGTTCAAATTCCCTGAAGAATTCATCCAGTCTCTTCCCACCATGCAACCTAAACTTATCAACCTTTGGCACTTCCCTTATCAAAATACCTTACCCCATATTCACTTCACACTCACTTGAGCTGCTCTCACTCTCACTCATGACAATCATACCATCACTCTCTCTTTCATCTGAGTACACACTCTTCCCTCTCCCCTTCCGATCCTTCCCCTTTGACCCAGTCTTCCTTCTTCTCTTGCGTTCCACTCTCTTCCATTCTCTGTCCTTCCTATCACTCACAATCATCCTGTCCTCTCTAGACTCACACACACTCACATTGATCCCATTAGTCTTATCCCCTTCAATTGGAGCAGGGGTCAGGGTTGAGGGTCCTGGGGCCAGTCCTGACCCCTTTATCATGTCTTATAGGTGCTGCATTCTTTGGTCATCATGCCTTTGCCTTTCATCCATTTCTTTCTTCATCCTGTCCTTCTTTTCATTCATACCTACCATATCACTCCTCAACATCGTACATTCCTCTTCTTTCTGTCTCAGCTCTAGCCTCAGTTTCACAATCTCATCACAGAAGCCATCCTCCAAGGTTAATAAGAAAAGACAGAGGAAGGAGAAAAAAAACAATCACTACACCCAATCGAATGACGGACTGCAATCCAATCCTAATAATGCTCCCGGTTTCAAGATCTCACTTCCCTGTTCAGGTGCCAAACTTACACATTATTTGTGGTGGTGGTAAACCAGGGTAGGCAAATAAAAAAAACAGGGTTTTTTTTTGCTTTTTCAAGTGAAATTTGAAAAAATCCGGGTTTGTTTTTTGTTTTTTTTTCCAAAATTATTTTATTTTTTTCAAGAAATGAATGCTACTTATTATTTTATTGAAAATTCCTATTTGTTTTTGCAGTCTACCCTTGGCTATTCGGGATTCATTATCGGCACCTTCAACTATCCGCGGAAAATTTGGGCCATTTCCAGACTTCCGCGTGTTTGTTTCTTGAACCTTGTATACATAGACAAGTTATGTAATTGAATGTTTGGGCGAGAGGTGTTAACATGCCACTTTGTTCACGTAAATGCAGTGCTGTCTGCCACGCCATTCTGTATGTCACATCATCGATTCTCTTAGCTGGCTGCAGCCAGCTAAGAGAATTGATGATGTGATATAATATATATATATATATATATATATATATATATATATATATATATATATATATATATGTATATATATATATATATATATATATATATATATATATATATATATGTATATATATATATATATATATATATATATATATATATATATATATATATGTATATATATATATATATATATATATATATATATATATATATATATATATATATATATATATATATATATATATCAGCTTGATGAGGCAGCAGTCTTGTACTGGAGTTGAGTGCAACAGGTTGTGGTGCGTATATGCTGCTCATGTGTTAGCATTTCCTAAGTTTACATCCCCGATGCCAGAGTGTGATTGCTTTTGTCTTGTTCTTTTTGCTTGTTTGATTTTTTTCATTATTTAAAGTTTCCTTGATTTATGAGTGAACCAACTTCAGAGTTTTTCCAGATAAGAGCGGTTGATTTTCTGCTTTGTGATACAAGCCAAGATTTGAGGTATAAGTTGGAAGTGAGCAACTAAACTTCACATACTCCACCACTAGGTAGCACAGTAAGTGCGCCATCACATTCGCCGACCCTTGTTCAGTTCATGTGGTTGGATACCTTGCTGTGCAAGCAGCTGTCATATCACTGTTGCTTTTTCCATTGTGTTTTGTGCTTTTTGTGTAGTTATTTTGTTATACTGTACAATATTAACCATGGGTCCTAAAAAAGTGAGTTTCAAGGCCAGTGGTGAGAAGAAAAGGATGATGTCTGAAATTAAAGCACAAAATCATCAAAAAACATGAGCGAGGTGTGTGTGTTGTTGACTTGGCAAGGCAATATGAGCCTAGTACGTCTTCGATATATACGATTTTGATACAAAAGGAGTCGATAAAGGCTATAATGCCAGCCAAAGGCAGTGATTTCATTTCAAAACTCCAGAACTCTGTCTGGTAAAAAGTTGGTGTGGTTGATGGAGAAGTAGCTTGCAGGAGATAGCATGCCCGAGAGCATCATCTGTGAGAAGGAAGGAACCATTTATAGGGATTTGGTGCATGTGACCGCAGGAATATCAATGGACTAGGTGTTGGAAGAATCATTCGAAGCCAGTTGGGGTTGGTTTGATAATTTTAAAAAGAAGGACGCATTCACTCCCTTGTCAGGCATGGTGAGGTAGCAAGCTCGGGTTTGAAGAAAACAGCTGAGGATTTTCTTAAAACTTTCCCTGAACTGATAGAAGCTGAAGGATGCATCCCCTAGCAAGTCTTTAATTGTGACAAGACAGGGAGGTTTATTAATTTAATTGTCTGATCTTCAAGGTAAGATACACTTAATAAAACCAGATTATTTCCTTACATTATCTTTTATTTTGTTTTATTATTTTTTTATGCATTATTTATTATTTATAAAGTACATTTTTCTTATTGAAACACACTTACTATAAAAAATTGGTTTTGTTTTTGGGGGGCTGGAACTGAGTAATGGCTTTTCCATTAATTTCAATGGTGAAAACTGCTTTGTATCCAAGTGAAATTGAGTTATGAGTTTGGTCACAGAACAAATTTAACTCTTAGTCAAGTTATCACTGTATATAGTAAATTTATGGCTCACAATACAATTTAAAATGATACATAATTAATTTTATTATTGGTAACCTTTTCAGAATTCTATTTATGATACAAATCATCCTTTTGTCTGATAATTTTTTTTAGCTGCATTCTCTCAACTTTGTGCTAGCCTAAAATCTTATTAGGTTTCTGGTTGAAGGCACAAAAAGTTAAAACTTAAAAAAAACAAAAAAACCAGCCATTATGGCAGATTTATTAAGATTTTTATTCAAATCAAAATTCATGAGAAAATTTCCAAAGTTATTCTCTATTTGTTCCCTCAACTTTTTATTGTATAGTATTATTGTTACTTGTTCTAAGGAATGTAGTGTAGACTTAAATAATCAAATATGTGAGCATGGAGACTGCAGAGAAGGTTATTGTGAGTGCCACCCAGGGTGGTCTGGAAAATATTGCCAATTCTGCTCTGGAAGAGTTCGGTAAGAATCTTGCACAGTTCATTTTGAATATTATTCAATAAATGTTTTGCAATCTTTTGATTCAAGGTCTCAATTGCAGATTAGGGAATGAGAGTGGAATCATCACAGATGGGAGTGGCAACTACTCAGTTGATAATCAATGCACATGGCTAATTGATCCCAACCGTCCTAATTCATATGTCAGGCTCTATTTGAATCATTTTGCAACTGAGTGTTCATGGGATTACCTCTACATATATGATGGGGGGTCAATCTATGATCCCCTTCTCGCAGTATTTAGGTATGATTTTTTGCTTGTTATTGATTTTGAAATTTGTTGTATATTTTTATATATTTTTTTTCTTCTCTATGGCTCCCTGGTTCTCTTCATCAAACCCGGCAGCACTCAGGAATGCCGCCATGGCAAGTGGTCTTCTCCAGAGGTCTCTAAGTGATGTTACATGAGAGTGGGCTTTGAGATGTTTGAGGGAAGGGCAAGTGAGGATCAGATGAGTAGTGGGGTCATCTATCAGTTGGTTACAGTGGGGGCAGTCAGGGTCTGGTCTGTTTTGGTATTATAGGGTGGTGTCCTGATGGTAGGCAGGCCAGGGAGAGAGGTTTGGTAGTCCAGGGTGGTTTGTCTGCCATCCTAGGGATACTCAGATGAAGTGGGCGTGTAGGTGTTTTATTCTGTTCTGGTTCAGTGATGCATGAATGGAGAGGGTGTGTGGGGAGAGGCGGGGGTGCAACTTGCTGAAGAATTTGTCAAGCCGGTTGTGATGCAGAGACTGGTATTTTATGTTTTGGGGGTCATCCTCACTCATAGTAGGAAAAATGTAGGGTGGGTGTGTGAAAGAGGGAGGGAGTTTTGAAACTTGGGTGGGAACCCGGTGGACCCAATCCAGAGATTCGGGGACAGCCCAAGGGCTGATTGTACTTGATGCTGGCAGAATTTGCCTTCTTTAAATTGGTTGCCAGCTTCCAGCTTCTTCAAACCTGTGATGAGTAACAGTCCAACAGCGAGCACAGGATATTCAATGCCATCAGGAAACAGACAATACTCGATACATATTGACAACCTTGGAGAAAACCTCCAGATACAGGGTTACAAATGTCTAAGCGGTACATTTCTTTTGACACAATAGGAAAACATGATTTCAAATATTTAAAAATTAAATAGCCTGACCAAATTATTGGGGGGGGGGGGAAATAGCAAAAATTGTGAATGCTGGTCAGTTTTGACAGAACTTGTATTGGACAAATTCTGATGCTATCAATAATAATTTAGATTGTGTTGAAATACTAATATATAATTATCTTTTGCAGTGGAATGATTGTTCAAGATCATTATCAATCCTCCAGAGCACCTGAAATAGTTGCCAAGTCAGGACGAGCCCTTCTTTACTTCTATTCTGATATACTCTACAATTTAACTGGGTTCTCAATATCATACAGGTATTTGTGTAATTTAAGCACTATATCAATAATGAGCTCTTTGTCTACTGAATTAGTATAACAATAGCTGCTAATTTATGTTTTGCTTTACTTTTTTATTTTGTCTTTTCCTACTTTTTCACAGCGATATGTTTTATGTATGGATAAAAGTCTGTGTACCTCCATAGGTAAACAATCAAAGCTTGGACCTCTTGCTAGTCTAGTTGATACGGCATTGGATTTCTGATCTTGAGCTGCTTGTTGAAATCCCACTAAATGCGGACATAAAACTTCAGCATATGTTGAAGTTGAAGACCTATTGCTTTTTGGTCACATGCACTAGGCCTATACCCTGATTCTGAATGAGTGCCCCCTTCCCCTCAGTCATTAAGGGTTCCCATGATCATTCCTTCCCCCACTCATGAGGATCAGCCACTGCTGCCTTTTAGGCTCTGTGATTATTATTCTGATCTTTATGTAAATTTTACCCTGGAAGGGGCTACCCTGTTTACAATTACTCCTTTTTCCTTATTTAACTAACATGATAATGTCAGGTGTAGCATCGCAACCATGCTGTGGCTGATATTTGGAGAATTGTTTCCTTCTGGCTTCAATTCATAGAGGAGGATCTGTGGCTGTCTTTCGCACCTTTTTAGATTCTGCCAGATTCGCTGTCATACTACTTTCAGGGTACATTCTAGCCATGAGGGCATGCCATCCCTCTTGTTTTCAAGTGTAGGAGTAGATAACCCCTCCTACACAATCTAACTTGCTTTGTAGAGTTCTGAAATTCTCTTGATCAATCAATAGTCTTTGCTATTATGATGTGAGCTCTTGCTGGCCAAGTGGATAAGGTGTTGGTCTGCCAATGTTATGGTACTGGGTTCAATCTCGGCAAGAGCGGATGCAAGCATCAATGCACATGTAGAGATCTGGCTACCAGCCGTGCTCAGCCCTGCACTGGATTGTGTAGATCTTGCACTTCTCATCACACAGAGCCAATTACAGCACTGCTTTCTTTCCTCTTCTATTTTCACAGTGCAATACACACACACACACACTGTTCCAAGGAATCCTACAGATTGGTATCTGATGCGGAACAGATCTCTCTGTTCCTGGGGTGATGAAGGCTCCACCTGTACGCTGTTTGGTGTCAAAACATAATAGTTCCTGGCACCTCTCCCCAAACAGGACTGGTACCCTAGTGCCCTCGGGCTCACCACCGATTGTCATACAGACTTATGTCTATTTCATCTGTTCAGGATCTGCATAGATAAAGGCAGGTTGGTGAACCACCACTACTACAGGGGCTAGACAAAATAATGGCAACACCCTATTAGAGTTGGATATGGCTTTTATTCTGTTTTTTTTTACAAGCATTAGAATAGCATAGAAAAAGAATAGCTCTCTCTATTTTTATATAATATTAATAATTAATTTGTTTAATAATTATATTAAGGTAAGAACAGATCACTGATCGAAAATTGTGGGTACCCATGATAGCCATAACCTGTAGAAGGAGAGATGAATTATTATGAGTCAGTATCAGAGAAATAATTTTAATTTGATAAATATTTGTTGAAATTATAAACAAATATGCATTTCTAATAAAATAATGATAAGTAGCATTGATTTTTGAAAAAAACAAAACCTATCCAGGTTTTTTCAAATTTTACTTGAAAAAAAAAAACGGTAATAAAACCTGGGTTTTTTAGGGCCTCTTTTTTTATTATTATTATTTGCCAACCCTGCTACCCCTGCCACACTCAATCACTCTACATCTACTACTCTCACCCGCACTTTCACTGCCGGGTAACAATCACCTATCTTCTGTCTAGGCGGCTCTTCCTCTTTTATTTTTTAGGGAATTCAATTACAAAGTATCATTTAATTTTAGAAATTATCAAGCTGAAAGAATCATAAAGCTTGTGTTATTCTAAGCTTAAAACTAGTTTCTCTGTGGAGTAGTGGTCAGATGCTGCAATCCTGAAATATAATACAGAATTACAGATCAGCAAAGCCCCTATGATTCACTCTAGGTCAGTGCAAGAAAGAAAGGAAAGGTTGGAAGTTTAAGGAGGTGTAAAATGAAGAGAGGATCTGGAGACAGAATTAGTTTAAAGACTTATTTGTAGAAGGTCATATTTGGCAATCTTCCCTTAGTAGCCATAGATAAAAGGAAGACTGACCAGAAAAGCTCAAGTTACAAGAACAGGAAGGTGTTAAATCTAGATGATAAACTGGAAGTTACAAAAGATGTGAATGCAATAATGGCAAAACAAAAAAATAGGCCATGACTTGGAAATAAATGGAACAATAGTACAAACAATTTGAAAAAATGTTGTTATAGTGAGAAAGAAAAAGCTACATCAACTTCAGATGTGCAAACAAGGAATAAAAGCAATAGTATGATTGTAATGAAGTATCAATAAATGGGTTTTTTTGTGGGGGGGAGCAGAATCTTAAGTTATTGTAGCATTTCATATTAGTTGGATTAGCCCAGTGTTTTCACAATGAGTTAGGTACATTAATCCAGGTTTTGCTGTATACAGTTCTCACAAAGTCCTTTTCATTCTAACTACTTTATGCATCACTCATTCATATCATATAAAAAAATCCTGAAAGGTATTTCTAACTAATGTACAATGTAACAATGAAAAGTATCTAAAGTCACTAATGGGGCTTCATAATTGTTGGACATTTTTAGTCTTGCATATTTTCTCAATGAATTAATAGAGGTGGAGACGAGTTTCAATGCTTTCATTTGTATATTTCCTATTGGTTATAATAATATTGGGTAATACACTTTCCTAAATGTAAAGTTTGTTTTTCATCATATTTCTCAGGTTAAATGGTTGTTTGGGGAGTGGGTCTGTCGAAGACTGCTCTTTTCATGGAGTCTGCATTGCTGGGGAATGCACTTGTGACTCTGGCTGGACAGGCGAACATTGCACTCAACCTTTGTGTCCTTCAAATTGTCATGGCAATGGAGAATGCAACATGGAAAAGCACCGTTGCATATGTCAAGAAGGATACACTGGTGAGGGAACTTGTGCCATTCAAAGATCTACTTATTCTAATCTCTTGTTAAGTTGCTTCTATCACATATATCATTATATTCATTTAAGCCAAAATGAGTACTCCACTCACCTTGTGTAGTATGTTGTGGTAGCATATGCAAAACAGCTTCTCTCAAAGAAGAGGGGATTAAGTCTGGCACCCAGCAGTGTCTACCTAACCTTGATCTGCACAAACCCAGCAACCAGGCCACCATTTTTGCTTTACCACACTCTGATTACACGGTAAGAATCAGGTCAGTCCTTTGTGCTGTATGGCAAAGAAGATAGGAGATGGCAGACCAGAATATAGCTCAATGGCACACTTTAGTGTGCCATTGAGCTATATCTCTTCCCATGGGCCTAACTTCCAATGCTTTAATTGTATCAAGCCATTTTCTGTGTTTCAGACTTTTGGGGTGCAGCCCTTTTGATAAGACTCTCCCCTGAACCTTTGTGCAAAGATTTGCATGGTCCTGAGACCCTCTGTCACTTTCTGGTTGAATATTCTAGTCTGGGGAAGTACTTATCCCAGTCCTAGGATGAGCACGATCACTGCCCCTTCTCCCTCAAGCTTGGGCAGGGCTCCAGCACCCCTGACTCCAGTTTAATGTAATTTTTGGAGAGATGGGGTGGGTGGGGATACATGCCTCCATTATATTTTTAATTTGTTGATGGTTTGCTCAAGTGCCTGGGAGAGGCTCTCTTCTCCTAGAGCACCCCACCATGTGCTTGTTTTTTGTTCTTCCGCTGTTTCACTTTCCTTTTCTTGTATGCAGTCAATTGTATCACCCTGTCATTCTCATCTCACTATTAGGCACTTGCATGTACACCCTCTTTGCTTTCCACCACATTTCATATTTTTCTTCCTCTTTCCAGTTCTGGTACAACCGCACAACTCTTGCACTCCCCACTACCACTTACATAAATTTGTTTCACATTTGCTCTATCTCCATGTTCACACATATTTCCTCTCATTTATTCAATTCTCACTTACTGTCTGTCTCCTTTCTCTCTAACAACAGTTTTCACTTCTGATTCTCCCTTCCTTTCCATCTTCACATCAGATCATCCATGCACCAACCATTTTAAACCTTACTCAACACAATCATGTGATCAGATAGGCTCATACTCATACCTTATATACAGCTTTCACCTCAAATAGGTCCTGCAATTTAATCCTTCTTATGAACCTGTATTCCTAACTCACAGTTTTCACCTCAAACACATCCTTTAGCATATTGTTTCTCACCAGGATTAGAGCAATTACATTCGCCCTCTAATTTGGTTAACCCATGGATATTAGGACCTTAAGTTGCCCCTGCTTAGGAGCTGAAAGAATGTTTGCCACACACCAAGTTACTTCCAACCAAGTTTCCACTCTGCATTCATTCTCTTTCTCACCTGTGTATCAAATGCTCCCAGTTATTGCATCCACCACTTATCCCAAATCATTCCAGGCTCTCTCTCTCTTTCAGCCTCTCTTCTATCATTGGAGTCTATACACTACAACCACACACAGTTTCCCACCTTGCAAATGTCACTTCACTCACATAATTCTTGATCTCACACATTGCATTATTCCATTCCTTGCTCACTTCTACAGCCACATGCTTGGTACTTCTACCACCACAAGTCCCGGCTAATCATATTTTCGCTCACTTCATCCTACACAAACTCTTTTAAACTTTTAAACACAACTCCTGCTTCTGCCTTCTTTCTTTCATCACATATTCCTCACATTTGGGCTATGGTTTAGTTGAGGGGAGCACTACTACTTAGTTTAGTGAAGTTAAGCCACATTGGGTATGGTAAGTCAAAGGATGGAGCCTCAATTTGGGCCAACTTCTTGGCCTCTGACGTATGCATTAGATACCTGTGGTTTGTGTTGACCTTTAACAGTTTGGATTCCAAGTTAGACTCTAGGTCCTCATAGAAATAAAAGCCCTCAAAAAGCACAGATTGGTGTTACAATCCCCTCACTACTTTCTTTTCCCTCTCACATTTTATACGCCAACTTGATCTACACCCTTTGTCACAAATTAATGGGATTAGCTGGACAGGAGCTGCGTTAACTCCTCCTGCGTTATGCCCAGTGGGCAAAGAAATTCAGTGGCTGTCATCCCCTGACCAATGCCACTTATCCAGGTTCAGTTGCCAGATAATGGTTATATTATTTTCTCAATTATACTCATTGATGATAATGATTCCTAGTCCAGCTTTCTCCACTTGGCTCCTCCATTGCCTCTTCATCTTTCTGACCAGCTTCCCAGAGATGGGTATGCATTAGCTTTCATCATGATTGTTATTCTTAAGATGTAAACCAAATGGAGACCAGAAAATTAATCAGGTAGAACTTCCTGATGGTAAAATGTTGGAATAAGAAATGAATATATCAAGCAAAATGCATGTTGCTAGTATATTGACAGGGAGCTAATGACTCAGCTTGCCCTTTCTATAAATATATTCTAATACTTACTTGGGTGTCTTCTCAACAATTTCTTTTCCATTACAGGGAGCGATTGTAAGCAAAAGATTGATCTGGGATGGTGGGAAAGCTTTCCTGAGGCATTAGCTGATCCTCTTGAGGATGACCATGTTTCTTATAAATCGTACTTGGAGTTGGAGAGAGCATCTCACTCATCAGTTGTGCTGGAAGATGAAATATGGGTCATGGGTGGATACTCATTTGCTCCAAGAGCTTTTCTTGTTTCAACTAATTTGACCGGTAATATATTGTTGTAGGATTTTTTCTCAGGTGACTGCACCTTATAAAGGTTTTGGGTCCCCTAAGCTAGTTTTCTCAATTGAGGGCTTTGTGAATATGTTTTACTATAAACTTTCAAGGATTTTTGTGTTTTGAAATTCTATTTAGGGATTGATACCTGGATACACCTTCTTTCATGCCATTTTCTTCCCTTAGATGGTTCGCTGAGTGCAGTGGAGTCAAATAGCCCAAACAAACCTAGTCCGAGATATGGGCAGTCTTCTGTTATGTACAATGTACGTTCTTTTAGCCTAGGTTGTTTAGACAGTGCTTGGCAATAGTGTTTTATATCGTATAAGAAATTTCCCCCCTCACATTTTTTCTTTTGTACCATACATAGGGTTCGATTTATATGTTTGGAGGTGCCACGATTGATGGGAAGGACAGTGATGAGCTGTGGATGTTTAACTCAGACACCCACAATTGGACATTGATCCAGTCACCATCACCCAGTCGGGTGGGGTGGATGCGGAGGGATAATGGGAAGGGGGCCCGGAATCTGCACTTTCCCGACTTGGGAGTCCCTTCGAGGGATAAGCGAAGAAAAGGAGAGAAATTGCTTGTTAATCTGTCACGCCATAGTGGTGAGGAAGGTGATGCCGTCAGTCCCGACTCCCTGATGGGATCCTGCCTTCGGCCTGCCGGGACATCCTGGGTGTGCATGCCGATTAGCACTGTAGGCCACGCCTCCGTCGTTATCAGGGATACAATGCTGGTGATCTTCGGGCATTCAGCCATTTATGGGACCTTAAATTTGATTCAAGAGTACCACTTCAGTGAGTATCAAAAATCTCTCATACTTCCACCTTAACCAGTGAGTTCTACATATCAACACCTTACCCAGTGAGTATCCACAAAATCCCTCTTGTCTTATCCATTGAATATTCACAACATTCCAATACGTTCACTTTTGAGGTAAAACTTGTTTCATTTATTTCCAATCATTCATAGCAATGGGGTTTGAGTTATCTTTCTCACCAAATAGTTTTTAATGGTTGATGAGATTTGTACACTTTACTTTAGCAGAGGTTCATTCTTACTGTTCACCATAAGTTTTGTATACAACCATAAATAGTGTGTGCAACAAGTCATTGTTTTTAATTCTGACTATTTATGAATTAATTCCCAACATCAGGATTGGATTTAAATAGCATGCTGAAGTTCTCTTGTGTGCCTTGAGTATCACTCCTGTGCTGTCAGCTGCATAGGAAATTAAACTTATTGCACTCCATGCATGTGATGGGCATTGATGCTGGGTTGGTAACATGTTCTTGTGTAAATGACCTTCAATCATGTTGTAGTTACTCTCTTAGTTGGACCTGTCACAAAACGGCAGTGGGTTTGCAACTATATAACTTCAGCCCAACTTCACTTCCTCTATCCTCCCCACATGTATCTCCTTACAAACTTTCTCACATATGTGCTTGTTATTTTTATTTTTTAAAAAGCAGTGTTTTGATTTTTCCATTACTAATACAAATGAATCTTGTGAACAGAAAACTGCCCTGATATCACCAGGGTATGTACTAGGTATATATGAAAGGCTGACAGCAATTCCTGAATTCCTTTGTTTCCTGCATATTTTTTGACATTTACACTTGCAAATGCTAACTGTGGTGTACTTAA
Source organism: Ceratothoa steindachneri (assembly GCA_963969495.1). Classification (NCBI taxonomy): domain Eukaryota; kingdom Metazoa; phylum Arthropoda; class Malacostraca; order Isopoda; family Cymothoidae; genus Ceratothoa; species Ceratothoa steindachneri. The sequence goes on from OZ018318.1 coordinate 252,207,680, forward strand.
TTCTTGGTGATAGCCAAGTGGTTTCGAAGCTTCACCACCCATATCATTATCCCTCTTCCTGTAGTACATCATCGCTGGAAGGTGGTTGAGGCCAAGGGTGCAGTTGTAAGTGGAGCATATGGTCACTCTTCCATCTGGGACCCAGATTCTGGTTTTGTATATGTCCACGGCGGTCTCCAATCTGCTAGTTTAAATGCCCATGTGGTTACCCAGCTTCTTGCCTACGATCCTTTCAAGTACATATGGTAAGCACTTGGAATGGCCACCTTACTATTATTCTATGCAACAAGCATATGGAAGCTCATTTCCACAATCATCTTGGTGTTAAGACTGATACCTGAAAATGTTAAAAAGTTTGAGGGGGGGGACTTAAATCATGTAACTGGCCAATATTATAAGCATTGAATTTGATGTTGTTTAGTAAAAGCACATTTGTACAATTTAGTTCGGCATTCTATTAATATTACGTCTATAGCCTGGGCACACAATCTTACATCCATTCACCCCAGCAGACTATAGAAAATGCAAAACTAAGGAGTTCACCCACAGCACTCAAACCACTTACAAAGGTTGTGTCCATCAAACATTGTATTATGGTATTTCTCCATAGTACACAAAATCCATGCAAGACCCTTACCATATATATACTAATTGGTAATTAAGTAGAGTAATAATTCAGAGATTTAAAATTTTGCTCATTGGATGCTAACCTGCTTGCTGATTTTGAGAAGTTGGGAGTCTAATCGCTCAATAGCCATCCATTCATCTGAGGTAGAAAAGCAAATGAATGCGCAGGAAGAATACTCATAATCTTCCTGCATGTTGTAAAGGGTGACTAAACCATGATAAGGAGGAGGTTGACCACACACCACCATTCATACCTCCACCCCCCACAAAAATAAATCCCCACTGCCTCTATCCAATTATTAGTGCCTCCCCCCTCCAAAAAAACAAAACAGCGTCAACCACCACAAAACTAGAACATAAAATGCACATCCATTTCACCTGCATTGTTCTCCACCTAACATTCACCCCTCTTGAATCCATTCAGGATAACCATCTATAGTCAGAGCAAAAATACCCTTCCCATTATCTCCTGACTGCCCCATTGCCCAACCTCCAGCAGAACCTTAAACCACTCCCCATTTCATCCTATCCAACGCTTGCCTATGAATATCTTTCACCCCGTAAGGGGCGCGGCGATTTGCCTTCCTGGCTGCTGTGCTGACGGGACTCAGTGCCCCATCAGGCCCCAGCTTAGCTTCTCCTTTCAGACAACCAATATTTCAACCCCCACTTCCTCACATCCCCTACAACCTCTCTCTCTCCCCCGTAAGGGGCGCGGCGATTTGCCATCCTGGCCGCCGTGCTGACGGGACTCAGCACTCCGTCCGGCCCCAGCTTAGCCTCTCTTCCTTCCTTCAAAACACTTGTTTCCTCTCTTTTCACACAACCTCTCCCACAACTTTCTCTGGTCAGCCTCTAATTTCACAGGGTAGATGCTGACCTTCCTTTCAGCCAACCATCCCGCTGAGGGGGTGGGGGACAATGTTCCCTAACCCCTGAGCTCCGGTCTGGGGTGGCTGGTTTTTAACTACCTGCTTCATCCCCACCCATACCTTCCTCACATCCCTTTTCCTCTCGTCTTCAAAATCTATCATTTATACGCCGTGTCTAAGGTGGAGCCGCCATGCCGATGGACTGCCAGGCCACCAGGCAGGAGGGGTGGTCCCAAATGGCGGCGCCTGGCTCTGCCGGGCTTGTAAGCACCTCTTGCAGTGCGGGCAATTGCAAGAGGTGATGAGCTATTGCGTCCCGTGGCAAAAATAGGGTCACCATGCCCATGGATGAATTTTCAAAACACCAAACCCCTTTAACTCCCCCTGCTCATCGACGGAGCCGCCTTCGGGCAGCTCCAGCAAAAAAATGGAGGTCGCCCCCCCTGTGCTTGCACAGGGAACCCTCCATATTTCTCTAACCGGAGAGGAGGCTTACTCCTCTCCTTCGCCTACGGGTGCAGGGGACACCCCCTTCTCTGGAGGTGCTTTCGGGCACCTCCCTTTTCCCAGCGGCAGTCCCCTCTTTTCTTTCCAAGGGGACTGCCAAGAAAGCCAGCAGGCAGCCCTTAGCCAGCCGCTCCGCATCAAAGCGGCTCGGTAGGGCAAACCCCCTTAGGGGGGAGAGGGAAGCCAGGCCCCTTCAGTCGCTTCCCTCAAAAGACCTGCTGGCAAGAATTTTAAACCTTGCTGGGGTCAAGGCCTGTGCCTCCCCACACAAGACTGGCGACACTGCCAAGGGGACCTGTGATGTCCTGGGAGGGGATGGCCAACTGGAGGCCCCTCCTGTGATAAACATGGTCCTTGAGGAGACCCAGCCTCAGACGGTAGGGCCTTCCATGGGGGGGAATTCGGGCTCGGCGCCAAGCACCGAACCCGAATCCGCCCCTATGCAAGGTCCTCCTCAAATGGCTGAGGGCTCCGAGGCAGTAAAAGGAGGGAAGGGATCTCCTCCGACAGGTGCCCCTACGACAACCAGGACCTTCTCCATTTCGGAGAGGGACCTGGCCGAGGCCGGTCCATCTGGCCTGGGGGCTTCTGCCGGCGGAGGTGAAAAGCGGGTTCATTCCCCGCCCTCCTCTCCAAAAAAGAAAAAGACAAAGAAGACTAAAAAGACGAAAAAGACTCGGGGCTCCTCTCCATCCGCGGGGGCTGTGGGGACGGATGGGTCTGCTGCCACTTTGGTAGGCGACCAAGCCAAGATCGGCACATCCGGCCCCTCTACCCCCTAGTGTGCGGAGCCCCTGACCAAGACTAACACCAAGAGTGCACAGGGCGGAGCCTCGATGACATCGGGGCCCCTCATTCAGAGGTTACCTGGCGTTTTCGAACCCGCTGGCTTCAAACGCTTCCTCGTTATTCGCTCCACTGATGGCACCGTGTTGTCCAAGGGCAACATGATCCATCAGAGGAGAGGATTAGCTAGTGCAATTGGTAGAGAGCCGAAGGTGACCCGTTTCTCGGACGGCAGCCTTCTGGCGAATCCCGCCGAGGCGGCCAAGATAAGTGCTCTTCGGACACTTCATGGCACCCCGGTGAGTGTGACGCCGCACTCTACCATGAACTTTGTGAAAGGAGTAGTTTATGCGAGGGAACTCGTTGACTACTCCATTGAGGACATCACCCTAGAGCTGGCCGACCATGGGGCGGTCAAGGTCGAACGTGTGATGAGAAAACAGGGAGGGGCTTCGAGACCCACCCCTACACTCTTCGTCACGTTCGACAGTGACAAGCTCCCTGAGTCGGTGCGTGCCGGTTGGTACCGCTACCGCGTGAAGGCATTCGTGCCACTGCCGCGGCGGTGCTATTACTGTCACCGCTTCGGCCATACGAATCGCTCATGTAGACGTGCAAAGTCGGAGTCACCCGAAGTCTGTGTAAATTGCTCCAAGGTCGCACACGATAAGTCCAAATCGTGTGTGGCCAAGTGTGTCAATTGCGGAGAGCCGCACCCTGCTTCTTCGAAGCAATGTGGTGCATATCTCCTGGAGAAAGAAATCCTGGCCGTTCAGGCCCAGGATAGACTCTCATTCCGCGAGGCTAAGGACTTGGTCCTGGCGCGCCCAGCTCTGCCTGGGACGTCATATGCCTCAGTAGTTCGAAAGGCACCCTCTGCTTCTGGCCCATCCAGGCCAACGAGCACGGTTGTTTCCGCGCCCATTCGGAGCCCTTCTGCGGGCTCTACCCAACCCGGGCGCTCCCCTGGTAAAGCTGGCGGCAAAAAGGGTTCATACCCAGCCCCGGCTAAAACCAGGGCTCCCCCCTCTTCCCCCAGCGTGACCGTTTCCCGCAAGGCGAAACGGCCACGCGCCTCCACCGAGTCGTTAGACTCACAGGAGGCAACACCCCTGAAGATGGTCGCTAGGCCATCCTCAGGGGTTCCTAAAGCTGTCCCCCGAAAGGAGGACAGCAACAAAGGAGCTTCGGCTCCTTCGCCCACGCCCCGAGGTGGAGCGAGTGGCTCGGAGACGGTGGTTCCTCGAAAAGAGGCCCCCCCGCCTCCGAAGCCGCAGCGCCCGCCTAAGGTTTCGAGGCGGAGGGAGGAAAAGACTCGCATGGCGAGCCCAACCTCCCCCAATAAGTCCTCGAAGGCGACAGCGCCTCCAGCGCTTTGTCCGGCCAACAGTGCCCGGGGTTCTGCCCCCGGGAAGCGTACGGCCATTCCCGTGAGGGTCTTCAATTCGAGGAGGGCCCCCGCGTCTCCTCCGAGCTAGGCCTGGAGGGCATATTCCTTCAATGGAATTGCCGTGGACTCCGGGCCAACTGGGAGGAGCTGCGGAGGCTCGCCTCGTCCCGTTCCCCGTTAGCTATTTTTTTGCAGGAGACCATGCTAGGCGCGTGCCCCCTGCCTGCCCTTCCGGGGTATAAGGGTCTTGCGACCCCACCACCGCGGGATGGCCGGGCTGGGGGATGCGCGGTTTACACCCGGCATGATGTCTCCGTTCTTCCTTTCAGGCAGTGGCTGTGCAGCTGCACCTGGATAGGAGGTATACTATCATTTCTGCGTACATTCCACCGTCAGCTGACTTCGACGCGGGGGACTTCCGCCGCGTCGTGGCACGGTTGCCGAGGCCCTATCTCTTGCTTGGAGATCTGAACGGCAGGCATCCTCTCTGGGGAGATTACTCCATAAATCCGAGGGGACAAGTCCTTGCCGATCTGATCGAAGAGCTTGAGATGGGTGTCCTAAACGTGGATGAGTTTACGCATCACTGTCCGAGAACCGCTTCATTTTCTTGCCTTGACCTATCTTTGTGCTCTTCGGATGCACAGCCTGATTTTGATTGGGGGGTGGTCGATGACCTCCATGGTAGTGATCACTTTCTCATTCAAATATCATTTTCAGGGCAACTGCCGCCTGAGAGACCACCTCGGTGGTGCTTTGCGCGGGCGCGGTGGCCTGCATTTCAGGAAATGACTGAATTCTCTATCTCAGTCGAGGAGTTTAGGTCGGTAGATGAGGCCGTTGAGTTCTCCGGCAACCTCATCGCCGTGGGCCTGACTACTATTCCTAGGACGTCTGGCCGTTTTGCACGCCGACCACTCCCATGGTGGTCGGCCGAGTGTGAGACGGCCCTCAAACAGAAGCGTTATGCCTACATGCGCTATAAGCGCCGCCCGAACGTTTTCACTGTCGGTGAATTTCGTCGGGCTAGGGCTAGGTTCCGGTATATTTCGAAGCACGCCCGCCGCTCTTCTTGGCGGGCATACGTGTCTTCACTTAACGGGAAGACCCCTTTAGCTGAGGTGTGGAAGCGAGTCAAAAGGATTCGGGGCAAGTTCTCGCAGGACCCCCCTCCCGTTCTCCAGGAGAATGGGACCGCAATCTCGGACCCCGCGTCCGTGGCTGAATCCTTAGCGACCGCTTTTTCCGCATTCTCTAGCCGTGATGCTGCTCCGCCAGCATTCAATGCACGTCGTGATGTCGCGGAAGGCCGCCGGCTGGACTTTACCTCCAGAGGCGGAGAACCCTTCAACGACAAGTTTACTGTGAGTGAGTTGCGTTCCGCTCTCGCTTCGTGCGCGGACACCGCCCATGGTCCGGACGATGTCCCGTACGCCATGCTTCGACACCTGGGTGAGCGAGGCATGGCCTTTCTGTTAGATTTGTTCAACAGGATCTGGGTGGAAGGTCTTCTCCCAGACTCCTGGCGAATCGCTACTGTGCTCGCCTTTCGCAAGCCGGGGAGAGATCACTCTACTCCGACCGGTTTCCGCCCAATCTCTCTAACCTCTTGCGTGTGCAAGTTGATGGAGAAATTGGTAAATGTTAGATTAGCCTATTTCCTGGACAGCGGAGGCCATCTGTCTTCTGCACAGTGCGGCTTCCGTAAGTTCCACTCCACGTCGGATGCTCTGCTCCGACTGGAAAGTGCCGTCTGCGAGGCTTTCCTTCGTAGACAGCACTACGCCACGGTGTTTTTCGATCTGGAGAAGGCCTATGATACCGCATGGCGATACGGTATCATGGAGACTCTCCACACGATGGGGGCGAGGGGACACCTCCCAATGTTTATATCTGAATTTTTGCGAGATCGTCGATTCCGCGTACGGGTGGGGGGAGCCCTCTCCGGCCCAAAGGAGCAGGAAGAGGGTGTCCCGCAGGCAAGTGTCCTCAGTGTCACACTCTTTGCCCTGAGCATCAACGGCATCACCTCGGTGCTGCCGGAAGATGTTCTCGCTACGCTCTACGTGGACGACCTTTCGATCTCTTTTGGCGCGGCCCAGACTCCAACTCAGGAGCGTCGACTCCAACAGGCATTGAACCGCGTCTCTCGCTATGCCGAAGCGCACAGGTTTCGCTTTTCTTTGGCCAAGACTAAGGTGGTGCACTTCTGCCGCCATCCACGGCTTCACCCCGACCCAGATTTGTTTCTTAATGGGGTGCGCCTGGATGTGGTTGAGTCGCACCGTTTCCTTGGTCTTGTATTCGACCGACTCCTCACCTGGGAGGCTCATATTCGCAGCCTTAGGGTCTCTTGTACCCGCGCCATGGACATTCTCCGTTCCGTGACGTTCAGCGCTTGGGGCGCTGATAGGGCTACCGCCTTACTTTTTTATCGATCCTTTGTTCGCTCGAAGCTCGACTACGGATGCGAGTTTTATGCATCCGCAGCCGAGCGTTTATTGCGGAAGGTGGATTCGATCCACCACACCGGCCTTCGCCTTGCGACCGGTGCCTTCCGCACTTCCCCATTGAGAGCCTGTTGGTCGATGCTGGGAAGATGCCGCGTGCAGTGCATCACTCGCCTGTACGCGCGAGCCCGGCGCCTCCCTCAGTCGCCAACAGCTCTCACTGCATCCGCAGCTGATCTCGATGGTGCCTATGCCGCCGAGAGACGCCAGTCATACCCTAAGCCCTTTTGGTTTAGGGCCAGGAAACTCCTTCGAGAAGTAGATATAGCTCTCGGGCCGGTGGCGCCCCTGGTTCTGCCCAGGACGCCACCCTGGAGGTTACCACATTTGGCTATTTGTCGCCACGCCTCTGCTCCCAAAGCTTGTACTGCGCCGGGAGTATTGCGTTCGACCTTTTTGGAGCACACATCGTGTCACGCTGGAACCGTGCCAGTGTATACGGATGGCTCCAAGTCCCAAGAGGGGGTCGGCTTCCACGCCGTATCCCCTCTGTTTGAAGTCAGCGGGGCTCTACCAGGCTCTGCGTCTGTCTTCACGGCCGAGCTGGTGGCAATACACCACTCGGTACGGGAGATTACGCGACGTGCCGGGTTCGGAGACTGGATTGTGATCTATAGCGACTCACAAAGCGCCCTGAGTGCTCTCGGGGCATTGGAATCTCCGCATCCCCTGGTTCGCGATATCCGTGACGCCATGGTTTTGGCGAGCCGGGCAGATGTCGAGATTATCTTCTGCTGGGTTCCTGGACATGTAGGAATTGCGGGGAAGGAGCGCGCCAAAGAGTGCGCGAGGACTCTGCGACCGGACCAGCGTTTCGCTCTTCCTCACACTGACTACATGGCAGGAATACGGGCAGCTCTTCGGACTGCTTGGCAAAGAAGATGGGAGACGGTCGAAGGGAACTTAAAGTTGCGTGCCATTGCGCCGCGACTGTTCCCATGGACCTATCCCCCAATGCCGCGGCAGCTTCAGGTTGCTTTCTGTCGTCTTCGAATCGGACACACTCGTGTGACGCATCGCTACTTGATGGAGCGCTCGCCTGCGCCCTATTGCAACGACTGCGTCGTCCCCCAGACTGTTCGGCACATTCTTGTCGAATGTCCCAGTCTGGGTGATCTTCGCGCACGATACCTGTCCCGGTACCGGGATGGGCGGGGTCGCTACCGCCTGTCCCTTGTACTCGGGACGAGTGCGTGCACCATGACTAGTGGACTTATTGACTTTTGGGGGGATGCTGGCCTTCTCCCTTTCATTTAACCCAGTTTAATTGTTGTTGTTGTTTTTGTTATTGCTTTTTTATTGTTATTGTTATCTCTTTTTATTGTTTCCTGTTTAATTTTTAAAGTAGCCTAGAACTAGGCTGTTTGTTTACGGCGACTAATGCCTAAGTCGGCAGTCGCCAGATAGCCCCTTAATTAAAAAAAAAACAAAAAAATACAACCTCTCTCACATCTTTCTCTGGCCAGCCTCTATTTTCACAGGGTAGATGCTGACCTTCTTCTCAGCCAACTATCCCGGATCGGAGCTGAGGGGGGAAGGGGACAATGTTTCACTCCGGTTTGGGATGGTGGGTTTTTAACAACCTGCTTCATCTCCACGCATACCTTCCTCACATCCCCTTTCCTTCTCACTTCATACTCTATCAATTTTATGCCATGCTCAAGGTGGAGCCACCAGGCAGGAGGGGTTAATAGCGTTTGCTTCCCACAGAAAGACGGGTCCCCATGCCGGATGATGTAAAACCCTAAAATAAAACTTCCCTTTTCCTCCTCACGATCGACGGAGCCACCTTCAGGCAGCTCCACTGAAAAAATGGAGCCCCCTATCCCTGTCCTCTCAAGAGGACCCTCCAAATCTCTTTAACTGGAGAGGAGTCTTACTCCTCTCCTTTGCCTATGGGTGTAGGGGACTCCCCCTCACCCCCTTGTCTGGAGGTGCCTTCGGGTGCTTCCCTCTTTCCAGTGGCAGTACCCCCTTTACTTTCCAAAGGTGCTGCCACGAAGCCAGCAGGCAGCCTATAGCCAACCGCTCCCCATTGAAGCGGTTTGGTACTGCAAACTCCCTTAGGGGGAGAGGGAAAACAGGCCCCATCAGTCGCTTCCCTCAAAAGACCTGGCGGGAGATCAAGGCCTGTGCCTCCCCATATTTGACTAGTGAAACTGCTGCCAATGGGACCTGCGATGTCTTGGGGGTCAATGGCTAAATGAAGCCCCCCCCCACCCCGAGATAAACATTGTCCTTGAGGCAACCCAGGCTCAGACGGTAGGGCCTTCCATGGGGGCGAATCCGAGCTCGGCGCCAAGCATCGAACTCTAGTCCGCCTCTATGCAAGGGCCTCCTCAAAGGGCTCACGTCTCCAAGGCAGTGCAAGGATTGGAGGGATAACTGTGACCGCCAGGACTTTCTACATCTCGAAAGACCTTGCTGAGGCTGGTCCATCCGCCCTGGGGGCTCCTGCCTCCGCAAGAGAGAAGCGGGTTCATTCCCCGTCCTCTCCTAAAATGAAGAAAAAGACTTGGAGTTCCTCTCCATCCGAGGGGGTTGCAAGGACGGATGGGTCTGCTATCACTTAGGTAAGCGACCATGCCAAGATCAGCACATCCGGCCCCTCTGTCACCCGGGTGCAAAGCGCCTGACTAAGACGCTAGTGCGCAGAGCGGAGCCTCGATTACATCGGGGCCCCTCATTCAGAGATTACCCAGTGTTTTTGATCCTTCTGGTTTCAAACGCTTCCTCGTTATTCGCTCCAATGATGGCAACATGATCCATCAGAGGAGAGCTTTAGCTAGTGTGATTTGGTAGAGAGCCGAAGGTGATCCGTTTCTCGGACGGGAGCCTTCTGGCGAATACGGCCGTTCCCTCCCAGGCGGCCATGATTAGTGCCTTTCGGACACTTGATGGCACGCCTGTGAGTGTGACGCCGCACTGTCCCATAAACTTTGTGAAAGGAGCAGTTTATGCGAGAGAACTCGTTGACTACTCCATAGAGGACATCACCATAAAGCTGGCCGACCATGGGCCGGTCAAGGTCGAACGTGTGATGAGAAAACTAGAGGGGCCTCGAGGCCCACCCCTACACTCTTCGTCACGTTCGAATGTGACAAGCTCCCTGAGTCGGTGCCCCGGTTGGTACTGCTACCGCGTGAAGGCATTCGTGCCACCGCTTCATCTATACTAATCGCTCCTGTCGACGTGCAAAGTCAGGGTTACCCAAAATTGTGTAAGTTGCTCCAAGGCCACACGATAAGTCCAAGTGTGTCAATTGCGGAGAGCCACACCCCGCTTCTTTGAAGGAATGTAGTGCGTATCTCCTTGAGAAGGAAATCCTGGTCGTTTAGGCTCAGGATCGTCTCATTTCGCGAGGCTAAAGACCTGTTCCTGGCGCGCCGGGTGCTACCTGGGACGTCCTATGCCTCAATGTTGAAAAAGTCACACTCTGCTCCTGGCCCCTCCGGGCCTACGAGTACGGTCGTTTTCGCGCCCATTCAGGACCCTTCTGCGTAGTCTACCCACCCTGGGCGCTCCCATGGTAAAGCTGGAGGGGCACAAACGGTCCACACCCAGATCAGGCTAAAATCATGCCCCCCCCCCCTTTCCCCAGTGTGACCGTTTCCCGTAAGGCGAAACGGCCATGCACCTCCACCGAGTCATTAGACTCTCAGAAGGCAACACCCGTGAAGTTGGTCGCCAGGCCATCTTCCGGAGTTCCTAAAGCTGCCCCCCGAAAGAAGACCAACTAAGGAGCTTCGGCTCCGAAGCCGCAACGCCCGCCTAAGGTTTCGAGGTGGGGGGAGGAAAAGACCACATGGCGAGCCCAACCTACCCCAATAAGTCCTCGAAGGTGACAGCGCATTGTCCGGCCAACAGCCTCCGGGAAGCGTACAGCCATTCCTGTGAGGGTCTTCTGTTCTAAGAGGGCCCCGCGTCTCCGAGCTAGGCCTGGAGTGCATATTCCTTCAATGGAATTGCCGTAGACTCACGGCCAACTGGGAGGAGCTGCGGAGGCTAGGTTCATCCCATTCCCATTTGGTTATTTTTCTGCAGGAGACCATGCTAGACGCGTGCCCCCTGCCCGCCCTCCCGGCGTATAAGGGTTTTACGACCCCACCACCACGAGATAGGGGATGCGCGGTTTACACCCGGCATGATGTCTCCATTCTTCCTTTCACTTTAGATACCTCGTTTCTGGCAGTGGCTGTGCAGCTTCACCTGGATAGGAGGTATACTATTATTTCTGCGTACATTTCACCGTCAGCTGACTTCGACGCGGGGGACTTCCGCCGCGTCGTCGCACGGTTACCGAGGACTTTTCTCTTGCTTGGAGATCTGAACGGTAGACATCCTCTCTGTGGAGACTACTCAATAAATCCGAAGGGACAAGTCCTTGCCGATCTGATCGAAGAGCTTGAGATAGGTGTCCTAAACGTGGATGAGTTTATGCATCACTACCCGAGAACCGCTTCATTTACTTGCCTTGATCTATCCTTGTGCTCTTCTTCCGATTCACAGCCTGATTTTGATTGGGGGGGGGGGGGTCGATAACCTCCGTGGCAGCTGCCTCCTGAGAGCCCACCTCGGTGGTGCTTGGCGCGAGCGCGGTGGTCTGCATTTCAGGAAATGACTGAATTCTCTATTTCAGTCGAGGAGTTTAGGTCGTTAGAGGAGACCGTTGAGTTCTTCTCCGGCAACCTTATCGCCGCAGTCCTGACTACTATTCCTAGAAGTCTGGCCGTTTTGCACGCCGACCAGTCCCGTGGAGGTCGGCCGAGTGTGATACGGCCATCAAACAGAAGCGTTATGACTACATGCGCTCTAAGCGCCGCCCGAACGATTTCACTGTCGGTGAATTTCGTCGGGCTAGGGCTAGGTTCCGGTATATTTCGAAGCACGCCCGCCACTCTTCTTGGCGGGCATACGTGTCTTCACTTGACGGGAAGACCCCTCTAGCAGAGGTGTGGAAGCGAGTCAAAAGGATTAGGGGCAAGTTCTCGAGGAGAATGGGACCGCTATCTCGGACCCCTCGTCCGTGACGGAATCCTTTGCGACCCATTTCTCCGCATTCTAAAGCCGGGATGCTGCTCCGCCAACATTCTATTCACGCCGTGATGTTGCGGAAGGCCGCCGACTGGACTTTACCTCCAGAGGCCGAGAACCCTTCAACGACACGTTTACTGTGAGTGAGTTGCGCTCCGTTCTTGCTTCGTGCGCGCACACAGCCCATGGTTCGGACGATGTCCCGTACGCCATGCTTCAACACCTGGGTGAGCGAGGCATGACCTTTCTGTTAGATTTGTTCAACAGGATCTGGGTGGAGGGTCTCCTCCCGGATTCCTGCCGAATAGCTACTGTGCTCGTCTTTCGCAAACCGTGGAGAGATCACTACTCCGGCCAATCTCTCTAACCTCTTGCGTGTGCAAGTTGATGAATAAATTGGTAAATGTTAGATTAGCCTCTTTCCTGGACAGCGGAGGCCATCTATCTATTATACAGTGCGGCTTCCGCAAGTTACTGCACGTATGCTCTGCTCCAACTGGAAAATTCCGCCTGCGAGCCCTTCCTTCGTAGACAGCACTGCGCCACGATGTTTTACGATCTGGAGAAGGCCTATGATACCGCATGGCGATGGGGGGCGAGGGGACGTCTCCCAATGTTTATATCTGAATTTTTGCGAGATCGTCGATTCCATGTTTGGTGGTGGGAGCCCTCTCCGGCCCAATAGAGCAGCAAGAGGGTGTCCCGCAGGGAAGTATCCTCAGTGGCACACTGAGCATCAACGGCATCACCTCGGTGCTGCCGGAAGATGTTCTCTCTACGCTCTACGTGGGCGCCCTTTCGATGTCTTTTGTCACGGCCCAGACTCCAACTCTGGAGCGTCGACTTCAACAGGCATTGAACCGCGTCTCTCGCTATGCCGAAGCGCACAGGTTTCGGTTTTCCTTGGCCAAGACTAAGGTGGTGCACGTCTGCCGCCATCCACGGCTCCACCCTGACCCATACTTGTTTCTTAATGGGGTACGCCTGGAAGTGGTTGAATTGCACTGTTTCTTTGGTCTTGTATTTGACCGACGCCTCACTGGGAGGCTCATATTCGCAGCCTTAAGGTCTCGTGTACCCGCGCCATGGATATTCTCCGTTCCGTGACGTTCAGCGCTTGGGGCTCTGATAAGGCTACTGCCTTACTTTTTTACCGATCCTTTGTTCGTTCGAAGCTCGACTACTGATGCGAGTTTTAATGCATCCGCAGCCGAGCGTGTATTGCGGAAGGTGGACTCGATTCACTACACCGGCCTTCGCCTGGCGACCGGTGCCTTCCGTACTTCCCCCCATTGAGAGCCTACTAGTCGATGCTAGGGAGATGCCACTCTCTCTATGCCGTGTACAGTGCATTATTCGCCTGTACACGCGAGCCCGGCGCCTTCCTCAGTCGCCAACAACTCTCACTGCATCCGCAGCTGATTTGGAAGGTGCCTATGCCGCCAAGAGACGCCAGTCATACCCAAAGCCCTTTGGGTTTAGGGCCAGGAAACTCCATCGAGAGCTAGGTATAGCTCTCGGGCCGGTGGCGCCCCTGGTTCTGCCCTGGACGCCACCCTGGAGGGTACCACATTTGGCTATTTGTCGCCACGCCTCTGCTCCCAAAGCTTATACAGCGCCGGGAGTATTGCATTCGACCTTTTTGGAGCACACACCGTGTCACGCTGGAACCGTGCCAGTGTATACGGATGGCTCTAAGTCCGACGAGGGGTTCGACTTCCACGCCGTATCCCCTCTGTTTGAAGTCAGTGGGGCTCTGCCAGGCGTTGCGTCTGTCTTCACTGCCGAGCTGGTGGCAATACACCACGCGGTACAGGAGATTACGCGACGTGCCCGGTTCGGAGACCGGATTGTGATCTATAGCGACTCACAAAGCGCCCATGTATAAATTGCGGGGAATGAGGGCGCCAAAGAGTCCGCGAGGACTGCGACTGGACCAGCGTTTCGCTCTTCCTCACATCGACCTCATCGCAGGAATACGGGCTGCTTTGCAAATAAGATGGGAGACCGTTGAAGGGAACTTAAAGTTACGTGCCATTACGCCGCGACTGTTTCCATGACCTACCCCCGAATGCCGCGATGGCTACAGGTTGCTCTCTGTCGTCTCCGAATTGGGCACACTCGCGGGACGCACCGCCATTTTATGGAGCGCTCGCGAGTGCCCCACTGTGAAGACTGCGTGGTCCCCCAGACTGTTGAGCACATTCTTGTTGAATGTCCCAAGCTGGGCGATTTTCGCGCACGTTACCTGTCCCGGTACCGGGATTGGCGGGGTCGCTACCGCCTTTCCCGTGTGCTCGGGATGAGTTCGTGCACATTGACTGGTGGACTTACAGACTTTGGGCGGGAGGTCGGCTTTCTTCCCTTTATTTAACTAGGTTTTGTTTTGTTCTTTGCTTCCTGCTTATTGCCTTTTTTCTTCGTTTTATTTTTATTGTGGTGTTTTTTGGTTTCTTTTTGCATTCTCTTTTAAACATGCCTAATATTAGGCAGTGTTAAATACGGCGACTAATGCCCAAGTAGGCAGTCACCAGATGAGCTCTTAAAATTTAAAATAACTGTTCACCTTATTATATCATGCACTTACATTTGTCATATTTAGCAGCCAAGGATTTCTGTATCAAAAACCTAAACAAAATTGATGAAAAAGATTTGTGAGTAACTAATAAAGCTATTGTAATATTTTTATTCCTACAAAAGCAGATTGTAGGTATATATTTTAATCTGTTCCTGGACCTACACTTCATTTTTATGGATGAAGTCATCTTTGTATTAAAGTTGAAAATTTTGCTGAATTCCTCTAGAAATTTGCGGCAATTCATTTATTTTTTGTTAGGTATGTGAAACGGCCTGCACCCTTGCCTCGCTTTCTGCATAGTGCCACTTTGATGTCAGGTCTCATGTTTGTGTTTGGAGGCAACACTCACAATAACACAGCCTTCTCGCATGGGTCCAAGTGCTTCAGTGCTGATTTCCTCATTTATGACATCTATTGCGACACCTGGCATAAGCCGGGGAGCTCACCTGACCTGCTCACCGATGTTGCTCGCTACGGTCACACTGCAGTGGCGGTTGCTAATCAACTTGTGATTCTTGGGGGTTTCAATGGTAGAATGCTTGGCACCACCTTACAGTACCACCCTGGGAAGTAAGTGAGAGATATTTGTCGTTTGGATAACGAGATAATTACTTGATGTAATTATTGCTAGGTAGAGATCATTTCCTTATTTCCTCATTGATATTTAGGGATGTTCAAGAGGTCATTTGAAATGAGTCGTATCCTGTGCCTATAGGCTGCTCAAGTCATTCTTCTTTGAGAAGCCTTGCATGGGGGCACCCTATGAGACTGCTACACCTGGTACTTGGAGGGGCAGGACATCGCCCCAGGCCAAGTGCCTGCAAGAAGGCCTTGACTCTTTGGCCAGGCTTGAAGCTAGTGCATTCCTTTGGTCCATTTATGAATCCTCATCTAAGGCTATCACCTCCTTTGCCCTTCCTTATTTCTTCTATCTAGTTTATTCTATCTCTTCTGTATCCTGACCGGCGACTTAATGCCATTTTAGAGAGGGGCTTTGGAACCTCTCTAAACTACGCCATTTAATTCCTGCAGGTTGTAACTGACCTACAGCCTTGACTCCTGGGAATTTGGGTGTTAATAATGGGATTTATACCCCACCATCAGGAGTTGAAGGCAGAGGCTGTCATTGGTCCAGTGTGTTTATGTATTGTTCTGTTGCTATTTTGACAGTGGGGTGTAGGCCTTTGTGGAGGTGTCATCTCCGTAGGTATTTGGATAATTCAGGATTTTGGTTGCAGAATGTTATGATTGAATATGCTGAAAAGTAGCATGCGTTATTGATGTGCTTTGTGTGTAATTTGTCCTTGTCTGACAAAGAGGAAGGTTTTTTGTTTTTTTTAGTGAGGTTGTTTAGGATTTTCTAAATCTAGGATATGTTTAGGTATTGTGTTGGAGTGTTGAAAGCTATGTTTATGTTGATTGCTATGTTTATGTTGATTGCTGCAAAAGTTGTGTGAGGGTGTGGGTGATTGTTTTTTGAAATTGTCTAGAACTTGCTGCATGAGGTTGGATAAGAGTGTTGTAGTTGTGATTTTTTTCTTAATCATTGTTGTGCTTGTGAAATTTTTCTATAGTTTTGGATAAAGTACACAGTATTGAGATGGGTTGGTATGAGTTTGGCTGTGATGGGGGTTTGCCTGGTTTGAGTATTGTTATGATGTGCAGATTGAAGTAATTGCTTTAGAAAGCTAGGAGTAGTTGAAATTGTCTTGTGTGTGCAATTGCTATTTTTCTTGGGTGTATCTATGATATATTGTCAGGCCCTGTGGCTTTGGCATTTTTCTACCAGCACTTACAACTTTATCTATCCTTACTTAACCATCAAACCAGACAACCTGAACCCTTGACATCTCGATTTCCTCCTCTGCTACAACCTTGAACAATTGGAAAATTCTCACCACAGCATCCTCTCTTGGCCACCTCTTTTAATAGTACATCCTTACGGAACCTGAGCTACAGCCTAGCCGAGTGGAGACTCCAATTTAATCAAAGGTAAGCCACATTGGGTGTGGTTAGTCACCGGCTGGAGTTCCTATTCAGGCCTACTTCATGGAGGATGCTATAGCGACCCCGTTTAGAGAAACGAGAGGCTTCAAGAATACTAAATGCTAATCCTATTTTTTATAGAACCTTATGGAATGGCCTAGCTCGGTAGTGCGCTCTCTTAGTGCTACTGGGTTCGAGTAAAGAGAACCCAAAGATGCAAGTTAAAGTATTTAATTCCTAAGAGCTTCTTCCCCCACGAATGAGTTGCCAATTCCTAATGTGACGACTTTTTCCCAGATGTGATTTCTTCGCTTCCAAAGACGAGTGCCTGGGTGGCTATCCCGGGCAGAAGTGCATCTGGAATCGGTGAGGTTGCTTGCATGTCTTCTGTTAAACCTACCTTGTCTAAATTAATTCTTACACACCCTGTGCCCCATTGAGGTTTTGCTAGCCATGTGGATGCGACGTTGGGCTTCCTATGTTGAGGCATGGGCTCAACCCCTATGATCTTGGCGGATATGCTGACACACCCACCCATGGGGATAGGTAACTCCATGTACACCCATGATGATGCACATATCAAATCATTTCCCCTTCCCATCTTCACAATGCCATGTACCCAACATACCCACTCTCCCCCATGCTCCGAAACCCTGCTGATGGAGTACTATATCGCCATACCTCTTTGTGGATTAATAGTGCCCCCCTCTTGCAGTAATCATGCACATAGTCCTGATATGAGACCACTAAGGGTTGGTCGCTGTTCGGTATCATACCACACTATCCGACACTCCCCCTCTCATGTGCCAAAAGAGGATCTGCCCAGAGTACTTTTGGGCTTACTAGTGATTGTCATTGTGATCTTTATGTGCATTTCATTAGCCATTTGAGAGGGGATCTTGTCCCCGATGCGAGGGACTGATTGCATAGCTTGCTACCCATCAAGGCATTATCCTATTCCTCTTACAATCCTTTCTCCCAATTTTAACCATTAATGAATCATCTTCCACCACATCCATGACACATCTCGGTATTGGTTGCTTTTTCACTGATGACAGCGATGTAGCCCCTCCCTTGGTTTAGGTTCTTTCTGGTAGGATGGTTGCCTAAATGAACTCTGCCAACCAGATGCAGTTCTCCCACAGATCCAGTACGTGTACTTGTAGGTTTGGTCTTAATGTTGATATTATAAATATGTGGTAGCATGTGCAGATAGCTTTGTTGAGCCAGTTGGAAGGAAGATTGTGTTTAATGGGGGGGAGGTGAATGCATTGGACCCTTGCTAGTGTGACACATCTTGGGGGTGGGAGAGGTGTTTCTTGTGGATGAGTGGCCTTTATGAGGGAATTTGGACCTGAAGATTGAATTGCTTGCTTTCCCTTCTTATATAATGGGGACGTATTATTTTGGGCGAAGGGGTTCCTGGGAATAGGCTTTGGCTAATTACTTGAGTTGGCCAAATGAGAGCTCAGACTGCTCCTATATGTTTCTTTTATGCTTTCTGGTTGGCAGGAAGAATACCTGTACCCTCTTCTGTCGCGTCTCATCGAAGGCCAATAGACGCCAGAATTTGAGCTTGGTGTTGTATTGTGATGTCATTTACATAGGTGTAAATTGTAATGTGGTGTTAAGGTCGTGTAGACGAATGTTTTGGAGGAAGAAGTTGTGTATGGATTCCCATAGACTTTGTTAGGGATGTTTGTTTGTGATCTTTTGCTGTGTAAGTCAGTTTGGAATTTGTGTTTGCAGACTCAGCAAACCTGGAAAAAGCTTTGATAGGGTACCAATAGATGTGGTGAGGTGGGCAATGAGAAAATTAGGGATCGAGGAGTGGTTGGTTAGGGTAGTCATGGCTATGTACGAAGGTTCGACAACCCAGGTGAGGGTAAATGGAGAATTGAGTGATGACTTCTCTGCGAAGGTTGGTGTGCATCAGGGATCCGTTTTGAGTCCCTTGCTCTTTGTTATGGTCCTGGAAGTGCTGTCACAGAATTTAGAACAGATTGCCATTCGAGCTGTTGAACGCTGATGACCTGGTGCTGATTGCTAAGGAATAGAGGACAGCACTTGAAAACTTCAGGTTGTGGAGGGAAGGGATGAATTTGGATAAAACAAAGATGATTTAAAGAGTGGGTGGTGGTAATGACATCATTGAGGGTATGTGGCCCTTTGCACTCTATCACAGAGTGTGTAGGGAATAACTATCCTGTGTAATGGATTTGGTTTGTGGGTGCATAAAAGATCTATCAGGGGGAGACTGCCGAAGTGGAGAGGATTGTATTTGATGGTGTGTCGCTTGAAAGCGTAGAGGAGTGGGTTTTCTGCCATGCAGTGTATTTGGTCCTGTGGAGGCAGTCGCTATGACACATGCCTCAAATGTCAAGATGAGCTTTGACCCTGAAGACTGTTTTCAGACTGGTGGTGGTCTGTGGGTGTAATATTGTCTTAGGGCTTTGTTTTGTGTGGTTAGGGTCCTAAGCAGTGCTTCCATGCTTGATTAAGTACTGAGTGTATGAATTGTTTATAAACTGTGGTTTCTTTACTTATCAGAGTGATTTGACTGTGTTAACTCTCGGTGTGTTTTTTGTTAGTGAAATGCTGCTTGAATGTGCTTGATGTTATGTATATTACACCTACCATTTTGGGTGTCATATTGAGGAGTTGTTTATTGTTAGCTGATTGGTGTATTGGTGTTCCCATCTATCACAGGTGAGCTGTGGATTTGGCTGGGACTAGTTTTGGAAACCAGGTATGTATTGTGTTGAGGTCGGGTTGCTTCAATCCATGCTTGTAAGTTTTCATCTGTGTTGGAAGTTGTGTATCAGGTTAGTGGTGCAGGGTCATGTCATGCATATAGAGGTTAAAGATGGTGGGAGACATTTTGGACCCTTGGTGGACACTGGGAAGTTTTTGATGTCTGGACAGCAAATAGTTAGTCAGCCATCTTTAGGTGGATGTATTTTGTAGGGTGGTTGTGGCATGAGATGGCATTGAAACTTTCGTTATGTTTAATGTTAAAAGAAGTGTTCTGTGGTTGTGTTTGGTCAATGCCATCATAGATGCTTTCTATGAGGTCTTGAGGAAGGATAGTTGTGAAATGTAGCAGTGATGAGTCTAATGCTAATAACCTCGACCCGATCCTGCCTGATGATGTTGTATTTTTCAGTGTGTAGTATTTTCTTTCTTGCAGGATGATAAAGTGTATGTTGTGTTTGTAATGATGTGATCTATTGTTGCTGTTGACTATAGTCTTGTTATTGATACTTCAATACTTGGTGGCCTCTCAAGGTCCTGCAGAAATACTCAGTCAGTTTACGCCCTTCACCGTCTCGATCAAGATAAACAAAGATCTACTTAAGGCCAAACTATAGGCACAACAACTCTACCATACCTGTTCCGACTAACCCCCTACTAACACTTCTATCTGGATATTTATTATTACATCTAACACATAACATCATCTATGAGGAATCTTGTTAATTGTTGTTCATGCTATAATTGATAATATATAATAAATATATTAGTGTTGTTTCCATAAGTTAGTGATTTCGTGTTTTTTATTGTTAATTCTGTCTATGATCGGTGGTAGTATGTTAAGTTTATGTGGACAGTGTGTGCTTAGGGGCTGCTGTGAGGGAGCGAGGTGGTGTTATAGGAGATGTTGGTGGTGGGGGTACAGAAGGAAAGGATTGGGGTTTGTTTTGGGGTGTGGAGAAGGAAGGAAGCCGAGGTGGAGGCAGGTTCATGTGTATGAGTAGTTTTTTAGTGGGAGTAGTGTACATGTGAATTGGACTGAACCCTTAGTTTCTGAGCTTAAAGTGATATGTTTGGAGCATGTTGTGCATTTGTAATTGTAAATGTTGGTTTTCAATGTCTGGCTAGAAGGAGAACCCGAGAAATGACCACCAGGGGGTCATTCTAGGGAGATTGCTACTTGCATGGAAGCCCAAAGTCACTCCCAGGGTCTCGTGGCCAGTGACTGGAGGTGGGGGCAAAAGGGTTTGGTGGCAGTATGACCCCTGTCGCTTCTTGCAGCTTCGAACTACTGCTGCAACGATGCAGATGCCGCAACACCAGTAGGACCAGATGTTGTGAGTGAGTGTGTTTGTTTATATTTATGTTCCTAAGCCCAACTGTACTTTTTCTTTATTAGACTTCTATGAGGTGATGTGCTCAATGAGGTTCAGCTTGTTTGTTTGATTAGATGGCTTCATGCGTGTCTTGTTTTCCACGCAGTTAGAAATTTCCCTGATTGTTTTCCAGAATTTCTTGCTCTCTCTCTCTCTCTCTCTCTCTCCCATGTGCTTTATATTGTCTTGAATGTCTTGCTTGGTTTTGGATCAGCGCTCGGATGTTGCCTCTCATGTTGCTAATGTTGTCTGCTATTTGATTCTGTTGATGAGTTATCTCAACCACAGGAAGTTTTGGTCTTTGTGTTTTATGTTTTCCTCAGATTTCTGATGTTTTATGATAGTGAAGTGTGCATAAGCTGTGTTTATGTAGCTGATCTGGGGGAGCGACTGAGAAGTAGAGTTTTTGTTGTGTAGTTAGTGAACAGTTTCCAGTCATCTTTGTTGTAGTTGGTGTAGGTGAGTGGAATTGATGGTATGTGGTCATTGAGGGCATGCGATTTGTATGATGATCTGGAGATGATTAGAGGATAGTACTGGCAAGATTTGAAGGTTGTTTTGGGGGCAGGATTTGGTGAAAACTTGAAGCATTTCTGGTGGTTGGAGTGAGAGTCATGATTCAGGATGAATGAATTGGGGTGGCTCAGGTATTTTCCAATGCTGTGTCCTTTTGTTTGTGTCTTAAGCATTGAAGTCTGCTTTGAGCGTGATTGCATTGGGTGGCACTCAAATGATGCCACATTTGATGTGCATGATCAAGTTAGCCGACTTGTGTTCTGTTTCTTGATGCCTGTGTGGAGGCTCTGGATTTCATTTGGTTAGTCCTCTGCCTTTATCATTTCTGTACCTTTCTTGTGAGCAAAATTTGGTATTTTTATGGTGTATGAGTATATGAGTTGTTTCCTCAATGAAGGCTATATGTATGTTTTTTGAGGCAGAAATCACTAGATCCTTGGTATTTCATATGCCACATGTCTTGTAATATGTTGAGTATATGTCCCAAGGGACTTTTTTGAGAGGCAATAGCTGTTGTTAGAATGGGGCTTTAATGGTGTTTGCGGATTGGTTTGCTGCAGATGGAGTGTGTAAGTAGCAGGTTTTGAGCATGCAGAACTTGTGTGGGTAGTGTTATGTAGTTAGCCTCCACAAGGGGACTCTCACCTCTTATGGAACACTGGTAAGTTCAAGAGTCCTGGTAACCAAATTTGGTTGTTAGTTAGATTGGTAACTTGCATTTTGTTGTTTGCAGAGTTTTGGAACGATGTGAAAGCATGCATCACCATGAGCAAAATGGCTTCAGTGTTTGTGCTGGAGAAAAGGATTTAATTGCATCAACAAACAATACTGCTCTATGCAATAGCCAAACGTCCTGCCATTCTTGCCTTTACAATAAATACAACTGTGTATGGTGTAGCAACAAGTGCTTCCATGAAAAGTGTCCTGGCTTTTCAGATGTAAGTTGATAAAGTTAAGTTTATGCCACCAAAGGTCAGCAACCCCACCCTGGAACTATTGGAATTGAGGTGATATTTTACCTTTTGCTATGTCCATAGATTGTTCTTGAACCCACATATATTTGGTTGCCTTTGTATGGTCAATGCTACCTGAATGACTGTTCTTGAATTAATTAACTTTTGCCAATTTAAAAAAAGCTATGTATTTA
The DNA here is from genome assembly GCA_963969495.1 of Ceratothoa steindachneri. Classification (NCBI taxonomy): domain Eukaryota; kingdom Metazoa; phylum Arthropoda; class Malacostraca; order Isopoda; family Cymothoidae; genus Ceratothoa; species Ceratothoa steindachneri. Next base: position 252,229,763 of record OZ018318.1, read on the forward strand.
GTATCATAATGTTATCTTTCATATATAATAAAGTACTTTGATGTACCTACCATTTGAAGCAAAATCATCTTCGGTAAATAGACCCTCTCAGGTAATGCTGGTAGTGATATTGATGCTCATCAACCCTACCCTGTGGTGTAGTTGATGATGATGCTGAATAAAAATCCGCCTGCAAATGTTGATGAAATTGATAGATTTATGAGAATAAATATTTGGTTGAAGATTTAATGTTTTCATTCAATGTTAAGTCATCTCCATTTTTAAGATTTAAGCGATTTCTCTGTTTAGATAAAATGAGTAGCATTGATGCATGCCAATCTCACTTTGGGGGAAGGGGTTGATAAGGAGATAAAATGCAGTATTCCTGACCAGATCCTGCCTCTACTGTGATTGAGCTTGTAAGAATAAAAATGCCAATATTTTTACAAATTTATAAAAAGATTGATAATGGCCACAGTTTTTGAAAGTTGGTTTGAAAGTGGTGAAGTAAAGGCGAGTGAAACTACTCTAGCATTAGTAGCTTCATCCAAATGCACAGAAAAAAAGGACATCCACAAACAAATCAAGAACACATATATCTAAAGACCAAACCAACCATTTACCACAATAAACATCAAACCAAGTCACTCAAAAACTAAAGCTACTGGTTCAGACAACATATCCAACATCCATCTCAAGTACCAAGGCAACACATCATTCTCAGCCATCACAGAAATTTTCGACCACTCTTGCCTCACCAACACAATCCCCCTCAATCACGAAAGTAGCCCATATCATACCCGTACTCAAGCTACACAACCCCCAACACAAGACAACTCTTACCGACCAATCAATGACACTCAAAAACTAATAATACACCAAAAGGATCAGCCCAAACATACTTCTGTCTCAGTCAGACACACCACACCAAACCCCAACTTAATCCAACACATCCACACTACCCTCACCCAAAGATACCCCTAACACCAAACAATATCCTAAATGAGCTCCTACCATTCTTAATAAACCACTCAGAGAAATCTCCACTAAAACGTTGCAAACAGAGACAACCTCTCCCTGAAACCAAACATCATCAGATGCAACCAAAGCCCAGACAACATCACACATCTCACACAAGCTCTTAACACACACACACACACACACACACACACATCTCTTTTAGGACCCTAGGGAGAGTGATGGCTTTCCTCGTGGGCACTCACCTTACAGAAGAGAGGTAGTGTGGGGATGGGGAGTGCTGGCAAGTAAGTAGGGAGACTACTTGACACAGGACAGGGTGAGCAACCCCTTTGAACCTGGCCATAATTTTATGGTAAAGACATGTCCCCATTTTGGGAGATTTATTGCAATGATTTTGTTTTCCAAATCCCCCTTGAGACCTTTTCTGAAGAGGGTGATTTGGCTTCTCTCTGGTCTCAGCAATTAAAGACCCTTCCCTTTACAATGGGTAAAATATGACCTAGGTCACAACCAACTAATTTGAGGATCTGTCCATGTGTATAAGGTCATCCCATAAGTAATCAAACATTTTTTTCATCTTTATCATTTTTTAATGGTTATAAATCAAATGTCTCTTTAAAGTTATTTATATTTAAATAAGCATGTTTTATTAATTTAATAACTTTACTAACTAATCTTATTTGTAAAAATTGCCTTGACTTTGATTTAAGAGTTGTTGTTGTTTCAACCTCTTCGGTTTTTGACATCTTAATTCGCTTCAGGTGATTCGCTAAACCCATAAAAAAAATAGTAATCCGGTGAGGCTAAGTTGAGTCAGTATGGAAGATGTCTTTGTTAGAGTCGAGGTATGCAGCGTATGTACTATGGTTTTGTGAATGTTGGTGGTGGTTAAGTTATCCATATTTGTATATCCTATTTTAGTTGCTTAAGGAAATTACGATAGGTAGGAAGGACGTCTTATTGATGATGTCACTCAAAGCGAATCGTGATATGCTAAGTTGTTCTGGTTTTCGGCGAGTTAGCAGTTGCGGTCAGGTGGATAAGTTGTATTGAGAGGGAGCTCCCGTGTTTCTGAGTTTGCTATTGTCTTTTGGGAGGTTTTCAATTGGTTCTGGTAAGGTTGTTGATTCCTTTATGTAATCATTGGTTAACCAGTTATTATTTGGCGAAATATTCTGTTCATGGAATTTGTTTTTAAAGAAGTTAAGCTGATGAATAGTTGCCGGCGTCGAGATTTGGAAGCAGCAGGTAGGAATGATTTGAGCTTCTAGGGAGTATAAAATAGTAGAGTCAATAAGGTTAGCAGTCTTTATTTCCCAATTAAAATTAAGCTTTTGTATGGTATCTCTTGTGATATGAAGTTGTGCATTATCCACTCTTCTATTGATCAATGCTAACTTTTTTCTCTCAAAGTGCTCCATCTGAGCACACTACACCTCTCATTGTGAGCTGATTTACATTAAAAAGTTCAAAATGGATTATGCCATTCATATCCCAACAAACGCCCAAGAAAATCTTCCGTGGATGAGTCTGATGTTTCGGGTGGGGTGGTGTTTTTTCTCCAGAACTAATTCTTTGTCTGGAATGTTGAATATTGTAGAACTTTATTAAATCAAAGTCAAACTATGTTTACAACATGGTATTAGAAAAGTTAGTTGAAAACTGGAGACTAGTGGTGGAAATTATATTACTTATTAAATTAATAAATAAATACTTAAATATAAATAACTTCAAAGAGTTGTTTGATTCCTATCCATAAAATAATGATAAACAGGGAAAAAAGGCAGCATTGCTTATGGGATGACCTAATAGTTGAAAAAATATAGATATTTCCTATTTCTATAACAAAAGCAAAATCACTCCTAATTTTTTCTTTTTTCTCCAGGTAATATACAACTATAATGAATGCGTTAGTTTTGTTACTGTCATCTATTTTCTTAAATATATAACTTAAAATGCATAAAAGGAATTTAATATGTTGATTGTTTTGCTATTTTGAAGTAGCTTTGTTTCATTTTGCCCTCTATTCTGCTGTTCATTACAACATGAAAATTTTATTTTTTGTCTTAAATAACATACCATTGAATGACTACATATACATTTATATACATACAAGAGTGACCCACAGAGAGGGACTGGTCCCACCAAACAAATAACTAGCTTTTTTATATTTTGATTGAAACATTTTACATAGCCCTGATCATGATACTGGGCTTAATATTTCTCTTCCAACTTAGTATTTGAACAATGTTTCCACTTTGATTGCACTGAAATTGAACTATTGGAACAATGAACCTTCCTCATTTTAAACTTTTACCTTAAGCGAATAGTAATTACAGATTTTGCAAAATTCATTGCATTAAATAGTTTTCATTCACACGATACAAATATAAAAGACATAAATTTTAAATATATAAACTTTCAACTCTCGCATACCAGAAAGGTGTCAATAGAGTTGTCAGTTTACATGTCATTTAACTTACTATTGTGTGAATGAAAACTAGTCATTGGGATGATCTTTGTACAATCGGCTTTTACTAATTCTTATTCACACACTGCTAACTCCCAAATCATTATGACAAAAACTGCTCTGAAAGATACTAATTAGTAACTAATGCCTGTGATGGATGCAGATAAGACCAAATAGTTTGCTCAGATGGGGAGTTGTAGTTGTCAGCATTGGAATGAAAGTTTAGATAGATTTCATCAATTTCCTCTTTGCAGCGTGTTGTATTACCCGAAGGGTGTGAAGACCGAAGGCGATGGTGGTGTAACTCACTCAAGTCTTGCACTCTCTGCTATGCCTACAAGTCTTCATGCAATTGGCTAAGTAAAGAGTGCATGTTTGCCCCCAATCAAACACTTGGTAGCACCTCACAGCCCAGTATAGAAGTCGAGCCAGTAACATCCTCGCAAACACTGCATTCAAATTCATCCTCCTTTGCTGTGGAAAGTTCTCTCCATACATGTCCCGTAACATGTAGTCAGAGGACCACCTGCGCAAACTGCACTCAGGTGAGCTGCAAATTAGTCTACAGATTGCCTTCATTCAGCCTCTAATAATTATAGGGATTTCTGTATGGCTCTCTTTAAGGTCATGGGCTTTTACAAAGTGCCTCGTAATCAACTAAGGAAAGTGAAAGGCTTGAAATAAGGAGTGAGTTTTGAAGGCGCCAAAAGAGGTGGGGGGGGGGGGGTAGCTTATCGCAGCAGAGCGAGCGTTCTGCATTCCTCGAATTTTTAAGTGCAATAACAATGAGGCTGTATCAAGCAGAAAGCACGATCGCCCTTGAACGACTATGAGGAACAAGCAGTGGAGGGGGAGCAGATTAGTCTTGTATTTAAGACAGACCTTAAGAGTGGCTCTGTTTCGACTGGAGAGTCGGTGCAGGGCGTCCCCGGTGGGGAATAATTCAGGCTGCAAAGTTTGAGCAAGCAGGGAGGTACCCCGAGTAGCTTGGTACCTAGATGGACTGCTCGTCCAGGCCTGACTCCAAATTATTAAGGAAGCCCCCGTCACTGATGATGCCTGGGGAAGTTGGTGCGCTTCCTCCGCATTCCCTTTTTTCTTTCTCTACGTCTTTCCCCTCAACCCTTTGTCTGCCTGTAAGAAGGTGGATGATTGTAGCTCGAGGCAAAATCCTGACCTACCATTGACCCCTGGAGGATAAACGCGACCTCCCGTTCCATCTGTGATGCAGGGAGGTACCTAGAAGAGCAGCATTCCTCCTGTCCTCGGTGCCCACAAGGATAGAGCCGACCACAGAAGTAATCTCTACCCTGGGTCCAGGTCTAGGGGAAGTTGTTGTTGCGTTCCTCTGGTCCTTTTATATGCCCTTTCCACTACTACCTCTTTTACCCCTTTCATGGCCCCGTCTTCTACTGTCCTCAGTCTTTGGCTCCCCCTTGTTTGGATTTGGGCGTGGTATCCCCGACCTCCAAGGCCTTTCACAAAGCTAGATCCGACGCTCCGACCTCCCTACCATTTGTAGGTTTTGGTCTGGGGTTTCCAAGGAGTGGGGGTATCGGACTGGGTGCACACGAGGCCCCACTGGGGGGCTGCCACGGGCAATGGCAGTAAATTTAATAATGTGTGATGCCAACCTCTTGTGCGGTCTCAGAGGCCCCTCCAAGGGTCTCATAACTGAATGGGTGTTTCTTCGCTCTTCAATAGCTGGGGGTTCGATGGTTTTCCACCTTAGCATCAGGGTGACTTTCCTAGGGGGAGTTCACCCTTTGATTTCTCAGTAGTCCTCCAAAAGTCTTAAGGTCGTTTCTCCCTCTGCTATGCCTACAGGGAAGAGAGTTTCCCCCTTTTTTTATAGCGTGGGTCTCCCTCCCGTTGGGGACAGGTGGACCACCAGAACCCCCTTTAGAGGGGTAAGAGACAGCCTCATCTTCTGAGCCTTGCCTAGACATCTCTTCGATCTGAGGTTCTGTAAATATGGGAGTCGGCACGTTCGGTCTCCATCCTGAGATAGAATGTTCCTTGACGTGGCCCCTCCCCAGAAGGTAGAGAGTCCCGTGGAGTTGAACCTGGGTTCGGCTCCATGAACGGACGAGTCTGCTGCCAAGACCAGTATCTCTGGTCTCTGAGGGGGAGAATAAGTTCAAGACTAACGTTACACTGTCGGAGAACCCATGAACTAATCCTTAGAAGACCATGGAGAGCGGGTCGAACAAGGAGCGGTCAAGGGCGGGTGGGTCTTAAAACCCACCCCTACACTTTCCCTGAATCAGTGCGTGCCGGTTGGTATCACTACAGCTTCCGCACTGGTGACACATGCGGAGATGGTGCTACTACTGCCACCGCTTCAGCCACACAAATCGCTCATGGAGACATGAACACTCCGAAATCCTTGTAAAGTGGTCCAAGACCCAAGACCCTATACGATTAGTCATTGTGTATGGCCAAGCCTCAAGTGACGAGAGCCATACCCTGTTTTCTTGAAGCAATGGGGCATGTATCTCGCGGAGAAGGAAGTACTGATGCGCTCTTCGCCAGGCTAAGGAGTTGGTCGGTTTTGTCGCCATCTTGGATGTCCTATGTTTAAAAACTAGCATGCTCCCTCTTCTCCTGGCTCATCAAAGCTGCTTACGAGCGCGTTTGCTTCTACTCTGATTCGAAACCCTCCAGGTGCTTCCCTGGTAGAGCTGGCGGTTTAAAAGGCTCCCCCCATCCCCCCTTATCGGCTAAAACCAGTGCTCGCCCCTTTCCTCCACATGACCCTTTCCCATAAGGTGAAACGACTCCACTGAGTCATTAGACTTCGGAGGCAAACCTTCTGAAAGTGGTTGTGAGACCATCCTCATGAGTTTCAATGAAGAAGGAGGGTGCTAAGGAAGCCTCAGCTCCCACACCCACCAACCCCAAGGCTCGACCGGGCGCCTCGGAGTCGCGGTACCCTCAAAAAGGGGGGACCTCCACCTCCAAAGCTGTCCTGTTCACATAAGGTTTTGAGGGATAAGGAGGAAAAAAAGTGGCATGGCTAGCCCCACCTCCCCCAATAAGTCTTTGTAGGCGACAGCACCTTCTAAGACTAGCAGCAGCGCCTGAAATTCTTCCTCCGGTAAGCGTATGGCCGTTCCTGTGAAGGTCTTCTCTTCGAAGAGGACCCACTCATCTCCTCCGAGCCTGGCCTGGAGGGCATTTGCTTCCACGGAATTGTTGCGGAGGCTCTTTTTCCCGTTTACCGTTAGTCATCTTTTTGCAGGAGACCATGCTGGGCGTGTGCTCCCTGCCAAACTTCGCTGGGTATAAAGGTTTTGTAACTTCATCACCACGGGTTGGGGTCCAGGCTCGATGTTTTGTTCTTCTACTCGCCATAAATACCTCGTTTCAGGAAGTGCAGCTAGACTTGGATAGGAGGTATAGTTATTTCTGGGTACATTACACTATCAGCCGACTTCAATGCATAGGACTTTCGCTACGGCGTGGCACGTTTGCGAGGCAATTTCTCAACCTCAGGTATTTGAACGTGAGGCATCCTCCCATCTGCGGGGACTACATGATCAATACCAAGTGTCAGTTCCTTTACCACTTGATCGACGAGCTACAAGATCGGTGTCCTTAATGGGGAGGAATTTACGCATCACTGACTGATTGCTGCTTCATTTTCTTGTCTTGATCTCTCCCTGTGCTCTCCAGATCCACAGCCTGCTTTTGAGTGCAAGGTGGTCCATGCCCTTCATAGTAAGGACCACTTAGCCATTGAGTTATGTTATCATTTTCTGGGCCACTACCTCATGAGAAACCACCTCTGTGGTGTTTGAAGGCGGAATCGGTGATCCGCATTTCAGGAAATGACAGATTTCTCTGTCCTAGTTGAGGACTTTAGATCGCTTGATGAGGCCGTTGACTTCTCCGGCCTCCTCATCGCCGTTGGCCTAACTACTATTCCTAAAACATCGCCGTTTTATACGTTATCGGCTATCTTCGTGGTCGGGCGAGTTTGAGACGATTCTCGGAGAGAAGCGATAGTCATACATGCGCTATAAGCGCTGCCAAAAGGATTTCACAGTCTGTAAATTACGTGGAGCTAGAACTAGGTTCCCGTCTGTTTCGAAGCCCGACCGCCGCTCTTCCTAGTGGGCATATGTATCCACCCTTAACTATAAGACTCCTCATGTATAGGTTTGAAGTGAGTCGAAAGGATTCATGGTAAGTTTTTGCAGGTCCCCCTCCCGTCTCCAGGAGAATGGGACAGCAATCTCTGACGCCGCATCCTAGGCGATTTCTTTCGCGACCTCTTTCTCCCACATTCTCTAGCTAGGATGCTCCTCTGCCAGCATTGAATGCACGTCGTGATTCTGCTGAAGGCCGCCCACTGGATTTCACCTCCAGGGGTGGAGTACCCTTCAACAACAGGTTTATAATGAGTTGCGTTCTGCTTTCGCTTCGTCCGCGGACACCGTTCCTGGTCCGGCCGATGTTCGGCACCTAGGTGAGCAAGGCATAGCTTTTGGGGTACATTTGTTCAACATGATCTTGACAGAGGGTATCCTCCGAGACTTCTAGCAAATAGCTACTGTGCTTGCTTTTTGCAAACTGGTATGAGATGACTGCCCTGGATAGTTTCCGCCCAATCTCTAACCTCCTGCGTGGTCAAATTGATGTAGAAATTGGTAAATGTTAGATTGGCCTCTTTCTTGGACAGTGGGGGCCACCTGTCTTTTGCAACTGCAGCTTCCGCAAGTTCCACTCTATGTTGGATGCTCTGCCCCGGGTTGCAAATGCTGCCTGCGAGGCCTTCCTTCATAGACAGCACTACACCATGTTTCTTGATCCGGAAAAGGCCTATGATGCAGCATGGCGATACTATATGATGGAGACTCTCCACATGATGGGGGTGAGGAGAGCTACTTCAGTCTCCTGCCTTAAAACCTGAATGGTGTTTTTCACCGTTTGAGGATACTCATGGACTTATGAGAGCAAGGGAAGTTGTTGTTGATGCTGATCCTCAAGCTGCAAGGGCGAGCAATCCCTATGAGACCGAGGAAAGGATATTGCCTGTACTCGGTTTTCCTATTGGTAGGTACCTCAAGACATATATTGCGTAGCTGATATGTGCAGTCTAGTCTACCCTGTTTAATTTTGTGTTGGTCTGTGTTGCATTTTTCACTAGCATCTGTACAGTCACAGCCATCATTCTCTGGTAGCTCAGGAATGATGGGTGATGGCTACACTGGAGGTGAACTCTGCCTTGTGAGGGAGATAGGATGTCAGGAGCCTACATGACTGTATAGAGCCTTGGCTCTTGTTATGTTTCTGCAAGCTGGTTTGGGTGGGTGAGGTGGCAGAGTTAAGTTTATTTCTAATTCAGTATAAAATAGGTGTTTTAATGTTTCTTTGTGGGGGCGGTGGTTCTTAGTTTTTGGCGCGTGTGGCAAGCATTTGCCTGATTCATGCTAAAGTGATCCTTGACCTTGAGGCCTTTGGCTTCAGAGTATAGGTGTAGTGGCTGTGCAGACTGTGATTTTTAGCCTTGTTTTGTATGATCTGGCTACATTGGTGGTACCTTACCGGATTGTTTTGGGGTTCAGGTTCAGTTTATTTAGGATAGGGTGAACAACTTCGTGTTTGAAGTCAGTTGGTACTATTCCAGACGAAAAGTGAAGTAGGGAAATTGTCAGTGAGGTAAGAGAGAAGAACAGGAAGGAACTGGAGCTTGGGGATATTTTTTTGTCTGGGTTGGGGTGCAGAGGGTTTTGTGCTCTGCTGAATTGTTGAATTCCTATAATGTCTAGGTGTACTTTACTGGGTAATATGCGTTTCAGCATGGAGGTGTGGGATTGTGTACCATTTGTGCATCCTGTGATAACAGTGCATCGTTTTGTGTAGTTTGGAGTGTGTATTGGGTGCCAGGCTGCTGCAGCATAGTTTAGGTTGGTTTGTATAGTGTGGTGAGGGATTCCTTCTGTTGCCTGCCCAGAGGTAGTGTTTTGAGGGCATTGATTTTCTTTGTGGCTTTATTATCTCGGTTGTGTGTGCTTAAGGGTATAGGTGGCGAGTGTGATACCTAGGAGGGTGGTGGGTTTGTTCATAGTGTGTGTTCGTTTGATTCATGGTTGCTGAGGGGGAATAGTTTTTTTAATAATTTGGCTGCGGATGTTGTAATCATGTTTTGTGTGAGCCATTGTCCCAGTGTGTTTATGTATTGTTGGAGACATTAGAAGTCTGAGTATTCAGCAGAGAAGATAGAGGGAAGAGACTGGGGTTTCAGATTGGTGTAGAGATCAGCAAAAGCATGAACAAAGGTATCTCTTGCTTTTTTTCTCCAAGGAATTGTCTAGGCCTCACAGGCGGATTTTAGGGGGTCATTTTAGGACGGACTGTGCTAAGGAGGCTGTTGCCATCTCTGCCCTCCGAACTCGGGAAGCCAGAATGTGAGTTTTAGCTTCAGTTCTTCGTTTGAGGGAAATTTTGTTTAGCAATACAATCTCTCAATCCCAGCATTTTACTTTTGGTACTGTCACCATGTTATTCTCCCTCATTTTTTCACATTTTGTACTTATTGGATGACACAATCTTTGAGTTAGTAATTCTGCCAGAGATACTCATGCTAACTCTTATTTTTGTGTCATTTTAACTTTTAGGGACCTTGTATGTGGTGCTTCAATCAGCAGAGGTGTATCAGAAACAACTCTTATCTTGTAAGTTTCCCATACGGCCAGTGCAGGGAATGGGCTACGAAGCCAAAGCGCTGTTCCAATACCCAGAAGGGTAAGTAACCATCTACCCCATGCTCCCACTTATTTCCTCTCTTTCACTTACATAATCTCTCTCTCTTTGATTCAATAGCATTTATCCACCCCTTTCTCATTCTTGGTTTGTCAAAGTCTGTGGGGATCTTTGCACACGATATGTTATGTCCTGGGATAAGTGAGGATGACTATGCTTGTACTTGGAACCGGTTTTGGACTCATTGAGTTCTTGCAGTAGGCTGGCCTCCTCCCATTGTATATAACCTTTAGGGGGGTGGGGTGGGTGCTTTCTCAGGGGAGCAAGCCTCCCTTCAGTGCCTGATAATGCTTTTTGTTTGTTCTCTGGTTTTAAGTTCTTGTTTGTATTTGTTTTAAAAATTATTTAAGCTAAAAAAATGAAGAAAATACAGGTGGTTCTCTTAGTATGTGCCATTTTAGTACATGCAGAATTTTTTGAAATGATATATATTTCTACAATGCGCATCTCGCTTGTATTTTCATTACTCTGATATTGTATTTTGACAATGATTGCAAAGTGTTGCCTTTTAACAAGAAGTAATTATGTGTTAATTTGAAATGATCCCAAAAGTGTAAAAATAGCATCCAGAATTAAAAAGAATAAAAGTGAAAATACAAGTCCTTAAGAAATTGGAAAATGGAATGAAAATAATGTCTCTAAACTTATCAATTTAGCAGAATTTACTGTAAAAACAATAAAGAAAAACAAACAAAATACGGGAATGTTCTAAATATGTTGTATTATCGGACATTGCTGGCATGATATTATACACTAGGAATTCAGTGATTCACATTACTAAAACACACCTGGATTACTAAGAAGAAAGGGTGTACTGCTTATCCTTTGTTTAATACAAAGTAAAGCTATGTCATTGCACAAAGAATGAAGGAAACAGGCACATATCTTTGATTTTTCAGTCAGAAGAGGGTGGTTTGATCATTTCAAACTGGTTAAATTTTTAAAAAAATGTGCATCTCCATGAAGAAACAGCAAGTGCAGATGTTGATGCTGTTCCCACATATTTGACTAAATTCTACAACATAATATCTGAGGGACGCTATTCTCTGAAACAAGTGTTTATTGTAGATGAGACGCAGCTGTTTTGGACACAAAATACTAGCGTGTACTCAGAAGGAGAAGGAATCATCAAGGATCGATTAACTTCTAAAGTTTTTTTGTGACTTTACTTATTTCATATCCAACTTCCTAGTCAAAAATAAGTCTACATAAAGGTGTTCTTAGATGTCTTAAACAAAATTTAATATAATTTAGTCACAAAAATTAAAAATTATTAAATTTCTCATGAAAGTTTCATAGAAAATCAAGACATGCGAGTCCTTGTTCTGCACTCACTCAAGTTTTGGGACCTATCCTCCGCTTACTATGAGGACCGCCTGTAACTTGAGTAATGATGCCCATACCATTAGTTGACAGATGTGCATTAATTTTTTTTTTTTTAATCTTATTTTCGGCAATTTCAATCTCCCTCCTGTTTTCTTGCACTTCTTTTTTACCTCACGCCATAAGTCTGCTCAAAATCTTATGCATCGCAGTACTTTAGTTTTCATCTTTTTTTTCCCCTATCTCTCTCATATGTGTCACCTATCATCTGCTAACTCCAATTAATTTCTTGTGGAGTTTCTTTTTAGCCTTCTTCGCTACTTCCTCCATGCTCCCTTTACACCTACTCTGTCCTTGATCAAACATCACTCACATATGATTCTAGTTCTGAGCCTGATCACTGTCTTCTCTCCCTCTCCCATACATTTTCCTCTGACTATATCAGTATTTGTAACTCCTATTGACTGGTTCCATCCTACCTCTCCAAATCTAGCTACACTGATCCACTCTTCCAACTTCTCGCTTTTAAGACCTTCACTATGCAAGCTTCTCTGGTTGCCTGTCTTCTTCTGCTTGCATTTGATGATTCTCATATCTATCTTTCCCCATTCGCTATCTCTATCGACAGTGAGCCCTCTTTTCTTAGAACCCTCCCTCTCCCCTCAAGCTGCTCACTCCTGTCTGTATTGCAAGGGTAACTTTACTTTATTAATACATAAAGATTCAAATAATCTACTTGGTGATCTCTGATCCTAGGCCTCTCCTTTCAAGAAGAATCTGAAGACCTCTAAATCCTTCCTTTCCTTCTGACTTTCCTACTACTCTTGTTTCCCTTTCAGCCTCTTGAGCCCATGCTTTGTAAAAGAGCTCTATGTCCCCTCAAGAGAATCCAATATGAAAGAGCATTATTATTATTATCAGAAAAATCTGGCCTAAATTAATTCTTTTAATTAGTTTGGCATAAAAACCCACAAACTGTAATGGTGTTTTCCACAGGTGGGAGCCAATGCATGGTTCATGAGACATGCAAGAAGTGCCAGGAAGACATCGGTTGTGGTTGGTGTGATGATGGGACAGGCACTGGCACTGGCAGCTGCCTTGAGGGTGGCCAGTCAGGTCCCATGGACCCTACTACTGGGCAACTCCAGATGATGAAGTGTGACAATTCCCAGTGGTTTTTCACATCCTGCCCAGGTAGGCCAAAAAGGTGACCATTGCTGGTCCAGATACTTGAAATTCCTCTACAGGGAGGCGGTGGGGTGGGGCATTAGAGATTATAAGGTTGAGACAGGAACCAAGAACTACCAGGCCTACTATAGGAATATCTGTGTTTGAAAATGGTAATAATCCAGATAGTTTTATAATCTACTTAAAATTTTACTACTAAGAAGTATTTCGAGTCAACCCTTGGAAATGTTGTGAACAAAAATTCATAAAATATGTTTCAAATCTTAACATCTCAACTGTTCCTGTTCTTGTTCTGCTGAAAATAAAAATAGAGAATAGTAGGTTTCTCTGCTGAGAAAAGTTTATGCGTGGCAAATGCATTATCATTCTTTTCAGCACAAAGATGTACTTAAGCGCACTCTGATTGGCCTAAGAAGAAAGGGTGAATGTAAAAGTATGATTTATCCGCTGCGGCTAAGGGATGTTTGGTGTGAAAACTATGAGATATGTGTGTGTGACTATCTCATGACATGAATTTGCTCTATAAGTTTGAATTTGTTGGTGTGATGGTGAGAGGATTTAAAGAAGTGAAGGCTGCTGTTGAAAAAGTGAGAGAGGCGAATGTATTCAAATATGTGAACACTCCAATGTTCAACTATTTCTATATAATGTTCCTACATCCACCTGGCTGTGGAGTTGAAAGAATACCTTTCTGCAGGTTCTACCTCCCCAGGGTATCACCCTGGTAAAGCTGGTAGGTTTGTAGCGGCTCAACCATTGCCCTAGCTGAAACCAGGGTTCCTGCCCTTCCATGTGACCCCTACATTTAAGGTGGATCAGTCACACATCTCCATCGACCTGTACGGTTCAGAGGGGGTAAACCCCCGAATGTGGGTTGTGAAAAAAGTGCAGCACAATGTAGCCCCTTGTCTTAGGCTTGTAAAAATAGATGGACGCCCTCGCCAACTCAAAAGGTTTTGAGGCATTTGTGGAGGAGGCCCTTACGCAGAGTCCAACCTCCCCCTGTAAGGCCTTGAAGGTGAAGCACTTTCTTCAGCCAGTAGACTAGTAAGTTCCGTCTCCGGGAAGGATGCAACCATTCCCATGAGTGTCTTTTTCTGCTCCACATTTAGCTATTTGTCTATACGATACCATGTTGGACATGTGTCCTCTGCACACTCCTGTGGTATAAGAAGGATTTTGCAACTCCACTGCCACAGGATGGTGGCTAGGCAGATGGATGCATGATTTACACCTATCATTTCTCCATTCTCCTTGCTCTAACTACCTCTTCTCGTTTAGTGGTTGTGCAGTTACACCTGAATAGGAGGTATAGGTTCATTCATTTCAGCAAACATTCCACTATTGGCTGATTTTGATGCGGCATACTTCTTCTGCATCTTGGCACAGTTGCTGCTGCCCTTTCTCCTCCTTGAAGATTTGAATGGTAGGCAACCCCTTCTTGGGGAACTACTCAATCAATCTCACGGCTCAGGTCTTTGCTAACCTGATAGAAAAGCTCGAAATTGGTCTCCCAAATGTAGATCAGTTTACTCATCATTGTCTGAGAACTGCTTCATTTTCTTGTCTCGATATAAGAATGTCCATTGTACCACTAATTATCACCACATTGTAAGAAATTTTACCCCTAATTGTCTCTCCATTGGTGTAAGAATTTATTCTCTTGATTGTTTGTGCTCTCTACACAACTGCCCCCCCCCCCCCTTCCTGGCCAGCCTAGCCTCTTTTCACTCCTTCAGAACACTTCTTTTTCCCCCTTGTTTCCTCGCTTTTCATACAACCTCTCCCACAACTTTCTCTGGTCAGCCTCTAATTTCTCAATGATGAAAATTAAAAAAAAAAACCTTTCCTTTTTCCCCTCAGAATCAACGGAACCACCTTCGGGCAGCTCCACAGGTAAAAAATGGACCCCCCCCTCCCTGTGCTCTCGCAGGAAACGGACCCTCCAAATCTCTCTAACCGGAGAGGAGTAAGCCTCCTCTCCTTTGCCTACGGGTGTAGGGGACTCCTCACCCCCTTGTCTGGAGGTGCCTTCGGGTACCTCCCTCTTTCCAGCGGCAGTCCCCCCTCCCTTACTTTCCAAGCGGACTGCAAAGAAAGGCAGCCCATAGCCCACCGCTCCCCATTGAAGCGGCTCGGTAGGGCCGCCCCCCTTAGGGGGAGAGGGAAGCCAGCCCCCTTGGGTCGCTTCCCTCAAAAGACCTGCTGGCTAGAATACTAAACCTTAAACCTAGCGGCGTCAAGCCCTGTGCCCCTCAAGACAAGACTAATTACACTGCTTCCAATAGGACCTGTGATTTTTAGGGGGGTCGGGGGAGCAAATGGAGGCCCCACTCGAAATAGACATGGTCCTTGAGGCAACTTAGCCTCAGACGGTATGGCCTTCCATGGGAGCGAATCCGGGCTCGGCACCAAGCACCGAACTCGAGTACGCTCCTATGCAAGGTCCTCAAACGGCTAGGGTTTCCAAGGGAGTACAAAAAGGGGAGGGATCTCCTCCTCTGACCGGTGTCCCTACGACTGCCAGGACCTTGCCATCCGGCCTGGGGCCTCCTGCCGGCGGAGGGGAGAAGAAGGTTCATTCATTACCCGCCATCCTCTGCTAAAAAGAAAAAAACAAAAAAAAAGAGTCTGGGCTCCTCTCCTTCCGCGGGGGCTGCGGGGACGGATGGGTCTGCTTCCATTTCGGCACATCCGGCCCCTCTGTCCCCGGGTGCGGAGCCCCTGACTATGACCAAAAGTGCTAGAGCGCAGACCGGAGCCTCGATTACATCGGGGCTCATCATTCAGAGGTTACCCGGCGTTTTCGAGCCGGTTGGCTTCAAACGCTTCTTCGTTATTCACTCCATGATGGCACCATGTTGGCTAAGGGCAACATGATCCATCAGAGGAGAGCTTTAGCTAGTGTGATTGGTAGAGTGCCGAAGGTGACCCGTTTCTCGGACTGGAGCCTTCTGGCGAATCCCTCCGAGGCGGCCAAGATAAGTGCTCTTCGGACACTTCATGGCACCCCGGTGAGTGGACGCCGTACTCTACCATGAACTTTGTGAAAGAAGTAGTTTATGTGAGGGAGCTGGCTGACCATGGGGCGGTCAAGGTCGAACGTGTGATGAGAAAACAGGGAAGAGCCTCGAGACCCACCCCTACATTCTTCGGTACGTTCCACTGTGACAAGCTCCCTGAGTCGGTGCGTGCCGGTTGGTACCGCTACCGTGTGAAGGCATTCGTGCCACGTCCGCGGAGGGGTGCTATTACTGTCACCGCTTTGGCCATACGAATAGCTCATGTAGACGTGCAAAGTCGGGGTCACCCGAAGTCTGTGTAAATTGCTCCAAGGCCGCATACGATAAGTCCAAATCGTGTGTGGCCAACTCAGACTGGAGAGCCGCACCCCGCTTCTTCGAAGAAATCTGGTGCATATCCCCTTGAGAAAGAAATCCTGGCCGTTCATGTCCAGGATCGTCTCTCATTCTGCGAGGCAAAGAAAGCACTTGGTCCTGGCGCGCCTGGCTCTGCCACTGAACGTCTTACGCCTCAATGCTTAGACAGACACACTCTGATCCTGGCCCATCGATGCCAACGAGCACGGTTGTTTCCGCGCCCATTCGGAGCCCTTCTGCGGGTTCTACTCAACCCGGGCGTTCCCGTGGTAAAGCTAGCGGCACAAAGGGTTCACACCCAGCCCCGGCTAAAATCACTGCTCCCCAAACGTGACCGTTTTCCGTATGCGAAACTGCCACGCGCCTCCACCGAGTCGTTAGACTCGCAGGAGCCAACACCCCTGAAGTTTGTCGCCAGGCCATCTTCTGGGGTTCCTAAACCTGACCCTCGAAAGTAGGACAGCAACAAAGGAGCTTCACCTCGCCCAATAAGTCATTGAAGGCGACAGCGCCCGGGGTTCTGCCTCCCGAAGCGTACAGCCTTTTCCCGTGAGGGTCTTCTCTTCGAAGAGGGTCCCTGTGTCTCCTCCGAGCTAGGCCTGGAGGGCATATTCCTTCAATGAAATTGCCGTGGACTGCGGGCCAACTGGGGAGAGCTGCGGAGGCTCGTCTCGTCCCGTTCCCCGTTAGCTATCTTTTTGCAGATCATAGAGGGCGCATGCCTCCTGCCACCCTCCCGGGGTATGAGGGTTTTGCGATCCCACCACCACGGGATGGGGGCCGGGCGGGGAGGATTTGCGATTTCCCCCCCCGCATGATGTCTCAGTTCATCTCTTGGCTTTAGATAGCTCCTTTCAGGCAGTACCCCCTCCCTCTCTGGGATCTTTTCTTCAGGGGTTGTTCCCAGAGAGGCTCTGGCCTTCTCGTGGCGAGGGGGGTCAGCCCTGGGCCCCCTAGGGGACCCATGGTGCTGCCAACAAGACTTTTAACATACCCCTCTTTATTTCCTCCTCTATTACGCTCTTCCACTGCCCTTTATTTCCCCCTCTTCCTTCACCTATCTAGTGGTCCTTATCAATACCCGACCTCTGCTCGTTTAATGGATTGGTTCTGAATTCTTCTTTCATGAAGGTGAAAGAGGCTGGGCATCTCCACCGCCTTCGTCTACCGAATGCCCAAGGAGAAACCCATCGTTGGCCCCTTTTCTCCATGCGTAAGGGAACTCGGGCAGCCTCTTAGGGTTATATAGATGGTGTGGTGGATCCGTATCCATTCTCCAAGAGGACATACTGGACGTAACTGATTGTATAGTTGCAGGAGTGCCGGGCCCTTGTTGGCCTCCATGGTGGGGAGCCCCGAGGGAGAATGCGAAGTTTTCTTCTTATTGCAATGGCTAGCCATAAACCAAAAACCTTCCCTTCTCCTAAGGGTTCTCGTGCCAAACGTTCCTTAGCTTCCCTTTCAGCCTTTCCTCGCTCGTTGGACCTCTATTCCAACGAAGTAGACCCAGATCTAGATTATCCTCGCTTTCTTGTCATGAATTCATCATCCGACATCCCACTTGCAAAAGTCGATGTGTTTGACGTCAATTAAGCTTTTGAGTCCCGCTGTGGTGAACCCCGCCGGATGTGGTCAAGAGGAAGTGGTGATGTCGTAGTTGAGGTGTCATCCCACTCTCAACACAACCTTGTGCGAAATCTATCTTCGATAGCTGAAATTCCAATAACTGTCTCGCCCCATCCGCGTCTGAATTTCGTCAAAGGTGTCGTCCGTTCAAACGAACTAAAGGACTACGAGCCCACCCGCCTTCAGAGTAAGCTCAGTACCCAACGTGTCTCTCACGTACACAGGGTAACTAAAACATTAGGCTCCACTAAAGTTCCAACCGCCACACTGATTTTAACATTTGAACGACAAGAACTGCCGCAGTATATTAAAGTTGGGTACCTTCGTGTCCCGGTAAGTCCCTACATCGAACTACCCAGACGCTGCTTCAATTGCAATCAATTTGGACATGTTGGCCGAGCTTGTCGGCACTCTCGCTCCTGCGTGAATTGTAGCTCTGACTACCATGGCCCCGAATGCACCAAAACGCCCCACTGTGCCAACTGCGGAGGTACCCACAGTGCTGCGTCGAAACTTTGCTCTATATTTTTATATGAAAAGGAAGTTCTCGCTTTGCGCGACTCCCTACGCCTAGATATAAGAGAGGCCCGCCAGCGTGCCCGAGCACAAACCTCGCCACTCGGCCGGCTCTTCTCTGACGTTTTACGTGATGCTAGACGAAACCGACCATCACGCGCAAGTTCCGACCAGCCTGAAGCACTTCACCCTAGATCTACTCGCAGCGTCGAAAATATTCAGAATATGCAGTCGAAGCATCGCTCTCATACCGAGATAATTAATGTAGCCCCCCTCTCTCCAGCAGCTCTAGCTGGGAGAGACGCTTGAAGACATCAGGCGCTATTTGAAAGAATCCTCAACATCGACCAGTGAAGGTTCATCCACCCGGCCACGAGACTCAAAGCCCAGTGGTAAGAGAAAGGATTCCTCACCTGGGTCATCGACCACCAATAAGCGGCCAGCCTCTGGAGCCGACTCGGCCGAACCCCGAGAATCTCCAATGGACTCCTCCCCTATGGTTGAACATTCTCTGCCCTTAAGTCCGTCTCGCCCTTCACAGGACGTAGGCCCCATCCTGATCCAAACGATGGCAGAAATACACCCAGCTCCACACACCTCGCTCAGATCACCTGTTCGTCCCGCTCACCCTCCAAACCAAGTTCCGATGGAAGCAGTTGATACTCCAACATCACCAACTGCGGCGGTTGGACCAACTCCTCAGACACCGAAAATACCCTCGACCCATGAATACGGATCTACCGGCCGAAAATCCTTTCTTGATCTTCCTTTTCCGCCAGGTTGCGAGCCACAATTACAATCAAGGAACTCGGTCGGTTCTCCAAAACCTACCAGCTTAGCCTCTCTTCCTTCCTTCAAATAGCCCGATTTCTCCCCTACCTCGTCGCTTTTCATACAACCTCTCCCACAACTTTCTCTGGTCAGCCTCTAATTTCGCAGGGTAGATGCTGACCTTCTTCTCAAGCCAACCACCCCGGATCGGGGCTGGGGGGAGAGGGGACATTGTTCCCTAACCCCTGAGCTCCGGTTCAGGATGGGGGTTTTTTAACAACCTGCTTCATCCCCACCCATACCTTCCTCACATCCCCTTTCCTCTCCTCTTCACATTCTATCAATTTTAGGCCGTGTCCAGGGTGGAGCCGCCATGCCGATGGACTGCCAGGCCACCAGGCGGAAGGGGTGGTCCCGAATGGCGGTGCCTGGCTCTGCCGGGCTTGTAAGCACCTCTCGCAGTGCGGGCAACTGCGAGAGGTGATGAGCTATTGCGTCCCGTATTAAAAAGAGGGTCACCATGCCCATGTATGACAAAAAACCCAAAAAAACCCAACCCCTAACTTCCCCAAGAAAATCAACGGAGCCGCCCTCGGGCAGCTCCACCGAGAAAATGGAGGTCCCCCGACCTTGTGCTTGCGCAGGGGACCCTCCATACTTCTTTAACCGGAGAGGAGGCTTACTCCTCTCCTACGCCTACGGGTATAGGGGACTCCCCCTTCTCTGGAGGTGCTTTCAGGCACCTCCCTATCTCCAGCGGCAGTCCCTCCTTTGCTTTCTAAGGGGACTGCCAAGAAAGCCAGCAGGCAGCCCATTGCCGACCGCCCCTCGTGCAAGCGGCTCGGTAGGGCAAACCCCCTTAGGGGGAGAGGGAAGCCAGGCCCCTTCGGTCGCTTCCCTCAAAAGACCTGCTGGCAAGAATTTTAAACCTTGCTGGGGTCAAGGCCTGTGCCTCTCCACACAAGACTGGCGACACTGCCAAGGAGACCTGCGATGTCCTTGAGGAGACCCAGCCTCAGACGGTAGGGCCTTCCATGGGGGGGAATTCTGGCTCGGCGGCAAGCACTGAACTCGAATCCGCCCCTATGCAGGGTCCTCCTCAAACCGCTGAGGGCTCCGAGGCAGTACAAGGAGGGGAGGGATCTCCTCCGACAGGTGCCCCTACGACTACCAGGACCTTCTCCATTTCGGAGAGGGACCTGGCTGAGGCCGATCCATCTGGCCTAGGGGCTTCTGCCGGCGGAGGTGAGAAGCGGGTTCATTCCCCGCCCTCCTCTCCAAAAAAGAAAAAGACGAAGAAGACTCGGGACTCCTCTCCATCCGCGGGGGCTGCGGGGACGGATGGGTCTGCTGCCACTTTGGTATGCGACCAAGCCAAGATCGGCACATCCGGCCCCTCTACCCCCTCGTGTGCGGAGCCCCTGACCAAGACTAACACCAAGAGGGCACAGGGCGGAGCCTCGATGACATCGGGGCCCCTGATTCAGAGGTTACCTGGCGTTTTCGAGCCCGCTGGCTTCAAACGCTTCCTCGTTATTCTCTCCACTGATGGCACCATGTTGTCTAAGGGAAACATGATCCATCAGAGGAGAGGATTAGCTAGTGCAATTGGTAGAGAGCCGAAGGTGACCCGTTTCTCGGACGGGAGCCTTCTGGCGAATGCAGCGAATCCCGCCGAGGCGGCCAAGATAAGTGCTCTTCGGACACTTCATGGCACCCCGGTGAGTGTGACGCCGCACTCTACCATGAACTTTGTGAATGAGTAGTTTATGCGAGGGAACTCGTTGACTACTCCATAGAGGACATCACCTTAGAGCTGGCCGACCATGGGGCGGTCAAGGTCGAACGTGTGATGAGAAAACAGGGAGGGGCTTCGAGACCCACCCCTACACTCTTCGTCACGTTCGACTGTGACAAGCTCCCTGAGTCGGTGCGTGCCGGTTGATACCGCTACCGCGTGAAGGCATTCGTACCACTGCCGCGGCGGTGGTATTACTGTCACCGCTTCGGCCATACGAATCGCTCATGTAGACGTGCAAAGTCGGGGTCACCCGAAGTCTGTGTAAATTGCTCCAAGGTCGCACACGATAAGTCCAAATCGTGTGTGCCCAAGTGTGTCAATTGCGGAGAGCCGCACCCTGCTTCTTCGAAGCAATGTGGTGCATATCTCCTGGAGAAAGAAATCCTGGCCGTTCAGGCCCAGGATAGACTTTCATTCCGCGAGGCTAAGGACTTGGTCCTGGCGTGCCTGGCTCTGCCTGGGACGTCATATGCCTCAGTAGTTAAAAAGGCACCCTCTGCTCCTGGCCCATCCAGGCCAACGAGCACGGTTGTTTCCGCGCCCATTCGGAGCCCTTCTGCGGGCTCTACCCAACCCGGGCGCTCCCCTGGTAAAGCTGGCGGCAAAAAGGATTCATACCCAGCCCCGGCTAAAACCAGTGCTCCCCCCTCTTCCCCCAGCGTGACCGTTTCCCGCAAGGCGAAACGGCCACGCGCGTCCACCGAGTCGTTAGACTCACAGGAGGCAACACCCCAGAAGATGGTCGCTAGGCCATCTTTGGGGGTTCCTAAAGCTGTCCCCCGAAAGGAGGACAGCAACAAAGGAGCTTCGGCTCCTTCGCCCACTCCCCGAGGTGGAGCGAGTGGCTCGGAGATGGTGGTTCCTCGAAAAGAGGGCCCCCCGCCTCCAAAGCCGCAGCGCCCGCCTAAGGTTTCGAGTCGGAGGGAGGAAAAGACTCGCATGGCGAGCCCAACCTCCCCCAATAAGTCCTCGAAGGCGACAGCGCCTCCAGCGCTTTGTCCGGCCAACAGCGCCCGGGGTTCTGCCCCCGGGAAGCGTACGGCCATTCCCGTGAGGGTCTTCAGTTCGAGGAGGGCCCCCGCGTCTCCTCCGACCTAGGCCTGGAGGGCATATTCCTTCAATGGAATTGCCGTGGACTCCGGGCCAACTGGGAGGAGTTGCGGAGGCTCGTCTCGTCCCGCTCCCCGCTAGCTATCTTTTTACAGGAGGTGTGGAAGTGAGTCAAAAGGATTCGGGGCAAGTTCTCGCAGGCCCCCCCCCTCCCGTTCTCCAGGAGTCTGGGACCGCAATCTCGGACCCCGCGTCCGTGGCGGAATCCTTAGCGACCGCTTTTTCCGCATTCTCTAGCCGTGATGCTGCTCCGCCAGCATTCAATGCACGTCGTGATGTCGCGGAAGGCCGCCGGCTGGACTTTACCTCCAGAGGCGGAGAACCCTTCAACGACCAGTTTACTGTGAGTGAGTTGCGTTCCGCTCTCGCTTCTTGCGCGGACACCGTCCATGGTCCGGACGATGTCCCGTACGCCATGCTTCGACACCTGGGTGACGAGGCATGGCCTTTCTGTTAGATTTGTTCAACAGGATCTGGGTGGAAGGTCTTCTCCCAGACTCCTGGCGAATCGCTACTGTGCTTGCCTTTCGCAAACCGGGGAGAGATCACTCTACTCCGACTGGTTTCCGCCCAATCTCTCTAACCTCTTGCGTGTGCAAGTTGATGGAGAAATTGGTAAATGTTAGATTAGCCTTTTTCCTGGACAGCGGAGGCCATCTGTCTTCCGCACAGTGCGGCTTCCGCAATTCCACTCCACGTCGGATGCTCTGCTCCGACTGGAAAATGCCGTCTGCGAGGCTTTTCTTCGTAGACAGCACTACGCCACGATGTTTTTCGATCTGGAGAAGGCCTATGATACCGCATGGCGATACGGTATCATGGAGACTCTCCACACGATGGGGGCGAGGGGACGCCTCCCAATGTTTATATCTGAATTTTTGCGAGATCGTCGATTCCGCGTACGGGTGGGGGATGCCCTCTCCGGCCCAAAGGAGCAGGAAGAAGGTGTCCCGCAGGGAAGTGTCCTCAGTGTCACACTCTTTGCCCTGAGCATCAACGGCATCACCTCGGTGCTGCCGGAAGATGTTCTCGCTACGCTCTACGTGGACGACCTTTCGATCTCTTTTGGCGCGACCCAGATGCCAACTCTGGAGCGCCGACTCCAACAGGCATTGAACCGCGTCTCTCGCTATGCCGAAGCGCACAGGTTTCGGTTTTCTTTGGCCAAGACTAAGGAGGTGCACTTCTGCCGCCATCCACGGTTTCACCCCGACCCAGATTTGTTTCTTAATGGGGTGCGCCTGGATGTGGTTGAGTCGCACCGTTTCCTTGGTCTTGTATTCGACCGACACCTCACCTGGGAGGCTCATATTTGCAGCCTTAGGGTCTCTTGTACCCGCGCCATGGACATTCTCCGTTCCGTGACGTTCAGCGCTTGGGGCGCTGATAGGGCTACTGCATTACTTTTTTATCGATCCTTTGTTCGCTCGAAGCTCGACTACGGATGCGAGTTTTATGCATCCGCAGCCGAGCGTTTATTGCGGAAGGTGGATTCGATCCACCACAGCGGCCTTCGCCTTGCGACCGGTGCCTTCCGCACTTTCCCCATTGAGAGCCTGTTGGTCGATGCTGGGGAGATGCCACTCGCTCTGCGCCGCGTGCAGTGCATCACCCGCCTGTACGCGCGAGCCCGGCGCCTCCCTCAGTCACCAACAGCTCTCACTGCTTCCGCAGCTGATCTCGATTGTGCCTATGCCGCCGAGAGACGCCAGTCATACCCTAAGCCCTTTGGGTTTAGGGCCAGGAAACTCCTGCGAGAGCTAGATATAGCTCTCGGGCCGGTGGCGCCCCTGGTTCTGCCCAGGACGCCACCCTGGAGGGTACCACATTTGGCTATTTGTCGACACGCCTCTGCTCCCAAAGCTTGTACTGCGCCGGGAGTATTGCGTTCGACCTTTTTGGAGCACACATCGTGTCACGCTGGTACCGTGCCAGTGTATACGGATGGCTCCAAGTCCCAAGAGGGGGTCGGCTTCCACGCCGTATCCCCTCTGTTTGAAGTCAGCGGGGCTCTACCAGGCGCTGCGTCTGTCTTCACGGCCGAGCTGGTGGCAATACACCACTCGGTACGGGAGATTACGCGACGTGCCCGGTTCGGAGACCGGATTGTGATCTATAGCGACTCACAAAGCGCCCTGAGTGCTCTCGGGGCATTTGAATCTCCGCATCCCCTTGTTCGCTATTTCCGTCACGCCACTGTTATGGCGAGCCGGGCAGATGTCGAGATTATCTTCTGCTGGGTTCCTGGACATGTAGGAATTGCGGGGAATGAGCGCGCCAAAGAGTCCGCGAGGACTCTGCGACCGGACCAGCGTTTCGCTCTTCCTCAGACTGACTACATGGCAGGAATACGGGCAGCTCTTCGGACTGCTTGGCAAAGAAGATGGGAGATGGTCGAATGGAACTTAAAGTTGCGTGCCATTGCGCCGCGACTGTTCCCATGGACCTATCCCCCAATGCCGCGGCGGCTTCAGGTTGCTTTCTGTCGTCTCCGAATCGGCCACACTCGTGTGACACATTGCTATTTGATGGAGCGCTCGCCTGCGCCCTATTGCAACGACTGCGTCGTCCCCCAGACTGTTCGGCACATTCTTGTCGAATGTCCCAATCTGGGTGATCTTCGCGCACGACACCTGTCCCGATACCGGGATGGGCGGGGTCGCTACCGCCTGTCCCTTGTACTCGGGACGAGTGCGTGTACTTTGACTGGTGGACTTATTGACTTTTGGGGGGAGGCTGGCCTTCTCCCTTTTATTTAACCCGGCTTAATTGTTATTGTTTTTGTTATTGCTTTGTTATTTCTTTTTATTGTTTCCTGTTCAATTTTTTAAAGTAGCCCAGAACTAGGCTGTTTGTTTACGGCAACTTATGCCTTAGTCGGCAGTCGCCAGATAGCCCCTTAATTAAAAAAAAAAATCCAAAACCTAAGAAAAAAAACCCAGTTACTTCTCTATCTTGGATATCTCCCCCTGCAAAAGCAGGCTCCTCAGAATCAGCTCTCCGTCTCCCAAGCTCTTTTGGACGAACCTCAAATACAATATCGGCCTCAAAAGAGAAAAATATATCCACAGTGGTATCTAATCGTCCCACATAATATGTTCCATTTTACAATGGAATTGTCAAGGCGTTCTTCCAAAGTGGGAAGAACTCAAAATTCTTTTGACGACTATCCACCCCGCTGTTATTTGTCTCCAGGAGAATAAACTGGGTATACGGCCCTTTCCGCTGGTACCCGGTTTTCTCACTTTCAACTCTATAGCTCCTGCTGGAAGCCCCTCTCATGGAGGGGTGTCAATCATGGTATCTTCATCCTACCATGTTTCTCTCATCTCCCTACATACTACGCTCCAAGCTGTTGCCGTGAGGGTTTTTCTTACTAAGCTTTTTACCGTTTGCTCTATTTACCTACCCCCTTGTTTATGATTGTCAAGACCCGGCCTTTTAGAACTTATAGACCAGTTGCCCTCCCCA
This sequence comes from Ceratothoa steindachneri, assembly GCA_963969495.1. Classification (NCBI taxonomy): domain Eukaryota; kingdom Metazoa; phylum Arthropoda; class Malacostraca; order Isopoda; family Cymothoidae; genus Ceratothoa; species Ceratothoa steindachneri. The sequence continues at coordinate 252,255,150 of OZ018318.1, forward strand.
TTCTTATTACTAGGAGATTTTACCGCCTATCACCCATACTGGGGTGACATCACTCGAAATGCCAAAGGCAGTGTTTTAGGTCTCTTTTATTATCTGACCTTCTTTGTGTTTTAAATACTGGCGATTTTACCTCTTATCATGTCCAGACGGACTCTTTTAGCTGTGTTGACCTGTCTGTTTGTTCCCCTGATTGCTTCACGGAATTCCGATGGTCAATTCTTGACGATCTCAATGGGAGTGACCACTTCCCTATTGTCTTGTCGGCCCTTCACGTTAGCCCTCATACAACCATGCCCCTTAAGTGGGACTTAGGTCATGCAGATTGGGAAGGTTTCCAAGAGGCGTCCTTCACAAATGCATCTTTGGGGACCTTCAATGGAGTGGACGCGGCAGTAAAATACTTTACATCGACTATCTACAATGCAGCAACACAGACCATCCCACGGAGGCGACCTGTCACAGGCCGCTCAACCGTGCCCTGGTGGACTTCGGCGTGTGCAACAGCTATCAAAAATTACAAGTTAGCCCATGCCCGATTCCGAAAGAACCCAACTTTGTGCAACAAGGTCGACCGAAACCGAGCTCGTGCGCTTCTCCAAAGAACCCTTCGTCAAGCTCGCCGAAATTCATGGCGCAGATACGTTTCATCGATCTCCTCTATGACACCTACTGCTAAGATCTGGAAGAGGATTAATAAGATCAGGGGCCGTTATGCTAATCATCATACCCCCACACTCAACTTAGACTTCCTTGGAGAATGATGGCCTCGCGGTCAGCAATGCATTTGCTGACCATTTCCGCGCCGTCAGCAGTGTCAGCTCTACGATAAGGCTTTTCAATCCTACAAATTAAAGGAAGAATCTCATTCTCTCAACTTCACAACAAAATCTAACCTTCCGTATAACGCTCTATTCAGCATCTATGAGCTGCAAAGCGCTTTGTCCCTTTGCAGATCTACTTCCCCTGGACTTGATGAGATCCATTTCGACATGATTCGGCACCTACATCCACACTCTACTCTCTTCCTGCTTGATTTGTACAACCTTATATGGGTGAAGGGTTTTTACCCGTCATCATGGCGCATTGGGATCATCCTTCCCTTTGTCAAACCGGGCAGGGACGGGTTGAATGCAGATCACTACCGTCCTATAGCTCTCACCAGCTGTTTGAGTAAGTTGCTGGAAAAAATGATATTGGAGCGCCTAAACTGGTTCCTAGAAACCAATCACCTTCTCTCCCCATTTCAATGTGGCTTCCGCAAAGGTCATAGTACCCTTGACCTACTAGTACGTTTCGAGGGATCAGTCCGGAAAGCTTTCTCATTAAAGCACCGAGTCCTAGCCATATTTTTCGATATTGAGAAAGCCTACGACACAACATGGAGATACGGCATCTTGAAGCAGTTATACGTCTTGGGGATGAGAGGCTTTTTACCTTCATTTATTCAAAGTTTTTTAGCATCTCGATCCTTCAAGGTACGTGTTGGAGACCCATACTTTGACCTGCAACCCCAAGAGGAGGGAGTTCCTCAGGGCAGTGTTTTAAGTGTCTTATGTTTTATAATTGCCATCAATGATATTATTTCGTCTCTCCCAGAAGGTGTATCGGCAACTCTGTTTGTCGATGATTTAGCACTATACTGTTCCTCACCTCGCCTTCCATCAGCAGCGCGTCGGCTACAACTGGCGGTCGATGCTGTATCCAAAAGAGCACAACTTAAGGGATTCCGCTTTTCCACGACCAAAACCAAGGCAATGTATTTCCACCGAGGCAGAGGAGTTCTTGTTCCGCCATCTATCTCCCTACAAGGCGAAGATATAGAGTTCGTCTCCGAGTTTCGGTTCCTTGGCGTAACTCTCGATCCAAAGTTACCACACCTATGCCGACTTAGAACAGGCTGTCTGCGGGCTCTAGACATTTTGAAAGTCCTCTCACACACTTCGTGGGGCAGTGACCGACAAACATTGTGGACATTATACACAGCCCTCGTTCAATCCAAATTGGATTATGGCTGTCAAATTTACTCACCAGCTTCCCCTTCAGCCCTTAAAATGTTGAACCCCATTCGAAACCTTGGAGTTCGCCTTTCTAGTGGAGCCTTCCGTACTTCTCCTGTCAACAGCCTTTACTGCGAGAGTGGGGTGCTCCCTTTGCCCTACCATAGACTTCAAATCTGCATGCGATACCTCTGCCGAGTACAGCAAGCCCCTGTATCAGAGGTCTACAGATGCCTGTATGCTGCCGAATCAACGGCGGCATATGATAAGTTGCCATCTTTACCCCGCCCTTTGAACCTTCGCATAGGAGATCATCTCTCTAACCGGGGTGCTCCAAGGGTCCTTACCCTTCCATCCTTACTGACCCCTAGGTGGCGTGCTCCTCTCCCCACAGTATGTACCAACATGTGGAGCCTGGAGAAGTCCTCCATGGACCCTCGCATCATTAAAAGCCTGTTCTTAGAGCATTCGATCTCCCACAAACAATGCAGCCCACTATACACGGATGGCTCTAAGTCGGACGGTGGCGTGGGCGCCGCAGCCATCTACCCAGGAGGAGAATTCCTAACTCTATCTTTGCTGCCAGCAGCATCCATTTTTACCGCTGAACTTTCAGCAATCCTTTTAGCCTTTAGACTCATCCAAATTTTACCTTTTAGTGATTTTCTCATTTTTTCTTACTCAACGAGTGTCTTACAGTCAATTAGATCTTTTAATGCGTCCCATCCCCTGGTCACATAAATTTGCAACTGGCTGATCCAAAATGCGTCCCGATATATAAAAAAAAATTTATGAGTCCCTGGGCATGTGGGGGTCCTGGGCAACGAGAAGGGTGATCGGCTGGCCCGCTCAGCACATTCTGTGTCCCCTGAGAACTCGGCTCTGCCTTTTAGGGACTACTTTCCTTCAATAAGAAAGTATATTTTTCAACTGTGGCAGAATGAATGGGATGACTGTTCATCATCCAAACTATACAAAATAAAAAATTCTATTCGCTCTTGGCCCTCGAGTCGTCATAGAATGCGGTCGTTGGAGGTGGCCCTTTGCCGAGTTCGCATTGGTCACACGAGACTCACTCAGGGCCATCTTGTCTCGGGTGATGCCCATATCAGCCTTTGCTGTAGTTTTTGCGGTGGGGACCAATCGGTTGCCCACCTTTTATTGGATTGTAGCCATTTTACCATTCTCCGGTTGTTCTGTTTCCCGACCCTTTTAACTATTCCTCAACACACCCGTCTTCGATTCATATTGGCGGAGGAATCTTTTAACCCGTCGCTTTTTAAATTTTTGTCACAAAGTGGTCTCCTCCACCTTTTATAGATGATATTTCTCTTTTCACCCTAGCGGCCATATAGAATCCACTTGGATTGGGCAGCAACCCACCGGTAACTTATCTTAAATCTTAAATCTTTCAGGCAGTAGCTGTGCAGCTGCACCTTGATAGGAGGTATACCGTTATTTCCGCGTACATTCCACCGTCAGCCGACTTCGATGCGGGGGACTTCCGCTGCGTGGTGGTACGGTTGCTGATGCCCTATCTCTTGCTCGGAGATCTAAACGGTAGACAACCCTTCTGTGGAGACTACTTTATCATTTCCCGTGGTGAAGTCCTTGCCGACCTGATCGACGAGCTTGAGATGGGTTTACGCATCACTGCCCGAGAACCGCTTCATTTTCCTCCCTCGATCTATCTTTGTGCTCTCCAGATTCACAGCCCAATTTTGATTGGGGAGTGGTCGATGACCTCCATGGTAGTGAGCACTTAGCCATTCTAATATCATTTTCTGGGCCGCTGCTGCCGGAGAGCCCGCCGCGGTGGTCTGCATTTCAGGAAATGACTGAATTCTCTATCTCAGTCGATGAGTTTAGGTCGGTAGATGAGGCCGTTGAGTTCTTCTCCGGTAACCTCGTCGCCACGGGTCTGGCCGTTTCGCACGCCAACCACTCCCGTGGTGGTCAGCTGAGTGTGAGATGGCCCTCGAGCAGAAGCGCTATGCCTACATGCGCTATAAGCGCCGCCCGAACGATTTCACTGTCGGTGAATTTCGTCGGGCTAGGTCTAGATTCCGGTATATTTCGAAGCACCCTCGCCACTCTTCTTGGCGGGTATACGTGTATTCACTTAACGGGAAGACCCCTCTATCAGAGGTGTGGAAGCGAGTCGAAAGGATTCGGTCAAGTTCTCGTAGGGCCCCCTCTCCCTCCCGTTCTCCAGGAGAATGGATCGTAATCTCGGACCCCGCGACCGAATTCTCTAGCCAAGATGCTGCTCCGCCAGCTTTCAATGCACGTCGTAATGTAGCGGAAGTCCGCCGACTGGACTTTACCTCCAGTGGCGGAGAACCCTTCAACGACAGGTTTACTGTGAGAGAGTTGCGTTCCGCTCTTACTTGGTGCGCGGACACCGCCCATGGTCCGGACGATGTCCCGTACGCCATGCTTCGAAACCTGGATGAGCGAGGCATGGCCTTTCTGTTAGATTTGTTCAACAGGATCTGGGTGTAGGGTCTCCTCCCGGATTTCTCGCGAATCGCTACTGTGCCCGCCTTTCGCAAACCGGGGAGAGATCACTCTACTCCGGCCGATTTCTGCCCAATCTCTCTAACTTCTTGCGTGTCAAAGTTGATGGAGAGATTGATAAATATTAGATTAGCCTTTTTCCTGGACAGCGGAGGTCATCTGTCTTCTGCACAGTGCGGCTTCCGCAAGTTCCACTCGACGTCAGATGTTCTCCTTCGAATGAAAAATGCCGTCTGCGAGGCCTTCCTTCGTAGACAGCACTCCGGCATGGTGTTTTTCGATCTGGAGAAGGCCTATGATACCGCATGGCAATACGGTATCATGGAGACTGTGCATAAGATCGGGGCGAGGGGACGCCTCCCAATGTTTATATCTGAATTTTTGCGAGATCGTCGATTCCGCGTGCGGGTGAGGTGACCCCTCTCTAGTCCAATGGAGCCGGGAAGTGTCCTCAGTTTCACACTCTTTGCCCTGAGCATAAACGGCATCACCTCGGTGCTGCCGGAAGATGTTCTCGCTACGCTCTACGGGGACGACCTTTCGATCTCTTTTGGCGCGGCCCAGATGCCAACTCTGGAGCGTCGACTCCAACAGGCATTGAACCGCGTCTCTCGCTATGCCGAAGCGCATAGGTTTCGGTCTTCCTTGGCCAAGACTAAGGTGGTGCACTTCTGCCGCCATCCACGCCTCCACCCCGAGACAAACTTGTTTCTTAATGGGGTACCCCTCGAAGTAGTTGAATAGCACTGTTTCCTTGATCTTGTATTCGAGCGACTCCTCACCTGGGATGCTCATATTCTCAGCCTTAGGGTCTTTTGTACCCGCGCGATGGATATTCTCCGTTCTGTGACGTTCAGCGCTTGGGGCGCTGATAGGGCAACCGCCTTACTTTTTAATCGATCCTTTGTTCGTTCGAAGCTCGACTACGGATGCGAGTTTTATGCATCCGTAGCCGAGCGTGTATTGTGGAAGGTGGACTCGATTCACCACACCGGCCTTCGCGTGGCGACCGGTGCCTTCCGCCCTTCCCCCATTTCGCGCCTACTAGTCGATGCTGGGAAGATGCCCTTCGCTCTACGCCGTTTGCAGTGCATTATTCGCCTGTACGCGCGAACCCGGCGCCTCCCTCAGTCGCCAACAGCTCTAACGGTATTCGCAGCTGATTTCGACGGTGCCTATGCCGCCGAGAGACGCCAGTCATACGCTAATCCCTTTGGGTTTAGGGCCAGGAAACTCCTTCGAGGGCTAAGTATATATAGCTCTCGGGCCGGTGGAACCCCGCTGGAACCGTGCCACTGTATACGGATGGCTCCAAGTCCGAAGAGGAAGTCGGCTTCCACGCCATATCCCCTCTGTTTGAAGTCAGCAGGGCTCTAACAGGCGCTGCGTCTGTCTTCACGGCTGAGCTGCTGGCAATACAGCACTCGGTACGGGAGATTACGCGACGTGTTCGTTTCGGAGACCGAATTGTGATCTATACGACTCACAAAGCGCCCTGAGTGCTCTCGGTGCTTTGGAATCTCCGCATCCCCTGGTTCGTGATATCCGTGACGCCACGGTTTTGGCGAGCCGGGCTGATGTCGAGATTATCTTCTGCTGGGTTCCTGGACATGTAGGAATGGCGATGAATGAGGGCGCCAAAGAGTCCGCGAGGACTCTGCGACCGGACCAGCGTTTCGCTCTTCCTCACACCGATTACATGGCAGGAATGCGGGCAGCTTGGAAAAGAAGATGGGAGACGGTCGCAGGGAACTTAGTTGTGTTCCATTGCGCCACGGCTGTTCTCATGCACATACCCCACTAATGCCGCGAAGGCTTCAGGTTGCTTTCTGTCTTCTCCGAATTGGACACACTCGCGGGACGCACCGCTATTTGATGGAGCGCACGCCAGCGCCCCCCTGTGACGAATTCGTTGTCCCCCAGACTTTGGGCACATTCTTGTTGAATGTCCCAGTCTGGGCGCTCTCAGCGCACGTTACCTATCCCGGGGGCTGGCGGACCTCCCCCAACGCCGGAGCTTACTTACTAATTGTTACCATTTTTCCTTTTCATTGTTGTTGTTTTCTCATATTCTTATTTTAAAGTAGCCTAGTGCTAGGCTGTCGTGATTGCGGCGACTTATTCCCAAGTGGGTAGTCGCCAAATAGGATCCTAAAATTTAAAAAAAAAAAAAGGAACCCCCCTGGTCCCAACATTTAGGCCCTGTGAGATTTGATCTTGCATTTTACTTTTAAACCTTGATTTCCCTACCACACAGGGATTTCCCTCAGATGGTTCTAGCCGTGTATTTTCACTTACCCCAACCTCTCCTCATAAGCCTTCTTGCAAAGATACCCTCTTTATCTTCTGGATATTTTCACTAACTCCCATCTTCACTGCTTTCATTACAAATCCCTCGTTACAAACTTTTTTATGATGCCCTTGTTGCATTTTGCTACCATAATTTAAGTAAAAATCCCTCTTGATAATTATCCTTTCCTTTCCTCAAATAGTAATTGACATTTTCACCCTGTTAAGGTGGGGTGCTTAAATGTCAGGATGTGAAATTGACCTTGAGAATGCTGAGGTATTTAATGGTATTTTCGAAGCTTCAAAGGGATTTTAAAAGAAAAGTAACATTTTTTTTCTAGCTTGTAACTGCAATGGTCACAGCCACTGCGTGAATGACACTGTGTGCGTTCAACCCTGCGCAAATAAGACTCAAGGACCTCACTGTGAGAAGTGCAAAGATGGCTTTTTTGGTAAACCAATTAATGGAGGATTTTGCAAGCGTGAGTTTTATCACATGTTTGTTGGGTGTTAAAATGTGCCCCAAAATTTGTTTCGTACTTTATTTGGTGTTGCTTTTTAGTTCCTTATGCTTCCTCATACTTTATCAGTGTTGCTTTATATCCCCTGCTGCTTACTAACTCTTGCTTTGAATTATATGAACATATTTGTTCCCACTATCTACTGGATGTTTTTTTTGCATCTCTGTCACTCTTTCCCTTACGTACATCCTACTCCTTGAGTTTGCCCATTTTTAATTTCTCTACTGCTTTAAATCCCAATTTCATTCCTTTTTTTTCCTATATCGAAACATTTTGCTTCTCCCACTCATTTATGAATGGTAACAAGAGTGAGCTTTCTCATTCATGACACAACACCTAGACAACGCTCCAACATTCACATCAAACACTACTCCATCATTACCCCGTAAGGGGCGCGGCGATTTGACATCCTGGCCGCCGTGCTGACGGGATCCAGCGCCCCTTCCGGCCCCAGCTTAGCCTCTTCTCCTTCCTTCAAAACACTTGTTTCCTTGCATTTCATACAACCTCTCCCACAACTTTCTCTGGTCAGCCTCTAATTTCACAGGGTAGATGCTGATCTTCTTCTCAAGCCAACCGTCCCGGATCGGCACTGAGGCTGAGGGGGGAGGGGACAACGTTCCCTAACCCCTGAGCTCCGGTTTGGGATGGGGGTTGTTTAACAACCTGCTTCATCCCCACCCATACCTTCCTCACATCCCTTTTCCTTTCTTCACACTCAGTTTTACGCCGCGTCTAAGGTGGAGCCGCCATGCCGATGGACTGCCAGACCACCAGGCGGGAGGGGTGGTCCCAAATGGCGGCGCCTGGCTCTGCCAGCCCTGTAAGCACCTCTTGCAGTGCGGGGAACTGTGAGAGGTGGTGAGCTATTGCGTCCCGTATAAAAAAAGAGGGTCACCATGCCCATGTATGAACAACTAAAAAAAAATCAACCCTCAACTTCCCCTGTAACAACAACGGAGCCGCCCGCGGGCAGCTCCACCGAAAAAATGGAGGTCCCCGCCTTTGTGCTTGCGCAGGGGACCCTCCATACTTCTTTAACCGGAGAGGAGGCTTACTCCTCTCCTTCGCCTACGGGTACAGGGGACTCCCCCTTACCCCCTTTCTCTGGAGGTGCTTTCGGGCACCTGACTTATTCCAGCGGCAGTGCCCCCTTTTGTTTCCAAGGGGAATGCCAAGAAAGCCAGCAGGCAGCCCTTAGCCAGCTGCTCCCCATCGAAGCGGCTCGGTAGGGAAAACCCCCTTAGGGGGGAGAGGAAAGCCAGGCCCCTTCGGTCGCTTCCCTCAAAAGACCTGCTGGCAAGAATATTAAACCTTCTCTGGGTCAAGGCCTGTGCCTCCCCACACAAGACTGGCGACACTGCCAAGGGGACCTGCCATGTCCTGGGAGGGAATGGCCAACTGGAGGCCCCTCCTGTGATAGACATGGTCCTTGAGGAAACCCAGCCTCAGATGGTAGGGCCTTCCATGGGGGGGATCCGGGCTCGGCGCCAAACACGGAACCCAAATCCGCCCCTATGCAAGGTCCTCCTCAAACGGTTAGGGTTTCTGAGGCAGTACAAGGAGGGGAGGGATCTCCTCCGACCGGTGCCCCTGCGACCACCAGGACCTTCACCATTTCGGAGAAGGACCTGGCTGAGGCCGGTCCATCTGGCCTAGGGGCTTCTGCCGGCGGAGGTGAGAAGCGGGTTCATTCCCCGCCCTCCTTTCCAAAAAAGAAAAAGACTAAGACCAAAAAGACAAAGAAGACTCGGGGCTCCTCTCCATCCGCGTGGGCGCGGGGACGGATGGGTCTGCTGCCTCTCTGGCAAGCGACCAAGCCAAGATCGACACATCCGGCCCCTCTGCCCCCCCGGTTCCGGAGCCCCAGACTAAGACCAAAAGTGCACAGGGCGGAGCCTCGATGACATCGGTGCCCCTGATTCAGAGGTTACCTGGCGTTTTCGAGCCCGCTGGCTTCAAACGCTTCCTCGTTATTTCCTCCACTGATGGCAGCATGTTGGCCAAGGGCAACATGATCCATCAGAGGAGAGGATTAGCTAATACAATTGGTAGAGAGCCGAAGGTGACCCGTTTCTCGGACGGGTGAACCTTCTGGCGAATGGGGCGAATCCCGCCGAGGCGGCCAGGATAAGTGCTCTTCGGACACTTCATGGCACCCCGGTGAGTGTGACGCCGCACTCTACCATGAACTTTGTGAAAGGAGTAGTTTATGCGAGGGAACTCGTTGACTACTCCATTGAGGACATCACCCTAGAGCTGGCTGACCATGGGGCGGTCAAGGTCGAACGTGTGATGAGAAAACAGGGAGGGGCCTCGAGACCCACCCCTACACTCTTCGTCACGTTCGACTGTGACAAGCTCCCTGAATCGGTGCGTGCCGGTTGGTACCGCTACCGCGTGAAGGCATTCGTGCCACTGCCACGGCGGTACTATTACTGTCACCGCTTCGGCCATACGAATCATTCTTGTAGACGTGCAAAGTCGGCGTCACCCGAAGTTTGTGTAAATTGCTCCAAGGCCGCACACGATAAGTCCAAATCGTGTGGGTTCAAATCCCTGGCGCTCCTCTGGTAAAGTTGGCGGCAAAAAGGGTTCACACCCAGCCCCAGCTAAAACCAGGGCTCCCCCCTCTTCTCCCACCGTGACCGTTTCCCGTAAGGCGAAACGGCCAGGCGCCTCCACCGAGTCATTAGACTCACAGGAGGCAACACCCCTGAAGGTGGTCGCTAGGCCATCTTCCGGGGTTCCTAAAGCTGACCCCCGAAAGGAGGACAGCAACAAAGGAGCTTCGGCTTCTTCGCCCCCGCCCCGAGGTGGAGCGAGTGGCTTGAAGACGGTGGTTCCTCGAAAAGAGGGCCACCGGCCTCCGAAGCCGCAACGCCCGCCTAAGGTTTCGAGGCGGAGGGAGGAAAAGACTAGCATGGCGAGCCCAATCTCCCCCAATAAGTTCTCGAAGTCGAGAGCCCCTTCAGCGCTTTGTCCGGCCAACAGCGCCTGAGGTTCTGCCCCCGGGAATCGTACGGCCATTCCAGTGAGGGTCTTCAGTTCGAGGAGGGCCCCCGCGTCTCCTCCGACCTAGGCCTGGAGGGCATATTCCTTCAATGAAATTGCCTTGGACTCCGGGCCAACTGGGAGGAGCTGCGGAGGCTCGTCTCGTCCCGTTCTATGTTAGCTATCTTTTTGCAGGAGACCATGCTAGGCGCGTGCCCCCTGCCCGCCCTCCCGGGGTATAAGGGTCTTGCGACCCCACCACCACAAGATGGGGGCCGTGCTGGAGGATGCGCGGTTTACACCCGGCATGATGTCTCCGTTCTTCCTTTCTCTTTAGATACCTCCTTTCATGCAGTGGCTGTGCAGCTGCACCTGGATAGGAGATATACTATCATTTCTGCGTACATTCCACCGTCAGCTGACTTCGACGCGGGGGACTTCCGCCGCGTCGTGGCACGGTTGCCGAGGCCCTATCTCTTGCTTAGAGATCTGAAATGCAGGCATCCTCTCTGGGGAGATTACTCCATAAATCCCAGGGGACAAGTTCTTGCCGATCTGATCGAAGAGCTTGAGATGGGTGTCCTAAACGTGGATGAGTTTACGCATCACTTTCCGAGAACCGCTTCATTTTCTTGCCTTGACCTATCTTTGTGCTCTTCGGATGCACAGCCTGATTTTGATTGGGAGGTGGTCGATGACCTCCATGGTAGTGATCACTTTCCCATTCAAATATCATTTTCAGGGCAACTGCCGCCTGAGAGCCCACCTCGGTGGTGCTTGGCGCGGGCGCGGTGGCCTGCATTTCAAGAAATAACTGAATTCTCTATCTCAGTCGAGGAATTTAGGTCGGTAGATGAGGCCGTTGAGTTCTTCTCCGGCAACCTCATCGCCGTGGGCCTGACTACTATTCCTAGGACGTCTGGCCGTTTTGCACGCCGACCTCTCCCATGGTGGTCAGCCGAGTGTGAGACGGCCCTGAAACAGAAGCGTTATGCCTACATGCGCTATAAGCGCCGCCCGAACGATTTCAATGTCGCTGAATTTCGTCGGGCTAGGGCTAGGTTCCGGTATATTTGGAAGCACGCCCGCCGCTCTTCTTAGCGGGCATACGTGTCTTCACTTAACGGGAAGACCCCTTTAACTGAGGTGTGGAAGCGAGTCAAAAGGATTCGGGGCAAGTTCTCACAGGACCCCCCTCCCGTTCTCCAGGAGAATGGGACCGCAATCTCGGACCCCGCGTCCGTGGCGGAATCCTTAGCGACCGCTTTTTCCGCATTCTTTTATTGGGATGCTGCTCCGCCCGCATTCAATGCACGTGGTGATGTCGCGGAAGGCCGCCGGCTGGACTTTACCTCCAGAGGCGGAGAACCCTTCAACGACAAGTTTACTGTAAGTGAGTTGCGTTCCGCTCTCGCTTCGTGCGCGGACACCGCACGGGTCCGGACGATGTCCCGTACGCCATGCTTCGACACCTGGGTGAACGAGGCATGGCCTTTCTGTTGGATTTGTTAACAGGATCTGGGTGGAGGGTGTTCTCCCAGACTCCTGGCGAATCGAAACTGTGCTCGCCTTTCGCAAACCGGGAAGAGATCACTCTACTCCGACCGGTTTCCTCCCAATCTCTCTAACCTCTTGTGTGTGCAAGTTAATGGAGAAATTGGTTAATGTTAGATTAGCCTTTTTCCTGGACAGCGGAGGCCATCTGTCTTCTGCACGGTTCGGCTTCCGCAAGTTCCACTCCACGTCGGATGCTCTTCTACGACTGGAAAGTGCCGTCTGCGAGGCATTCCTTCGTAGACAGCACTACGCCACGGTGTTTTTCGATCTGGAGAAGGCCTATGATACCGCATGGCGATACGGTATAATGGAGACTCTCCACACGATGGGGGCGAGGGGACGCCTCCCAATGTTTATATCTGAATTTTGCGAGATCGTCGATTCCGCGTACGGGTGAGGGGAGCCCTCTCCGGCCCAAAGGAGCAGGAAGAGGGTGTCCCGCAGGGAAGTGTCCTCAGTGTCACACTCTTTGCCCTATGCATCAACGGCATCACCTCGGTGCTGCCGGAAGATGTTCTCGCTACGCTCTACGTGGACGACCTTTCGATCTCTTTTGACGCGGCCCAGATGCCAACTCTGGAGCGTCGACTCCAACAGGCATTGAACCGCGTCTCTCGCTATGCCGAAGCGCACAGGTTTCGGTTTTCTTTGGCCAAGACTAAGGTGGTGCACTTTTGCCGCCATCCACGGCTTCACCTCGAACCAGATTTGTTTCTTAATGGGGGTGCGCCTGGATGTGGTGGAATCGCACCGTTTCCTTTGTCTTGTATTCGACCGACGCCTCACCTGGGAGGCTCATATTCGCAGCCTTAGGGTCTCTTGTACCCGCGCCATGGACATTCTCCGTTCCGTGACGTTCAGCGCTTCGGGCCCTGATAGGGCTACTGCCCTACTATTTTATCGATCCTTTGTTCGTTCGAAGCTCGACTACGGAGGCGAGTTTTATGCATCCGCAGCCGAGCGTTTATTGCGGAAGGTGGATTCGATCCACCACACCGGCCTTTGCCTGGAGACCGGTGCCTTCCGCACTTTCCCCATTGAGAGCCTGCTGGGGAGATGCCACTCGCTCTGCGCCGCGTGCAGTGCATCACTCGCCTGTATGCGAGAGCCCGGCGCCTCCCTCAGTCGCCAACAGCTCTCACTGCATCCGCAGCTGTTCTCGATGGTGCCTATGCCGCCGAGAGACGCCAGCCATACCCTAAGCCCTTTGGGTTTAGGGCCAGGAAACTCCTGCGAGAGCTAGATATAGCTCTCGGGCCGGTGGCGCCCCTGGTTCTGCCCAGGACGCCACCCTGGAGGGTACCACATTTGGCTATTTGTCGCCACGCCTCTGCTCCCAAAGCTTGTACGGCGCCGGGAGTATTGCGTTCGACCTTTTTAGAGCACACATCGTGTCACGCTGGAACCGTGCCAGTGTATACGGATGGCTCCAATTCCGAAGAGGGGGTCGGCTTCCACGCCGTATCCCTTCTGTTTGAAGTCAGCGGGGCTCTACCAGGCGCTGCGTCTGTCTTCACGGCCAAGCTGGTGGCAATACACCACTCGGTACGGGAGATTACGCGACGTGCCCGGTTCGGAGACCGGATTGTGATCTATAGCGACTCACAAAGTGCCCTGAGTGCTCTCGGGGCATTTGAATCTCCGCATCCCCTTGTTCGCGATTTCCGTCACGCCACTGTTTTGGCGAGCCGGGCAGATGTCGATATTGTCTTCTGCTGGGTTCCTGGACATGTAGGAATTGCGGGGAATGAGCGCGCCGATGAGTCCGCGAGGACTCTGCGACCGGACCAGCGTTTCGCTCTTCCTCACACCGACTACATGGCAGGAATACGGGCAGCTCTTCGGACTGCCACCAAAAAAAAAATCAAAGCACTAATAAGCATTACATTTGGCTAACAGAAAGAGCCTCTCACCAGTATGAACCCCTTCCCCCTTGATCAGCCTATCAAAGAAATCACTACATAGAACACACAAAGTAACTCTTTCTTAACCAGGTTAGAGCATGTCACTACACTACAAACATAGAATAAACGAGGCCCGGACACCAACGCGTATCAGATGCAACCAAGGCCCAGACAACATCAAACGACTACTCAAACCTTGCACAAGCTCGCCACACACACACACACACACACACACACACACACATACACATCTCTTTTAGGAACCTATGCATCCACCTAGGGAGAGCGGTGGCCCTTAAGAAAGGGCAGCGCTCTTCTCCAGGGGGCTCCAAGCGAGAATTGGTGGTTGTAGTGGGAGCGTTCAGGGTCCAGTCTGTTTTGTTATTTGTGTAGTGAGGGGTGGTCTTGATGGTAGGTGGGCCAGAAAGACTAGTTGGAGGATCCAGGGTTGTTTCCAAAGGGTTAATGTTGGGTGGCACAGATCGAAGCATGGGGTTGTTTGCCCTGCGGCCGAGTGCTTCGCTGGTGAAGTGGGTGTGTAGGTGTTGTGTTCTGATTGGGTGAGGTTTTGAATTCTTCCCATTAGTGGGGAGGAGGTAGTCCTAAGGTCTCTGGAGGTGTGTGTAGTGGTTGGGTGGAGTGGCGCAACTTGCTGAAGAATTGCGTGATGGGTAGTATTTTGGTTTCTGTATGTAGCTGGGGTATTGGGGTGTTTTTTGTGTAGCCAGTTGTGATGCGGAGGACGGTGTTGTATTTTCTCCTGGTTGTTGTTGGAGCACTTGGGCACTCAGGCGGAGATGCGTAATTTAGGGTGTTGTGGATGAATTTTTTGTGTTTCTGTTGCGCCCAAAGTTGATGTTTGTGAGTGTCCTGAAGGCGTTTAGTTTTGTTGTGGCCTTGGCAGTGATGTATGTGTGTGTGGCAAAAGCAAGCCCAGTAGGGTTGGGTTGTCCTTGGAGCGTGATTTGGGGGATATTGGAGTGGTTGGTTGGAGCGATGGGTGATTTGTGTGTGGATATGTTTCCAGAGGCTGGTTTGTGGTGGGCAGTGTGAGAGTGATAAGATTGTTTGTGTATGATAGCGTGTACTAGGTCTTGATTTGATATTCCATGGAGTGTGTTGGTGTTTTGACATGTAGTGTATTGGTTTTGCGGAGGCTGCGGCAAGTGTTTGTGTGCCTCTCTTGTTTAGATGGTCCTTGTCTGGTAGTCTTGGTAAATGGTTTGTTTTTGTGTATTAGAATGAAGATGTTGTATGCTAAATCTACGTCGTGCCTTAGTGTGGCATAGTTGTAGAAGGGTGTGAGGTGGTTAGATAGGTGTTGTGGTATGACATTACATTACATCAATACCATATTATATCTATGGGGGAGGGACAAAGGGACGGAACACCACGAGTTTCGACGGGCGAGATAAGAGTGCAACGAGGTTAGGTAAAATATGGGCAATGGCAAAGCTAAAGGTTACATAAAAATGAGAGAATTGATGGGCAAAAATACATCAGAGAATTAATTGGCGAAATTACATCAGAGAATTTATGGGCAAAGTTACATCGGTAAACGAGGGGAAGGGGGGGAATTGTAGTTATGCATCAGACTCTAAAGTTAAAATTTAATGTATTACAGAAGGAGACTATTCAAAAGGGGAGGATTAGCTCAAATGGGTTACTGAAAGGGAAGAGGGGTTGGCTTAAGAACATAAGAAAAGGAGACTGCAAAAGCCATTCATGGCCTACACTTGGCAGCTCCTGTTCCAGTCAACACACACGGAGGATTCCGGGTGAGACGTCAGGGTAAGGCTTCACGGATGTCTTCTGCAGGCAATAAACGTGAGGCGAGGGCGCTGGGAGCTTCTGAGCGGGAAGTTAACGGGATGACGGTTCTCCAAAGGGGGGGGGGGCGATAACGTCCGGTCCAGGGGAGAGTATTTCGGACACCCGAAAACTAGGGGCGAACGAGGAGGGCTTCGACAGGAGTTGATGAGTGAAGTCGGAAAAATCGCTCGGTAGCGATCGTTAAATGGAATTACCTCACTGGCTGGAGCTAATTCCAACACACAAATAGTTCAGCCGTCACTTTGCTTTGTTGTTTGCACCTGACTTGGAACTAGGGGAATCTTCTTGGGTCCGGTCGAGATTTCTCAACTCTGTGTCTGCCACATAGGAGACGAGCCCTATAAATATCCGAGGCTCTCCCCGCGTGGGTGAGTGGGAAACGGCTCTACTCTCGAATCTTCACGTCGAGGCGATTCTAACTCGTGTAAAGGTGGTCCGTGGTGGACGTGGTTCGAGGCTACCGCTTGTGGAGGAGGGGGAGGTAGGCTTACCAATTTAAGCCTAACAGAACCTTCTCCAGCGCATGGAACTTCCGTGCTGGAAAAGAAATTCCACGTGGAATTCCCCAGCAATGGGATTCTTGCATCGGAGTAATGATGTGTACGGTGTGTGTTCTTAGGGTTTGCTCTTTATTCTTTATGCCAGTGGAGAAACTAAAGAAAGAGCAATTAATTGCATATAGAATAATAATAACAAAAAGTTTTATTCAAACGGTAGACAAACACCATGCTGCTCCACTCTCTCAAGAAGCCTCGAACTTCTGATGAGGGAGGGGGGTGGGTGCACACCAACACTTTTAAAATATATTGATAATAGGTTTACCACAGATCTACACTCTGTGGTTTCCGAACCATGGGGTAGCTGCTATGAAACGACTCCATCCGGCAACTTGCTAGACTCGGTGTGGCTTAACTTCGACGGAATCGGAATGAGTTTCTCCTCGCCTAATCAGTGGTCGACCGACTTTGATTATTCTCCTCATTGTGTTATCAGGTGTTGATAGGTTTGGTGACTTGAGCACACAAGATGCCAGCTGCAGCTGCCATCTGAAAGATTGCATGTCCTCCTAGACCTGCGGCTCTATATATTCCACACCTTTTCATCACCGCTTTATTTACAGATCTCTCTTGCTTCATTTTTTTTGTCGAGATAGTGACAGTGTGTGATGAATGGTGGACTGGTGGTAGAAAAGTATAAAAGGAAACTTGGTACCGGTTTTTCTATCGATCTGCATTCTGGAGCCTTTTATTTCTCGGTCGGCAACTGCTGATTAACGTGGGATCCGAACCATGGAGGTTGCTTTGATGTTGACCCAAATCGAGACTTAACTCAGAAGCGGCTTTAACACTCGATTTGAAAGGCCTACCGAATGTGTACGAATATATGGGACTATATTTGTGGTTTAGAGGGCAATCTATATACTAAATGCAAGTACTGATTGGTTAAGTGATCAAAATAGTGACTGCCTCTCTTTCAGAATGCCAGTGTAACAACCATGGGATTACCTGCGAGCATGACACCGGCGTGTGCCACTGTCACACGAAAGGCGTCACGGGGGAGCATTGCGAGCGATGTGACACGCAAAACAATTACTTCGGAGAACCTCTCAAAGGCTCCTGTTTTTGTGAGTAAATTAGGGCGAGGTGTTCTCCATTTTGTTGTATGTGCACGAGGGAGATTGGCTTGTATTGTGGGAGAGGGCGATTAGGCTAATATAGGCCTCTCTTTCATCCATGTAAACTCGGTTTGATAATATTCAGATATGATGCCATGAGAATTTTTATAATATCAGTGGTCAAAACTATCTCCCTATTTTTTTTTTTTTATCTTAGATAAGAATTGTTAGTTCTGGTGGTTATGAGACTAATTTTTTTTTCATAGTATGCCGTCTTTCTCTCTTGCAGATGACCTCCATATTGATTACCAGTTCACTTTTAATCTATCCAAGCAGGATGATATCCATATCCGTCAAATCAACTTCTACAACATACCATCCAAGTCTGATGTCGATACTGATTTTGATATCCAATGCTCGAAGCCAGCCAGAATCAAGATTTCTGCTCGCCAAAGTGGGTAGAGTAGGGCGAAATTTTGCTTAGAGCAAAAAAAAGTTGACTGGTGTTTAGTAGCACGGAAGGGAATTTGGAATGGGAAAAAATAGTCTGGTAGATGTGTAGTTCTTTCTCTGTCACAAGGGATACACTGCTCGCTTGGCACATGAGTGAAGGTAAAGTTAGCCACATTAAGTCTGGATAATCATCGGTTGGGCAGCCGATTTGAGTCTAGTCGACATTGTGGCAGCTGCCGTATGTTGTAGCCACCGGAGGTTCAGCTCTCACCTTAAACTGTATCCCCTCACTGAGATTGGTGTCGGGGAAAACAAGTGAAAGTCTGGTAAACAAGCCTTTTGTTGCAGCGGGAGGGCACGAAACTTGGATTGTGAAAAACTTCACCGGAATGAACATCGAGCGCCGCTTTAGTGCCTCCGAGTATGTGTTTGGATCTGCCGAGAACAACACCACCTTCTATGTGTATGTATTCAACTTCACTCCGCCCATCGATATCATCATCTCCTTCTCACAACATCCAAAGTTCGATCTGACTCGGTTCTTCTCCATCTTCTCGCTGTGAGTTGATATTCTCGGTTGTCTTCTCTTTGCAGATCTTTCTGCCTGGCCTTTCCTAGCTATTCTAATTCATCGGATAAACTATTATTTCATATATGAAATATATAGAAAACCCACATCCATAGACCTATATACATTTTTATTCTAACCACTATAATAGCATCAAACAGTGTTTTCTCCTCTGTTTTTGCGTGCCCTTAGAATTGTCTTACTACAATACCTAGACAAAGAAGTCGATAAAATATATAAAATAGGGATAAATTTGTGCTATCCTTTGTACTTTCTCGACAATTGTTATAATTCTGCCAAGCATTCGTATTATAAAACTAATATTAATATCCCTAAGTTTCAGGCAAAAAATTTATTAGTTTTACCCTATAACCATATTTTCCTTAAATTGCCTAGTTTATTTAGGCCTCTGAACATAAATTTTATTTTTAAGTACGAGACTACAATTTATCGCATCCTTGTCAAAGATTCACCCCCCGACCTGCCATTGTTTATTGGATAGGCTGCAACAACTGCCAAAAATGTTATGGACAAACCAGGAAAGAACTAGATTTCCGGGTTAAGCAACATCAAGCCAATTTACGTAATCACGGTGAACAATCTGCGCTTCTTCTACATATGTACAATCTTAACCATAGTATTAATTGGAACAGTGCCAAACCATTCATAATATGCAGTAAATATTATTTCGAGAAATATATTAGAATGTATCTCCATTAACGCTTTCCCAAATTTCAACCTTAGCCCTGGTTTGTTCACGCTAGACCCCATTATCACTACATACATAAAATCTCAAATAAAGTCGTTTCAGGATTTTGTACCCCCTAATTAAGGTTCAGAGGTAGGTAGTCTAATCCCCCCTTCCACTATTTAAGGCCATGTATGTCCAGCTTCCTGTTCATTGCTTGAAAAGGTCTTTAAGAATAAAGACGAAAGCTCTCAGAATCGTTTTTCACTTTTACTTTGTGTGTGTATATCTGCATCTTTGAATATATATAGAAAACTGGCATTTTTAGTACTATGTTTGAAAATGTATAGAAAATGCATTTTTATATGACACATTTGTTTAGCTGAGTTGGAATCACGACTTTGAATTAAAGAGATATTAAACCACATTGGATGTTTTTATTCACTGGATGGAGTCCTTATTCGGGCTCCAAGTCAATCTCTCAGTCCCCAATAAGAAATAAAATGCATCTTTAAATGAGTGGTAAAACTCATATCAAGTTCTTTTTTGGATTTATGTTAGCTTTTGAGTGAAGAGGTGGGAAAAGAGTTCAAGTTAAATTGCTCAAGATACGAGTATACAGAGTACAACACGAGGGATAAAATGTGCGTGTGAAGGTGGAGTTAATGGTAGAGTTTTTACCATCTGCACCCCATGGCTTTATTTCTCAGTGGGGATCAACTGATTAGCATGGAATCTGAAGCATGGGTATCTACAGCTTATGGCAGCTGCTACGAAGTCAACCTGAATTTTGTCTCCATCTGGTGACTACCCATAACTGATGTGGCTTAACTTCATTAAAATCAGCAGCGTGTTTTGACTCAACTATGCTGTAGGAAGTTATGATGGAAAGAGAGCAATGTCGATAACTCAGATTTCCTATAAAATTCTATAAACTAAGCAGATACTAATGGTATAATCGATGTGTGGATGAATGCCTACCTTGTCACTCCAGGCATCCATGTATCTTGGTGAATAAGGAAGTAAATTAATTGCAAAATGCCCATACCAGAGGCTGGTATGGCCCCATCTGGTGACTGCAAACTTGGTCATAAATTGTCGTACTCAACTCAGCCTATTACTAGGCTATATTAAAAAAAAAACCGATATGCAAATAACAATGCTAAAAAGGTACCAAAATAAAGGAGGGGGGGGGTAGGCCCGCCTCCCCCTTGGTACAGGAACATACGACCCACAACAAACGGTCAAATAAAGTAGAGGCCATCCTCCTCCAAAAGGTTGTAAAGCCCAGAAGTCGGTGTGCACGAACACGTCCCGAGTAAAAGGGACAAGCGGTAGCGACCCGCTGCGCGGAAATCGCCCAGACTGAGACATTCAACAAGAATGTGCCGAACAGTTTGGGGGACAACGCAGTCGTCGCAGGAGACCGCTGCATCAAATCGCAGTGCGTCCAATTCGCAGATGACAGAAAGCAACCTGAAGTCACGGCATTAGGGGGTCCATGGGAACAATTGCAGCGCAATGGAAATAAACTTTACGTCCCCGTCGACTGTCTCAATCTTCTTTGCCAAGCAGCCCAGAGAGCTGCCAGTATTCCTGTCATGTAATCGGTGTGAGGAAGGGCGAAACACTGGTCCGGGCGCCCAGTATTCGCAATTCGTACATGTCCAAGAACCCAACAGAAGATAATCTCGACATCTGCTCGGCTCGCCCAAACCGTGGCGTCACAGAAATCGGGAACCAAGTGATGCAGAGATTCCAATGCTCCGAGAGCACTCGGGGCGCTTTGTGAGTGCCTATAAATCACAATTTAGTCTCCGAACCGGACACGTCGCGTTATCTCCCGTACCGAGCGGTGCATTGCAACCAATTCGGCTGTGAAGACAGACGCAGAGCCCCGCTGACTTCAAACAGAGGGGATACGGCGTTGAAACCGACCCCCTCTGGGACTTGGAGTCATCCGTATACACTGGCATGGTTTCTAGGTGACACAAAAGTGTGCTCCAAAAAGGCCAAATGTAATACCCCCGGCGCTGTAGGAGCTTTGTAAGTAAAGGCGTAGCGACAAATAGTCAAAGGTGGTACCGTCCTGGGCAGAAGCAGGAGCGCCACCGCCCAGAGATATACCTAATTCTTGAAGGA
This sequence comes from Ceratothoa steindachneri, assembly GCA_963969495.1. Taxonomy (NCBI): domain Eukaryota; kingdom Metazoa; phylum Arthropoda; class Malacostraca; order Isopoda; family Cymothoidae; genus Ceratothoa; species Ceratothoa steindachneri. The sequence continues at coordinate 252,276,231 of OZ018318.1, forward strand.
GTTTCCTAGCCCTAAACTCAAGGGGCCTAGGTTATGACTGGCTTCTCAGCGGTATAGGCACTCTCGAGAAGAGCTGTTGCGAACTGAGTTAGGCGCCTTTTCTTTTCTTTTTTCTTTTAATTTTAGGAGCCCACCTAGGGACTTCCTACTTGAGCATAAGTCGCCATACTCACTACTGCCTATGACTAGTCTATATTAAAAAACATAACTAAATAGCAAGGTTAAAAAGATCATAGGCTAAAAACAAAAGTTAACTGAAGGAAGTGCGCTCCAGTGTCTGGGGTAGGACCGACTCCCCCAGGCGCAGGAGCATGCGACCAACAACAAAGTCAAATAAAGTGGAGGCCAGTCTTCTCCAAAAAGTCGTATAGTTCCCAGGTCAGTGTGCACGAACTAGTCCCGAGTACAAGGGATAAGGGTAGCGACCCGGCTCGTTCCAGTAGCGGGAGAGGTACGATGGGCGGTCAATGTTTTGCAATTCGGATATGAGAAAAAGTGTTTTATTATTTTTCAATATAACTACCCTCGACTTCAATGCACTTCCACCACTTGTCCCTGAGACTTCGAATTCCCGACAACCAGAAATCTCCCGACTACTGTTCAATCCACTCCTGGACGGCGAGCTGGACATCTTCATCGTCCCCAAACCGGCGTCCACGCAGTGCAGCCTTGAGCTGGCGGAATAAAAAGTAGTCGCTAGCTTCCAGATCTGGAGTGTAGGGGGGATGGTTGAGCTCCTTGAATCCGCACTCGCGCAGGGCAGCTTGTGCAACTCTGGCCTTGTGGACTTTGACGACGTTGAAGTCGATGATGGGGCGTGAGGTTTCTAGGGACCCAACGGGCAGAGACCTTGGTCATGGCCAAATTGTCGTGGATGATGTTGATAACACTTCCATGTGATATTCCAAGTTCTCGCTCGATTTCTTTGACCTTCACCCGTCGATTTTCGAGGATCATCCTCTCCACACGGGCCCCATTGTCCTCGTTTGTCACGTCTGAAGGGCGTCCTGGACGAGGGGTCATCTTCAAGGGACTCACGACCATGGCAGAACTTCCTATTCCAGCAAGCAATGGTTGCATAGGAAGGGGGGATCTCTTTCATTCTTGCCTTCCTTGGTCAGAAATTTGATCACAGCGCGGTGCTCAACCTTCTCCATTGTTGAAAAATTTGTGACTGAAGATCTGTGATCAGCTACTGCTTCTTAAATAGACGAGCCAGGAGCGTGCGGCTGCAGATCCTGACTTGTCATAACTTGTTCTAACACCCCCCACAAACAGCCATCCCCCTTCCTCTGCTTTGTCCTACCGATTCGCAAAACTTATTGACGGCCCCTCGTAACGTGCGCGAAGATCACACATAATGGAATTCAACCAAGAATGTGCCGAACAGCACCGTAAGGGGCGCGGCGATTTGCCATCCTGTCCGCCGTGCTGACGGGATCCAGCGCTCCGTCCGGCCCCAGCTTAGCCTCTCTTCCTTCCTTCAAAATACTTGTTTCCTCTCTTTTCACACAACTTTCTCTGGTCAGCCTCTAATTTCACAGGGTAGATGCTGACCTTCCTTTCAGCCAACTGTCCCGCTGAGGGGGTGGGGGACAATGTTCCCTAACCCCTGAGCTCCGGTCTGGGGTGGCTGGTTTTTAACAACCTGCTTCATCCCCACCCATACCTTCCTCACATCCCTTTTCCTCTCCTCTTCACAATCTATTATTTTTTACGCCGTGTCCAAGGTGAAGCCGCCATGCCGATGGACTGCCAGGCCACCAGGCGGGAGGGGTGGTCTTAAATGGCGGCGCCTGGCTCTGCCGGGCTTGTAAGCACCTCTCGCAGTGCGGGCTACTGCGAGAGGTGATGCGCGATTGCGTCCCGTGTCAAAAAGAGGGTCACCATGCCCAATGATGAGTTTAAAAAAAAAACCCAACCCCCAACTTCCCCTATAACATCGACGGAGCCGCCCTTGGGCAGCTCCAGCAAAAAAATGGAGGTCCCCCCCCCCTGTGCTTGCTCAGGGGACCCTCCATATATCTCTAACCGGAGAGGAGGCTTACTCCTCTCCTTCGCTTACGGGTGTAGGGGACTCCCCCTCACCCCCTTCTCTGGAGGTGCTTTCGGGCGCCTCCCTTTTACCAGCGGCAGTCCCCTCTGTTCTTTCCCCCCCTCCCTCTCTGGGATCTTTTCTTCAGGGGTTGTTCCCAGAGAGGCTCTGGCCTTCTCGTGGCGAGGGGGGTCAGCCCTGGGCCCCCTAGGGGACCCATGGTGCTGCCAACAAGACTTTTAACATACCCCTCTCTTTCCTCCTCTATTACGATCTTCCACTGCCCTTTATTTCCCCCTCTTCCTTCACCTATCTAGTGGTCCTTATCAATACCCGACCTCTGCTCGTTTAATGGATTGATTCTGAATTGTTCTTTCATGAAGGTGAAAGAGGCTGGGCATCTCCACCGCCTTCGTCTACCGAATGCCCAAGGAGAAACCCATCGTTGGCCCCTTTTCTCCGTGCGTAGGAGAACTCGGGCAGCCTCTTAGGGTTACAAAGATGGTGTGGTGGATCCGTATCCATTCTCCAAAAGGACATACCGGACGTAACTGATTGCATAGTTGCAGTAGTGCCGGGCCCTTGTAGGCCTCCATGGTGGGGAGCCCCGAGGAAGAATGCGAAGTTTTTTTCTTTTTGCAATGGCTAGCCATAAACCAAAAACCTCCCCTTCTCGTAAGGGTTCTCGTGCCAAACGTTCCTTAGCTTCCCTTTCAGCCTTTCCTCGCTCGTTGGACCCCTATTCCAACGAAGTAGACCCAGATCTTGATTATCCTCGCTTTCTTGTCATGAATTCATCATCTGACATCCCACTTGCAAAAGTCGATGTGTTTGACGTCAATGAATCTTTTGAGTCCCGCTGTGGTGAACCCCGCCGGATGTGGTCAAGAGGAAGTGGTGATGTCGTAGTCGAGGTGTCATCCCACTCTCAACACAACCTTGTGCGAAATCTATCTTCGATAGCTGAAATTCCAATAACTGTCTCGCCCCATCCGCGTCTGAATTTCGTCAAAGGTGTCGTCCGTTCAAATGAACTAAAGGACTACGACCCCACCCGCCTTCAGAGTAAGCTCAGTACCCAACGTGTGACACACGTACACAGGGTAACTAAAACATTAGGCTCCACTAAAGTTCCAACCGCCACACTGATTTTAACATTTGAACGACAAGAACTGCCGCAGTATATTAAAGCTGGGTACCTTCGTGTCCCGGTAAGTCCCTACATCGAACTACCCAGACGCTGCTTCAATTGCAATCAATTTGGACATGTTGGCCGAGCTTGTCGGCACTCTCGCTCCTGCGTGAATTGTAGCTCTGACTACCATGGCCCCGAATGCACCAAAACGCCCCACTGTGCCAACTGCGGAGGTACCCACAGTGCCGCGTCGAAACTCTGCTCTATATTTTTATATGAAAAGGAAGTTCTCGCTTTGCGCGACTCCCTACGTCTAGATATAAGAGAGGCCCGCCAGCGTGCCCGAGCACAAACCTCGCCACTCGGCCGGCTCTTCTCTGACGTTTTACGTGATGCTGGACGAAACCGACCATCACGCGCGAGTTCCGACCGGCCTGAAGCACTTCACCCTAGATCTACTCGCGGCGTCGAAAATATTCAGAATATGCAGTCGAAGCATCGCTCTCATACCGAGATAATTAATGTAGCCCCCCCTCTCTCCAGCAGCTCTAGCTGGGAAAGACGCTCAGGGTGAGACGCTTGAAGACATCAGGCGCTATTTGAAAGAATCCTCAACATCGACCAGTGAAGGATCATCCACCCGGCCACGAGACTCAAAGCCCAGTGGTAAGAGAAAGGATTCCTCACCTGGGTCATCGACCACCAATAAGCGGGCAGCCTCTGGAGCCGACTCGGCCGAACCCCGAGAATCTCCAATGGACTCCTCCCCTATGGTTGAACATTCTCTGCCCTTAAGTCCGTCTCGCCCTTCACAGGATGTAGGCCCCATCCTGATCCAAACGATGGCAGAAATACACCCAGCTCCACACACCTCGCTCAGATCACCTGTTCGCCCCGCTCACCCTTCAAACCAAGATCCGATTGAAGCAGTTGATACTCCAACATCACCAACTGCGGCGGTTGGACCAACTCCTCAGACACCTAAAATACCCTCGACCCATGAATCCGGATCTACCGGCCGAAAATCCCTTCTTGATCTTCCTTTTCCGCCAAGTTGCGAGCCCGAATTACAATCAAGGGCCTCGGTCGGTTCTCCAAAACCCACGAAAAAAACCTGTTACTACTCCATCTAGGATTTCTCCCCCTGCAAAAGCAGGATCCTCAAAATCAGCTCTCCGTCTCCCAAGCTCTTTGGGAAGAACCTCAAATACATTATCGGCCTCAAAAGAGAAAAAGATATCAACAGTGGTATCTAATCGTCACACATAATATCTTCCATTTTACAATGGAATTGTCAAGGCGTTCTTCCAAAGTGGGAAGAACTCAAAATTCTTTTGACGACTATCCACCCCGCTGTTATTTGTCTCCAGGAGAATAAACTGGGTATACGGCCCTTTCCGCCGGTACCCGGTTTTCTCACTTTCAACTCTATTGCTCCTGCTGGAAGCCCCTCTCATGGAGGGGTGTCAATCATGGTATCTTCATCCTACCATGTTTCTCTCATCTCCCTACATACTACCCTCCAAGCTGTTGCTGTGAGGGTTTTTCTTACTAAGCTTTTTACCGTTTGCTCTATTTACCTACCCCCTTGTTTATCATTGTCAAGATCCGACCTTTTAGAACTTATAGACCAGTTACCCTCCCCATTCTTATTACTAGGAGATTTTAACGCCCGTCACCCATACTGGGGTGACATCACTCGAAATGCCAAAGGCAGTGTTTTAGAGTCTCTTTTATTATCTGACGTTCTTTGTGTTTTAAATACTGGCGATTTTACCTCTTATCATGTCCAGACGGACTCTTTTAGCTGTGTTGACCTTTCTGTTTGTTCCCCTGATTGCTTCACGGAATTTCGATGGTCAATTCTTGACGATCTCCATGGAAGTGACCACTTCCCTATTGTCTTGTCGGCCCTTCAAGTTAGCCCTCATACAACCATGCCCCTTAAGTGGGACTTAGGTCATGCAGATTGGGAAGGTTTCCAAGAGGCGTCCTTCACAAATGCATCTTTGGGGACCTTCAATGGATTGGACGCGGCAGTAAAATACTTAACATCTACTATCTACAATGCAGCAACACAAACCATCCCACGGAGGCGACCTGTCACGGGCCGCTCAACCGTGCCCTGGTGGACTTCGACGTGTGCAACAGCTATCAAAAATTACAAGTTAGCCCATGCCCGATTCCGAAAGAACCCAACTTTGTGCAACAAACTCGACCGAAACCGAGCTCGTGCGCTTCGCCAAAGAACCCTTCGTCAAGCTCGCCGAAATTCATGGCGCAGATACGTTTCATCGATCTCCTCTATGATACCTACTGCTAAGATCTGGAAGAGGATTAATAAGATCAGGGGCCGTTATGCTAATCATCATACCCCCACACTCAACTTAGACGGTTCCTTGGAGAATGACGGCCTGGCGGTCAGCGATGCTTTTGCTGACCATTTTCGCGCCGTCAGCAGTGTCAGCCGTTACGATAAGGCTTTTCAATCCTACAAATCAAAGGAAGAATCTCATTCTCTCAACTTCACAACAAAATCTAACCTTCCGTATAACGCTCTATTCAGCATCTATGAGCTGCAAAGCGCTTTGTCCCTTTGCAGATCTACTTCCCCTGGCCTTGATGAGATCCATTTCGACATGATTTGGCACCTACATCCACACTCCACTCTCTTCCTGCTTGATTTGTACAACCTTATATGGGTGAAGGGTTTTTACCCGTCATCATGGCGCATTGGGATCATCCTTCCCTTTGTCAAACCGGGCAGGGACGGGTTGAATGCAGATCACTACCGCCCTATAGCTCTCACCAGCTGTTTGAGTAAGTTGCTAGAAAAAATTATATTGGAGTGCCTAAACTGGTTCCTAGAAACCAATCACCTTCTCTCCCCATTTCAATGTGGCTTCCGCAAAGGTCATAGTACCCTTGACCTACTAGTACGTTTCGAGGGATCGGTCCGGAAAGCTTTCTCATTAAAGCACCGAGTCCTGGCCATATTTTTCGATATTGAGAAAGCCTACGACACAACATGGAGATACGGCATCTTGAAGCAGTTATACGTCTTGGGGATGAGAGGCCTTTTACCTTCATTTATTCAAAGTTTTTTAGCATCTCGATCCTTCAAGGTACGTGTTGGAGACGCATACTCTGACCTGCAACCCCAAGAGGAGGGAGTTCCTCAGGGCAGTGTTTTAAGTGTCTTATGTTTTATAATTGCCATCAATGATATTATTTCGTCTCTCCCAGAAGGTGTATCGGCAACTCTGTTTGTCGATGATTTAGCACTATACTGTTCCTCACCTCGCCTTTCATCAGCAGCGCGTCGGCTACAACTGGCGGTCGATGCTGTATCCAAAAGAGCACAACTTAAGGGATTCCGCTTTTCCACGACCAAAACCAAAGCAATGTATTTTCACCGAGGCAGAGGGGTTCTTGTTCCGCCATCTATATCCCTACAAGGCGAAGAAATAGAGTTCGTCTCCGAGTTTCGGTTCCTTGGCGTAACTCTCGATCCAAAGTTATCCTGGTTACCACACCTACGCCGACTTCGAACAGGCTGTCTGCGGGCTCTAGACATTTTTACCGCTGAACTTTCAGCAATCCTTTTAGCCTTTAGACTCATCCAAATCTTACCTTTTAGTGATTTTGTCATTTTTTCCGACTCAAGGAGTGTCTTACAATCAATTAGATCTTTTAATGCGTCCCATCCCGTGGTCACAGAAATTTGCAACTGGCTGATCCAAAATGCATCCCGATATAGAATTATTTTTTGCTGGGTTCCTGGGCATGTGGGGATCCTGGGCAACGAGAAGGCTGATCGGCTGGCCCGCTCAGCACATTCTGTGTCCCCTGAGAACTCTGCTCTGCCTTTTAGGGACTACTTTCCTTCAATAAGAAAGTATATTTTTCAACTGTGGCAGAATGAATGGGATGACTGTTCATCATCCAAACTATACAAAATAAAAAATTCTATCCGCTCTTGGCCCTCGAGTCGTCATAGAATGCGGTCGTTGGAGGTGGCCCTTTGCCGAGTTCGCATTGGCCACACGAGACTTACTCACGGCCATCTTGTTTCGGGCGATGCCCATATCAGCCCTCGCTGTCGTTTTTGTGGTGGGGACCAATCGGTTGCCCACCTTTTATTGAATTGTAGCCATTTTACCATTCTCCGGTTGTCCTGTTTCCCGACCCTTTTAACTATTCCTCAACACACCCGTCTTCGATTCATATTGGCGGAGGAATCTTTTAACCCGTCGTTTTTTAAATTTTTGTCACAAAGTGGTCTCCTCCACCTTTTATAGATGATATTTCTCGTTTCACCCTAGCGGCCATATAGAATCCACTTGGATTGGGCAGCAACCCACCGGTAACTTATCTTAAATCTCTCTCTGTTCTTTCCAAGGGGACTGCCAAGAAAGCCAGCAGGCAGCCCTTAGCCAGCCGCTCCACATCGAAGCGGCTCGGTAGGGCAAACCCCCTTAGGGGGGAGAGGGAAGCCAGGCCCCTTCGGTCGCTTCCCTCAAAAGACCTGCTGGCAAGAATACTGAACCTTGCCGGGGTCAAGCCCCATGCCTCCCCAAAGAAGACTAGTGACGATACTGCCAACGGGACCTGCGATGTCTTGGGGGGGGGATGGCCAACTGGAGGCCCCCCCTAAGATAGACATGGTCCTTGAGGAAACCCAGCCTCAGACGGTAGGGCCTTCCATGGGGGGGAATCTGGGCTCGGCGCCAAGCACCGAACCCGAATCCGCCCCGATGCAAGGTCCTCCTCAAACGGCTGTGGTTTCCGAAGCAGTACAAGGAGGGGAGGGATCTCCGCCGACCGGTGCCCCCACGACTACCAGGACCTTCTCCATTTCAGAGAATGACCTGGCTGAGGCCGGTCCATCTGGCCTGGGGGCTTCTTCCGGCGGAGGTGAGAAGCGGGTTCATTCCCCGCCCTCCTCTCCGAAAAAGAAAAAGACAAAAAAGACTCGGTGCTCCTCTCCATCCGCGGGGACGGATGGGTCTGCTGCCACTCTGGCAAGCGACCAAGCCAAGATCGGCACATCCGCCCCCTCTGCCCCCCCAGTTGCGGAGCCCCTGACAAAGAAGACTAATACCAAGAGTGCACAGGGCTGAGCTTCGATGACATCGGGGCCCCTGAATCAGAGGTTACCTGGCGTTTTCGAGCCCGCTGGCTTCAAACGCTTCCTCGTTATTCGCTCCACTGATGGCACCATGTTGTCCAAGGGCAACATGATCCATCAGAGGAGAGGATTAGCTAGTGCAATTGGTAAGAGCCGAAGGTGACCCGTTTCTCGGATGGCAGCCTTCTGGCGAATCCCGCCGAGGCGGCCAATATAAGTGCTCTTCCGACACTTCATGGCACCCCGGTGAGTGTGACGCCGCACTCTACCATGAACTTTGTGAAAGGAGTAGTTTATGCGAGGGAACTCGTTGACTACTCCATTGAGGACATCACCCTAGAGCTGGCCGACCATGGGGCGGTCAAGGTCGAACGTGTGATGAGAAAACAGGGAGGGGCTTCGAGACCCACCCCTACACTCTTCGTCACGTTCGACTGTGACAAGCTCCCTGAATCGGTGCGTGCCGGTTGGTACCGCTACCGCGTGAAGGCATTCGTGCCACTGCCGCGGCGGTGCTATTACTGTCACCGCTTCGGCCATACGAATCGCTCATGTAGACGTGCAAAGTCGGGGTCACCCGAAGTCTGTGTAAATTGCTCCAAGGTCGCACACGATGAGTCTAAATCGTTTGTGGCCAAGTGTGTCAATTGCGGAGAGCCGCACCCTGCTTCTTCGAAGCAATGTGGTGCATATCTCCTGGAGAAAGAAATCCTGGCCGTTCAGACCCAGGATGGACTCTCATTCCGCGAGGCTAAGGACTTGGTCATGGCGCGCCCAGCTCTGCCTGGGACGTCATATGCCTCAGTAGTTCGAAAGGCACCCTCTGCTCCTGGCCCATCCAGGCCAACGAGCACGGTTGTTTCCGCGCCCATTCGGAGCCCTTCTGCGGGCTCTACCCAACCCGGGAGCTCCGCTGGTAAAGCTGGCGGCAAAAAGGGTTCATACCCAACCCCGGCTAAAACCAGGGCTCCCCCCTCTTCCCCCAGCGTGACCGTTTCCCGTAAGGCGAAACGGCCACGCGCCTCCACAGAGTCGTTAGACTCACAGGAGGCAACACCCCTGAAGATGGTCGCTAGGCCATCTTCGGGGGTTCCTAAAGCTGTCCCCCGAAAGGAGGACAGCAACAAAGGAGCTTCAGCTCCTTCGCCCACGCCCCGAGGTGGAGCGAGTGGCTCGGAGACGGTGGTTCCTCGAAAAGAGGGCCCCCCGCCTCCGAAGCCGCAGCGCCCGCCTAAGGTTTCGAGGCGGAGGGAGGAAAAGACTCACATGGCGAGCCCAACCTCCCCCAATAAATCCTCGAAGGCGACAGCGCCTCCAGCGCTTTGTCCGGCCAACAGCGCCCGGGGTTCTGCCCCCGGGAAGCGTACGGCCATTCCCGTGAGGGTCTTCAATTCGAGGAGGGCCCCCGCGTCTCCTCCGAGCTAGGCCTGGAGGGCATATTCCTTCAATGGAATTGCCGTGGACTCCGGGCCAACTGGGAGGAGCTGCGGAGGCTCGCCTCGTCCCGTTCCCCGTTAGCTATTTTTTTTGCAGGAGACCATGCTAGGCGCGTGCCCCCTGCCTGCCCTCCCAGGGTATAGGGGTCTTGCGACCCCACCACCGCGGGATGGCCGGGCTGGGGGATGCGCGGTTTACACCCGGCATGATGTCTCCGTTCTTCCTTTCTCTTTAGATACCTCCTTTCAGGCAGTGGCTGTGCAGCTGCACCTGGATAAGAGGTATACTATCATTTCTGCGTACATTCCATCGTCAGCTGACTTCGACGCCGGGGACTTCCGCCGCGTCGTGGCACGGTTGCCGAGGCCCTATCTCTTGCTTGGAGATCTGAACGGCAGGCATCCTCTCTGGGGAGATTACTCCATAAATCCCAGGGGACAAGTCCTTGCCGATCTGATCGAAGAGCTTGAGATGGGTGTCCTAAACGTGGATGAGTTTACGCATCACTTTCCGAGAACCGCTTCATTTTCTTGCCTTGACCTATCTTTGTGCTCTTCGGATGCACAGCCTGATTTTGATTGGGGGGTGGTTGATGACCTCCATGGTAGTGATCACTTTCCCATTCAAATATCATTTTCAGGGCAACTGCCGCCTGAGAGACCACCTCGGTGGTGCTTGGCGCGGGCGCGGTGGCCTGCATTTCAGGAAATGACTGAATTCTCTATCTCAGTCGAGGAGTTTAGGTCGGTAGATGAGGCCGTTGAGTTCTCCGGCAACCTCATCGCCGTGGGCCTGACTACTGTTCTTAGGACGTCTGGCCGTTTTGCACGCCGACCACTCCCATGGTGGTCGGCCGAGTGTGAGACGGCTCTCAAACAGAAGCGTTATGCCTACATGCGCTATAAGCGCCGCCCGAACGATTTCACTGTCGCTGAATTTCGTCGGGCTAGGGCTAGGTTCCGGTATATTTGGAAGCACGCCCGCCGCTCTTCTTGGCGGGCATACGTGTCTTCACTTAACGGGAAGACCCCTTTAGCTGAGGTGTGGAAGCGAGTCAAAAGGATTCGGGGCAAGTTCTCGCAGGACCCCCTCCCGTTCTCCAGGAGAATGGGACCGCAATCTCGGACACCGCGACCGCTTTTTCTGCATTCTCTAGCCGTGATGCTGCTCCGCCAGCATTCAATGCACGTCGTGATGTCGCGTAAGGCCGCCGGCTGGACTTTACCTCCAGAGGCGGAGAACCCTTCAACGACAAGTTTACTGTAAGCGAGTTGCGTTCCGCTCTCGCTTCGTGCGCGGACACCGCCCATGGTCCGGACGATGTCCCGTACGCCATGCTTCGACACCTAGGTAAGCGAGGCATGGCCTTTCTGTTAGAGTTGTTCAACAGGATCTGGGTGGAAGGTCTTCTCCCAGACTCCTGGCGAATCGCTACTGTGCTTGCCTTTCGCAAACCGGGAAGAGATCACTCTACTCCGACCGGTTTCCGCCCAATCTCTCTAACCTCTTGCGTGTGCAAGTTGATGGAGAAATTGGTAAATGTTAGATTAGCCTTTTTCCTCGACAGCGGAGGCCATCTTTCTTCCGCACAGTGCGGCTTCCGCAAGTTCCACTCCACGTTGGACGCTCTGCTCCAACTGGAAAATGCCGTCTGCGAGGCTTTCCTTCGTATACAGCACTACGCCACGGTGTTTTTCGATCTGGAGAAGGCCTATGATACCGCATGGCGATACGGTATCATGGAGACTGTGCATAAGATCGGGGCGAGGGGACGCCTCCCAATGTTTATATCTGAATTTTTGCGAGATCGTCGATTCCGCGTACGGGTGAGGGGAGCCCTCTCCGGCCCAAAGGAGCAGGGAAGTGTCATCAGTGTCACACTCTTTGCCCTATGCATCAACGGCATCACCTCGGTGCTGCCGGAAGATGTTCTCGCTACGCTCTACGTGGACGACCTTTCGATCTCTTTTGGTGCGGCCCAGATGCCAACTCTGGAGCGTCGACTCCAACAGGCATTGAACCGCGTCTCTCGCTATGCCGAAGCGCACAGGTTTCGGTTTTCTTTGGCCAAGACTAAGGTGGTGCACTTATGCCGCCATCCACGGCTTCACCCCGACCCAGATTTGTTTCTTAATGGGGTGCGCCTGGATGTGGTTGAGTCGCACCGTTTCCCTGGTCTTGTATTCGACCGACGCCTCACCTGGGAGGCTCATATTCGCAGCCTTAGGGTCTCTTGTACCCGCGCCATGGACATTCTCCGTTCCGTGACGTTCAGCGCTTGGGGCGCTGATAGGGCTACTGCCTTACTTTTTTATCGATCCTTTGTTCGCTCGAAGCTCGACTACGGATGCGAGTTTTATGCATCCGCAGCCGAGCGTTTATTGCGGAAGGTGGATTCGATCCACCACAGCGGCCTTCGCCTTGCGACCAAGTCCCAAGAGGGGGTCGGCTTCCACGCCGTATCCCCTCTGTTTGAAGTCAGCGGGGCTCTATCAGCTACAAGCTACAGTGAATAACGTGCCCATTACTGCAGACTTTAACAGTAATATATTATCAACCTAATAATATATTACAAGACCAAGAGAATGAGTAATTATAAAGCGGTTTGTGTGCGGCTTATAAAGTGGTTAATAATAAGTTGAACGTTTTTAATCGTAATTAGCCTAGGAAATCTTGGGCACCATCCAAAGTAAGAAATTACTTTGGCAATGAATTGAGATTGAAAATTGAATGTATGAAATAAAGGCAGTTCTTCAGAAGGGATATTAATTCTGAGTTTTAACAAAATATATTTATTTGAGAAATCTAATATTTTAATGTCTTAATTGAGGTAATATAATATGGGGAGAGCTTAAGTTATTTAGATCCTTTCAATTACAAAATTAAGAATTCTTGCAGTACGACAATTATGGTGTTTTGAAAACAAGCAACGTCATTAATCAATGAATAAAAAATGCACTTAATGGGAGATTTGAAAATTGTAATGATGTTTGTGAATACAATTATTAAATAGAAGAATTGGCGATTGATAATTGAAACTATACGATATGTAAATAAATTAGGGATGCTATGCTGATTACAATATATTGGAAATAAGGCGAAATTTATAATATATATATATATATATATATAGCGTGAGATAAATTAGTTCTAGGGTAAGTGAAAGTCACATGATAATTAGTTTTAGGGTGAGCGAAATGTCTATGATAATGGTTAACGTGAATTTTGGGGTCTGTAATTGGCAAAATACACAGAATTAACTTAAGTTTGACAAAAAGGGGAAAACCAAAGTAAGAATTATAATTAAATAATTTTGACCAACCTTGTTGACGCGGGAGCAGAAATCAAATGGGACGATGCTGGATTTTCGTGCGCATGGCGAAAGGAAATGTTGCCAGTCGGTACATTTCTAATATAACTATATATATATATATATATATATATATATATTGTTTTAGGGGAAATTTATATACAAACTTGTAGGGGTGAAACCACTACAATGCTCTCCCACCGGGGGAAAAACTCGCCCTACACAAAGAAAAATGTTTACAATGATATTTAGTTCATATATCGGCGAGATCTCCTTACAAGGCGTCCAGAACGTGTCAATGTGACTTGTGGCTGAAACAGATTGTGGGCCGAATGATTGGCAGTGCCACTCGATAGAGGAGAGAGACTGTCACGAGCGAGGGCAGGCGGGGCGTTTGACATCCGTTCTGTATCTCCCCGACTGGCATCAGTCCGAGGCTATGCGTTGGTAGGCTCTCTTCCTGCTGCTGCCGATGGTCCTGAAACAAAAGGGAAGGCCGCAGCAATTGGGAGGAAAAATCGGAGGGTGCAGATATGGCTGAAGGAGGGTTTGCAATTGGAGTAGGATGGTGGAGATGAGAGAGCTTGATGGAGGGTTGGAAGTAAGAGTTGTATAAGTGACCACTGGATCGCTAATATTGGAAGGGAAAGATAGTGACTGTTCCACGTGAATGGCCTCTATTAAATCGGGTTTCAGTCGATCGATGGAAACCATATCCTGCGTGGTGCCAAGCTGAAGTACAAAGCCTTTCGGCTTTCTGGAGACGACGAGAAAGGGCCCATCATAGACAGGTTGCAAGAATGTGCGAGTGGAATCGCGACGGACAAATACATGACAGCAAGTTACCATCTCCTTTGGCACGAAAGGTTTCTGATTAGCAGGCACTATTGTGGCGGTCGGCTCAACCTCAGACATCGCCCGTAGTAAATTGTGTACGTATGCAGCAGGATGTATGTCGGAAGGAAGAGCACAGTCAGCGGAAAAAAAATTGACCTGGAAGACGAAGTTGCGTACCATAGAAGAGTTCCCGAGCAGAGCAATTTAAATCCTTTTTCAAGGAGGCATGAATTCCAATGAGAATTAAGGGTAGCTTGTCCACCCAAGTGATGGGGTCAGTGGAGGTTAAGCTTCCCTTGAGAGTCCGGTGAAAACTTTCCACCTTAGTGTTACTTTGGGATGGTAGCTAGTGGTACGGAGACGAAAGGAGCCAAGCACTGACATGAGTGCATCCCATTGGTGCGATTCAAATTGGCTACCTCGATCAGTCATGATCGTTGATGGACACCAAAACGAGCTACCCATGCTGATACGAAGGCTCGAGTTACAGTGGAAGCTCTGATGTCCGGGATAGGAACTGCCTCTGGCCAAGAATTAAAACGATCGATCATGGTGAGAAGGTAATTGCAACCTTGCGAAAGGGGCAGAGGGCCAACCAGATCAATTATGAACGGGGTCGAAGCGTGCCGATGGAAGCGGAAAAGCAGCCAGAGGTGACTTTGTGTGGCGTTGAACCTTTGCTTCTTGACAAGACAGACATGCGTGGGTCCATCTGGCCACGTCGGCGTTCATACCTGGCTACACACAATGTTGTGTGATGACGGTAAGCGAGAGGAATGAGTGGACGAGCACAGTCAACCAGGATACGCCTTGAGGGACTGTCCAGCAAGTTGATTTCGCGAATGATAAGCTGAGAAGAGTGATGCAGTGTTTGCGTGTTTTATCTTGTTCCTGGGCAAGCGCTATTGTCGCGGGATCGATGGGCGCAGTTTGGGAGAGTTGCGTGCCCGAAATCGATGAAATGCGAGAGAGCGCATCTGGTACGACGTTTGGAGAACCAGGAACGTAACGAATATCGTTTTTCATCTGCAGGATGAAGTCAATGTGACGAGTATCAACCGCAGAGTGCACAGATGAGGTGCTACTAGAGGCAAGCGCACCAACCCATGGCTTGTGGTCGGTAAAAAGAGTAAAATCACGTCCTTCCAAGTATTGTTGGAAGTGACAAAGGGCGAGGTATATTCTCAGTAATTCGAGGGCAAACGTACTGTACCTCTGTTGAGAAGGAAGAAGAGTGTTGGAAAAGAAAGCGAGTGGTTGCCAAGAGTCATCAACCTTCTATTGTAGCATCGAACAAACATGAGTAGCGGACGCGTCCAAAGCAACGCTTATGGTTGCTCCTGGGCAAGGATGGGCCAGGGTGACAGCGGAAGCCATAGCCTCTTTGGTGCGAGAGAAAGCCTCGCAAGCTTCGGGGGACCAGGTAAAAGGGAGGTTCTTCTTTGACTTAGAAAACAATTCATTGAGAGGGTGCATAATGTGGGAGATGTTGGAAATGAACCTGTGGTAAAAGTTTACCATCCCACAGAATCTACGAAGTTGTTTTAGCGAAAAAGGTCGTGGAAAAGCCCGGATAACTTTAACATTGTCCTCGAGAGGACGAATTCCCTCAGGGAAAATGTGGTGTCCCAAAAAGGAGAGATGTGTTACACCAAAGAGACACTTAGAAGTGTTGAGTACGACACCATACTCATCTTAACGTGCAAAAACCTGAAAGTGAGAGATATGCTCCTTTAAAGACGAAGGTGCTATCAAGAGGTCGTCTATATAACAAAATACGAAGGGGAGACCTCTCAGAACCTGATCCATACAACGTTGGAAGGTCTGACCACTGTTACAAAGTCCGTAAGTCATTCGGTTCATGACGAGGGGACCGAATGGAGTGGTGATAGCCATCTTAGGAATATCATCAGAGTGAATCGGGATTTGGTTGAAAGCGCGATCCAAATTTTGCCGACAAAAAATGGAACACCTGGAGAGAGCGGAGTTAAAATCCGATAAGAAAGGCAGAAGATACCTATCCGGAACTGTACAGGCATTGAGTCGCTTGTAGTCACCTACAGCTCTGAATTCCCCCGGAGTAGACTTAGGTACTACATGATGCGGTGAAGCCAATAGGGAGACGGATGGGGAAGCGATTGTAGTGGTTTCACTCCCTGCAAGTTTGTATATAAATTTTCCCCCAAACAATATATATATATATATATATATATATATATATATATATATATATATATATATATATATATATATTGATATATATATATATATATATATCGGGAATGTATAAACTGGCAACATTTCCTTTCGCCATACGCACGAAAATCTAGGCATCGTCCCATTTGATTTGTGCTCCCGCGTTAACAAGGTGGTCAGAATTTAAGTATAATTCTTAGTTTGGTTTTTCCCCTTTTTGTCAAACTTAAATTGATTCTGTGTATTTAGCCAATTACAGACCCCAAAATTCACGTTAACCATTATCATAGATATTTCGCTCACCCTAGAACTAATCATAAGACTTTCGCTTACCATAGACTAATTTATCCCATGTTATATATAGATATATATATATATTATAAATTTTGCCTTATTTTCAATATATTGTAATCGGCATATCATCTCTGATTTATTTACATATCGTAGAATTTCAATTATCACTCGCAATTCTTCTATTTAATAATTGTACTCACAAACCTCATTACAATTTTCAAGTCTCTCATTAAGTGCATTTTCTAATCATTGATTAATGACTTTGCCTGTTTTCCAAACACCATAATTGTCGCAAGGCAAGGATTCTTAATTTTGTAATTTAAAGGACCTAAATAACTTAAGCTCTCCCCATGTTATATTACCTCCATTAAGTATTAAAATATTAGATTTCTCAAATAAATATATTTTGTTAAAACTTAGAATTAATATCCCTTCTGAAGAACTACATTTATTTCATACATTCAATTTTCAATCTCAATCCATTGCCAAAGTAATTTCTTACTTTGGATGGTGTCCAAGATTCCCTAGGCTAATTACGATTAAAAACGTTCAACTTAGTATTAACCACTTTATAAGCCACACACAAACCACTTTACGATCTCGGCCTCTATCATGTATTTAAATTCCTGCTCTCTCTCTCCCTCCTTATGCTCTCTCTCTCTTTTTTTCATAACGAAAATAGAGGGAGATGTGACGCCCCCTAGACGCGGGAAGAGAGCTTGTGTGGACCTTGGACTTTTCGAGCTATGTCGGCGGGGGTACCTCTTCTGGGTACCCCTGGTAGGGCTTTCCTTGTCGATTTGGTCGGAAACGAGGTTCCAGACTAAGTGCGTCATTCCTTCCTTTTTCTACTCTATTCCTCTCCTTTTTTTACCTTTATCATATCTCCCACTCATACAAAAAGAAAAAACAACAAAAAAAAGCCTACTCCTATCGTGTCACTATTTCCCTTTCTTCCTCTATCTACCTATAAGGACCTGGCAGCTACCTCATGCGTCAGAAGAGAGGCTTTGGAACCTCTATAAACAACGCTAATCAACGCTCACTGGTTGCGAGAGACTAGGGCTAGAGGTGTCCTAGGCGTTGGGGCACGATGAATGGGATGAGGGTAGTGCCCCGTTAACCCCTTCCCTGGCGCGTAATTATTGACCGTTCCCAGTGCCCGTTGACGGGTGCTTATGTTAGCATTGGTCCGAGGTGACGGCCCTTTGTTCCCATGTTGGTTGCCAGGCCAATAAAAAGCCTTGGGTCGAGTTCCTTGGTGTTGCGGGATATCCATTGAACGCTACTCCGAGATCCTGGCCGTTGTGAAGGGAACTAGTCGGAGTTTAGTAAGGGGCGTGCTTCGTTGTTGTTCACCTGGTAAGAAATCGATGGCCCCTTCGGGGATCGTCAGTGCTGCTTGGTTGGGAGCCACGACACGCCGAGGTTTGACGACTCGGGCGGACGAACAGCAGCACATGGATCATGCCTTCTGAAAGATCCGAAACCTCTCCGATCGATAGGCGGGAGCGACTCACGCTGGGAGAACTCACCAACCCCCCTTTTTTATCATTGATTGGTCACGAGTTTTCAGAGAGAGAGAAAGCGCTCAAAATGACAGGCAAAAAAGGACCCGTTCGTCTCAAACCCAACTGTGCAATTTTGCCAGTTAGAAAAGTGGTGCGTTGACTTTCCGGAGGGCTGCTACTCAAAATGCAGCCCTGAAAGTATCTGCACTACTTGCATATTGACGCGAGAGGTGGAAAAATTAAAAGACCTCTATAGAGTCTCAGAGGAGAGAGCTAAGGTCCTTGAGGGAAAGTTGGAGAAGCTCGAAGCCCTTAACGTAGCTCAGGTTCGATGCCTAGAAGAGGCGCCGCCCACTGACGTGTCAGAATCCCCTGGTAATGAAGCGGACATTTCGGCATCATCTGGGGCTAAGCTAGCTGAGGCGAGAGAAAAGGAGAAAAAGAAGAAAGGAGAAACGAAGAAAAAAAAGAAAAAGAAGATAGTTGAAACAAAAGTAGAACCAAAAATATAAGAAAAACAGATAAAGAAGAAGAAAAAGAAAGATAAGAATGTGGAGAGTAAAGAGGAAAAGGGGAGGCCTCTTCCACAAGGGAAGACCCCGTCTTCAGAGACCAAGTGTCCGAAGGTCACCCTCATTGGTGACTCGCAAACACGGGATCTGCAGCCGCTGCTAGCGGCCCGCTTTTGCACTAGCGTGAAGGTAAGCTGCCTGTCAGGACGGGGTAACCACAACATCAGAGTAGAGGCAGAGAAAGCTCAGATTTCTGAGAATTCAGTTGTTGCTCTGATGGTGAGCGGCAACGACCTCTACCTCAGAGGGGGTAAGGTTGGCCTCAGTGGTAAGACCATCCAAGCAGTGATGGGAGCCGTGGACGATATAGGGCTTAAAACCCGCAAACGTGTGGTGGTTGGGATGCTTCCGAGAAGAGGTCCATCCCGAACCGCTCACGAAAGAAACGTCGCAGTGAACAGAAGGTTGGCGGATCTCTGCACGGCAGAAGGAGTCTTCTTCGTGGACCCCTATCGTACCCTTATCGGTAGAGACGACCTCTACCAAAGGGACGGGGTACATCTCTCCTTTAAAGGGAAGGCCTTTCTCGCCAACCTAATTCAAGATGTCTTGGAACGCACCCAAAGGAGCGTTCGAAACAGAGCGAAAGCGGACGTGCGCCAGCATGCATGTGTCACTCCTGGAACAACCTCCTCGGAGGTGGTCAAAAAGGGTGTGACCACGAAAACAGAGAAGCCGGGAAACGGAAGAGCGTTGGGAGTCCTACACTAGGGGAATCCCTCAAAGTTCTTCTGTTCAATGCGAGGTCAATCAGGAATAAGTTTCTTGAGCTCCGTGGCCTCGTAGTAACAGAGGAACCTGAGATGGTGGTCATAACGGAGTCGTGGATAAAAACCTCAAGCCGAGATTTTGAAGGTGAATTTACGATTCCCGGTTACCAGCTCTTCCTGAAAGATAGGCCAGACAGAGAGGGTGGCGGTGTGATGTTGTATGTCAAGGATACTCTCAACTCGACGGATTGCAACATCATATCCGACCATGAACTACTAGGTGTTGACCTAGAGATAGGTCCTGCCAAATACAGGACCCTGGTACTTTATAGACCTCCTGCCCAACTCGTTGAAAAGGACAGAGATCTGTACCAGCTACTAGGAGAACTTGTCGAAGACAGAGTGTGTATCGTCATGGGTGATTCCAACACACAAGTTGACTGGGAAACCAGAGAACCCTGTGGCGAGAACGCACTACTCCTGGAGTTCACGAACAATGAGTTCCTCACTCAATGGGTGAGAGAACCAACGAGAGGAGACAATATCCTCGACTTGGTTTTCACCTCTGAGGATGACATCGTTGAGGACCTCTCTGTTGGCGAAGAGCTCGGTGGCAGTGACCACCGACTAATTAGATTTGTAGTCAAAGTCCCCAAGGCAGAGCCTGCAACTAGTAAATCAAGGAAACTCGATTTGAGAAGAGCAGACTTTGCAGGTCTACGCGCGGGACTAACTGACGTGAGGCTAGAAGAGTGCGATGCTGTTGAAGACTCTTGGAACAGTTTCAAAACCACATTCATGAGTCTTCAATCGCATTTTATCCCTCTGAAATGCCCCCGTCGGTCCTCTGTTCAACCAAAGTGGTTTAATCGAGAAATCGGGCAACTGCTTAGGGAGAAGAGAAATGTGTACCGGCAATCGAAGATCTCGGGTGACTTTGACGAATACCGGAGGCTAGCCAGGAGAGTGAAGTCCAGTATATGGGCGGCTAAGCGTACTGAGGAACTCCGAGTGGCGAGACTCTGCAAGGAGAATCCCAAGGAGTTCTTCGGCTATGTAAATAGCCGTAAACCAATCCATCGTAGGATTGGGCCCCTAGTGGACGAGGAGGGAGCATTAACTCAGTCAGATGCAGAAAATGCTAACCTTCTCAATGACTACTTCTCCTCAGTGTTTACTAAAGAGTGTGGTCCCATCCCCCAGCCCACGGATTCCTACTCGGGGGAAAAGCAGGAGGCAATGGACTTCACCGAAGGAGAAATAAAGAAAAAGATCGCTGACCTAAAGACGAATAAGTCCCCTGGACCGGACGGGTTTCTACCCAAGGTGTTGAAGGAAGTGTGCGATGAAGTATCACGACATCTGTGCGCTATCTTTAACATGTCAATCCGGACCGGATGCGTTCCTAGAGACTGGCGTGAGGCGGAGGTGACTCCGATCTTCAAGAAAGGATCCTCCAGCCATCCGTCAAACTACCGACCTATCAGTCTGACTTCGATAGTCGGTAAACTCATGGAAAGCATGATGGTGGAGAAAATAACGTCGTATTTAGAGTCAAACCTGCTACTGAGGAGTTCCCAGCACGGCTTCCGAAGGCAACGGTCATGCCTGACGAACCTTGTGGAATTCTTCCACTTCGTTTTCAGTGAGCACGATCGGGACAAGGCGGTGGATGTGGTCTACCTAGACTTTCACAAAGCCTTTGATAAGGTACCACACCGCCGCCTTCTCCGAAAAGTGCGAGCGCTTGGCATAGACGGAAAGGTAGCCGGCTGAATCGAGAACTGGCTAAGTGGCAGACGGCAACGGGTGGGGGTGAATGGACAGTCTTCTGAGTGGGTGCCCGTTACTAGCGGGGTGCCTCAAGGTTCTGTCCTGGGACCACTACTATTCATCATCTATGTCAACGACATGGACGGTGACATGGTTGCCAAGATTTCCAAATTTGCCGACGATACCAAGCTTGGTATGAACGTTGCAAAGGATGGAAATACTGCCCGCCTGCAGGAAGATCTTGGGAAGATTGGGGAGTGGTCGGACACGTGGCAAATGCCTTTTAACGTGGGGAAATGCAAAGTGATGCATATCGGCCACAGAAACCCCCAATCTCAGTATATCCTTAAGGGCACTGCTCTTGAATCGAGTGACACTGAGAAGGACTTGGGTGTAACAATCACTAGTGACCTCAAGTTCTCGAAACAGTGCATTGAGGCGGAGAAAAAGGCCCAAAGGATGCTAGGCTATATTAAGCGCCAGTTTGGTTATCGGAACCAGGAGATTGTACTGTGCCTGTACAACTCACTTGTCCGACCGCACCTGGAGTATGCCGTACAATACTGGAGTCCTTCATTGCGAAAGGACATCGCGAGATTGGAACGCGTACAAGCTAGGGCAACCAAACTGATTCCCTCTATCCGACATAAAAGTTATGAGGATAGACAAAGGGAGTTAGATCTGTTCTCGCTGGAAACCCGTAGACTGCGTGGTCAGCTCATCGAAGTATTCAAAATACTTTATGTGTTCGACAATGTTGACTATCGGGATATTTTCACACTGAGTGAGAACAGAACGCGCAATCACGGCTTCAAACTTGAACTGAAGCGTTACAACCGCAATCTGTGTGGAAACTTTTTCACCTACAGTATCTGCGGTAAGTGGAACGCACTTCCAGTGGAAGTTGCCAACAGTGAATCTGTTGACCAGTTCAAGTCAAGACTAGACAAAGTCTTGAAAAGTGGCCGTTTAGGGACGCAAAACAATTGAGCAGCCATGTGCCCGCTCGATTGCTAGTCCAAAGGTACCCTCTTTGAATGGACCGTAAGGTCTCCTAGGGTACTTACTTTCCTTGTTACTCCTTGTCTATCCTGGGCCAGTCGACGGGGGCTTGAGGATACTGGTCCTTCTGTTGTCTCGATCATGTGCACTACATTGTGCTTAATGGGGTCTGTCCTTAGAAAGAGGAAGACTGAGGATTGCATACTCCCCCAGCAGTTTCTTGAAGCGGGGAGCAGTTGCAGGGAGACTAACAGAGAGGAGATAGCTGGTAGAAGGAATTAATGAACCAGCAACAGTTAGTGTCATGATTCTGTCGATAATCTTGCGGTGACGAGAATCTACCAAAAGATCATGAGCGGAAAGGAAGTCTCGGCCCCAAATGTGAATGTCGACGTCGGCAATGATGAATGTCCTTGGGAAAACACGACGTAACCCGAGAGAGAGCTCGAGGATACGCCTCCTATAAGTCCTTATGTCCGATGAATTGGCAGCTTTAAGGACAAGATCACAAGAAGTGCAAGCTTTCTCGATTGAGGAGGCAGGAATGACACTGCATTGAGTTCCAATGTCAACCAGGAAGGAGAAACAAGAGAGTGGGTCATGAATGCTAAAGGGAGGATCGACCTGATAAAAGGATGAGGTTGCAAAGGTGACGGACCCACGTATCACTTGCGTTTCTAGTTTAAAGTATGCTGCGCTGAGTTTGGAGGTTGGGTAAGAAAACCCGTATAATTTTGTAGGTTTGAAGGTGGTGAAGTTAGTTGAGGCGCAGTTTAAGATGAAGATTGAGCATTTTGATGGTACGAGCATGGGCTTGAGCATTTTTCTGCTCCTGCACCAAATTTGAGATAGTACCAGCAAAAGCTTGAAAGTTTGGGAAGGGAAACTTGAGCAGCATGATTAGTCGGAGGGTGAAAATTTTGAGAATGAATAGATGCGTGGTAAAAGCTGCAAGGCTGTACACAGCGCATAGCGTTGCTGCCATAACTAGCATGATACCTGCAGTAACCCTGAGGATATAAGGATAGGGGGAATTTGACGAAGGTTGAAAATGAACCCGCCTTGCCTCAACTCTTGTCTTGGAGTTAGCTGGTTGGTTGAGTCTTGAACGAGAGGACGAACGGCATCTTACTCCACTGTCCTGCCTGCGACTGTGCTCTCGCCGCAAACCCTTTTGCATTTAAGGGCATGAATATCCTCCTCAATTTTCTCCAAGACAGAAGCAAGATCCTGAGCTTGGGAGGGGGCGCTGCGTGGGAGTTTTGCCTGGTTGTAAGAAGATCCGCTCGATGCCCTAACGTGTGAAATATACATTTTTACATTTGGATCGCAATTTGTATTATTTGTATTATCATTCACGTTACCCTAGCTGACGTATGGGTTGTTGAAAATCTCATCGGCGGCCTTTGCCATGTCCTCCACGTTAGCGGGTGATACCATTAATATTGCTAGCCTAACTTGCTTCGGGACCCCACGCATGAAGATTTCAGTTAGCAAAAGATCTAACTGATCAAACTATGCACCTTTAGCATGAGCTAAGTTCTTGAGGTGCTCCAGGAAAAGCGAAGGACGACTAGCATCCATCTCCTGTGTGTTGAGGAGAATACGCAGGTTCTCGATTTTCGACCTCCCAAATTCTTCCCCAAATGCCACTTTCAATTTCTCCCAAGACCCAGAATTGCCACCCTCGAGCATAATGTGCTTAAAAATAGAAAGGATACTTAGGGGCAACTTCTAGGCGATTCAGAGCGTTTTATGTTGATCGGGGATGTCGTGGTTGTCCATGATGAAGTCGGCCATCTCCAACCATGCATTGGTGTTCTCTGCATCAAAGGTTGGGATAAGAATGGCAGACGGGGGGAAGAGGGCAGTCCGCTGGTGAGTTAAGGATTGCTGCGGAAGGATGCTCAAATGGGGGCCACTTTTGGAGGAAAATATGCAGTGGTGCTGCATAGACATGCCATTGAGGTAGTAGTGACTGAGGTGGACATCAGCGCAGTGATTGAGGTCATGTTAACCATCATGACAGACGCTGGACCACTAATATATATATATATATATATATATATATATATATATATATATATATATATATATATATATATATATATATATATATATATATGGGAAATATCACGAAAGTTAGCACGTGATAACAATAAATATGAATATGTACCAAGGAAGGAAACTGAATAAAAAGCAGATTGGAGTTAGTACTTTCGTCTATCAGACATTTTCAAACTCAACGCTTAACAGGAACACCTCCATCACCCTGCGACTCCAAAACCTCCGGAGACTGCGAATGGCCGAAACCTAACAACAACAACCGCTATTGAGAAAATTGGAATAAATTGTTTTCTCTAAACGCACTTTTCTCGTTAAGGGAAAATTAAATTATTTATTGCTCTTAAGTTAACAATCTGATCAGAGAATTTGTTGTTTTTTATCAATTGGTTGGATTCTTCACTTTTATTTGCTAAGTTTTGTTAGTGTCACTGCAAAAGCCGCAAAAATCACTCGAAAAGGAAAAATTAACAGATGACAATACTCTAACGACTATGACCTCCTTCTTGGGAGGAATTGGTTTACAAATCGTGTGGTAGATGAATGGAATAGGCTCACTAGACATGTGTTAGAAGCCTCCTCTCTGGGTAGTTTTAAGAATAGATTAGATAAATATATGAATGAAGCTGCTAGATGGGACTGACTTTTTTATGTACATATGTATATATTTTTCTAAGGAGTGGGGAGATTATTTTGCGGTTGCATGAATGGACATAATGCTCTGGATGCATTTTATGTATATTGTAGATTAGATCTGACGAACTCCTGTAAAGGGTGACAATGTTGATGACTTTTCTCTGGTAAGAAATCTTTTGTGTGTTGACTGGAACAGGAGCTGCCAAGTGTAGGCCATGAATGGTCTTTTGCAGTCTCCTTCTTTTCTTATGTTCTTATGTTCTTATACCAAGTACTGACTCGGGCTGTTTGGTTTAGTTTCGTTTGTATTGTGTTCTTTAGTTCATATATGAATTTACAACATCATCTGTTAGCATTGAATGAATTGTGTTATGAGGTCGTTTTTGTTATTTGAGAATATATCAGCAAGTGTTATGGTAGATAGAAGGGCTTAAGAAAGAGGACGATGAAAAAAATAATGAACGACAGTAATGTGAGGAGAATTCCGAACAGTTTCCTGCGTCGTCGGATTACCATTGACGAGCGCTAAATTAATTTGGCCATCCTGAGTCTCCAAAGGGAATCATTCATTCAAGCGCAGCTTTTAATCGCTCGCTTGCACTTCTCGGCATGCTACATAATTTAAATCCCTGCTATGGAGTCACTTTTGCTGATGTTTCTTGGTAGAAAAAATAAGATGCAACTGAAGAAAATTGGTCTGCATTTCTTTTATATAGTGTATTACATTAATTTTATCAGTCGTCTTTACTTCTATTTGAGTTTTTTGGGGGGGTTTTTTGCCTGTTAGGTTTAAAATATTTCGTAAAAGTTCACTTTCATTTTAAACACAAACAACTCTTTGGAGATCTTAAGTTTAACACATGAGAGCAACTAATTGTGGAAAACATACTACAAAATTAGTTCTGAGAAATGAATTTGTTTAAATAAAAACAAACATTCATTTAAGGGGTGTTAAACTATGCCTGCAAAGAAAAGGAAAATTTTTGGCCTTGTAATAACCATAGAGTTATGTCATTTAAAAGGATTTATAGTGAATGTAATCTATTATGGCAAATAATAATAACGATATGTTAGTCACATTATTTCGAGGAACCTTTGAAGGGTCACCCTTTATGGGAGGCCTCGGGTTACCACTTTAGAGGGGGGGACCAATCACCTCTTCAGAGGGCTCACGGTCAGCCACTTTATGGCAGGAGGAGGTTAAAGGTAGAGGGTCAGCCAGATTATGGGCGAGGGTGAGGAACCCCAGGAGAGAAAGGACGTTGCCAGTTTGAAAGGTTAAAAATGACGCGGATATTTTGGAGAGATCCCACAAGTCCCACGAGTGAGGTGATAGGTGGCGTTAATCACGTGTTAGAATTGAGTTCCGTTTAAAACGATTATATTACGAATTATTAATTCCTCTAACACCGAATTGGTTGGCTGTAAGAATACATCAATGTTCAAAATTATTATGCTAGGCTTGTGAGTTAATATTTATATTGAATAAACCATTATTTGGGAGAGTTGTCACAAATTTTTTAACTTTGTTTACTCAACACAAATTTTAAAATGGCGGCGCCTAGTGATAGTGTAAACATTGAAATGGCGTGTGGTGCATGCGGATCTAGCGATGATATGCCGCACTCAATACGCTGTGACGACTATAAAGCTTGGATCTACTACTATTGCAGTAATTTACCTCTCTACCAACTAATGTGTTTCACAAAATCCAACAAAAGATACACCAGTGAGAAGTGCTGCCCGGGGAAATATGATAGCGACGAAGATGATTGGATAAAAGAAGCACAAGTAGCCATAACAAAACAAAGAAAAGGTATCCCAGCAGACCAACCAAGCATGAACACAGAAGGGCCTACAAAAACAGTGAGTAGCCAGGATGAAGTAGAAGTAATTAGCCAAAGAAAACAAAAACACCTTGTATCGACCAGATTCCGAGCAACCCACAGAAGAACTTCCTTCAACTCTGACTAAGAAATTAGGCCTAGTGTTGTAGAAACATAGTATTCTCCAATTCCAAATCTGGACCTGGAGCTGATCCAAAGAGGTGAAAGGGCTAAAAAAAACAACGGAAAGTGTGGTCATGGCATCAATCAGCCGTAGTCAGACAACAGACGGTAAGATTGAGAAACTATGTAACTACTATCAGAAAAATAAATGTCGCTTTGGAATGAAGGGTAATGAATGTAGATATCAACACCCTAAACCATGTGCCAAATTCTTGAAACATAGGCTTGATGACTGAACAGGCTTTAAACTTGGCCGTCGTTGCAAAGACTAACCAATGGATCTGTAAGAATTCGCTATATAAGAAAGAATATGCAAATCTCGGCAAAGATTGTAAACATTGGCACCTGAAAGGGACAACAAAAAGCCAAAGAAAGTAGAGGTAGGACTGGCAGCTACTGATATAACAGCAGGACAAGCAAGGTCTTCTGAGACACAGAAACCAAGCCATAATAATAGTAATAATGGGTCCACGAACATCTATCAGACCCTTCAAGAAGTATTGGTATCAGTAGCACACCAGAACCCCTGGACCCCGGAACCAAAGGCATGGGAAAATCCTGTTGGGCAGAATGTTTTAGAATTCTCAATGAAAATATAGACGATGATAGAATGTATTATGGAACGAATGGAAAAGCAAGAAAAGAAATCGAAATAGAGAGGGCGATGCAGCCACCACTGATTGCCTTCTATATGGGCAACATTCAGGGACTTATTCCCAAATGTAATCAGAGTAAGGTCTAAATGCTCCAAGAGATGGCAAGCTAAGAAAAAAATATCTTTTCTTGCTTTAACAGAAACACATCTGTACAAAGAAATCCAAGATGCAGAAATATAACTGCAGGGGTATTCAGTCTTCAGGATGGACAGAAAAGAGAGAAGTCATGGAGGGGTAGCCATTTATGTAGCAAATGAATTGGCAACCAATACAAAGATACTGTCCACCTTCTCCAATGGTACCACTGAGCTGATTGCACTGCATTTAAGAAACCCTAATCTATTGCTAATTAATATTTATCGACCCCCAAATACTGAGGCATAAAAATTTAAAGATGTGATAAATATAATTAGGGCACTACTAAATGAACTTCATAGCCCATGTACGGAAGTTATAATAATGGGTGATTTTAACTTCCTATATGTCTGCTGGTCATCACTGACAGTTGTTGGGGAAACTGCAGTCGATAGAAGACAAGCGGAAGACTTAATTGCAATCATTGAAGAGCACTTCTTAACACAGTCCATCGCAATGCCAACAAGAAGAGGACACATTCTGAGCATAGTTCTTGGCAATAACCATAATATCATGCACTCATATAAAGTAGCAGAATCAACTCTATCGGATCACAAGCTGATCAAACTCCTCATCAAATTACCAGTGGACGACGATAGGTGGGCTTTATCGCGATAACGACATCAGGTTATCGGTTATCCGATATTTTTCTTAGCGTTATCGATTCATAAGTATCGCCGATACTTTTGTGTCCAAACTATCGATAATCGATAATTTCAGTTTTTGGTTCCAGTTTAGCACAGGGGCAAGCCGCGCGTGCCTTGGAGGCAGAAATAGGTAGGTCCGAGC
This sequence comes from Ceratothoa steindachneri, assembly GCA_963969495.1. NCBI lineage: Eukaryota > Metazoa > Arthropoda > Malacostraca > Isopoda > Cymothoidae > Ceratothoa > Ceratothoa steindachneri. Next base: position 252,304,463 of record OZ018318.1, read on the forward strand.
TGGGAGTAGGATCCTCAAAACCTATGAGAAGATGAAGGAGGGCCTCACCAGGTTTAGAAAAGAAGAAACAGTATTCAAGTATTCTTACTATTGTATTATAAAATAACGCTATATATAATCAATATTGTATTATAATTTTGGATTTATCGATTTATCGGTTATCACCTTATTAGGCAATAAATTTATCGCCAGTTATCGATTATCACCGATAAGGTTATCGATATATCGGTTATCGTGATACATTTTTGCGTTATCGTGCCCACCTATGTGGACGACATTGTGACAAGTGCTGGCAATACAACTTGAACTGTAACAAACAGAGTGGGGAAATATTTGTAGGGGGAGAGATGAGGACTCAATTCTCAGGATAATACAAACTAGAACCCAAGACATATGGATGAAATATATTACAAAGAAGCTTAAGCCAAGGAAAAGCGTGAAATCCCAAAAGACCTGAATCCTGATGAGGAGGAGGTAGGTCAACTCTACTTAGGAAACTGGGAGCAACACCAAACAAGAGAAAAGCAGAGAGGATAGAACAAGAAATTAAAACGACAGAGCTCAAGCTACTGCATTCACATGAGCAACATAGGAGTAGAGAGGAACGACGGACAGTCCAGCACATCAAGAATGACACAAAGTTCTTCTTTTAATATGCCAAAAAGAAGTTGAAATAATTTAGCCCGATAGTCCCTTAATAAGGTAGGATGATGAGCTAGTAGACGACCCAAAAGAGATGGCCAATATCCTAAGACAACAGTATGATAGGGTCTCCGGTGAGCCCAACCCGAACAAGAAAGTGACAGACCTTGTTTCATTCTTCAGTGAGCAGGCTGCTGGGTCAGAAAAGCTGACAGACATTGAGGTCACGACTGATGACATAATTGCAAATATTGATACAATCAAGCCAAACGCAGCTGCAGGACCAGATGGTTTTCATGCCCAGCTAATAAAGAACTGTAAATATGAGCGGGCAAAACCACTGCAACTGCTTTAGTTTCATTCCCTGACATCTGGAAAGATTCCATCACTACTTTTTCAAAGTGGGTATAATAACACCCATTCTAATGGACTTGCAAAAAATTATAGGCCAGTAACGCTTACATCTCACCTTGTTAAAATTATAGAGAAAGTGGTACGAATGAGGATGATCACCCATTTAGAAGTGATAAACGCTTTCAACGAAGCTCAGCATGGCTTTAGACGTGGGCGTTCTTGCCTCTCACAACTGTTGTACCACTATGAAACCATACTAGAGGATGTTCAACATGGTACCAATACTGATGTAATCTAACTCTATTTTGCCAAAGGCTTCGATAAATTAGATCACGGCATTGTCCTCCACAAGCTACGGGCACACTGCATTGGCGGAAAGTTGGGGAAGTGGTTGCATAGCCTTTTCTCTGATCAGGCCCAACGAGTAACTGTCCACGGAGGCCTGTCTGAGGAGAGTCTAATGGTCAGTGGAGTCCCTCAAGGCTCAGTACTAGGCCTCTTATTGTTCCTAATCATGATCGGGAATATTGACAGTGACAAACAGCACTCTTGTGCCACATCCTTTGCCGATGATACCAGAATCACCAAGAAAGTTCAATCACAGGAGGAGGTAGCCCTACTACAAGAAGATTTAAACAGTGTCATTACTTGGGCAGAAGATAACAACATGATGCTCAACGGCGACAAGTTTGAGCTGCTCAGGTATGACCCCCTACAAGACATAAAAGAAGCAACGGAGTACAAATGTCATAACTAATCTATAATGGTCACATACTATGTGAGTAACCTAGGAGTCCAGATAAGTTCCGACTTGACCTCCCATCAGATCAATGAAATAACCAAGACTGCACGGAGACTAACTGGATGGATCCTAAGAACCTTCTAGACAAGGGAAAAAGACTGCATGTATAAGTTTAGATGAATATTGCGGTAATATCCTAGATAGCTCTCATCACAATAAACATAAAAACCTATATTTCGTTATTCAAGGAAATGAAGTTAAATGCTAACGCGAAATCTAAATTTTTGCAGACGAACTTCCTTAGGCCTAAATTTGAGGGCGTTGGGAAACGTGTATTAAAAACAAAGAGTTAAGAAAATATATATTATTGAATAAATAGTTATTATTGAAAGGTGAATTTATACAGTAACAGTTTATGATTGGATTGAATTACGCGTATTAAATAAAGTTGTATGAGTTAACGAGAATGGATTTACAATTTATAAATATGGTTTGGTAATTAGAGTACAACATATGATGATTGATAATTAGAATATAATTAGTAATTGGATAATGGTTAAATAGATTATAACGGAATTGAATGGGTAAATAATGGTAAATCGTTTGATAAATATTAAATAGATTATAAATTGGTAAATGGATTTGTAGGTAATTGGATGATAAGTGATTATAGATAAATGGTTAAATAGATTATAACGGAGTTGGAAGAGTCTGTAAATGAGAAAAGAATCACGCATTATTCTGGATTCTTTTGGGAAATATTTAGCTAAACAATTACAATTCAACTATTTACAGACCTGATTCACATGCTGTCACTCTGGAAATCCCTAGTTCTTCAAAGGCTTGGATACTGCTGCTAACTTTGGTCTCCTTACAAAGTTGGGGGCATAATTAAGCTTGAGGAAGCCCAGAGAACCTTCACAAGTAAAATCGAAGGAATGCAGATCATAAATTATTGGGAGAGGTTGAAATATCTGGGAGTCTACTCGCTCCAGAGACGCCGGGAGAGGTATTCCATAATCTATATTTGGAAAATTTTAGAAAATCTGGTGCCAAACTTAGGTCTACAGGTTAACAATCATCTCAGAAGAGGTCGTCTTTTGTTTAGAATGAGGAAAGGTAGTACTTCCCAGAGGGCGAAGAAAGTAATTCACCACAGCTTCACATTTGCTTTGACACGCCTCTTCAACTCTGTCCCTCAAGAAATAAGGAATATGACAGGCATTACACCAGATAGTTTAAAGAAAAAAATAGGCAAGTGGTTGGCAACAGTTCCTGACCACCCACCAACACCAGAATACACCAGTTTCAGTGCAAATTCCCTACAGTCAGTGGCCCACAACATTAGAGGGCAAGAGCAGTCTGGTACCAGCGGACGTCCACGTTAGCTGTGTCCATCGAGACGGGATTCAACTAAGGTTCAATAAGGTAAGGTTCACAAATAATATACCGGCTTGGTTGAGCTTAACAAAGGTTTGTGATATATATATCTATATATATATATATATATATATATATATATACTTTTTTCCATTCTTTTTATGAGATATGGCAGCTCACAGCGAGACGTTTTCACAGAGGCCAAAAATTGTGCAGGCAGGGCCCTGTCATTAAAATTGAACCAGCAAAGTGCCTCGCAGGAATATTTAAAATTGCAAGAAATTTCCTCGCGGATATATATATATATATATATATATATATATATATATATATATATATATATATATATATATATATATATATATATATATATATATATATATATATATATATCCGCGAGGAAATTTCTTGCAATTTTAAATATTCCTGCGAGGCACTTTGCTGGTTCAATTTTAATGAAAGGGCCCTGCCTGCACAATTTTTGGCCTCTGTGAAAACGTCTCGTTGTGAGCTGCCATATCTCATAAAAAGAATAGAAAAAAAAGTCAACCCCCCTACTATATGCTTATATATACCTATATGTGGTTGTATTTATTTGTTCTCTTTCGATATTTTCTTAATGAATATAATTACTTGGCTCTTTTACTAGTTTTCTATCACTGAAGTGCAAATGCAGAGTAACCAGCAAAGTGGATTTATTCGAAAATCAGTTTTGTTTTTTTTTTAACCAATATTTTGACTGGTGAAGTATAGACTTACATCTTACTTGGTGTTATCTAGAGGCCCTGCCTCACTTATATTGCTTCACCGCTGCTTCCAGTCCTGGCGTCCCTGTTTATACGGGCTACTTGGTCTGGTATCGTGTTGGATGACCTGCATCTTACATAAGAAAAGAAGGAGACTGCAAAAGACCATTCATGGCCTACACTTGGCAGCTCCTGTTCCATTCAACACACAAAAGATTTCTTACCAGAGAAAAGTCATCAACATTGTCACCCTTTACAGGAGTTCGTCAGATCTAATCTACAATATACATAAAATGCATCCAGAGGATTATGTCCATTCATGCAACCGCAAAATATAATCTTCCCACTCCTTAGAAAAATATATACATATGTACATAAAAAAAAGTCAGTCCCATCTAGCAGCTTCATCCATATATTTATCTAATCTATTCTTAAAACTACCCAGAGAGGAGGCTTCTATCACATGCCTAGTGAGCCTATTCCATTCATCTACCATACGATTTGTAAACCAATTCCTCCCAATCTCCTTCCTAAACCTATACTTATGAAGCTTAAACCCATTGCTACATGTCCTGTCATGTTCACTAAGTATAAGAACCTTACCCAGATCCCCTTTATTATATCCTTTTACCCATTTGAAGACTTCAATCAATTCCCCTCTGACTCTTCTCCTTTCCAATGTATGTAGATTTAGTTTTCTGAGCCTTTCACCATAAGGTAAGTTCCTTAGCCCACCAATCATCTTTGTCATCCTTCTCTGCACAGACTCAAGCAAATCAATATCCTTCCTATAATATGGTGACCAAAATTGTACTGCATAGTCTAGATGAGGCCTAACTAGCGCCAGATACAGTTTAGAATGACTTCAGCACTCTTATTGCTTACACTCCTCCTAATGAATCCCAATATCCTATTAGCTTTATTCTTAGCATTTAGACATTGCTTTCTAGGACGAAGGTCTGAACTTACCAAAATACCCAAGTCTCTCTCACAATCAGTCCTCCCTAAAATTCTGCCATTTAATTTATAACTATTCAATGGATTATTTCTACCTATACTAAGTACACTACATTTGTCTATGTTAAACTTCATTTGCCATTTCTCGGCCCAATTGGACAGAATGGTCAATTCCTCCTGCATTACAACAGCATCAGAATCAGCCCTAATGGCCCTACCTAGCTTAGTATCATCAGCAAATTTACTCAGGTCACTACTTATACCTATGTCAAGATCATTAATATAAATTAAGAATAGCAAGGGACCCAAAACAGATCCTTGAGGAACTCCACTGCTAACACACCCCCACTCAGATTTAACTCCATCTATACTAACTCTTTGCTGTCTGTCACCAAGCCATGACTGAATCCACCTAAATATACTGCCATCGATCCCGTGTGCTTTAACTTTGCTCAGAAGTCGTAAGTGTGGCACTTGATCAAAAGCCTTACTAAAGTCCAAGTATAAAATATCATAGTTTTCATCATTATCTGCTGCTTCATACACCTTACTATAAAAAGACAGCAAATTAGTCAGACAGGATTTACCCTTACTAAAGCCATGCTGTGATTCTTTTATCAACTTATGCTTATCCAAGTGATCTCTAATATTCCTTGCTATAATAGATTCCATCATTTTCCCTACCACTGATGTCAAACTTACTGGTCTGTAATTAGACATATTTGTTTTATCCCCTTTCTTAAATATAGGTATCACATTGGCTTTCTTCCATGCCACTGGCACAATGCCACTCTCCAATGATTTTCTAAAGATGCATGCTAGGGGCTCACTTAACACATCCTTACATTCTTTCAAAATTCTAGGAAAGAGCTCATCAGGACCGGGTGCTTTACTACTTTTGATTTTATCAATTTCCTTTGTCACTATCTCCTTTGTGATCAATATATCCTTTAATTTCTCTTCATCATTACCCCGAAAGATCATTGACACCTCAGGTATATTTAGAGTATCCTCCTGTGTAAATACTGAGAGAAAAAAGTCATTTAGCATTCCAGCCATTGAGTCCCTATCACTCACTAATTCTCCATTGGAATCTATAAGTGGGCCTATTTTATCTCTAACCTTAGTTTTGTATAATTGATAAAAACTTTTAGGATCTTCCTTTGCCCTATTTGCCACTTTAATTTCATAATTTCTCCTTGCTACTCTAACTAACTTTTTAACATCTCTTGCTAGTTCATTATATCTCTGCCTTAAGTGATCCTCTCCATTTTTTATTTTCCTATAAATGCCCTTTTTAATGCCAATATAATGCTTAATTTTATCTGTCATCCATTTTAGGTCATTATTTTTAGTCCTAATCTCCTTATATGGAATGTTAATCATCTGACCTGTAATTAATTGCTCAATTATTCTTTCATACTCCTCTTCAATTGTAATCTCTTCCTCCTGGTGATTATTGTCTCCACTAACTGATATCATTGAATCTATTCCTGAATTGATTTCATTGCCTGGTTTCTGTACAACTGCCTCCAGTTAAGTCCTGAGCCCATTATAATTTGCTCTTCTAAAGTCAGGAATTTTAACATTGTTCATGCTACTATCAATACCATTCCATTTCATCTTGAATCTAATTTCACAATGGTCACTATTACCCAAATTTCCTCCAATCTCAGTATCCTTAATAACTTCTTCCCTATTTGTCAGAACTAAATCCAGTATATTATTACCTCTAGTGGGTTCGTTAATAATCTGCCTCAGAAAATTATCTTGGACAACATTCAAAAATTCCTCAGCCTCCTGATCACCCACAAGAGCTTCCCAGTCTATATTTCTGTAATTAAAATCGCCCATTATACACACATGCTTACTTCTACATGCCCGTTCAATCTCCTGCCACAGAAGATTTGAAGCTTCCTTACTAAGATTTGGTTGTCTGTATAATAATCCTATGACAAGCTTGTTTTTACCTTCCTTTACATTTAGCCATAATGACTCTGTGTTATCATCTAATTTAATTGTACTGTTTACACAACACTGGAGATTATCTTTAATATAAATAATAACCCCTCCTCCTCTCTTCCTATTCCTATCTGTATGGAACATGTTAAAGCCCTCAATCTCAACCTCAGGTTTAAAGTGATTTCCTGCCAAATCAAGCCATGACTCTGTTATCGCAATTATATCAAAATTCTCCTTACTCACTAACGCTCTTAAGAGATCTATCTTATTCCTTATACTCCGACCATTTGTGTAGTATATTTTTAAGTTTTTTTTATTATTCCCATCTTCATTGCATCGTGCTTTTCTATTCCTAGTTATCTGCTCATTCACTTGTGCATTAGTCCCCCTATAACGCATCAGTATGCCCTCTCCCTTAGCTATTCCTCTATCTCTACATCCCTTCCATTTCCTACACCTGGCCTCTATTCCTGTTATTCCCTTACCTCTAACTGCTTCTAGTTTCCCACCCATAAGGACCTAATCACACTATCCAGCTCCCCCCATAGAACCTCAACACCTGCCCGACTAAGATGGAGCCCATCCATCGCATACAACCTCCTATTCCCGTAAAACCCTCCCCAGACATCTACAAACACCAATCCTAACTCCTCACACAGTCCTTTCACAAATTCATTCAAACCAATTGCACGCGACAACCATTCTACCCCCACATCCAATCTCGGAAGCACACCAGAAACAACACCTTTTACCCTGCTTTTACTCATCCTTTCAACTAACCTTTTATACTGCTCACGTAACTCACATGTACCCACCTTCTTTGCATCATTCACTCCCGCCTCCGAAGCCGCAGCGCCCGCCTAAGGTTTCGAGGCGGAGGGAGGAAAAGACTCACATGGCGAGCCCAACCTCCCCCAATAAATCCTCGAAGGCGACAGCGCCTCCAGCGCTTTGTCCGGCCAACAGCGCCCGGGGTTCTGCCCCCGGGAAGCGTACGGCCATTCCCGTGAGGGTCTTCAATTCGAGGAGGGCCCCCGCGTCTCCTCCGAGCTAGGCCTGGAGGGCATATTCCTTCAATGGAATTGCCGTGGACTCCGGGCCAACTGGGAGGAGCTGCGGAGGCTCGCCTCGTCCCGTTCCCCGTTAGCTATTTTTTTTGCAGGAGACCATGCTAGGCGCGTGCCCCCTGCCTGCCCTCCCAGGGTATAGGGGTCTTGCGACCCCACCACCGCGGGATGGCCGGGCTGGGGGATGCGCGGTTTACACCCGGCATGATGTCTCCGTTCTTCCTTTCTCTTTAGATACCTCCTTTCAGGCAGTGGCTGTGCAGCTGCACCTGGATAAGAGGTATACTATCATTTCTGCGTACATTCCATCGTCAGCTGACTTCGACGCCGGGGACTTCCGCCGCGTCGTGGCACGGTTGCCGAGGCCCTATCTCTTGCTTGGAGATCTGAACGGCAGGCATCCTCTCTGGGGAGATTACTCCATAAATCCCAGGGGACAAGTCCTTGCCGATCTGATCGAAGAGCTTGAGATGGGTGTCCTAAACGTGGATGAGTTTACGCATCACTTTCCGAGAACCGCTTCATTTTCTTGCCTTGACCTATCTTTGTGCTCTTCGGATGCACAGCCTGATTTTGATTGGGGGGTGGTTGATGACCTCCATGGTAGTGATCACTTTCCCATTCAAATATCATTTTCAGGGCAACTGCCGCCTGAGAGACCACCTCGGTGGTGCTTGGCGCGGGCGCGGTGGCCTGCATTTCAGGAAATGACTGAATTCTCTATCTCAGTCGAGGAGTTTAGGTCGGTAGATGAGGCCGTTGAGTTCTCCGGCAACCTCATCGCCGTGGGCCTGACTACTGTTCTTAGGACGTCTGGCCGTTTTGCACGCCGACCACTCCCATGGTGGTCGGCCGAGTGTGAGACGGCTCTCAAACAGAAGCGTTATGCCTACATGCGCTATAAGCGCCGCCCGAACGATTTCACTGTCGCTGAATTTCGTCGGGCTAGGGCTAGGTTCCGGTATATTTGGAAGCACGCCCGCCGCTCTTCTTGGCGGGCATACGTGTCTTCACTTAACGGGAAGACCCCTTTAGCTGAGGTGTGGAAGCGAGTCAAAAGGATTCGGGGCAAGTTCTCGCAGGACCCCCTCCCGTTCTCCAGGAGAATGGGACCGCAATCTCGGACACCGCGACCGCTTTTTCTGCATTCTCTAGCCGTGATGCTGCTCCGCCAGCATTCAATGCACGTCGTGATGTCGCGTAAGGCCGCCGGCTGGACTTTACCTCCAGAGGCGGAGAACCCTTCAACGACAAGTTTACTGTAAGCGAGTTGCGTTCCGCTCTCGCTTCGTGCGCGGACACCGCCCATGGTCCGGACGATGTCCCGTACGCCATGCTTCGACACCTAGGTAAGCGAGGCATGGCCTTTCTGTTAGAGTTGTTCAACAGGATCTGGGTGGAAGGTCTTCTCCCAGACTCCTGGCGAATCGCTACTGTGCTTGCCTTTCGCAAACCGGGAAGAGATCACTCTACTCCGACCGGTTTCCGCCCAATCTCTCTAACCTCTTGCGTGTGCAAGTTGATGGAGAAATTGGTAAATGTTAGATTAGCCTTTTTCCTCGACAGCGGAGGCCATCTTTCTTCCGCACAGTGCGGCTTCCGCAAGTTCCACTCCACGTTGGACGCTCTGCTCCAACTGGAAAATGCCGTCTGCGAGGCTTTCCTTCGTATACAGCACTACGCCACGGTGTTTTTCGATCTGGAGAAGGCCTATGATACCGCATGGCGATACGGTATCATGGAGACTGTGCATAAGATCGGGGCGAGGGGACGCCTCCCAATGTTTATATCTGAATTTTTGCGAGATCGTCGATTCCGCGTACGGGTGAGGGGAGCCCTCTCCGGCCCAAAGGAGCAGGGAAGTGTCATCAGTGTCACACTCTTTGCCCTATGCATCAACGGCATCACCTCGGTGCTGCCGGAAGATGTTCTCGCTACGCTCTACGTGGACGACCTTTCGATCTCTTTTGGTGCGGCCCAGATGCCAACTCTGGAGCGTCGACTCCAACAGGCATTGAACCGCGTCTCTCGCTATGCCGAAGCGCACAGGTTTCGGTTTTCTTTGGCCAAGACTAAGGTGGTGCACTTATGCCGCCATCCACGGCTTCACCCCGACCCAGATTTGTTTCTTAATGGGGTGCGCCTGGATGTGGTTGAGTCGCACCGTTTCCCTGGTCTTGTATTCGACCGACGCCTCACCTGGGAGGCTCATATTCGCAGCCTTAGGGTCTCTTGTACCCGCGCCATGGACATTCTCCGTTCCGTGACGTTCAGCGCTTGGGGCGCTGATAGGGCTACTGCCTTACTTTTTTATCGATCCTTTGTTCGCTCGAAGCTCGACTACGGATGCGAGTTTTATGCATCCGCAGCCGAGCGTTTATTGCGGAAGGTGGATTCGATCCACCACAGCGGCCTTCGCCTTGCGACCAAGTCCCAAGAGGGGGTCGGCTTCCACGCCGTATCCCCTCTGTTTGAAGTCAGCGGGGCTCTATCAGCTACAAGCTACAGTGAATAACGTGCCCATTACTGCAGACTTTAACAGTAATATATTATCAACCTAATAATATATTACAAGACCAAGAGAATGAGTAATTATAAAGCGGTTTGTGTGCGGCTTATAAAGTGGTTAATAATAAGTTGAACGTTTTTAATCGTAATTAGCCTAGGAAATCTTGGGCACCATCCAAAGTAAGAAATTACTTTGGCAATGAATTGAGATTGAAAATTGAATGTATGAAATAAAGGCAGTTCTTCAGAAGGGATATTAATTCTGAGTTTTAACAAAATATATTTATTTGAGAAATCTAATATTTTAATGTCTTAATTGAGGTAATATAATATGGGGAGAGCTTAAGTTATTTAGATCCTTTCAATTACAAAATTAAGAATTCTTGCAGTACGACAATTATGGTGTTTTGAAAACAAGCAACGTCATTAATCAATGAATAAAAAATGCACTTAATGGGAGATTTGAAAATTGTAATGATGTTTGTGAATACAATTATTAAATAGAAGAATTGGCGATTGATAATTGAAACTATACGATATGTAAATAAATTAGGGATGCTATGCTGATTACAATATATTGGAAATAAGGCGAAATTTATAATATATATATATATATATATAGCGTGAGATAAATTAGTTCTAGGGTAAGTGAAAGTCACATGATAATTAGTTTTAGGGTGAGCGAAATGTCTATGATAATGGTTAACGTGAATTTTGGGGTCTGTAATTGGCAAAATACACAGAATTAACTTAAGTTTGACAAAAAGGGGAAAACCAAAGTAAGAATTATAATTAAATAATTTTGACCAACCTTGTTGACGCGGGAGCAGAAATCAAATGGGACGATGCTGGATTTTCGTGCGCATGGCGAAAGGAAATGTTGCCAGTCGGTACATTTCTAATATAACTATATATATATATATATATATATATATATATTGTTTTAGGGGAAATTTATATACAAACTTGTAGGGGTGAAACCACTACAATGCTCTCCCACCGGGGGAAAAACTCGCCCTACACAAAGAAAAATGTTTACAATGATATTTAGTTCATATATCGGCGAGATCTCCTTACAAGGCGTCCAGAACGTGTCAATGTGACTTGTGGCTGAAACAGATTGTGGGCCGAATGATTGGCAGTGCCACTCGATAGAGGAGAGAGACTGTCACGAGCGAGGGCAGGCGGGGCGTTTGACATCCGTTCTGTATCTCCCCGACTGGCATCAGTCCGAGGCTATGCGTTGGTAGGCTCTCTTCCTGCTGCTGCCGATGGTCCTGAAACAAAAGGGAAGGCCGCAGCAATTGGGAGGAAAAATCGGAGGGTGCAGATATGGCTGAAGGAGGGTTTGCAATTGGAGTAGGATGGTGGAGATGAGAGAGCTTGATGGAGGGTTGGAAGTAAGAGTTGTATAAGTGACCACTGGATCGCTAATATTGGAAGGGAAAGATAGTGACTGTTCCACGTGAATGGCCTCTATTAAATCGGGTTTCAGTCGATCGATGGAAACCATATCCTGCGTGGTGCCAAGCTGAAGTACAAAGCCTTTCGGCTTTCTGGAGACGACGAGAAAGGGCCCATCATAGACAGGTTGCAAGAATGTGCGAGTGGAATCGCGACGGACAAATACATGACAGCAAGTTACCATCTCCTTTGGCACGAAAGGTTTCTGATTAGCAGGCACTATTGTGGCGGTCGGCTCAACCTCAGACATCGCCCGTAGTAAATTGTGTACGTATGCAGCAGGATGTATGTCGGAAGGAAGAGCACAGTCAGCGGAAAAAAAATTGACCTGGAAGACGAAGTTGCGTACCATAGAAGAGTTCCCGAGCAGAGCAATTTAAATCCTTTTTCAAGGAGGCATGAATTCCAATGAGAATTAAGGGTAGCTTGTCCACCCAAGTGATGGGGTCAGTGGAGGTTAAGCTTCCCTTGAGAGTCCGGTGAAAACTTTCCACCTTAGTGTTACTTTGGGATGGTAGCTAGTGGTACGGAGACGAAAGGAGCCAAGCACTGACATGAGTGCATCCCATTGGTGCGATTCAAATTGGCTACCTCGATCAGTCATGATCGTTGATGGACACCAAAACGAGCTACCCATGCTGATACGAAGGCTCGAGTTACAGTGGAAGCTCTGATGTCCGGGATAGGAACTGCCTCTGGCCAAGAATTAAAACGATCGATCATGGTGAGAAGGTAATTGCAACCTTGCGAAAGGGGCAGAGGGCCAACCAGATCAATTATGAACGGGGTCGAAGCGTGCCGATGGAAGCGGAAAAGCAGCCAGAGGTGACTTTGTGTGGCGTTGAACCTTTGCTTCTTGACAAGACAGACATGCGTGGGTCCATCTGGCCACGTCGGCGTTCATACCTGGCTACACACAATGTTGTGTGATGACGGTAAGCGAGAGGAATGAGTGGACGAGCACAGTCAACCAGGATACGCCTTGAGGGACTGTCCAGCAAGTTGATTTCGCGAATGATAAGCTGAGAAGAGTGATGCAGTGTTTGCGTGTTTTATCTTGTTCCTGGGCAAGCGCTATTGTCGCGGGATCGATGGGCGCAGTTTGGGAGAGTTGCGTGCCCGAAATCGATGAAATGCGAGAGAGCGCATCTGGTACGACGTTTGGAGAACCAGGAACGTAACGAATATCGTTTTTCATCTGCAGGATGAAGTCAATGTGACGAGTATCAACCGCAGAGTGCACAGATGAGGTGCTACTAGAGGCAAGCGCACCAACCCATGGCTTGTGGTCGGTAAAAAGAGTAAAATCACGTCCTTCCAAGTATTGTTGGAAGTGACAAAGGGCGAGGTATATTCTCAGTAATTCGAGGGCAAACGTACTGTACCTCTGTTGAGAAGGAAGAAGAGTGTTGGAAAAGAAAGCGAGTGGTTGCCAAGAGTCATCAACCTTCTATTGTAGCATCGAACAAACATGAGTAGCGGACGCGTCCAAAGCAACGCTTATGGTTGCTCCTGGGCAAGGATGGGCCAGGGTGACAGCGGAAGCCATAGCCTCTTTGGTGCGAGAGAAAGCCTCGCAAGCTTCGGGGGACCAGGTAAAAGGGAGGTTCTTCTTTGACTTAGAAAACAATTCATTGAGAGGGTGCATAATGTGGGAGATGTTGGAAATGAACCTGTGGTAAAAGTTTACCATCCCACAGAATCTACGAAGTTGTTTTAGCGAAAAAGGTCGTGGAAAAGCCCGGATAACTTTAACATTGTCCTCGAGAGGACGAATTCCCTCAGGGAAAATGTGGTGTCCCAAAAAGGAGAGATGTGTTACACCAAAGAGACACTTAGAAGTGTTGAGTACGACACCATACTCATCTTAACGTGCAAAAACCTGAAAGTGAGAGATATGCTCCTTTAAAGACGAAGGTGCTATCAAGAGGTCGTCTATATAACAAAATACGAAGGGGAGACCTCTCAGAACCTGATCCATACAACGTTGGAAGGTCTGACCACTGTTACAAAGTCCGTAAGTCATTCGGTTCATGACGAGGGGACCGAATGGAGTGGTGATAGCCATCTTAGGAATATCATCAGAGTGAATCGGGATTTGGTTGAAAGCGCGATCCAAATTTTGCCGACAAAAAATGGAACACCTGGAGAGAGCGGAGTTAAAATCCGATAAGAAAGGCAGAAGATACCTATCCGGAACTGTACAGGCATTGAGTCGCTTGTAGTCACCTACAGCTCTGAATTCCCCCGGAGTAGACTTAGGTACTACATGATGCGGTGAAGCCAATAGGGAGACGGATGGGGAAGCGATTGTAGTGGTTTCACTCCCTGCAAGTTTGTATATAAATTTTCCCCCAAACAATATATATATATATATATATATATATATATATATATATATATATATATATATATATATATATATTGATATATATATATATATATATATCGGGAATGTATAAACTGGCAACATTTCCTTTCGCCATACGCACGAAAATCTAGGCATCGTCCCATTTGATTTGTGCTCCCGCGTTAACAAGGTGGTCAGAATTTAAGTATAATTCTTAGTTTGGTTTTTCCCCTTTTTGTCAAACTTAAATTGATTCTGTGTATTTAGCCAATTACAGACCCCAAAATTCACGTTAACCATTATCATAGATATTTCGCTCACCCTAGAACTAATCATAAGACTTTCGCTTACCATAGACTAATTTATCCCATGTTATATATAGATATATATATATATTATAAATTTTGCCTTATTTTCAATATATTGTAATCGGCATATCATCTCTGATTTATTTACATATCGTAGAATTTCAATTATCACTCGCAATTCTTCTATTTAATAATTGTACTCACAAACCTCATTACAATTTTCAAGTCTCTCATTAAGTGCATTTTCTAATCATTGATTAATGACTTTGCCTGTTTTCCAAACACCATAATTGTCGCAAGGCAAGGATTCTTAATTTTGTAATTTAAAGGACCTAAATAACTTAAGCTCTCCCCATGTTATATTACCTCCATTAAGTATTAAAATATTAGATTTCTCAAATAAATATATTTTGTTAAAACTTAGAATTAATATCCCTTCTGAAGAACTACATTTATTTCATACATTCAATTTTCAATCTCAATCCATTGCCAAAGTAATTTCTTACTTTGGATGGTGTCCAAGATTCCCTAGGCTAATTACGATTAAAAACGTTCAACTTAGTATTAACCACTTTATAAGCCACACACAAACCACTTTACGATCTCGGCCTCTATCATGTATTTAAATTCCTGCTCTCTCTCTCCCTCCTTATGCTCTCTCTCTCTTTTTTTCATAACGAAAATAGAGGGAGATGTGACGCCCCCTAGACGCGGGAAGAGAGCTTGTGTGGACCTTGGACTTTTCGAGCTATGTCGGCGGGGGTACCTCTTCTGGGTACCCCTGGTAGGGCTTTCCTTGTCGATTTGGTCGGAAACGAGGTTCCAGACTAAGTGCGTCATTCCTTCCTTTTTCTACTCTATTCCTCTCCTTTTTTTACCTTTATCATATCTCCCACTCATACAAAAAGAAAAAACAACAAAAAAAAGCCTACTCCTATCGTGTCACTATTTCCCTTTCTTCCTCTATCTACCTATAAGGACCTGGCAGCTACCTCATGCGTCAGAAGAGAGGCTTTGGAACCTCTATAAACAACGCTAATCAACGCTCACTGGTTGCGAGAGACTAGGGCTAGAGGTGTCCTAGGCGTTGGGGCACGATGAATGGGATGAGGGTAGTGCCCCGTTAACCCCTTCCCTGGCGCGTAATTATTGACCGTTCCCAGTGCCCGTTGACGGGTGCTTATGTTAGCATTGGTCCGAGGTGACGGCCCTTTGTTCCCATGTTGGTTGCCAGGCCAATAAAAAGCCTTGGGTCGAGTTCCTTGGTGTTGCGGGATATCCATTGAACGCTACTCCGAGATCCTGGCCGTTGTGAAGGGAACTAGTCGGAGTTTAGTAAGGGGCGTGCTTCGTTGTTGTTCACCTGGTAAGAAATCGATGGCCCCTTCGGGGATCGTCAGTGCTGCTTGGTTGGGAGCCACGACACGCCGAGGTTTGACGACTCGGGCGGACGAACAGCAGCACATGGATCATGCCTTCTGAAAGATCCGAAACCTCTCCGATCGATAGGCGGGAGCGACTCACGCTGGGAGAACTCACCAACCCCCCTTTTTTATCATTGATTGGTCACGAGTTTTCAGAGAGAGAGAAAGCGCTCAAAATGACAGGCAAAAAAGGACCCGTTCGTCTCAAACCCAACTGTGCAATTTTGCCAGTTAGAAAAGTGGTGCGTTGACTTTCCGGAGGGCTGCTACTCAAAATGCAGCCCTGAAAGTATCTGCACTACTTGCATATTGACGCGAGAGGTGGAAAAATTAAAAGACCTCTATAGAGTCTCAGAGGAGAGAGCTAAGGTCCTTGAGGGAAAGTTGGAGAAGCTCGAAGCCCTTAACGTAGCTCAGGTTCGATGCCTAGAAGAGGCGCCGCCCACTGACGTGTCAGAATCCCCTGGTAATGAAGCGGACATTTCGGCATCATCTGGGGCTAAGCTAGCTGAGGCGAGAGAAAAGGAGAAAAAGAAGAAAGGAGAAACGAAGAAAAAAAAGAAAAAGAAGATAGTTGAAACAAAAGTAGAACCAAAAATATAAGAAAAACAGATAAAGAAGAAGAAAAAGAAAGATAAGAATGTGGAGAGTAAAGAGGAAAAGGGGAGGCCTCTTCCACAAGGGAAGACCCCGTCTTCAGAGACCAAGTGTCCGAAGGTCACCCTCATTGGTGACTCGCAAACACGGGATCTGCAGCCGCTGCTAGCGGCCCGCTTTTGCACTAGCGTGAAGGTAAGCTGCCTGTCAGGACGGGGTAACCACAACATCAGAGTAGAGGCAGAGAAAGCTCAGATTTCTGAGAATTCAGTTGTTGCTCTGATGGTGAGCGGCAACGACCTCTACCTCAGAGGGGGTAAGGTTGGCCTCAGTGGTAAGACCATCCAAGCAGTGATGGGAGCCGTGGACGATATAGGGCTTAAAACCCGCAAACGTGTGGTGGTTGGGATGCTTCCGAGAAGAGGTCCATCCCGAACCGCTCACGAAAGAAACGTCGCAGTGAACAGAAGGTTGGCGGATCTCTGCACGGCAGAAGGAGTCTTCTTCGTGGACCCCTATCGTACCCTTATCGGTAGAGACGACCTCTACCAAAGGGACGGGGTACATCTCTCCTTTAAAGGGAAGGCCTTTCTCGCCAACCTAATTCAAGATGTCTTGGAACGCACCCAAAGGAGCGTTCGAAACAGAGCGAAAGCGGACGTGCGCCAGCATGCATGTGTCACTCCTGGAACAACCTCCTCGGAGGTGGTCAAAAAGGGTGTGACCACGAAAACAGAGAAGCCGGGAAACGGAAGAGCGTTGGGAGTCCTACACTAGGGGAATCCCTCAAAGTTCTTCTGTTCAATGCGAGGTCAATCAGGAATAAGTTTCTTGAGCTCCGTGGCCTCGTAGTAACAGAGGAACCTGAGATGGTGGTCATAACGGAGTCGTGGATAAAAACCTCAAGCCGAGATTTTGAAGGTGAATTTACGATTCCCGGTTACCAGCTCTTCCTGAAAGATAGGCCAGACAGAGAGGGTGGCGGTGTGATGTTGTATGTCAAGGATACTCTCAACTCGACGGATTGCAACATCATATCCGACCATGAACTACTAGGTGTTGACCTAGAGATAGGTCCTGCCAAATACAGGACCCTGGTACTTTATAGACCTCCTGCCCAACTCGTTGAAAAGGACAGAGATCTGTACCAGCTACTAGGAGAACTTGTCGAAGACAGAGTGTGTATCGTCATGGGTGATTCCAACACACAAGTTGACTGGGAAACCAGAGAACCCTGTGGCGAGAACGCACTACTCCTGGAGTTCACGAACAATGAGTTCCTCACTCAATGGGTGAGAGAACCAACGAGAGGAGACAATATCCTCGACTTGGTTTTCACCTCTGAGGATGACATCGTTGAGGACCTCTCTGTTGGCGAAGAGCTCGGTGGCAGTGACCACCGACTAATTAGATTTGTAGTCAAAGTCCCCAAGGCAGAGCCTGCAACTAGTAAATCAAGGAAACTCGATTTGAGAAGAGCAGACTTTGCAGGTCTACGCGCGGGACTAACTGACGTGAGGCTAGAAGAGTGCGATGCTGTTGAAGACTCTTGGAACAGTTTCAAAACCACATTCATGAGTCTTCAATCGCATTTTATCCCTCTGAAATGCCCCCGTCGGTCCTCTGTTCAACCAAAGTGGTTTAATCGAGAAATCGGGCAACTGCTTAGGGAGAAGAGAAATGTGTACCGGCAATCGAAGATCTCGGGTGACTTTGACGAATACCGGAGGCTAGCCAGGAGAGTGAAGTCCAGTATATGGGCGGCTAAGCGTACTGAGGAACTCCGAGTGGCGAGACTCTGCAAGGAGAATCCCAAGGAGTTCTTCGGCTATGTAAATAGCCGTAAACCAATCCATCGTAGGATTGGGCCCCTAGTGGACGAGGAGGGAGCATTAACTCAGTCAGATGCAGAAAATGCTAACCTTCTCAATGACTACTTCTCCTCAGTGTTTACTAAAGAGTGTGGTCCCATCCCCCAGCCCACGGATTCCTACTCGGGGGAAAAGCAGGAGGCAATGGACTTCACCGAAGGAGAAATAAAGAAAAAGATCGCTGACCTAAAGACGAATAAGTCCCCTGGACCGGACGGGTTTCTACCCAAGGTGTTGAAGGAAGTGTGCGATGAAGTATCACGACATCTGTGCGCTATCTTTAACATGTCAATCCGGACCGGATGCGTTCCTAGAGACTGGCGTGAGGCGGAGGTGACTCCGATCTTCAAGAAAGGATCCTCCAGCCATCCGTCAAACTACCGACCTATCAGTCTGACTTCGATAGTCGGTAAACTCATGGAAAGCATGATGGTGGAGAAAATAACGTCGTATTTAGAGTCAAACCTGCTACTGAGGAGTTCCCAGCACGGCTTCCGAAGGCAACGGTCATGCCTGACGAACCTTGTGGAATTCTTCCACTTCGTTTTCAGTGAGCACGATCGGGACAAGGCGGTGGATGTGGTCTACCTAGACTTTCACAAAGCCTTTGATAAGGTACCACACCGCCGCCTTCTCCGAAAAGTGCGAGCGCTTGGCATAGACGGAAAGGTAGCCGGCTGAATCGAGAACTGGCTAAGTGGCAGACGGCAACGGGTGGGGGTGAATGGACAGTCTTCTGAGTGGGTGCCCGTTACTAGCGGGGTGCCTCAAGGTTCTGTCCTGGGACCACTACTATTCATCATCTATGTCAACGACATGGACGGTGACATGGTTGCCAAGATTTCCAAATTTGCCGACGATACCAAGCTTGGTATGAACGTTGCAAAGGATGGAAATACTGCCCGCCTGCAGGAAGATCTTGGGAAGATTGGGGAGTGGTCGGACACGTGGCAAATGCCTTTTAACGTGGGGAAATGCAAAGTGATGCATATCGGCCACAGAAACCCCCAATCTCAGTATATCCTTAAGGGCACTGCTCTTGAATCGAGTGACACTGAGAAGGACTTGGGTGTAACAATCACTAGTGACCTCAAGTTCTCGAAACAGTGCATTGAGGCGGAGAAAAAGGCCCAAAGGATGCTAGGCTATATTAAGCGCCAGTTTGGTTATCGGAACCAGGAGATTGTACTGTGCCTGTACAACTCACTTGTCCGACCGCACCTGGAGTATGCCGTACAATACTGGAGTCCTTCATTGCGAAAGGACATCGCGAGATTGGAACGCGTACAAGCTAGGGCAACCAAACTGATTCCCTCTATCCGACATAAAAGTTATGAGGATAGACAAAGGGAGTTAGATCTGTTCTCGCTGGAAACCCGTAGACTGCGTGGTCAGCTCATCGAAGTATTCAAAATACTTTATGTGTTCGACAATGTTGACTATCGGGATATTTTCACACTGAGTGAGAACAGAACGCGCAATCACGGCTTCAAACTTGAACTGAAGCGTTACAACCGCAATCTGTGTGGAAACTTTTTCACCTACAGTATCTGCGGTAAGTGGAACGCACTTCCAGTGGAAGTTGCCAACAGTGAATCTGTTGACCAGTTCAAGTCAAGACTAGACAAAGTCTTGAAAAGTGGCCGTTTAGGGACGCAAAACAATTGAGCAGCCATGTGCCCGCTCGATTGCTAGTCCAAAGGTACCCTCTTTGAATGGACCGTAAGGTCTCCTAGGGTACTTACTTTCCTTGTTACTCCTTGTCTATCCTGGGCCAGTCGACGGGGGCTTGAGGATACTGGTCCTTCTGTTGTCTCGATCATGTGCACTACATTGTGCTTAATGGGGTCTGTCCTTAGAAAGAGGAAGACTGAGGATTGCATACTCCCCCAGCAGTTTCTTGAAGCGGGGAGCAGTTGCAGGGAGACTAACAGAGAGGAGATAGCTGGTAGAAGGAATTAATGAACCAGCAACAGTTAGTGTCATGATTCTGTCGATAATCTTGCGGTGACGAGAATCTACCAAAAGATCATGAGCGGAAAGGAAGTCTCGGCCCCAAATGTGAATGTCGACGTCGGCAATGATGAATGTCCTTGGGAAAACACGACGTAACCCGAGAGAGAGCTCGAGGATACGCCTCCTATAAGTCCTTATGTCCGATGAATTGGCAGCTTTAAGGACAAGATCACAAGAAGTGCAAGCTTTCTCGATTGAGGAGGCAGGAATGACACTGCATTGAGTTCCAATGTCAACCAGGAAGGAGAAACAAGAGAGTGGGTCATGAATGCTAAAGGGAGGATCGACCTGATAAAAGGATGAGGTTGCAAAGGTGACGGACCCACGTATCACTTGCGTTTCTAGTTTAAAGTATGCTGCGCTGAGTTTGGAGGTTGGGTAAGAAAACCCGTATAATTTTGTAGGTTTGAAGGTGGTGAAGTTAGTTGAGGCGCAGTTTAAGATGAAGATTGAGCATTTTGATGGTACGAGCATGGGCTTGAGCATTTTTCTGCTCCTGCACCAAATTTGAGATAGTACCAGCAAAAGCTTGAAAGTTTGGGAAGGGAAACTTGAGCAGCATGATTAGTCGGAGGGTGAAAATTTTGAGAATGAATAGATGCGTGGTAAAAGCTGCAAGGCTGTACACAGCGCATAGCGTTGCTGCCATAACTAGCATGATACCTGCAGTAACCCTGAGGATATAAGGATAGGGGGAATTTGACGAAGGTTGAAAATGAACCCGCCTTGCCTCAACTCTTGTCTTGGAGTTAGCTGGTTGGTTGAGTCTTGAACGAGAGGACGAACGGCATCTTACTCCACTGTCCTGCCTGCGACTGTGCTCTCGCCGCAAACCCTTTTGCATTTAAGGGCATGAATATCCTCCTCAATTTTCTCCAAGACAGAAGCAAGATCCTGAGCTTGGGAGGGGGCGCTGCGTGGGAGTTTTGCCTGGTTGTAAGAAGATCCGCTCGATGCCCTAACGTGTGAAATATACATTTTTACATTTGGATCGCAATTTGTATTATTTGTATTATCATTCACGTTACCCTAGCTGACGTATGGGTTGTTGAAAATCTCATCGGCGGCCTTTGCCATGTCCTCCACGTTAGCGGGTGATACCATTAATATTGCTAGCCTAACTTGCTTCGGGACCCCACGCATGAAGATTTCAGTTAGCAAAAGATCTAACTGATCAAACTATGCACCTTTAGCATGAGCTAAGTTCTTGAGGTGCTCCAGGAAAAGCGAAGGACGACTAGCATCCATCTCCTGTGTGTTGAGGAGAATACGCAGGTTCTCGATTTTCGACCTCCCAAATTCTTCCCCAAATGCCACTTTCAATTTCTCCCAAGACCCAGAATTGCCACCCTCGAGCATAATGTGCTTAAAAATAGAAAGGATACTTAGGGGCAACTTCTAGGCGATTCAGAGCGTTTTATGTTGATCGGGGATGTCGTGGTTGTCCATGATGAAGTCGGCCATCTCCAACCATGCATTGGTGTTCTCTGCATCAAAGGTTGGGATAAGAATGGCAGACGGGGGGAAGAGGGCAGTCCGCTGGTGAGTTAAGGATTGCTGCGGAAGGATGCTCAAATGGGGGCCACTTTTGGAGGAAAATATGCAGTGGTGCTGCATAGACATGCCATTGAGGTAGTAGTGACTGAGGTGGACATCAGCGCAGTGATTGAGGTCATGTTAACCATCATGACAGACGCTGGACCACTAATATATATATATATATATATATATATATATATATATATATATATATATATATATATATATATATATATATATATATATATATGGGAAATATCACGAAAGTTAGCACGTGATAACAATAAATATGAATATGTACCAAGGAAGGAAACTGAATAAAAAGCAGATTGGAGTTAGTACTTTCGTCTATCAGACATTTTCAAACTCAACGCTTAACAGGAACACCTCCATCACCCTGCGACTCCAAAACCTCCGGAGACTGCGAATGGCCGAAACCTAACAACAACAACCGCTATTGAGAAAATTGGAATAAATTGTTTTCTCTAAACGCACTTTTCTCGTTAAGGGAAAATTAAATTATTTATTGCTCTTAAGTTAACAATCTGATCAGAGAATTTGTTGTTTTTTATCAATTGGTTGGATTCTTCACTTTTATTTGCTAAGTTTTGTTAGTGTCACTGCAAAAGCCGCAAAAATCACTCGAAAAGGAAAAATTAACAGATGACAATACTCTAACGACTATGACCTCCTTCTTGGGAGGAATTGGTTTACAAATCGTGTGGTAGATGAATGGAATAGGCTCACTAGACATGTGTTAGAAGCCTCCTCTCTGGGTAGTTTTAAGAATAGATTAGATAAATATATGAATGAAGCTGCTAGATGGGACTGACTTTTTTATGTACATATGTATATATTTTTCTAAGGAGTGGGGAGATTATTTTGCGGTTGCATGAATGGACATAATGCTCTGGATGCATTTTATGTATATTGTAGATTAGATCTGACGAACTCCTGTAAAGGGTGACAATGTTGATGACTTTTCTCTGGTAAGAAATCTTTTGTGTGTTGACTGGAACAGGAGCTGCCAAGTGTAGGCCATGAATGGTCTTTTGCAGTCTCCTTCTTTTCTTATGTTCTTATGTTCTTATACCAAGTACTGACTCGGGCTGTTTGGTTTAGTTTCGTTTGTATTGTGTTCTTTAGTTCATATATGAATTTACAACATCATCTGTTAGCATTGAATGAATTGTGTTATGAGGTCGTTTTTGTTATTTGAGAATATATCAGCAAGTGTTATGGTAGATAGAAGGGCTTAAGAAAGAGGACGATGAAAAAAATAATGAACGACAGTAATGTGAGGAGAATTCCGAACAGTTTCCTGCGTCGTCGGATTACCATTGACGAGCGCTAAATTAATTTGGCCATCCTGAGTCTCCAAAGGGAATCATTCATTCAAGCGCAGCTTTTAATCGCTCGCTTGCACTTCTCGGCATGCTACATAATTTAAATCCCTGCTATGGAGTCACTTTTGCTGATGTTTCTTGGTAGAAAAAATAAGATGCAACTGAAGAAAATTGGTCTGCATTTCTTTTATATAGTGTATTACATTAATTTTATCAGTCGTCTTTACTTCTATTTGAGTTTTTTGGGGGGGTTTTTTGCCTGTTAGGTTTAAAATATTTCGTAAAAGTTCACTTTCATTTTAAACACAAACAACTCTTTGGAGATCTTAAGTTTAACACATGAGAGCAACTAATTGTGGAAAACATACTACAAAATTAGTTCTGAGAAATGAATTTGTTTAAATAAAAACAAACATTCATTTAAGGGGTGTTAAACTATGCCTGCAAAGAAAAGGAAAATTTTTGGCCTTGTAATAACCATAGAGTTATGTCATTTAAAAGGATTTATAGTGAATGTAATCTATTATGGCAAATAATAATAACGATATGTTAGTCACATTATTTCGAGGAACCTTTGAAGGGTCACCCTTTATGGGAGGCCTCGGGTTACCACTTTAGAGGGGGGGACCAATCACCTCTTCAGAGGGCTCACGGTCAGCCACTTTATGGCAGGAGGAGGTTAAAGGTAGAGGGTCAGCCAGATTATGGGCGAGGGTGAGGAACCCCAGGAGAGAAAGGACGTTGCCAGTTTGAAAGGTTAAAAATGACGCGGATATTTTGGAGAGATCCCACAAGTCCCACGAGTGAGGTGATAGGTGGCGTTAATCACGTGTTAGAATTGAGTTCCGTTTAAAACGATTATATTACGAATTATTAATTCCTCTAACACCGAATTGGTTGGCTGTAAGAATACATCAATGTTCAAAATTATTATGCTAGGCTTGTGAGTTAATATTTATATTGAATAAACCATTATTTGGGAGAGTTGTCACAAATTTTTTAACTTTGTTTACTCAACACAAATTTTAAAATGGCGGCGCCTAGTGATAGTGTAAACATTGAAATGGCGTGTGGTGCATGCGGATCTAGCGATGATATGCCGCACTCAATACGCTGTGACGACTATAAAGCTTGGATCTACTACTATTGCAGTAATTTACCTCTCTACCAACTAATGTGTTTCACAAAATCCAACAAAAGATACACCAGTGAGAAGTGCTGCCCGGGGAAATATGATAGCGACGAAGATGATTGGATAAAAGAAGCACAAGTAGCCATAACAAAACAAAGAAAAGGTATCCCAGCAGACCAACCAAGCATGAACACAGAAGGGCCTACAAAAACAGTGAGTAGCCAGGATGAAGTAGAAGTAATTAGCCAAAGAAAACAAAAACACCTTGTATCGACCAGATTCCGAGCAACCCACAGAAGAACTTCCTTCAACTCTGACTAAGAAATTAGGCCTAGTGTTGTAGAAACATAGTATTCTCCAATTCCAAATCTGGACCTGGAGCTGATCCAAAGAGGTGAAAGGGCTAAAAAAAACAACGGAAAGTGTGGTCATGGCATCAATCAGCCGTAGTCAGACAACAGACGGTAAGATTGAGAAACTATGTAACTACTATCAGAAAAATAAATGTCGCTTTGGAATGAAGGGTAATGAATGTAGATATCAACACCCTAAACCATGTGCCAAATTCTTGAAACATAGGCTTGATGACTGAACAGGCTTTAAACTTGGCCGTCGTTGCAAAGACTAACCAATGGATCTGTAAGAATTCGCTATATAAGAAAGAATATGCAAATCTCGGCAAAGATTGTAAACATTGGCACCTGAAAGGGACAACAAAAAGCCAAAGAAAGTAGAGGTAGGACTGGCAGCTACTGATATAACAGCAGGACAAGCAAGGTCTTCTGAGACACAGAAACCAAGCCATAATAATAGTAATAATGGGTCCACGAACATCTATCAGACCCTTCAAGAAGTATTGGTATCAGTAGCACACCAGAACCCCTGGACCCCGGAACCAAAGGCATGGGAAAATCCTGTTGGGCAGAATGTTTTAGAATTCTCAATGAAAATATAGACGATGATAGAATGTATTATGGAACGAATGGAAAAGCAAGAAAAGAAATCGAAATAGAGAGGGCGATGCAGCCACCACTGATTGCCTTCTATATGGGCAACATTCAGGGACTTATTCCCAAATGTAATCAGAGTAAGGTCTAAATGCTCCAAGAGATGGCAAGCTAAGAAAAAAATATCTTTTCTTGCTTTAACAGAAACACATCTGTACAAAGAAATCCAAGATGCAGAAATATAACTGCAGGGGTATTCAGTCTTCAGGATGGACAGAAAAGAGAGAAGTCATGGAGGGGTAGCCATTTATGTAGCAAATGAATTGGCAACCAATACAAAGATACTGTCCACCTTCTCCAATGGTACCACTGAGCTGATTGCACTGCATTTAAGAAACCCTAATCTATTGCTAATTAATATTTATCGACCCCCAAATACTGAGGCATAAAAATTTAAAGATGTGATAAATATAATTAGGGCACTACTAAATGAACTTCATAGCCCATGTACGGAAGTTATAATAATGGGTGATTTTAACTTCCTATATGTCTGCTGGTCATCACTGACAGTTGTTGGGGAAACTGCAGTCGATAGAAGACAAGCGGAAGACTTAATTGCAATCATTGAAGAGCACTTCTTAACACAGTCCATCGCAATGCCAACAAGAAGAGGACACATTCTGAGCATAGTTCTTGGCAATAACCATAATATCATGCACTCATATAAAGTAGCAGAATCAACTCTATCGGATCACAAGCTGATCAAACTCCTCATCAAATTACCAGTGGACGACGATAGGTGGGCTTTATCGCGATAACGACATCAGGTTATCGGTTATCCGATATTTTTCTTAGCGTTATCGATTCATAAGTATCGCCGATACTTTTGTGTCCAAACTATCGATAATCGATAATTTCAGTTTTTGGTTCCAGTTTAGCACAGGGGCAAGCCGCGCGTGCCTTGGAGGCAGAAATAGGTAGGTCCGAGCTGGGAGTAGGATCCTCAAAACCTATGAGAAGATGAAGGAGGGCCTCACCAGGTTTAGAAAAGAAGAAACAGTATTCAAGTATTCTTACTATTGTATTATAAAATAACGCTATATATAATCAATATTGTATTATAATTTTGGATTTATCGATTTATCGGTTATCACCTTATTAGGCAATAAATTTATCGCCAGTTATCGATTATCACCGATAAGGTTATCGATATATCGGTTATCGTGATACATTTTTGCGTTATCGTGCCCACCTATGTGGACGACATTGTGACAAGTGCTGGCAATACAACTTGAACTGTAACAAACAGAGTGGGGAAATATTTGTAGGGGGAGAGATGAGGACTCAATTCTCAGGATAATACAAACTAGAACCCAAGACATATGGATGAAATATATTACAAAGAAGCTTAAGCCAAGGAAAAGCGTGAAATCCCAAAAGACCTGAATCCTGATGAGGAGGAGGTAGGTCAACTCTACTTAGGAAACTGGGAGCAACACCAAACAAGAGAAAAGCAGAGAGGATAGAACAAGAAATTAAAACGACAGAGCTCAAGCTACTGCATTCACATGAGCAACATAGGAGTAGAGAGGAACGACGGACAGTCCAGCACATCAAGAATGACACAAAGTTCTTCTTTTAATATGCCAAAAAGAAGTTGAAATAATTTAGCCCGATAGTCCCTTAATAAGGTAGGATGATGAGCTAGTAGACGACCCAAAAGAGATGGCCAATATCCTAAGACAACAGTATGATAGGGTCTCCGGTGAGCCCAACCCGAACAAGAAAGTGACAGACCTTGTTTCATTCTTCAGTGAGCAGGCTGCTGGGTCAGAAAAGCTGACAGACATTGAGGTCACGACTGATGACATAATTGCAAATATTGATACAATCAAGCCAAACGCAGCTGCAGGACCAGATGGTTTTCATGCCCAGCTAATAAAGAACTGTAAATATGAGCGGGCAAAACCACTGCAACTGCTTTAGTTTCATTCCCTGACATCTGGAAAGATTCCATCACTACTTTTTCAAAGTGGGTATAATAACACCCATTCTAATGGACTTGCAAAAAATTATAGGCCAGTAACGCTTACATCTCACCTTGTTAAAATTATAGAGAAAGTGGTACGAATGAGGATGATCACCCATTTAGAAGTGATAAACGCTTTCAACGAAGCTCAGCATGGCTTTAGACGTGGGCGTTCTTGCCTCTCACAACTGTTGTACCACTATGAAACCATACTAGAGGATGTTCAACATGGTACCAATACTGATGTAATCTAACTCTATTTTGCCAAAGGCTTCGATAAATTAGATCACGGCATTGTCCTCCACAAGCTACGGGCACACTGCATTGGCGGAAAGTTGGGGAAGTGGTTGCATAGCCTTTTCTCTGATCAGGCCCAACGAGTAACTGTCCACGGAGGCCTGTCTGAGGAGAGTCTAATGGTCAGTGGAGTCCCTCAAGGCTCAGTACTAGGCCTCTTATTGTTCCTAATCATGATCGGGAATATTGACAGTGACAAACAGCACTCTTGTGCCACATCCTTTGCCGATGATACCAGAATCACCAAGAAAGTTCAATCACAGGAGGAGGTAGCCCTACTACAAGAAGATTTAAACAGTGTCATTACTTGGGCAGAAGATAACAACATGATGCTCAACGGCGACAAGTTTGAGCTGCTCAGGTATGACCCCCTACAAGACATAAAAGAAGCAACGGAGTACAAATGTCATAACTAATCTATAATGGTCACATACTATGTGAGTAACCTAGGAGTCCAGATAAGTTCCGACTTGACCTCCCATCAGATCAATGAAATAACCAAGACTGCACGGAGACTAACTGGATGGATCCTAAGAACCTTCTAGACAAGGGAAAAAGACTGCATGTATAAGTTTAGATGAATATTGCGGTAATATCCTAGATAGCTCTCATCACAATAAACATAAAAACCTATATTTCGTTATTCAAGGAAATGAAGTTAAATGCTAACGCGAAATCTAAATTTTTGCAGACGAACTTCCTTAGGCCTAAATTTGAGGGCGTTGGGAAACGTGTATTAAAAACAAAGAGTTAAGAAAATATATATTATTGAATAAATAGTTATTATTGAAAGGTGAATTTATACAGTAACAGTTTATGATTGGATTGAATTACGCGTATTAAATAAAGTTGTATGAGTTAACGAGAATGGATTTACAATTTATAAATATGGTTTGGTAATTAGAGTACAACATATGATGATTGATAATTAGAATATAATTAGTAATTGGATAATGGTTAAATAGATTATAACGGAATTGAATGGGTAAATAATGGTAAATCGTTTGATAAATATTAAATAGATTATAAATTGGTAAATGGATTTGTAGGTAATTGGATGATAAGTGATTATAGATAAATGGTTAAATAGATTATAACGGAGTTGGAAGAGTCTGTAAATGAGAAAAGAATCACGCATTATTCTGGATTCTTTTGGGAAATATTTAGCTAAACAATTACAATTCAACTATTTACAGACCTGATTCACATGCTGTCACTCTGGAAATCCCTAGTTCTTCAAAGGCTTGGATACTGCTGCTAACTTTGGTCTCCTTACAAAGTTGGGGGCATAATTAAGCTTGAGGAAGCCCAGAGAACCTTCACAAGTAAAATCGAAGGAATGCAGATCATAAATTATTGGGAGAGGTTGAAATATCTGGGAGTCTACTCGCTCCAGAGACGCCGGGAGAGGTATTCCATAATCTATATTTGGAAAATTTTAGAAAATCTGGTGCCAAACTTAGGTCTACAGGTTAACAATCATCTCAGAAGAGGTCGTCTTTTGTTTAGAATGAGGAAAGGTAGTACTTCCCAGAGGGCGAAGAAAGTAATTCACCACAGCTTCACATTTGCTTTGACACGCCTCTTCAACTCTGTCCCTCAAGAAATAAGGAATATGACAGGCATTACACCAGATAGTTTAAAGAAAAAAATAGGCAAGTGGTTGGCAACAGTTCCTGACCACCCACCAACACCAGAATACACCAGTTTCAGTGCAAATTCCCTACAGTCAGTGGCCCACAACATTAGAGGGCAAGAGCAGTCTGGTACCAGCGGACGTCCACGTTAGCTGTGTCCATCGAGACGGGATTCAACTAAGGTTCAATAAGGTAAGGTTCACAAATAATATACCGGCTTGGTTGAGCTTAACAAAGGTTTGTGATATATATATCTATATATATATATATATATATATATATATACTTTTTTCCATTCTTTTTATGAGATATGGCAGCTCACAGCGAGACGTTTTCACAGAGGCCAAAAATTGTGCAGGCAGGGCCCTGTCATTAAAATTGAACCAGCAAAGTGCCTCGCAGGAATATTTAAAATTGCAAGAAATTTCCTCGCGGATATATATATATATATATATATATATATATATATATATATATATATATATATATATATATATATATATATATATATATATATATATATATATATATATATATCCGCGAGGAAATTTCTTGCAATTTTAAATATTCCTGCGAGGCACTTTGCTGGTTCAATTTTAATGAAAGGGCCCTGCCTGCACAATTTTTGGCCTCTGTGAAAACGTCTCGTTGTGAGCTGCCATATCTCATAAAAAGAATAGAAAAAAAAGTCAACCCCCCTACTATATGCTTATATATACCTATATGTGGTTGTATTTATTTGTTCTCTTTCGATATTTTCTTAATGAATATAATTACTTGGCTCTTTTACTAGTTTTCTATCACTGAAGTGCAAATGCAGAGTAACCAGCAAAGTGGATTTATTCGAAAATCAGTTTTGTTTTTTTTTTAACCAATATTTTGACTGGTGAAGTATAGACTTACATCTTACTTGGTGTTATCTAGAGGCCCTGCCTCACTTATATTGCTTCACCGCTGCTTCCAGTCCTGGCGTCCCTGTTTATACGGGCTACTTGGTCTGGTATCGTGTTGGATGACCTGCATCTTACATAAGAAAAGAAGGAGACTGCAAAAGACCATTCATGGCCTACACTTGGCAGCTCCTGTTCCATTCAACACACAAAAGATTTCTTACCAGAGAAAAGTCATCAACATTGTCACCCTTTACAGGAGTTCGTCAGATCTAATCTACAATATACATAAAATGCATCCAGAGGATTATGTCCATTCATGCAACCGCAAAATATAATCTTCCCACTCCTTAGAAAAATATATACATATGTACATAAAAAAAAGTCAGTCCCATCTAGCAGCTTCATCCATATATTTATCTAATCTATTCTTAAAACTACCCAGAGAGGAGGCTTCTATCACATGCCTAGTGAGCCTATTCCATTCATCTACCATACGATTTGTAAACCAATTCCTCCCAATCTCCTTCCTAAACCTATACTTATGAAGCTTAAACCCATTGCTACATGTCCTGTCATGTTCACTAAGTATAAGAACCTTACCCAGATCCCCTTTATTATATCCTTTTACCCATTTGAAGACTTCAATCAATTCCCCTCTGACTCTTCTCCTTTCCAATGTATGTAGATTTAGTTTTCTGAGCCTTTCACCATAAGGTAAGTTCCTTAGCCCACCAATCATCTTTGTCATCCTTCTCTGCACAGACTCAAGCAAATCAATATCCTTCCTATAATATGGTGACCAAAATTGTACTGCATAGTCTAGATGAGGCCTAACTAGCGCCAGATACAGTTTAGAATGACTTCAGCACTCTTATTGCTTACACTCCTCCTAATGAATCCCAATATCCTATTAGCTTTATTCTTAGCATTTAGACATTGCTTTCTAGGACGAAGGTCTGAACTTACCAAAATACCCAAGTCTCTCTCACAATCAGTCCTCCCTAAAATTCTGCCATTTAATTTATAACTATTCAATGGATTATTTCTACCTATACTAAGTACACTACATTTGTCTATGTTAAACTTCATTTGCCATTTCTCGGCCCAATTGGACAGAATGGTCAATTCCTCCTGCATTACAACAGCATCAGAATCAGCCCTAATGGCCCTACCTAGCTTAGTATCATCAGCAAATTTACTCAGGTCACTACTTATACCTATGTCAAGATCATTAATATAAATTAAGAATAGCAAGGGACCCAAAACAGATCCTTGAGGAACTCCACTGCTAACACACCCCCACTCAGATTTAACTCCATCTATACTAACTCTTTGCTGTCTGTCACCAAGCCATGACTGAATCCACCTAAATATACTGCCATCGATCCCGTGTGCTTTAACTTTGCTCAGAAGTCGTAAGTGTGGCACTTGATCAAAAGCCTTACTAAAGTCCAAGTATAAAATATCATAGTTTTCATCATTATCTGCTGCTTCATACACCTTACTATAAAAAGACAGCAAATTAGTCAGACAGGATTTACCCTTACTAAAGCCATGCTGTGATTCTTTTATCAACTTATGCTTATCCAAGTGATCTCTAATATTCCTTGCTATAATAGATTCCATCATTTTCCCTACCACTGATGTCAAACTTACTGGTCTGTAATTAGACATATTTGTTTTATCCCCTTTCTTAAATATAGGTATCACATTGGCTTTCTTCCATGCCACTGGCACAATGCCACTCTCCAATGATTTTCTAAAGATGCATGCTAGGGGCTCACTTAACACATCCTTACATTCTTTCAAAATTCTAGGAAAGAGCTCATCAGGACCGGGTGCTTTACTACTTTTGATTTTATCAATTTCCTTTGTCACTATCTCCTTTGTGATCAATATATCCTTTAATTTCTCTTCATCATTACCCCGAAAGATCATTGACACCTCAGGTATATTTAGAGTATCCTCCTGTGTAAATACTGAGAGAAAAAAGTCATTTAGCATTCCAGCCATTGAGTCCCTATCACTCACTAATTCTCCATTGGAATCTATAAGTGGGCCTATTTTATCTCTAACCTTAGTTTTGTATAATTGATAAAAACTTTTAGGATCTTCCTTTGCCCTATTTGCCACTTTAATTTCATAATTTCTCCTTGCTACTCTAACTAACTTTTTAACATCTCTTGCTAGTTCATTATATCTCTGCCTTAAGTGATCCTCTCCATTTTTTATTTTCCTATAAATGCCCTTTTTAATGCCAATATAATGCTTAATTTTATCTGTCATCCATTTTAGGTCATTATTTTTAGTCCTAATCTCCTTATATGGAATGTTAATCATCTGACCTGTAATTAATTGCTCAATTATTCTTTCATACTCCTCTTCAATTGTAATCTCTTCCTCCTGGTGATTATTGTCTCCACTAACTGATATCATTGAATCTATTCCTGAATTGATTTCATTGCCTGGTTTCTGTACAACTGCCTCCAGTTAAGTCCTGAGCCCATTATAATTTGCTCTTCTAAAGTCAGGAATTTTAACATTGTTCATGCTACTATCAATACCATTCCATTTCATCTTGAATCTAATTTCACAATGGTCACTATTACCCAAATTTCCTCCAATCTCAGTATCCTTAATAACTTCTTCCCTATTTGTCAGAACTAAATCCAGTATATTATTACCTCTAGTGGGTTCGTTAATAATCTGCCTCAGAAAATTATCTTGGACAACATTCAAAAATTCCTCAGCCTCCTGATCACCCACAAGAGCTTCCCAGTCTATATTTCTGTAATTAAAATCGCCCATTATACACACATGCTTACTTCTACATGCCCGTTCAATCTCCTGCCACAGAAGATTTGAAGCTTCCTTACTAAGATTTGGTTGTCTGTATAATAATCCTATGACAAGCTTGTTTTTACCTTCCTTTACATTTAGCCATAATGACTCTGTGTTATCATCTAATTTAATTGTACTGTTTACACAACACTGGAGATTATCTTTAATATAAATAATAACCCCTCCTCCTCTCTTCCTATTCCTATCTGTATGGAACATGTTAAAGCCCTCAATCTCAACCTCAGGTTTAAAGTGATTTCCTGCCAAATCAAGCCATGACTCTGTTATCGCAATTATATCAAAATTCTCCTTACTCACTAACGCTCTTAAGAGATCTATCTTATTCCTTATACTCCGACCATTTGTGTAGTATATTTTTAAGTTTTTTTTATTATTCCCATCTTCATTGCATCGTGCTTTTCTATTCCTAGTTATCTGCTCATTCACTTGTGCATTAGTCCCCCTATAACGCATCAGTATGCCCTCTCCCTTAGCTATTCCTCTATCTCTACATCCCTTCCATTTCCTACACCTGGCCTCTATTCCTGTTATTCCCTTACCTCTAACTGCTTCTAGTTTCCCACCCATAAGGACCTAATCACACTATCCAGCTCCCCCCATAGAACCTCAACACCTGCCCGACTAAGATGGAGCCCATCCATCGCATACAACCTCCTATTCCCGTAAAACCCTCCCCAGACATCTACAAACACCAATCCTAACTCCTCACACAGTCCTTTCACAAATTCATTCAAACCAATTGCACGCGACAACCATTCTACCCCCACATCCAATCTCGGAAGCACACCAGAAACAACACCTTTTACCCTGCTTTTACTCATCCTTTCAACTAACCTTTTATACTGCTCACGTAACTCACATGTACCCACCTTCTTTGCATCATTCACTCCCACATGCGTAATCACAACTGCATCCCTCTCACACCCAGAAACCAGCCTATCATACCTCTCACAAACATCACTTACACCAGCACCCGGCAGACAAACTCTCATTCCCTTCCACTTGCTATCACTCAACTTCCTATCTAAATACCTAATCTGAGAGTCACCCATCACTAGCACCTCAGTCATTCTCCTATTCTGTCTTGGCCTAACATTACCCTCCCTCCTGCTCTCAGTCACACTACCACCCATCCTGCTTTCATCCACAATCACACCAGGCAAATCACTTTCACACTCTTCCTCTCTCAGGACATTGAATCTGTTAGTCAACCTAACAGGTTCTATGTCCCTCTCATTCACACACCTAACCTGTCCTAACTTATCTATCCTATCCATTTTCACCCACCATTCATCATCACTCACAACTTCCACACTGTTCCCAGTCCTAGCCCTATCTTCCACCCTCTTAGCACTAATCTCACCCTTCAATCGCACACTTGCATCTCTTCTCACCTCAAACACCAAATCATTCAACCTCTTACATTCCCCACTCAACCTCCTAACCTCCCCTTCCAGAAAACACACACGGCATTCAGTTACATTCACTCTCCTTTCAACTCCACATGCATAACACACCACATACACACTACTTTCAAACGGCATGCTCTCACCATCTATACAAACAGCCATACTCTCAGAAATTTACTAAGGAAAAAGTTAACACTCACCCCCAAAAATTCTTGCTCAGGATTGCTGCCAGTTATCTTCCCCAAAAGTGTTAATCACTAATGTATTTATTACACAGTGATTGATGTATTAAATAAATACAAGAAAAACTATACACCCAAATCAGTATTATATCCCAATCTTACAATGAGAATCAAGAGCTTCCTGCAAGACAACCTTCCAGAACAAAGCCAGACAGCCAACTGATGTTAAAAAGTTAGTTAGAGTAGCAAGGAGAAATTATGAAATTAAAGTGGCAAATAGGGCAAAGGAAGATCCTAAAAGTTTTTATCAATTATACAAAACTAAGGTTAGAGATAAAATAGGCCCACTTATAGATTCCAATGGACAATTAGTGAGTGATAGGGACTCAATAATTGGAATGCTAAATGACTTTTTTCTCTCAGTATTTACACAGGAGGATACTCTAAATATACCTGAGGTGTCAATGATCTTTCGGGGTAATGATGAAGAGAAATTAAAGGATATCTTGATCACAAAGGAGATAGTGACAAAGGAAATTGATAAAATCAAAAGTAGTAAAGCACCCGGTCCTGATGAGGTCTTTCCTAGAATTTTGAAAGAATGTAAGGATGTGTTAAGTGAGCCCCTAGCATGCATCTTTAGAAAATCATTGGAGAGTGGCATTGTGCCAGTGGCATGGAAGAAAGCCAAGGTGATACCTATATTTAAGAAAGGGGATAAAACAAATATGTCTAATTACAGACCAGTAAGTTTGACATCAGTGGTAGGGAAAATGATGGAATCTATTATAGCAAGGAATATTAGGGATCACTTGGATAAGCATAAGTTGATAAAAGAATCACAGCATGGCTTTAGTAAGGGTAAATCCTGCCTGACTAATTTGCTGTCTTTTTATAGTAAGGTGTATGAAGCAGCAGATAATGATGAAAACTATGATATTTTATACTTGGACTTTAGTAAGGCTTTTGATCGAGTGCCACACTTACGGCTTCTGAGCAAAGTAAAAGCACACGGGATCGATGGCAGTATATTTAGGTGGATTCAGTCATGGCTTGGTGACAGACAGCAAAGAGTTAGTATAGATGGAGTTAAATCTGAGTGGGGGTGTGTTAGCAGTGGAGTTCCGCAAGGATCTGTTTTGGGTCCTTTGCTATTCTTAATTTATATTAATGATCTTGACATAGGTATAAGTAGTGACCTGAGTAAATTTGCTGATGATACTAAGCTAGGTAGGGCCATTAGGGCTGATTCTGATGCTGTTGTAATGCAAGAGGAATTGACCATTCTGTCCAATTGGGCCGAGAAATGGCAAATGAAGTTTAACATAGACAAATGTAGTGTACTTAGTATAGGTAGAAATAATCCATTGAATAGTTATAAATTAAATGGGAGAATTTTAGGGAGGACCGATTGTGAGAGGGACTTGGGTATTTTGGTAAGTTCAGACCTTCATCCTAGAAAGCAATGCCTAAATGCTAAGAATAAAGCTAATAGGATATTGGGATTCATTAGGAGGAGTGTAAGCAATAAGAGTGCTGAAGTCATTCTAAAACTGTATCTGGCGCTAGTTAGGCCTCATCTAGACTATGCAGTACAATTTTGGTCACCATATTATAGGAAGGATATTGATTTGCTTGAGTCTGTGCAGAGAAGGATGACAAAGATGATTGGTGGGCTAAGGAACTTACCTTATGGTGAAAGGCTCAGAAAACTAAATCTACATACATTGGAAAGGAGAAGAGTCAGAGGGGAATTGATTGAAGTCTTCAAATGGGTAAAAGGATATAATAAAGGGGATCTGGGTAAGGTTCTTATACTTAGTGAACATGACAGGACACGTAGCAATGGGTTTAAGCTTGATAAGTATAGGTTTAGGAAGGAGATTGGGAGGAATTGGTTTACAAATCGTGTGGTAGATGAATGGAATAGGCTCACTAGACATGTGATAGAAGCCTCCTCTCTGGGTAGTTTTAAGAATAGATTAGATAAATATATGAATGAAGCTGCTAGATGGGACTGATTTTTTTATGTACATATGTATATATTTTTCTAAGGAGTGGGGAGATTATTTTGCGGTTGCATGAATGGACATAATCGTCTGATGCATTTTATGTATATTGTAGATTAGATCTGACGAACTCCTGTAAAGGGTGACAATGTTGATGACTTTTCTCTGGTAAGAAATCTTTTGTGTGTTGACTGGAACAGGAGCTGCCAAGTGTAGGCCATGAATGGTCTTTTGCAGTCTCCTTCTTTTCTTATGTTCTTATGTTCTTATAACATATAACATAATTTCACGGATGACAAAAGCCACAAGAGTCTATCAAAGGTCATCCACATCCGTCAAAACCCACCCACAAAAAGCACCATCACAAGGGAAAGACAAAATCAAAGTCCCCCACAATATAATATAACAGATGACAAAAGCCACAAGGGCTCGTCATAGGTCATCCGAGTCAAACGGCCTCTTTTTTTAAGGCACCCAAACGTTAAACATGTAGATGAGCGGCCCGGCCCGGAATAAAATATTTTTGTGTAAATATTATCGTTCACCCGTGTTTGAATATTCATGCGCTTTTGAGTTTTCTTCGAATGATAGCTGCAGCCATTTTTTGTATTGAAAAAATGCCCGAAAGTAAACAAACCAAAAACGTTGTTTATGTAGGCCGTTTTTTTTTATAAAATTGCCTGAAAAAAACAAACGAAACACACAAAGAGGAAAGCCTATTTAGTTTGGGCGTCTGCGTCCTATTCAAAATCTAGCTGACTTGAATAACGTTTTATTTTCAAGCATCTAAATTCAAATTTAGGGTTCACATCTAATGCTCGACCACAAATGTCGCATTCGCTTTTAATTCGCACTAAATTATAAGAACATAAGAAAAGAAGGAGACTGCAAATGAGACCATTCATGGCCTACACTTGGCAGCTCCTGTTCCAGTCAACACACAAAAGATTTCTCACCGGAGAAAAGTCATCAACATTGTCACCCTTAACAGGAGTTTGTCAGATCTAATCTACAATATACATAAAATGCATCCAGAGGATTATGTCCATTCATGCAACTGCAAAATATAATCTCCCCACTCCATAGAAAAAAATATACATATGTACATAAAAAAAAAAGTCAGTTCCATCTAGCAGCTTCATCCATATAATTATCTAATCTATTCTTAAAACTACCCAGAGAGGAGGCTTCTAACACATGTCTAGTGAGCCTATTCCATTCATCTACCACACGATTTGTAAACCAATTCCTCCCAATCTCCTTCCTAAACCTATACTTATCAAGCTTAAACCCATTGCTACGTGTCCTGTCATGTTCACTAAGTATAAGAACCTTACCCATATCCCCTTTATTATATCCTTTTACCCATTTAAGAACATAAGAAAAGAAGGAGACTGCAAAAGTCCATTCATGGCCTACACTTGGCAGCTCCTGTTCCAGTCAACACACAAAAGATTTCTTACCAGAAAAAAGTCATCAACATTGTCACCCTTTACAGGAGTTTGTCAGATCTAATCTACAATATACATAAAATGCATCCAGACGATTATGTCCATTCATGCAACCGCAAAATATAATCTCCCCACTCCTTAGAAAAATATATACATATGTACATAAAAAAAAAGAAGAAAAAAAAGTCAGTCCCAT
This sequence comes from Ceratothoa steindachneri, assembly GCA_963969495.1. Classification (NCBI taxonomy): domain Eukaryota; kingdom Metazoa; phylum Arthropoda; class Malacostraca; order Isopoda; family Cymothoidae; genus Ceratothoa; species Ceratothoa steindachneri. The sequence continues at coordinate 252,342,780 of OZ018318.1, forward strand.
CTAGCAGCTTCATCCATATATTTATCTAATCTATTCTTAAAACTACCCAGAGAGGAGGCTTCTATCACATGTCTAGTGAGCCTATTCCATTCATCTACCACACGATTTGTAAACCAATTCCTCCCAATCTCCTTCCTAAACCTATACTTATCAAGCTTAAACCCATTGCTACGTGTCCTGTCATGTTCACTAAGTATAAGAACCTTACCCAGATCCCCTTTATTATATCCTTTTACCCATTTGAAGACTTCAATCAATTCCCCTCTGACTCTTCTCCTTTCCAATGTATGTAGATTTAGTTTTCTGAGCCTTTTCCCTAAGGTAAGTTCCTTAGCCCACCAATCATCTTTGTCATCCTTCTCTGCACAGACTCAAGCAAATCAATATCCTTCCTATAATATGGTGACCAAAATTGTACTGCATAGTCTAGATGAGGCCTAACTAGCGCCAGATACAGTTTTAGAATGACTTCAGCACTCTTATTGCTTACACTCCTCCTAATGAATCCCAATATCCTATTAGCTTTATTCTTAGCATTTAGGCATTGCTTTCTAGGATGAAGGTCTGAACTTACCAAAATACCCAAGTCCCTCTCACAATCGGTCCTCCCTAAAATTCTCCCATTTAATTTATAACTATTCAATGGATTATTTCTACCTATACTAAGTACACTACATTTGTCTATGTTAAACTTCATTTGCCATTTCTCGGCCCAATTGGACAGAATGGTCAATTCCTCTTGCATTACAACAGCATCAGAATCAGCCCTAATGGCCCTACCTAGCTTAGTATCATCAGCAAATTTACTCAGGTCACTACTTATACCTATGTCAAGATCATTAATATAAATTAAGAATAGCAAAGGACCCAAAACAGATCCTTGCGGAACTCCACTGCTAACACACCCCCACTCAGATTTAACTCCATCTATACTAACTCTTTGCTGTCTGTCACCAAGCCATGACTGAATCCACCTAAATATACTGCCATCGATCCCGTGTGCTTTAACTTTGCTCAGAAGCCGTAAGTGTGGCACTCGATCAAAAGCCTTACTAAAGTCCAAGTATAAAATATCATAGTTTTCATCATTATCTGCTGCTTCATACACCTTACTATAAAAAGACAGCAAATTAGTCAGGCAGGATTTACCCTTACTAAAGCCATGCTGTGATTCTTTTATCAACTTATGCTTATCCAAGTGATCTCTAATATTCCTTGCTATAATAGATTCCATCATTTTCCCTTACCACTGATGTCAAACTTACTGGTCTGTAATTAGACATATTTGTTTTATCCCCTTTCTTAAATATAGGTATCACCTTGGCTTTCTTCCATGCCACAGGCACAATGCCACTCTCCAATGATTTTCTAAAGATGCATGCTAGGGGCTCACTTAACACATCTTTACATTCTTTCAAAATTCTAGGAAAGAGCTCATCAGGACCGGGTGCTTTACTACTTTTGATTTTATCAATTTCCTTTGTCACTATCTCCTTTGTGATCAAGACTGACCTTCGAACAGGTAGCACGTGTTTTATAGAGCTCTCAGTCTGTTGATCTATTTTTCAGATTTTTCTATAGTTTGTTTGTTTTTTGTTTTTTTCTCACCACAATCAGCGAAAGCTAAGTTGCTCTTCTTTTTTTTTCTTATTGCTACTTAAGTTCTTTCTTTGTTTGAATAAGTGATGGAGTTTAGGGATGAAAGTGAGCATGAGTGTCGGAATGTATGCATTGGTTGTGGTGTATTAGGTAAGGGGTATACATGTGTTGTATGTGGGCTGCGTGAATGCATTGTAGATTTAGAGGGGATGAGAAGGCAGGATTTAGACAGGATATGTAGGCTGGAGGGGTTAGTTGCTGAGCTCAGGAGGGAACTTAGTGTTAGGCCTAGATTTGGGAATAGGTTAGGTGGTGAGGTAGGCCAGTTAGATGTTTCAGGTGAAGGTAGAGGGCCGGTGGAGGAGGTAGGATATGATAGTTCTAGTGATAGTGAAGTTAGCCCCCTTAGATTAGTTAGAAATAGGCCTAGTGAGGATGGGGGACAGTGGAGAGTGGTTAGGAAACATGAAGCTAGGGAGGCTTCTCCTGTTCTTTGTGAGAATAGGGTTGCCTCTGTTGAGGTGGTTAGCCAGGGGGAGAATAGGTGTGTGAGTCAGAGGGACACAGAACCTATTAGCTTGACTAATAGATTCAGTGCCCTTAGAGAGGAAGTAACTGGAAGTGATATGACTGATGGGGGTGGGGGTGGAGTTCGAGTGACTGGTAGTTTGAATGAGAATAGGAGTGGGGATGGAGTTAGGTCTGTGGGGGTTAGGAATAGGAGTCTGACTGAAGTGCTTGTGATGGGTGATTCGCGAGTTAGATATTTAGATAGGAAGTTGAATGCAAGTAGATTGAATGGTTTGAGGGTGTGTTTGCCGGGTGCTGGAGTGAGAGATCTGTCTGATAGGTATGAGGAGCTGGTGTCTGGCTGTGCAAGGGATGCGGTTGTGATTACACATGTAGGAGTGAATGATGTGAAGAAAGTGGGTGCATGTGAGTTACGTGAGAGGTACAAGAGGTTGATTGAAAAGGTGAAAGAAAGTAGAATGAAAGCTGTTGTGACAGGTGTGCTTCCAAGAATGGATGTTGGGGTAGAATGGATGTGTCGTGCAATTGGGCTGAATGATTATGTGAGGAGGATGTGTGAGATGGAAGGTGTCATGTTTGTGGATGTGTGGGATAGGTTTGTTGGAATGAAAGAAATGTATGCGATGGATGGACTGCATTTGAGTAGGAGGGGGGTAGATGTGTTGTGGGAGGAGTATGATTGTGTTATTAGGTCTTTGCGGGCGGGAAACTAGATACTAATAGTGGTCAGGGAATTATGAGAGGACATTATAGTACTGAAAGTAGAATAGACTTAGCAGATAACAGAAATAGGTTCCAAGGCGATAGAGGTGAGGTCATTCAAGTTTCAAGAGGTGCTTCAGGGATAGGGGGGTTAAATTGTTTCTATACAAATGCTCGTAGTCTTAGAAACAAGAAGGATGAGGCTATTTAGTTATATTAGCAATGAGGATATAGATATATTATGCGTTACTGAATCATGGGTTAATGAAATAGAATTTAGTGACACTATAAGTGAATTTGATTTACAGGGCTATAATATGTACATTAGTCAAAGGACAGGTAGGATTGGTGGAGGAATAATTATCTATATAAAAAACAACATTGTTTCAAGTTTAAATACTTCAATAAAGCAGGATGGAGTTTAGTCACTTTGGATAGATATTAGGTTCAGTAAAAATAGAATGGTGCATTTGGGAGCTTTTTACAGGCCACCTGGGCAGACTGATGATATAGATGAACTAATGATAAGGGAAATAAGTAAGGGATGTGAAACAGATGCAGTTATTATTGGGGACTTCAACTTAAACTCTGTGGACTGGGAAAATATGATAGGTAGGGATAGAACAAGTGGCAGGTTCATAGAATGCTTTGAGGATAATTTTTTGAATCAATTTGTTAATGAGCCAACGAGGGGGGACAATATATTAGATTTAGTACTTTCTAACAGTGATCATTTAGTTCAAGAATTGACTGTTGGAGAAGCATTGGGAAATAGTGACCATCAGATAGTTCGTTTTAGCTTGGGAATTGAGAAGGGTAAAATAACTGAGAATGCTGAAAAAGTTCCAAATTTTCATAAGGGAGATTATATAAAACTTCGAAGCTTGCTAAATTTGGTAGACTGGGATGTAGAATTCAGAGGTAAAAATGCTTATGGGATGTGGGATACTTTCAAGCATATAATAAATGTAGTCCAAGAACAATGTATCCCAATGAAGGTCATTAGGAACAAAAGTAGGAAACCATTATGGTGGAATCAGGAGATAGCTAGAAAAATTTCAGAGAAGAAAAGGGCATATCAAAAATTACAGGTACAAAATAATATTCAAAATTTAAGTGATTATAGAATGGCTAGGAATGAGTTAAATAAGATTATAAAGAAGAACAAAAGGGTGTCAGAAATTAAATTAGCTCAGGATAGCAACAAAGATCCTAGAAAGTTCTTTAGTTACTATAAAATTAATAACAAGTGTGGCAGAGTTAAAATAGGACCTATCAAATATGAAGGGTTTGTGAGAGAAACTGATGAGGAAATAGTTGAGGTACTAAATGGTCATTTTGCATCAGTATTTACAAAAGAGAAACTAAATAGTCCTATGTATAGTACTCATAGGTCAGGAAAAGAGGTGTTTACTAACATTTGTGTGGATCGGAGGATGATAAAAGGACTAATAGGTGATTTAGATACTACCAAGGCCTCCGGCCCTGATAATATTCATTCTAGGATACTTAAAGAAGGGGTAGAAAGTATCTCAATAGCTCTGGACAAGTTATATACTAGGTCATTGGAATATGGAGAAATACCCGATGATTGGAAGAGAGCGAATGTAGTCCCCATTTTCAAGAAGGGTAGTAAAGAGGATCCAAATAACTTTAGACCGGTTAGCCTAACACCTGTAGTCTGTAAAATTCTTGAGAAAATAGTCAAAAAAGGGATTTGCCAACATCTAGAGAGGGAGGGGTTAATCAGCGATGCTCAGCATGGGTTTAGATCAGGTAGATCATGTTTGACTAACTTACTAGACTTTCTGGAGTTTGTAACAGATCAAGTAGATAAGGGAGAGAATGTAGATATAATTTACTTAGATTTTAGTAAAGCATTTGATAAGGTACCACACAGGAGACTAGTTCATAAATTAAAAATGATTGGGATATGTGGGGGTGTTTCAAATTGGATAGCTGAGTGGCTGAAAGACAGGAAGCAAAGGGTAGTGCTAAATGGTGTAAAGTCAGAGTGGAGGGATGTTATCAGTGGGGTTCCTCAGGGATCAGTTCTCGGTCCATTATTATTTGTCATCTATATAAACGATCTTGGGGAGGCAGTTAATAATAAAGTGTCAATTTTTGCGGATGATACCAAATTAGCAGCTGTAGTTAAAGATATTGATGATAATTTTAAAGTGCAGGGGGACTTAAATAAATTTTTATCCTGGGCACATAAGTGGCAAATGACTTTCAACCTTGATAAGTGCAAAGTTATTAACATGGGAAAAGATAATAGAGAATTTAACTATGAAATGGATGGGCATTGGCTGAGCTCAGTAGAGGATGAGAAAGATCTAGGAGTAGTAATAGATAAGTCATTAAGGTTTTCTAAGCAGTGTATTGAAGCAAGAAATAGGGCAAATAGAGTGCTGGGTTTTATTAAGAGAAATGTCAGTTACAAAAGTAAGGAGGTTATTCTTAAACTCTATAACTCTTATGTTAGGCCACATCTAGAGTACTGTATACAGGCATGGTCCCCACATTTTAGACACGATATTTACCTTCTTGAGTCAGTGCAACGGAGGGCAACAAAGATTATTCCTTCCCTGAGGCACCTTGAATATGAAGATAGACTGAGGGTATTAAATATGTTCTCGTTCAAAAGGAGGTGTGTTAGAGGGGATAGATATGATTGAGCTCTTTAAAATTTTTTCCGGGATAGATAAATTGGATGTTAGCAAGTTTTTTGAGTTAGATGATGGAAATCGGACTAGAGGTCACCACTTGAAAATTAAAAAGCAAGGGTGTAGGTTGGATTTAAGAAAATATTTTTTCACCAATAGAGTGGTAGACTTCTGGAACAAATTGCCGCAGAGGGTAGTAGGTAGTCCAAATCTAAATGTATTTAAGAGTAGGTTGGATGAGTTTATGGGAAGGGAAGGTTGTGATGGTTCCTAAGTTTTGTATATATTAATATTGTTTGTATATATCTATAGCTGCATGATTTAGTTCTTGACAAGCCTTGATTGGTGATACCCTTGTTTCTGGATGCAATCCTCTGGATGTAGTTTTCCTGGGAGTTTGGGTGCCTTGAAAAAGAGGCCGCTTGACTCGGATGACCTATGATGAGCCCTTGTGGCTTTTGTCATCCGTTATATTATATTGTGGGGGACTTTGATTTTGTCTTCCCCTGGTGATGGTGCTTTTTGTGGGTGGGTTTTGACGGAGGCGGATGACCTTTGATAGGCCCTTGTGGCTTTTGTCATCCGTGTAATTATGTTATGTTATGTTATGATATCCTTTAATTTCTCTTCATCATTACCCTGAAAGATCATTGACACCTCAGGTATATTTAGAGTATCCTCCTGTGTAAATACTGAGAGAAAAAAGTCATTTAGCATTCCAATTATTGAGTCCCTATCACTCACTAATTGTCCATTGGAATCTATAAGTGGGCCTATTTTATCTCTAACCTTAGTTTTGTATAATTGATAAAAACTTTTAGGATCTTCCTTTGCCCTATTTGCCACTTTAATTTCATAATTTCTCCTTGCTACTCTAACTAACTTTTTAACATCTCTTGCTAGTTCATTATATCTCTGCCTTAAGTGATCCTCTCCATTTTTTATTTTCCTATAAATGCCCTTTTTAATGCCAATATAATGCTTAATTTTATCTGTCATCCATTTTAGGTCATTATTTTTAGTCCTAATCTCCTTATATGGAATGTTAATCATCTGACCTGTAATTAATTGCTCAATTATTCTTTCATACTCCTCTTCAATTGTAATCTCTTCCTCCTGGTGATTATTGTCTCCACTAACTGATATCATTGAATCTATTCCTGAATTGATTTCATTGCCTGGTTTCTGTACAACTGCCTCCAGGTAAGTCCTTAGCCCATTATAATTTGCTCTTCTAAAGTCAGGAATTTTAACATTGTTCATGCTACTATCAATACCATTCCATTTCATCTTGAATCTAATTTCACAATGGTCACTATTACCCATTACCAAAAAAGTCAGTCCCATCTAGCAGCTTCATCCATATATTTATCTAATCTATTCTTAAAACTACCCAGAGAGGAGGCTTCTATCACATGTCTAGTGAGCCTATTCCATTCATCTACCACACGATTTGTAAACCAATTCCTCCCAATCTCCTTCCTAAACCTATACTTATCAAGCTTAAACCCATTGCTACGTGTCCTGTCATGTTCACTAAGTATAAGAACCTTACCCAGATCCCCTTTATTATATCCTTTTACCCATTTGAAGACTTCAATCAATTCCCCTCTGACTCTTCTCCTTTCCAATGTATGTAGATTTAGTTTTCTGAGCCTTTCACCATAAGGTAAGTTCCTTAGCCCACCAATCATCTTTGTCATCCTTCTCTGCACAGACTCAAGCAAATCAATATCCTTCCTATAATATGGTGACCAAAATTGTACTGCATAGTCTAGATGAGGCCTAACTAGCGCCATATACAGTTTTAGAATGACTTCAGCACTCTTATTGCTTACACTCCTCCTAATGAATCCCAATATCCTATTAGCTTTATTCTTAGCATTTAGGCATTGCTTTCTAGGACGAAGGTCTGAACTTACCAAAATACCCAAGTCCCTCTCACAATCGGTCCTCCCTACATTATGAACATCCAAAAAGGTGTTTTAATTTATCTTTATCAGAAACTAGGGTTAATAATTCTGCAATAGACGATGGACAAAGTTCACAATTCGATGATTATTTTCAAGCTGCATAAAAGGGGAATGTTTGACACCCAAACTGCTAAAAAACAAGTTCCTTGAAATGATCTAGCTAATTACATTTAAATGTATAAAAGAAGGTAGTAAAAATAGTAAAATGGGGAAAAATATATTGACAAATAAAAATGACTCCGAATGAGGATAATAAAAAGCTATTAAGTGGGAAAAAAATTGAAATCAAGCATTTCTGACGTCATATGTCCCCCCACCCATATTATAATTCACAAAACGATTAGAGACACTGACATGATGTAGTTAAAGCATTCACCTCTGTAAACGTCAGAACATTATAACAATTAGGATTATATACTGGGGGCTATGCCCCCCAGACCCCCCCTAATTTAATATTCATAGTGTGGTCCCCCCCTTCTGTTTACCCTCACACGAGCCGTCCACTTAAATGTACTCCAAAAATGTGAAACATTTTGGAACACGGACGAAAATACTACGTTTTATTGGCCGGGCCGCTTGTCTACATATTTACCACCCAAACTCCCAGGAAAACTACATCCAGAAACAAGGGTATCACCAATCAAGGCTTGTCAAGAACTAAATCATGCAGCTATAGATATATATAGACAATATTAATATATACAAAACTTAGGAACCATCACAACCTTCCCTCCCCATAAACTCATCCAACCTACTCTTAAATACATTTAAATTTGGACTACCTACTACCCTCGGCGGCAATTTGTTCCAGAAGTCTACCACTCTTTTGGTGAAAAAATATTTTCTTAAATTCAACCTACACCCTTGCTTTTTAATTTTCAAATGGTGACCTCTAATCCAATTTCCATCATCTAACTCAAAAAACTTGCTAACATCCAATTTATCTATCCCAGAAATTTTTTTAAAGAGCTCAATCATATCCCCTCTCACACACCTCCTTTCGAACGAGACATATTTAATACCCTAAGTCTATCTATATATTCAAGGTGCCTCAAGGAAGGAATAATCTTATTGCCCTCCGTTGCGCTGACTCAAGAAGGTTAATATCGTCTCTAAAATGTGGGGACCATGCCTGTATACAGTACTCTAGATGTGGCCTAACATAAGAGTTATAGAGTTTAAGATTAACCTCCTTACTTTTGTAACTGACATTTCTCATACCTCAGGAATATTCAGCAAAGCGAGGTCATTCTGATAAACTATTTAAATGCCATTGCCAGAAGATGGTGAGGAAAAATGTTTTTGGCCAGAGGATTGTCAATGACTGGAATTCTCTGCAGATCAAGGGATCACAGCCACAAGTCTCCAGTCCTTTAAGAACAAGTTGGATAAACACTGGGAAGCCAACTGGTATAGCTATACGTAGCCAGCATCATAGAAATTTTCATAACAATGATCAGGCGACTACAGGATTACCTCATGAGCCAGTACCATGATGATGATGATGATGATGAAACCCAGCACTCTATTTGCCCTATTTCTTGCTTCAATACACTGCTTAGAAAACCTTAATGACTTATCTATTACTACTCCTAGATCTTTCTCATCCTCTACTGAGCTCAGCCAATGCCCATCCATTTCATAGTTGAATTCTCTATTATTTTTTCCCATGTTAATAACTTTGCACTTATCAAGGTTGAAAGTCATTTGCCACTTATGTGCCCAGGATAACAATTTATTTAAATCCCCCTGCACTTTAAAATTATCATCAATATCTTTAACTACAGCTGCTAATTTGGTATCATCTGCAAAAATTGACACTTTATTATTAACTGCCTCCCCAAGATCGTTTATATAGATGACAAATAATAATGGACCGAGAACTGATCCCTGAGGAACCCCACTGATAACATCCCTCCACTCTGACTTTACACCATTTAGCACTACCCTTTGCTTCCTGTCTTTCAGCCACTCAGCTATCCAATTTGAAACACCCCCACATATCCCAATCATTTTTAATTTATGAACTAATCTCCTATGTGGTACCTTATCAAATGCTTTACTAAAATCCAAGTAAATTACACCCACATTCTCTCCCTTATCTACTTGATTTTTTACGAGCTCTAGAAAGTCTAGTAAATTAGTCAAACATGATCTACCTGGTCTAAACCCATGCTGAGCATCGCTGATTAACCCCTCCCTCTCTAGATGTTGGCAAATCCCTTTTTTAACTATTTTCTCAAGAATTTTACAGACTACAGGTGTTAGGCTAACCGGTCTAAAGTTATTTGGATCCTCTTTACTACCCTTCTTGAAAATGGGGACTACATTCGCTCTCTTCCAATCAGGTATTTCTCCATATTCCAGTGACATAGTATATAACTTCTCCAGAGCTATTGAGATACTTTCTACCCCTTCTTTAAGTATCCTAGAATGAATATTATCAGGGCCGGAGGCCTTCATAGTATCTAACTCACCTATTAGTCCATTTATCGTCTTCCGATCCACACTAATGGTAGTAAACACCTCTTTCCCTGACCCACGAGTACTATACATAAGACTATTTAGTTTCTCCTTTGTAAATACTGATGCAAAATGACCATTTAGTACCTCAACTATTTCCTCATCAGTTTCTTTCACAACCCCTTCATATTTGATAGGTCCTATTTTAACTCTGCCAGACTTGTTATTAATTTTATAGTAACTAAAGAACTTTCTAGGATCTTTGTTGCTATCCTGAGCTAATTTAATTTCTGACACCCTTTTGTTCTTCTTTATAATCTTATTTAACTCATTCCTAGCCATTCTATAATCACTTAAATTTTGAATATTATTTTGTACCTGTAATTTTTGATATGCCCTTTTCTTCTCTGAAATTTTTCTAGCTATCTCCTGATTCCACCATAATGGTTTCCTACTTTTGTTCCTAATGGCCTTCATTGGGATACATTGTTCTTGGACTACATTTATTATATGCTTGAAAGTATCCCACATCCCATAAGCATTTTTACCTCTGAATTCTACATCCCAGTCTACCAAATTTAGCAAGCTTCGGAGTTTTACATAATCTCCCTTATGGAAATTTGGAACTTTTACAGCATTCTCAATTATTTTACCCCTCTCAATTTCCAAGTTAAAACGAACTATCTGATGGTCACTATTTCCCAATGCTTCCCCAACAGTCAATTCTTGAACTAAATGATCACTGTTAGAAAGTACTAAATCTAATATATTGCCTCCCCCCTCGTTGGCTCATTAACAAATTGATTCAAAAAATTATCCTCAAAACATTCTATGAACCTGCCACTTGTTCTATCCCTACCTATCATATTTTCCCAGTCCACTGAGTTTAAGTTGAAGTCCCCAATAATAACTGCATCTGTTTCACATCCCTTACTTATTTCCATTATCATTAGTTCATCCATATCATCCATCTGCCCAGGTGGCCTGTAAAAAGCTCCCAAATGCACCATTCTATTTTTACTGAACCTAATATCTATCCAAAGTGACTCAACTCCATCCTGCTTTATTGAAGTATTTAAACTTGAAACAATGTTATTTTTTATATAGATAATTATTCCTCCACCAATCCTACCTGTCCTTTGACTAATGTACATATTATAGCCCTGTAAATCAAATTCACTTATAGTGTCACTAAATTCTATTTCATTAACCCATGATTCAGTAACACATAATATCTCTATATCCTCATTGCTAATATAACTAAATAGCTCATCCTTCTTGTTTCTAAGACTACGAGTATTTGTATAGAAACAATTTAACCCCCCTATCCCTGAAGCACCTCTTGAAACCTGAATGACCTCACCTCTATCGCCTTGGAACCTATTTCTGTTATCTGCCAAGTCCATTCTACTTTCAGTACTATAATGTCCTCTCATAATTCCCTGACGACTATTAGTATCTAGTTTCCCGCCCGCAAAGACCTAATAACACGATCATACTCCTCCCACAACACATCTACCCCCCTCCTACTCAAATGCAGTCCATCCATCGCATACATTTCTTTCATTCCAACAAACCTATCCCACACATCCACAAACATGACACCTTCCATCTCACACATCCTCCTCACATAATCATTCAGCCCAATCGCACGAGAAATCCATTCTACCCCAACATCCATTCTTGGAAGCACACCTGTCACAACACCTTTCATTCTACTTTCTTTCGCCTTTTCAATCAACCTCTTATACCTCTCACATAACTCACATGCACCCACTTTCTTCACATCATTCACTCCTACATGTGTAATCACAACCGCATCCCTTGCACAGCCAGACACCAGCTCCTCATACCTATCAGACAGATCTCTCACTCCAGCACCCGGCAAACACACCCTCAAACCATTCAATCTACTTGCATTCAACTTCCTATCTAAATATCTAACTCGCGAATCACCCATCACAAGCACTTCAGTCAGACTCCTATTCCTAACCCCCACAGACCTAACTCCATCCCCACTCCTATTCTCATTCAAACTACCAGTCACTCTACCTCCACCCCCACTCCCAGTTACTTCCTCTCTTAGGGCACTGAATCTATTAGTCAAGCTAATAGGTTCTGTGTCCCTCTGACTCACACACCTATTCTCCCGCTGGCTAACAACCTCAACAAAGGCAACCCTATTCTCACAAAGAACAGGAGAAGCCTCCCTAGCTTCACGTTTCCTAACCACTCTCCACTGTCCCCCATCCTCACTAGGCCTATTTCTAACTAATCTAAGGGGGCTAACTTCACTATCCCTAGAACTATCACATCCTACCTCCTCCACCGGCCCTCTACTTTCACCTGAAACATCTAACTGGCCTACCTCACCACCTAACCTATTCCCAGCTCTAGGCCGAACACTATGTTCCCTCCTGAGCTCAGCAACTAACCCCTCCAGCCTACATATCCTGTCTAAATCCTGCCTTCTCATCCCCTCTAAATCTACAATGCATTCACGCAGCCCACATACAACACATGTATACCCCTCACCAAATACACCACAACCAATGCATACATTCCAACACTCCTTCTCACTTTCATCCCCGAACTCCATCACTTATTCAAACAAAGAAAAAACTTAAGTAGTAATAAAAAAAAAAAGAGCAACTTAGCTTTCGCTGATTCTGTGGTGAAAAAAAAAACTGTAAAAAAATCCAAAAAATAAATCAACAGACCGAGAGCTCTACGAAACACGTTCTACCTGTTCGAAGGTCATTTGAAGACTGACTTTAGTAGTTTGTCTAGTTCAGACTTAAACTTGCTCAACAGACATAACATAACATAATTTCACCAATGACAAAAGCCACAAGGGCCTATCAAAGGTCATTAGCATCTGTCAAAACCCACCCACAAAATGCATCCATAGGATTGTGTCAGATCATGCATATTACCTATTTCATTCTTACCTAGGTAATACTTCAGATTCTGGGTGCACAGTAGGTGGCGCTGTTAGTAGGCTACAATATATCTTATGACGTCAGACGGTAGCTTCAGATGTGACCAATCGGCGTTATATTTTTGTTTTGTTTTGTTGATTTGTAACTTTTAGTCTGTATTATTTACTAAATATCTGCGCCTCTGCTAGTTTATAGTTTTTTCTAAGTTAGGTAAGGTTTCTTGATGTCTTTTATTGTTTTTTGTTTTGTTTTCATATTTTTTGTTTGCTGCGAACGATAACAGCTTCTTACTGGCAACGTCATAGCTTATAAATAAGACTCGTTTGGCAAATGTTTTTCTTTCGTTATTACGTTTTCGTGCTCTCCATGTGCTTCTTTGTTATTCAAATTCGGCTTTAGTTTGTATAATCGCGAAAAACTTTTAGATTATCTAGAGGTGCATAAACTAATCAAGAAACATATAAAAGTAAGAATTTTTGTTATTATTAGGTTAGGTTTTTCTGCCAGTAAAAAGCTGTTGGGGGGGGGGGAACCCCAGTAAATTCAATGGGACTGCTCATGGGGGAGATATCATTGCAGGGGGACCACCCTGCAATGATTCTGAGTTTCAATAAATTGGGGAGGGTCTGTGGGGCGCAGCCCCCACAGTATATACTCATATACCAAAAATATATAACGCCATAATTGTTCACATCTGACGCTACCGTCTGATGTCATAAGACATATATTGTAGCCTATAAACAGCGCCACCTATCGTGCGCCCCGAAACTGAAGTGTTACCCTTACCTATTTGATATTAGTGGGAGAATAAGACTTTGTCTTGTTTGGGTCTCACCTCAACTTATTTTACAAAGTATTGGACAGTAGTAGTTTAAATTATCGCAGTTTGAACCATTACACGTCCGTTTCGTTCAGATACTTAAATTAAATGTCAAATTTCCTTTTAATCGTTCATTTTGATCCTAGTTATTATCATTATATAATGATTTGTTTCTGTATAGAAACAAAAATAGAAAAATATTTCTCGCTCTGCTCACATATCACTAAATCAAGACATTCCCAGTATCATTCATATGACTAGTTACTGTGGTTCCAGTCATTGTCGAGTCTCTTCTTGAAGGCACTTATTGATGGAGCACTGACAACATACTCTGGGAGATCATTCTAGGGATTGACATCACAAATACTAAATGCATTTGCTCTTGTAACAGTTCTGATATGTTCAGTCTTCCGTAATTTATAAGTATTTGTTCTTGTGTTACCAGTATTGAATTCAAAATAGTCATTCATATCAACATTCTCAAAACCATGAATGATCCTGTATATCTCAATCAGGTTTCCACAAAGTCTTCTTTGCTGTAGTGAAGTTATTTCCAGTCTTTTACATCTAGTCTCATAAGGTAACTCCCAACTCTGGTACCAACTTGGCCATCCTTCTTTGAACTTTTTCAAATTCTTTAATATCCTTCTTATAATAAGGGGACTACGCCTGGACAGCATATTCAAGGTGTGGCCGGACCAAAGAACAATATAGTGTGCGACACATTTCAATGTCCATATATAGAAAATTTTTCTTAATCAATCCCAACACTATTTGCTTTGGCTACTATATTTCCAATATGTTGTGGTGGCTTCAAGTCCTTTGCAATGAGAACTAGGTCTTTTTCACTCCGTTGATTTAATTTCTCTTCCATTTAGTGTATAAGATATTCCAGGGTTCCTATGTCCAATATGCATTGTTGTGCACTTATCTGGATTAAATTCTAACATCCACTTCTCACTCCATTTCTGAAGTTTTTGGAAGTCCCTCTTCATAGCTTCAATATCTTCATCAGAATTAATTTTAACAGATTTTTGCATCATCTGCAAACATTAAGGCTGGACATTCAAGTTCTTCTACCAAGTCATTAACAAAAACCAAAAATAAGACTGGCTCAAGGACAGACCCTTGAGGAACTCCGGATGTTACTGCTAGCTGAGTGGAATGCTGACCTTGAACTTCCACAAATTGTTTTCTATCAGCAAGAAAATCTCAGATCCATTCCAACACACTACCTCTAATACCGTAACCATACAATTTAGTCAATAGCCTTTTGGGAGGCACAGTGTCAAACTCTTTTCTACAGTCCAAGTAGTTAACATCAATTGATATTTGCAAATTAACTACTTTTGTCAGTGCTTCCAAATACTCGAGGAGATTTGTTACTGTACTAAGCTTCTTCCTAAAACCATGCTGTTTTCTACTAAGGATACCATTGGACTCTAAATGTTCAATTAACTTATCTCTAATGATGGTTTCGCACATTTTACATACTATACACGTAAGGGATATCGGTCAATAGTTAAGAGGATCCAACTTGTCACCTTTTTTAAAGATAGGACGAATCTTTGCAACTTTTCATACGGTGTGCAAAATTCCATTTTCCAAGGATTCTTTTATTAATATTGTTATTGAGACTGCTAGTTCAAAGTTGTATTTGCTTAAAAACTTAGGGTGGATTCCATCTGGTCCCATAGATTTATTCGCATTACTCTTCCTTAATAGAACTGAAACAACTTCCAAGGTAACTTCAATATTTTCCAAGATAGGAATGTCATACCCTTCACCCAAAACTGGCATATTTATTTCAGATTCATTCACAAAGACACCCTGGAATGCTTTATTCAGTTCATTGGCTGTTTCAACATCATTCACTGTAATCATACCATTTCTTTTCTTTATTCTCAACACATTTTCTTTAAGTTTGGTCCTGCTTCTGATAAAGCTCCAAAAATGTTTTGGGTTACATTTGATATCATGTGCAAGTTTCTTTTTAAAGAGTATCTTGGCTAGTTTAACCATAGCATTTGTTTTATTTCTCTCTTGTCTATATCTTTCCTCTCTAAGGAGAGTTTTTCTTGCCTTCATCCTCTTCCATGCTCTTTCCTTGACAATTATCTGATTCTTTACTTCCTTGGTCATCCACTTAGCCTTAGGCTTAACATAACATTACATAATTTCACGGATGAGAAAAGCCACAAGGGCCTATCAAAGGTCATCCGTATCCATCAAATCCCACCCACATAATGCATCCATAGGATTTTGTCAGATCATGCATCTACAATATACAATTTAACAATCCATAGGAATGTCCAACCATGCATCTACAATATATAATTTAAAGCCTCCATAGGAGTCTGTCAAAAACAAAATCAAAGCCCCCCCAAAATATACAATAAAAAGAAACTGCATCCACAGGAATGAGTCAAGAAACATATTCACATACCAAAAAGTAAGAAATTAACCCTCCATCCCCATATAATCATCCAATCTGCGCTTGAAAATATTCAAGTTTGGGCTGTCTACAGTCTCAGGTGGCAAACTATTCCAATAATCCACCACTCTGTTAGTGAAAAAATATTTTCTAACATCCAGTCTGCACCTCTGTTTTTTAATCTTTAAGTGGTGGCCTCTAGTTCTATTACTACCTTCTAACTCAAATAACTTGATGAAATCCAATTTATCCATCCCAGAAAAGATTTAAAAAGCTCAATCATGTCTCCCCTCACACACCTTCTTTCAAATGAAAACATATTTAATACCCTCAGTCTATCTTCATATTCAAGGTGCATCAGGGATGGTATTATTTTTGTTGCCCTCCTTTGTACTGACTCTAATAAGTTTATATCATGGCTAAAATGTGGTGACCATGCCTGTATACAGTACTCTAAATGTGGCCTGACATAAGAGTTGTATAGTTTAAGGATGACCTCCTTACTCTTGTAGCTAACATTTCTTTTAATATACCAATAATTATTTCTGTTTTAGGCACATATATTTCTATTAGTTCAGTGCATATATTAACAAATACATTATTCTTCTCCAACCCAGTCTTGCCTTCAAATATTTGCTTCCAGTCAATCAATAACTCTCTCTTAATCTCACCATAATTGCCTCTATGAAAGCAGTATTTGTACCTTACATTACTATCATTGCAGTCTTCACCATCATCAATAAAAAAAATCAAAAACTATTGTAGAGTGATGGCTGTTGCCTAGAGGACACACCAACTGTACGTTCTCAACATCAAATAGGTTTCTTGTAAATACCAGGTCTAAATGAGATTCATTATCACAACTAACATTGTGTGTAGGTTCCAGAATATATTGATACAAAAAATAATCGTTTATTGCATCCATAAACTTTTGGCATCAACAACATGTTGTAGCGGGCCGAAAAAAATTAGACTAACCCCAATCGATCCAACCCGCTCCCTACACTAATCCGGACGTGAGAAATCGAAGGAGAATGAAACGGATTGTATGTACAGTCCTTTACTAACAAAAAAATACAATATTTACAAAAAAATATGGGTAAATATGCACAAAATATCTACAATAGAGAGGGGCGATTATATTGGAGATCTTACTTTTCACCAAAAAATACAAAAAGCAAATCCTATATATATGAATACTATTTAATCTATCCTAATAAACATGAAAAATCAAACAACCCAAAAAAATCCTGACTACAACAGTCAATATATAAACAACAAACAAGGCCTCACTTTATTCAAAGAGGATGGGGAGATGTCCAGCCACCTGCCACTCGAGCGAGCAAAATGCCTAGGACTTACAACAAATGTGGCGCCTCTGCGCTTGATGGAAGATAATGACCTTAAAAAGCTTGCGTGGCTATTATAAGCCCTCCTTCATTAAGCTATACTATTGGCCTTTATTTATCAACAATAATAATATATAGCTTTCCAGGATATAACGCTTTGTTTGTAATATAAGGATATACGAAACTAAGTCCTATCTTTCCAGAATATGGCGCCTGGAAAGAAAGAAAAAAAACATGGTAATCATTTTTATACATAAAATAAACAAAAAACAACAAACCCATTCCCATTCAGACACACACACATTTTTACAGAGGAAGGGATAGGGTACTGAGAAAAGGGGTGGGAGAATGGCCCTTTTACACACACTCACATTCGCTCCACCACACCCCTCCTTCCTTAAGCCATTCGACCAGTCACTCACAAAACCCCTTCAATCACTCTTCACGGTACCATTTGTGCTCAATTGCACCCTTCTGCACCCATTCACACTCTTCTACTGGTCCCTGGCTACGCGTAGCAATTAGTCGGGGTTGTTCGTCAGTCTCATCGTCACTATTGATCATCTCATCAACCATAATCTTAGCCCTCATTACCAGTTCTCCCATCTCACGACAGAATTCTTTCATACTCTTCCATTCAGAACCTTCACTCTTCATACCCCCATTCATCAGCTCCTCACTCACAGCTCTCATCCAACTCTAGGTACATTCTTGCGAAACAGACAGGTCACTCACATCCCCTGTATTCTCAACAGGCATACCAGAAACCCCTTCGACTGGTTCCCACCAGAAACCTGAAAAATCAGCCACTTCATCATTCACTACATCAAACTCATCCCTACTACTATTACCATTCGTAAAACCCGAAAAATCAGCCACACTAGGTTCATTCTGCCCAAACACACTATCATTCATACTGTTCCCAAAACCAGAAAAATTTGGCACAGGCAGCTCACTCACTCGTCTACTTATACCAGCCAAATCACTCACCTGTTTACGCAAAAACTCAATCTCCCTTTCAAGATCCCCCATACCAGAAACACTCTGCTCAGACTTACTTTCATTCGTACTTGCATTCTTCCTTTCACTCTTCTTTGTACGCTTTCTACTCCTCGAGACTAAGACTAGCTCTTTCCCAGACAGATCCATACTCTCACATTCAATCTCATCATCATGCACTTTACCTCTCTCTCTACACAGTCCATACACCGGATGGCTCACCAGGTAGTCAGGAGGTTCTCTCCATCTCCTTAACTGACTCTGATGAGCCCGCACTCTCTCAGTCATACCGTCATTCAAACTCTCCAAAACATACGTCACTCCATTTTCCCAAACCCTCACAACTCTATAAGGTCCATCAAACTTCTCACTCATCTTTGACACATTCAACCTACCCTTCACTTCTTTCACCTTCAATACTTTTGCAGCTAATTTAAATGAACGGAACCTTTTATGTGCCTCACGCCATACACTCTGCTCACTTTCACTCAAACGAAACCTATCTTTCACTCGCCTTTCAAAATTCATCACAAACTGACATGGGGACATTCCAGTTGCACTATGCACAGTTGAATTATACGCCCACAATACTCTCCCCAGACACACATCCCAGTCATTCACTGTCGTACTCATCATTCTCATCATCTCACACAAGGTTCTTATAGTCCGTTCAGCCAATCCATTTGAAGACGGTACATACGGAGTTGTTCTCACATGCTCCACACCATTCTCTCTCAACATTTGCTCAAACACTTCCCCTACAAATTCAGGCCCATTATCACTCAGACATCTTCTAGGCTTCCATACACACATAGGAAAAAAACAACTGCTCAACCACACGCGCAACAGTCACACTCCTTTTATCTCTCACAGGCGCTGCATACACAAACTTACTTTTATGATCAACCATCACAACCATACCAACATTCCCAGCACTCGTACGCGGCAAAGACACACAATCAATCACTACCAATTCAAACGGTTCTTTCGCATCAACTTTCAACATCGGTGGTTTCACTTGCACACCTTGCACCTTTCACTTCTGACACCTTTCACACGTAGTTGCAACATCATTCACAACAGTTCTCAGAAACGGGTGGAACACACGCTCCTTCATACACTCCCACAGCTTAAACTTACCCATATGCCCATAATTATCATGCACAACCTTCACCAGACCAATCATACCAACTAAGGAATCACAGGTACATACATATCATCACCACCCTTCACATGCCTCACAAAATATACAAAATCCATACAAACAACAAAATCCTTAGCATACCTTTTAAAATCACTTAAACACTCTGGCCATTCATTCAAATCAACACGCATCATTACACACCTCTTCAACTCACTAACAAAAGGACACACCTCTTGCATCTCTAGAATATCATCATCACTTAAAATCTCATTCTCATCATCCATGACCAACTCAATCATGCCACAAAATTTGACAACATTCTTTGCACACTCATTCAACCTCATCACCTCACATTCACCTTTCATAAGACAATCCTTATCAGCATCCAAAGACAAATCATTGAATCTCATAAAGTCTACACCAAGCAAGAAACAACACGGCATTTGCTCATCCTTCAGAATCACAAAGTCATGCTTCACATTCACACCATTACCCAAACTCACTTTCAGACTAACCTGTTCCCATGCCACTATCATGCCATTCCCTAATCCACTTATCCGTAACTTCACAGGTTTATGCTCGCAACATTTAAACTCATCATACTTACTCAGAATCCTCTCATTCACTAAAGACACCTGCGCTCCAGTATCAATCAAACCACAGAACAACCTTTCACCAACTTTCACTCTCGCTTCCATCATATCAGGTCCACCGTGTTCGCAATAAACCGAAGGAACAAGCACACCAACATCAGCACTGATATCCACACTGTCATTAACTCCCATATCATCACTCACCACACACTCAGCTTCATCCAGACAATCATTCTTCTCTCTTATATATGAACACTTTTCAATCACCCAATTGTAGTGCACACCGCTCAAACATTGCAGATGTACCACATTAGGATTCAAACCCTTCATCTTCTCATCCTTGTACACAATCGGCCTCTCACCACCAAATTGCACATAAACAATCACTCCATACAAACGACTCACTACAATCAACACTTCCTGAAATGGCGGGACCCCTTGCATACACATCGCTCTCAATTCTTTCATGAAGTTCCGCACCTTTGCCATACCAATGCTTTCAGGCTTCCTACACACTTCATTCATTACCTCCTTCCTTAAATCATCCACACTATTGGGCACTCTCACGTCTACTCCATCACTCTTTAAATCTTGCAAACCATTCCATACACTCTCAAACAAGGAATCACCACCACCCTTACTCTCTTTTCCATTCATAATCCCTTTCGGCAAATACTCAGGATCACTCACTCCACACACATTTTCCTCATTCGTACCAGGATACCTTGACATCAAATCAGCCACTCCATTCCGTTCACCAGGCACATACTCAATCACATAGTGAAAGTCACTCAAATCTTCCAAAGTCCTTGCAATCCTACTATCAGCCCACTTCATACGCTGCAGATACACAAGAGGTTGATGATCAGTTTTTATCACAAACGTCACACCATACAAAAATGGACGCAACACTTTCAAACAATATCTTATCGCAGCCAGCTCTCGTTCCACAGTCGAATACTTTCGTTCTGCAACATTCATAGCCTTGGATACATACCCAATTATTCGCCTGACATTCTCTCCATTCAAACGCTGCTCTTGCATCAGAAAACCTCCCATACAATACCCACTCGCATCTGTATACAGTTCAAGCACTTTAGCATTTACACTATAATCTGGGTAAGCCAATTCAACATCTTCAGCCGCTGCCTCTTTCAGTCTCTCATACGCCTCATTCATCTTATCATTCCACTTGACAACCGTACTACCTTTCTTGCCCATCCACTCAGTCAGAGGCTTACTCACACCAGAACAATCACGTATAAACTTTCGCTGAAACTCAATCAAACCCCAAAACGACTTCAGTTGCTTCACAGTCAACGGTTTAGGAAACATTCGCACCTTTTCAACATACTTCGGTGATTTTCGCAACCCATTCTCACTCACCATATGCCCAAGGAATTCCACTTCTTTCGCAAACCATTCACACTTCGCCACTTTCACCTTCACACCAACACTCTCCAACGTTCTCAACACATCATTCACCAATCTCATATGCTCCTCAAAAGTCTCAGTCATAATCAAAATATCATCTATAAACGCAATCACATTCTTACTCGCAAACTTACTCAACACAACATTCATTGCCCGCTGGAAGGCTCCGGGAGCATTAGCCAACGCAAAGCTGAGGTTCCGGAACTGGTAATGCCTCTTTGAGGAAGAGAAGGCAGTTACCAGCCGGCTCTCCTCAGCAATGGGCATCTGGTAATACCCCCGTACCAGATCCAACTTCGTAAACCACTCCATCCCATGCATACTATACACACACTCAGATACCACACACATCGGAAACCTTTCTTTCACAGTCCTTTCATTCACCTTTCTATAATCCACACACAGACGCAATCTTCCATCCGGCTTACGTACAGGTACAATTGGACTATTCCATGCACTCTCGCTCTCTTCAATCACCCCCAATTGCTCCAATTCCAAACACTGCTCCTCAATCTCATCAGCAACCGGACGTTCGAAATGCCTCGGCCGCTGATAGATTGGGGACTCCTCCTTCAGGACAATCTTGAATTCCGGGAGCTTTGCAACCCCGAAATCCAGATCACCCTTACTGAGGGCTCCCTTTCGCTCAAATATCATTCGATACACATCCTCCCTTTCATACTCAGTCAAACATCCATCCAATTTCACCATGTCCTTCACCTCATTATACATCCATTCACATGTCTTTTCATTCGCAACATTCAACCTGATATCCGTACTATCATCCATACCTACCTCATTGACAGTGGAGAGGTGGCCCAGTACATCTCCGACTTGGATTCCCCTCACCTGCCCTTTCATACTGGGGTCCTCCTGCACACATACAAAAGGATCATTCATTCTCATCAAGCCATCAAACACACAAGCAACACGCATCCTTTCCATCCAATATCACAGTGTTCTCACTCACATCCAAACTAACATCCTTACTCCAACTCACTCTAACAGACACCCTTTCACCCTTCACAAGCCTTACATTCTCCATAGCAGTCACCTCAATACCAGTAAACACACTCCTCAAAACGCTACCATCTTTCCCTACATACAACTTATACAGCCCATTTTTACCAATCTTTCTCTCAATCTGATCACTCGCAGGATGCACAACCATACGATTCATTTTCATAAAATCATACCCCAAAATCACACCATACTCACTACTCACCTTATCAATCACAGAAAATTCACATTCATTCATCATCATACCATGCATTCGAACAGCTGACCTTATCATTCCAATCACAGGCACTCTCCTATTACCAATACCTACTAAACTACCCTTGCACTCAGACAGGAGGGCTTTCTCGCTAACCTTGTCATACACATCTTTATACACCAAGCTCGCCTTGCATCCAGAATCTATTAAAGCCAAACACTCAATTCCATTCAACTCCACCTTCACACTCAGACACTCATACTTCCTACCAGACAGCACTTTCACACTAGACAGACTTACCAACACATTACTCACACTCATGCACCCAGAGGATACTTCAGCAGGTACCCTCTTACCATTCAGTTTCCCACTTCAGACTTTCCATTCACACCTTGCGCTCTCAGTCTAATCCAACACTTTTCACTCGAATGTCCTTCCATCGCACAATAGCTACATACATTCCTCTGGTCACGACACATCCTTGCATAATGACCAGCCTTTCCACAATTACCACATGCATATTTCATACTTTCCCCACCAGTTGCTCCACCATTCAACCTCGGACAATCTTTCTTCAAATGGCCTATTTCTTTACACTCGAAGCACTCTTTTACACTTTCCTGGCAATCCTTTATCATATGCCCTTTCTTACCACACCCAAAACATGCAACAGATGTCCACCTACATTCTGCCAACATATGACCTTTCCTTCCACACCGACGACATTCCACAATCTTTCTCCCACCATTCGGTCTCTCGTTTGCTGGGACATACCTCGGTTTCTCTCTCATATATCCGTTCCCACGCTTGAAATTCATCTGCCCCCTTCCATTCGACCACCCTCCATTTGCCCATCCATTCTGCCGGCCCAGGAAGTTTGACATCACTCCAGCTGGTGCAGCCTTCAGGGCATCCCTGTAGCTGACAAACTGCTGGGGTGGATGAAAGCTCCTGGGCTTCTTACCTCCAACATTCACACTGTACCATCCATCCTCTTCTAGATCGCTTTCATCATCAAATCGTCCATCTTCTAACAGTTCCAACACATCCTCCCACATCAACCGTTCACCTGTCAGTCTCACTCTCTCCTTTCTCTTTCCATTCAGCCATTCACTCACCTTTCGCGGGATCGTGTCCAAAAACTTCCTCATCAGTGGTTTACATTCATTTACATCATCATCACCATACCTTGTTCTTGCCATACTCTCAAGCCTATGTGCATACATATTCACACTTTCACTCTTCCCCATTCGAGCCTTCTCAAATTCATTCACCCTTTTATACTTCACACTCTCTTTCATTCGTTTCACCTGCCCAATCAATCTCTTCTTCACTACATCGTACTTTGGCTCTCCCACACTCGTTATCACTCGCAAGAACTCCAACACTTTCCCATCCAAACAATCTCCCAGAACACTCACCCAGTGACCCTTGTTCTGCGGGTACTTGAGCTTGCAGTACCGCTCAAAATCCCCGAAGAACTCATCCATACTCTTTCCCCCATGCAATCTAAACTTATCAATCCTTGGCACTTCCCTAATCAAAATTCCTTTCCCCACATTCACTTCATTCTCCGAAGAGCTACTCTCGGTCTCACTCATTCCAATCATATCATCACTCTCTCCCTCATCTGAGTATAGCGAATCCACACTCTTCCCTCTCGCCTTCCTATCCTTAACCATGCTTACTTCCTCTCTTACTTTCCACTCTTTTCCATTCACCCCCTTTCCTACCACTCACAGTATCTTCTTTAGACTCAATCATACTGCCATCCATTCCATTTAGCGGAGTCCCTTCAGTAGGAGCAGGGGTCAGGGTTGTAGGTCCTGGGACTGATCCAGCCCCTGTCATCATGTTATACAGGTCCTGCATCCGTCGGTCCGTCTGATCCTGTCGGTCTCCCATTTCCTTCTTCATCCTATCAGTCTTTTCATTCATCCCTTTTATTTTATTCTCCATTCCCTCCATCATTTCCCGCAACATTTCACACTCCTCTTCTTTCTTTCTCAACTCCAGTCTCAATCGCACTACTTCTTCATTCAATGTTTCCGCTACAGCCATTGTTCCCAAGTTAGTAAAAAGATAGGAGGAGGGAAAAAAACAATCAAACTACTTGTCACACTAATTGGGTATGGACTGCAATCCAATCCAGTCACTCTCCCAGTTTCGAAGTCTCGCGTCCCTATTCGGGCGCCAAATGTAGCGGGCCGAAAAAAATTAGACTAACCCCAATCGATCCAACCCGCTCCCTACACTAATCCGGACGTGAGAAATCGAAGGAGAATGAAACAGATTGTATGTACAGTCATTTACTAACAAAAAAATACAATATTTACAAAAAAATATGGGTAAATATGCACAAAATATCTACAATAGAGAGGGGCGATTATATTGGAGATCTTACTTTTCACCAAAAAATACAAAAAGAAAATCCTATATATATGAATACTATTTAATCTATCCTAATAAACATGAAAAATCAAACAACCCCAAAAAATCCTGACTACAACAGTCAATATATAAACAACAAACAAGGCCTCACTTTATTCAAAGAGGATGGGGAGATGTCCAGCCACCTGCCACTCGAGCGAGCAAAATGCCTAGGACTTACAACAAATGTGGCGCCTCTGCGCTTGATGGAAGATAATGACCTTAAAAAGCTTGCGTGGCTATTATAAGCCCTCCTTCATTAAGCTATACTATTGGCCTTTATTTATTAACAATAATAATATATAGCTTTCCAGGATATAACGCTCTGTTTGTAATATAAGGATATACGAAACTAAGTCCTATCTTTCCAGAATATGGCGCCTGGAAAGAAAGAAAAAAAACATGGTAATCATTTTTATACATAAAATACACAAAAAACAACAAACCCATTCCCATTCAGACACACACACATTTTTACAGAGGAAGGGATAGGGTACTGAGAAAAGGTTGTGGGAGAATGGCCCTTTTACACACACTCACATTCGCTCCACCACAATGTTGTCCACCACCAACAGAGTTATTGCACCTGGGAACTATTATCATATCTCTCACTCAACCTAATAAGTTCATTTAAGAGTATGTTACTCTCTCTACATGATTTGGGTGGTCTATAAATTGCACCCTCTAAAACATATTTATTCTTGAGTTTAACCTCACACCATGTAGCTTCCTTATATAAATGTTCTGTTAAATATCTTACTTTATTTGCTGAGGAGCAAAGACCTCTGAACTAAAATTACCAGATCCCCACCTGGAGCATTTTGCAAGTTTCTATCCTTGCAAAAAACTTCATAATTTCCAATATCAAAAATCTCACTATCTTTAATATCATTATTCAATTTTGTTTCAGTTAAACATATTATAGATGGTTTATACTCATCCAGAACATATTTAAATTCACTTAGTTTGTTACAAATGCCATCCACATTAGCATATAAGCAATTCAAAACAGATTTTTCAATATTTTCCTGAGAGGCCTTTGCAATCCCAGTACTTACTGAAAATTTGTCCTATAATTTTTCACCTTAACTACATCCGTACCTCTGATTACCCACTTTATTACCCCAATATTCCTGTCTTGTAATTCACGATTTCTCTTTTTCATTTCATCCACTAGCAATTTTCTCTTTTCATGGTCACTCCTACTCATGTCTTTGAAAATTTTAATGTTCTTTACTTCTTCATCTGGTGATTCACCAAGTTTACTTGCTAATTTCACTACTAGTGAGGCCATTCTTTCATTTTCAAACATTACCTTCATCAATCTCGAGTTAGGCCTATCATCATTTCCCATATTTTGGGTCTGGCTACCTAATCATATAGCATTTGTTATCTTGATCTGTTCCAAGTCAATATTCAAATCACTTACTAGCATATTTTTAATTTTCTCAATATCCTAATGCTTCCTAACAGCCGTATCATTACTGTCTGACTCTACAATGCCAGTGAACATCAAATTCTTTGCTCTTACTTCTCTATCTTTAATATTAGCCCATTCTCTCTGTATTTTTGTTTCAATGTTATCATCTAAGCATCTAGTAATTTCATCAGATACCGAATTCTCAATTACAGCATCCTGCTGGGTGACTCTTTCCTTTAACTTTTCTATCCTCCTGGAATTTTCATCAACCTTCTGTCTAATTGGGCCTATCTGTTTCAGGATCTCCTTAGAGACTATCTTACAGTGGTTAAAGTCACAATAGTATGACATATTCTGGATTTGGCTAGCTAATTTGCTGAACATTTGATAAGAATCAATGGACATACTTTCACATCTTGCATGGTACCAGTAATTGCAGTAATCACAATACAAACTATCACTATTTTTACCTCTGCTCATCACAAACTCCTCACAATGTTCACAAACATCCCAAGCTCTAGAACTACCCGAGGTTACATTTTTATTTTTATCAATAAAATCAAGTGTCAGTTTTCCATTCGCATTTCCAGTCGATTTATTTTGTTCACCTCTATTATTATCCTTGTCTTTCTTTCCAGATATCGGCGGCATGTTATTATTTTCACTTATTCTCCCAACTAAAACAAATTAGGCCAGATTTACAGTAGACAATTCCAATAATAACAGGAAGCATGCATAACAGGGCCTATCAAAGGTCATCCGCATCCGTCAAAACCTACCCACATAGGACTATATCAGATAGATCATGCAACTACTTTATAAACAATCCATAGGATTGTGTCAGATCATGCACCCACAATATACAATTTAAACCAGCCACATGAGTGGATCAAAAACAAAAAGCACCATCACCAGGGGAAGACAAAATCAAAGTCCCCCACAAAAATATATATAACAGATGACAAAAGCCACAAGGGCCCATCATAGGTCATCCAAGTCAAACGGCCTCTTTTTTAAGGCACCCAAACTCCCAAGAAAACTACATCCAGAGGATTGCATCCAGAAACAAAGGTATCACCAATTGAGGCTTGTCAAGAACTAAATCATGCAGCTATAGATATATACAAACAATATTAATATATACAAAACTTAGGAACCATCACAACCTTCCTTCCCCATATACTCATCCAACCTACCCTTAAATACATTTAAATTTGGACTACCTACTACCCTCCGCGGCAATTTGTTCCAGAAGTCCACCACTCTATTGGTGAAAAAATATTTTCTTAAATCCAACCTACACCCTTCGTTTTAATTTCAAGTGGTGACCTCTAGTCTGATTTCCATCATCTAACTCAAAAAAACATGCTAATATCCAATTTATCTATCCCAGAAATTTTTTTAAAGAGCTCAATCATATCCCCTCTCACACACCTTTCGAACGAGAACATATTTAATACCCTCAGTCTATCTATATATTCAAGGTACCTCAGGGAAGGAATAATCTTTGTTGCCCTCCATTGCACTGACTCGAGAAGGTTAATATCGTGTCTAAAATGTGGGGACCATGCCTGTATACAGTACTCTAGATGTGGCCTAACATAAGAGTTATAGAGTTTAAGAATAACCTCCTTACTTTTGTAACTGACATTTCTCTTAATGAAACCCAGCACTCTATTTGCCCTATTTCTTGCTTCAATACACTGCTTAGAAAACCTTAATGACTTATCTATTACTACTCCTAGATCTTTCTCATCCTCTACTGAGCTCAGCTAATACCCATCCATTTCATAGTTAAATTCTCTATTATCTTTTTCCTTGTTAATAACTTTGCACTTATCAAGGTTGAAAGTCATTTGCCACTTATGTGCCCAGGATAACAATTTATTTAAATCCCCCTTCACTTTAAAATTATCATCAATATCTTTAACTACAGCTGCTAATTTGGTATCATCCGCAAAAATTGACACTTTATTATTAACTGCCTCCCCAAGATCGTTTATATAGATGACAAATAATAATGGACTGAGAACTGATCCCTGAGGAACTCCACTGATAACATCCCTCCACTCTGACTTTACACCATTTAGCACTACCCTTTGCTTCCTGTCTTTCAGCCACTCAGCTATCCAATTTGAAACACCCCCACATATCCCAATCATTTTTAATTTCTACCCCTTCTTTAAGTATCCTAGAATGAATATTATCAGGGCCGGAGGATTGGTAGCATCTAACTCACCTATTAGTCCTTTTATCGTCCTCCAATCCACACTAATGGTAGTAAGCACCTCTTTCCCTGACCCATGAGTACTATACATAAGACTATTTAGTTTCTTCTTTGTAAATACTGATACAAAATGACCATTTAGTACCTCAACTATTTCCTCATCAGTTTCTCTCACAACATTCTCTCCTTTATCTACTTGATTTGTTACAAACTCCAGAAAGTCTACAATATACAATTTAAACAATCCATAGGATTGTGTCCGATCATGCATCTACAATATACAATTCAAACCATAGACAGGAATGTGTCAAAAACAAAAAGCATCATCATCAAGACTCATCAAAATCTAAATCAATCGTAATATACAATAATAAAAAACTGCATCCACAGGAATGAGTCCAGAATATCCCCCAAAGTTAACCCTCACTCTCCATAAAATCATCTCTTCTGCATTTGAATATATTCAAGTTTGGATTGTCTACCGTCTCAGATGGCAAACTATTCCAGTAATCTTCCACTATATTGGTGAAAAAATATTTTCTAACATCCAACCTGCACCTCTGTTTTTTAATTTTTAAGTGGTGACCCCTAGTCCTATTACTACCTTCCAATTCAAATAACTTTCTAAAATCTAACTTATCCATCCCAGAACAGATTTTAAAAAGATCAATCATATCACCCCTCACACATCTTCTCTCAAATGAGAAGATATTTAGTACCCTCAGTCTATCTTCATATTTAAGGTGCTTCAGGGAAGGTATTATTTTTGTTGCCCTCCTTTGTACTGACTCCAGCATGTTGATGTCATGTCCAAAATGTGGTGAACATGCTTGTATACAGTACTCTAAATGTGGCCGAGTTTATTTATTTATTTTTTTTAAGAGCCTATCTGGCGACTGCCCACTTACGCATAATTCGCCGGAATAATGACAGCTTAGCACTAGGCTACTTTAAAATAAGAACAAGAAAAAACAACGATAAAAAGGGAAGATCATAAGAATTAGGAAGCAATCTCCAGTGTCTGGGGAAGGTCCCCCTCCCACCAGCGCAAGAGCGTGCGAGCTACAAAGAAAACAACAACAAAAAAAACCTAGTTAAATAAAAGGGAGAATGCTGGCCTCCCCCAAAAGTCTACCAGTCCACCAGTCAAAGAGCATGCACTTGTGCCGAGTACAAGGGACAGGCAGTAGCGACCCTGCCAATCCCAGTACTGGGACAGGTAAACTACGCAAAGATCGCCCAGACTGGGACATTCAACAAGAATGTGCGGAACAGTCTGGGGGACAATGCAGTCGTCACAGTAGGGTGCTGGCGAGCACTCCATCAAATGCTGGTGCGTCCCGCGAATATGCCAAATTCGGAGACGACAGAAAGCAACCTGAAGCGTTCGCTGCATTAGGGGGCAGGTCCATGGGAACAGTCGTGGCACAATGGTACACAACGTTAAGTTCCCTTCGACCATCTCCATCTTCTTTGCCAAGCAGCCCAAAGAGCTGCCTGTATTCATGCCATGTAGTCGGTGTGAGGAAGAGCGAAACGCTGGTCTGGTAGCAGAGTCCGCGCCCTCATTCCCCGCAATTCCTACACATCCAGGAACCCAGCAGAAGATAATCTCAACATCCGCCCGGCTCGGGAAAACCGTGGCGTCACAGATATCGCGAACCAGGGGATGCGGAGATTCCAATGCCCCGAGAGCACTCAGGGCGCTTTGTGAGTCACTATAGATCACAATCCAGTCTCCGAACTGCGCACATCGCATAATGTCCCGTATCGAGTGGTGTATTGCTATCAGCTCAGCCGTGAAGACAGATGCAGCACCTGGCAGAGCCCCGCTGACTTCAAACAAAGGGGATGCGGTGTGGAAGCCGACCCCTTTTTGTGACTTGGAGCCATCCGTGTACACTGGCACGGTTCCAACATGACACGAGGTTTGCTCTAAAAAGGTCAAACACAATACTCCTGGCGCCGTACAAGCTTTGGGAGCAGAGGCGTGGCGACGAATAGCCAAATGTGGTACCCTCCAGGGTGGCGTCCTGGGCAGAACCAGGGGTGCCACCGGCCCGAGAGCTATATCTAGCTCTCGAAGGAGTTTCCTGGCCCTAAACCCAAAGGGCTTAGGTTATGACTGGCGTCTCTCGGCGGCATAGGCACCGTCGAGATCAGCTGCGGATGCAGTGAAAGCTGTTGGCGACTGAGGGAGGTGCCGGGCTCGCGCGTACAGGCGAGTGATGCATTGCATGCGGCGCAGAGCGAGTGGCATCTCCCCAGCATCTACCAACAGGCTCCTTCGTAGTGCTGTCTACGAAGGAAAGCCTCGCAAACGGCATTTTCCAGTCGGAGCAGAGAATCCGACGTGGAGTGGAACTTGCGGAAGCCACACTGTGCAGAAGACAGATGGCCTCCGTTGTCCAGGAAAAAGGCTAATCTAACATTTACCAATTTCTCCATCAACTTGCATCAAACGCATTTTTTTTTATTATTGTATATTACGATTGATGCTTTTTGTTTTTGACACATTCCTGTATATGGTTTGAATTGTATATTGTAGATGCATGATTGACACAATCCTATGGATTGTTTAAATTGTATATTGTAGATGCGGGACCTGACACAATCCTATGGATCTGTGAAATCTGTTATAGTATGTTATGTTATGACCAAATTCTAACCTGGGAAAAATATTTTTTTGTGAATTATGATTTTCTGTATATAACTTTCTTATTGTATAACTTAATGTATATATATATATATATATATATATATATATATATATATATATATATATATATATATATATATATATATATATATATATATATATATATATATATATATTAATATAAAACAAAGGAAAGAAAGCAGAGCCTGAACTGGTACCTTCATAAAATTTATTGCTAAAAAATTGAATTTGGTTCTTATTTCTTTATTACTATTATATATTATTAGGACAGTATCAGGGCTTTCTTTTATTTTTATAATTTTAATAAGACTGATTCTTTACCAGAATTTCATATAGGTCATGGAAATATCAGGGAATTTGAAATTGGAATTTCAGGGGACACCCTGTAGATGTTGCTGTCCTCCATAATATGTTGTATAGAAAGGAAATAAGCAAGGTTTCCTGGGTTGATGTCTCATCAACTCGTTGACTGCCACACGAAAAGAGGAGCATCAACAGAGCGGCTGCGATATGCTATCAGCACAAACAAATTCTTAAGCGCTTTTAATTTATTTGTGTGGATCAAAAGGATATCCATGAATATCCAAATTGCATTTTGATGCAGTGCTTTGTTTGTTTCTTGAACCTTGTATACATACAAAAGTTATGTAATTGAATGTTTGGGCTAACTTAAAAGAAGAGAAGATGAAATGCAGCGCTGTCTATCATGCCATTTTGTGTGATATCATCGATTCCCTTAGCCGGCTGTTTCCTAAGTTTACATCCCCGATGTGTGTGTATGTATGTGTATATATATATATATATATATATATATATATATATATATATATATATATATATATATATATATATATATATATATATATATATATATATATATATATATATATATATATATATATATATATATATATATATATATATATATATATATCCTAGCATTAGGCTAGAACAGTATTACAGTGACTTTTGCCCTAGGTGGCAGTCACTAGGTGGGTTCTTCAATAAAAAATAAAAAGAAGAGTATTTTTTCATTATTTAAAGTTTCCTTGATTCATGAGTGAACCAACTTAGGAGTTTTCCCAAATAAAAGCGGTTGATTTTCTGCTTTGTGATACAAGCCAAGATTTGAGGTATGAGTTAGAAGTGAGCGACTGAGCTTCACATATTCCACCACTAGGTAGCGCAGTGAGCACACCATCACATTCGCTGACCCTCGTTCAGTTCATGTGGTTACCTTGCTGTTCAAGCAGCTCTGTTGTATCACGGTTGCTTTTTCCATTGTGTTTTGTGTAGTTATTTTGTTGTACTGTACAGTATTAACCATGGATCCTAAGAAAGTGAGTTTCAAGGCCAGTGGTGAGAAGAAAAGGATGATGTCTCTGGAATTAAAGCACAAAATCATCGAAAAATATGAGTGAGGTGTGTGTGTTGTCGACTTGGTGAGGCAATATGAGTCTAGTACATCTACAATATGTATGATTTTGATACAAAAGGAGTCGATAAAGGCTATAACATCAGCAAAAGGCAGTGAGATCATTTCAAAACTCCAGAACTCTGTCTGGTAAAAAGTTGGTGTGGTTGATGGAGAAGTAGCTTGCAGGAGATAGCATGCCCGAGAGCATCATCTGTGAGAAGGAAGGAACCATTTATAGGGATTTGGTGCATGTGACAGCAGGAATATCAATGGACTAGGTGTTGGAAGAATCATTCAAAGCCAGTTGGGGTTGGTTTGATAATTTTAAAAAGAAGGATGCATTCACTCCCTTGTCAGGCATGGTGAGGTAGCAAGCTCGGGTTTGAAGAAAACAGCTGAGGATTTTCTTAAAACTTTCCCTGAACTGATAGAAGCTGAAGGATACATCCCCTAGCAAGTCTTTAATTGTGACAAGACAGGGAGGTTTATTGATTTAATCGTCTAATCTTCAAGGTAAAGTACACTTACATTATCTTTTATTATGTTTTATTATTTTCTTATTTATTATTTATAAAGTACATTTTTCTTATTGAAACACACTTACTATAAAAAATTGGTTTTGTTTTTGGGGGACTGGAACTGAGTAATGGCTTTTTCATTAAATTTCAATAGTGGAAACTGCTTTGGTATCCAAGCAAATTAAGTTATGAGTTTGGTCACAGAACAAATTAAACTCTTAGTTAAGTTATCACTGTATATAGTAAATTTATGGCTCACAATACAATTTAAAATGATACATAATTTATTTTATTATTGGTAACCTTTTCAGAATACTATTTATGATGCAAATCATCCTTTTGTCTGATAATTGTTTAAAATTTTTTTTAGCTGGATTCTCTCAACCTTGTGCTAACCTAAAATCTTATTAGGTTTCTGGTTGAAGGCACAAAAAGTTAAAACTTAAAAAAACAACAAAAACCAGCCATTATGGCAGATTTATTAAGATTTTTATTCAAATCAAAATTCATGAGAAAATTTCCAAAGTT
Source organism: Ceratothoa steindachneri (assembly GCA_963969495.1). Taxonomy (NCBI): domain Eukaryota; kingdom Metazoa; phylum Arthropoda; class Malacostraca; order Isopoda; family Cymothoidae; genus Ceratothoa; species Ceratothoa steindachneri. Next base: position 252,376,868 of record OZ018318.1, read on the forward strand.
ATTCTCTATTTGTTCCCTCAACTTTTTATTGTATAGTATTATTGTTACTTGTTCTAAGGAATGTAGTGTAGACTTAAATAATCAAATATGTGAGCATGGAGACTGCAGAGAAGGTTATTGTGAGTGCCACCCAGGGTGGTCTGGAAAATATTGCCAATTCTGCTCTGGAAGAGTTCGGTAAGAATCTTGCACAGTTCATTTTGAATATTATTCAATAAATGTTTTGCAATCTTTTGATTCAAGGTCTCAATTGCAGATTAGGGAATGAGAGTGGAATCATCACAGATGGGAGTGGCAACTACTCAGTTGATAATCAATGCACATGGCTAATTGATCCCAACCGTCCTAATTCATATGTCAGGCTCTATTTGAATCATTTTGCAACTGAGTGTTCATGGGATTACCTCTACATATATGATGGGGGGTCAATCTATGATCCCCTTCTCGCAGTATTTAGGTATGATTTTTTGCTTGTTATTGATTTTGAAATTTGTTGTATATTTTTATATATTTTTTTTCTTCTCTATGGCTCCCTGGTTCTCTTCATCAAACCCGGCAGCACTCAGGAATGCCGCCATGGCAAGTGGTCTTCTCCAGAGGTCTCTAAGTGATGTTACATGAGAGTGGGCTTTGAGATGTTTGAGGGAAGGGCAAGTGAGGATCAGATGAGTAGTGGGGTCATCTATCAGTTGGTTACAGTGGGGGTAGTCAGGGTCTGGTCTGTTTTGGTATTATAGGGTGGTGTCCTGATGGTAGGCAGGCCAGGGAGAGAGGTTTGGTAGTCCAGGGTGGTTTGTCTGCCATCCTAGGGATACTCAGATGAAGTGGGCGTGTAGGTGTTTTATTCTGTTCTGGTTCAGTGATGCATGAATGGAGAGGGTGTGTGGGGAGAGGCGGGGGTGCAACTTGCTGAAGAATTTGTCAAGCCGGTTGTGATGCAGAGACTGGTATTTTATGTTTTGGGGGTCATCCTCACTCATAGTAGGAAAAATGTAGGGTGGGTGTGTGAAAGAGGGAGGGAGTTTTGAAACTTGGGTGGGAACCCGGTGGACCCAATCCAGAGATTCGGGGACAGCCCAAGGGCTGATTGTACTTGATGCTGGCAGAATTTGCCTTCTTTAAATTGGTTGCCAGCTTCCAGCTTCTTCAAACCTGTGATTAGTAACAGTCCAACAGCGAGCACAGGATATTCAATGCCATCAGGAAACAGACAATACTCGATACATATTGACAACCTTGGAGAAAACCTCCAGATACAGGGTTACAAATGTCTAAGCGGTACATTTCTTTTGACACAATAGGAAAACATGATTTCAAATATTTAAAAATTAAATAGCCTGACCAAATTATTGGGGGGGGGGGGAATAGCAAAAATTGTGAATGCTGGTCAGTTTTGACAGAACTTGTATTGGACAAATTCTGATGCTATCAATAATAATTTAGATTGTGTTGAAATACTAATATATAATTATCTTTTGCAGTGGAATGATTGTTCAAGATCATTATCAATCCTCCAGAGCACCTGAAATAGTTGCCAAGTCAGGACGAGCCCTTCTTTACTTCTATTCTGATACTCTCTACAATTTAACTGGGTTCTCAATATCATACAGGTATTTGTGTAATTTAAGCACTATATCAATAATGAGCTCTTTGTCTACTGAATTAGTATAACAATAGCTGCTAATTTATGTTTTGCTTTACTTTTTTATTTTGTCTTTTCCTACTTTTTCACAGCGATATGTTTTATGTATGGATAAAAGTCTGTGTACCTCCATAGGTAAACAATCAAAGCTTGGACCTCTTGCTAGTCTAGTTGATACGGCATTGGATTTCTGATCTTGAGCTGCTTGTTGAAATCCCACTAAATGCGGACATAAAACTTCAGCATATGTTGAAGTTGAAGACCTATTGCTTTTTGGTCACATGCACTAGGCCTATACCCTGATTCTGAATGAGTGCCCCCTTCCCCTCAGTCATTAAGGGTTCCCATGATCATTCCTTCCCCCACTCATGAGGATCAGCCACTGCTGCCTTTTAGGCTCACTGTGATTATTATTCTGATCTTTATGTAAATTTTACCCTGGAAGGGGCTACCCTGTTTACAATTACTCCTTTTTCCTTATTTAACTAACATGATAATGTCAGGTGTAGCATCGCAACCATGCTGTGGCTGATATTTGGAGAATTGTTTCCTTCTGGCCTCAATTCATAGAGGAGGATCTGTGGCTGTCTTTCGCACCTTTTTAGATTCTGCCAGATTCGCTGTCATACTACTTTCAGGGTACATTCTAGCCATGAGGGCATGCCATCCCTCTTGTTTTCAAGTGTAGGAGTAGATAACCCCTCCTACACAATCTAACTTGCTTTGTAGAGTTCTGAAATTCTCTTGATCAATCAATAGTCTTTGCTATTATGATGTGAGCTCTTGCTGGCCAAGTGGATAAGGTGTTGGTCTGATAATGTTATGCCCTGTAAGGGGCGCGGCGATTTGCCATCCTGGATGCTGTGCTGACGTGATCCAGCGCTCTGTCCGGCCCTAGCTTAGCCACTCTTCTTTCCTTCAGATAGCCTGTATTTCTTTCCTACTTCGTCACTTTTCAAACAACCTCTCCCACAGCTTTCTCTGGTCAGCCTCTAATTCCACAGGGTAAATGCTGACCTTCTTCTCAGCCAACCGTCCCGGATCGGGGCTGAGGGGGGAGGGGACAATGTTCCCTAACCCCTGAGCTCTGAGAGGTGGTGAGCGATTGCGCCCCGTAAAACAAAGAGGGTCACCATGCCCAATGATGCAAAAATAAGAGATCTCCCCTTAATTCCCCCTATAACAACGACGGAGCCGCCTTCGGGCAGCTCCACCGAGAAAATGGAGCTCCCTCCCCCTGTGCTTGCGCAGGGGACCCTCCATATTTCTCTAACCAGAGAGGAGGCTTACTCCTCTCCTTTGCCCCTGGGTGCAGGGGACTCCCCCTCACCCCCTTCTCTGGAGGTGCTTTCGGGCACCTCCCTTTTTCCAGTGGCAGTCTCCTCTTTTCTTTCCAAGGGGACTGCCAAGAAAGCCAGCAGGCAGCCCATTGCTGACTACCCCTCGTGTAAGCGGCTCGGTAGGGCAAACCCCCTTAGGGGGGAGAGGGAAGCCAGGCCCCTTCAGTCGCTTCCCTCAAAAGACTTGCTGGCAAGAATATTGAACCTTGCGGGGGTCAAGGCCTATGCCTCCCCACACAAGACTAGTTTACAATACAGCCAATTAGACCTGCAATGTCTTGGGAGGGGATGGCCAGGAGGCCCCTCCTGTGACACACATGGTCCTTGAGGAAACCCAGCCTCAGACGGTAGGGCCTTCCATGGGGGAAAATCTGGGCTCGGCGGCAAGCACTGAACATGAATCCGCCCCTATGCAAGGTCCTCCTCAAACGGCTAGGGTCTCTGAGGCAGTACAACAAGGGGAGGAATCTCCTCCGACAGGTGCACCTACGACTACCAGGACCTTCTCCATTTTGGAGAAGGACCTGGCTGAGGCCAGTCCATCTGGCCTGGGGACTTCTGCCGGCGGAGGTGAGAAGCGGGTTCATTCCCTGCCCTCCTCTCCAAAAAAGAAAAAGACCAAGAAGACTCGGGGCTCCTCTCCATCCGCCGGGGCTGCAGAGACAGATGGGTCTGCTGCCACTTTGGTATGCGACCAAGCCAAGATCGGCACATCCGGCCCCTCTATCCCCTGTGTGCGGAGCCCCTGACTAAGACGAAGACCAAGAGTGCACAGAGCGGAGCCTCAATGACATCGGGCCCCTCATTCAGAGGTTACCTGGCATTTTCGAGCCCGCTGGCTTAAAGCAATTCCTCGTTATTTGTTCCACTGATGGCACCATGTTGTCCAAGGGCAACATGATCCATCAGAGGAGAGGATTAGCTAGTGCAATTGGTAGAGAGCCGAAGGTGACCCGTTTCTCAGATGGCAGCATTCTGGCAAATGCGGCGAATCCCGCTGACGCGGCCAAGATAAGTACTCTTCGGACACTTGATGGCACCCCGGTGAGTGTGACACCTCACTCTACCATGAACGATGTGAAAGGAGTAGTTTATGGGAGGGAACTCGTTGACTACTCAATTGAGGACATCACCCTAGAGCTGGCCGACCATGGGGCAGTCAAGGTCGAACGTGTGATGAGAAAACAGGGAGGGGCCTCAAGACCCACCCCTACACTCTTCTCACGTTCGACTGTGACAAGCTCCCTGAGTCGGTGTGTGCCAGTTGGTACCGCTACCGCGTGAAGGCATTCGTTCCACTGCTGCGGCGGTGCTATTACTGTCACCGCTTCCGCCATATGAATCGCTCTTGTAGAGGTGCAAAGTCGGGGTCACCCAAAGTATGTGTAAATTGCTCCAAGGTCGCACACGATAAGTCCAAATCATGTGTGGCCAAGTGTGTCAATTGCGGAGAGCCGCACCCTGCTTCTTCAAAGCAATGTGGTGCATATCTCCTTTAGAAAGAAATCCTTGTCGTTCAGGCCCAGGATCGACTCTCATTCCGCGAGGCTAAGGACTTGTTCCTGGCTTACCCAGCTCTGCCTTGGACGTCATATGCCTCAATAGTTAGAAAGGCACCCTCTGCTCCTGGCCCATCCAGGCCAATGAGCACGGTTGTTTTCGCCCCCATTCGGAGCCCAGCTGTGGGCTTTACCCAACCTGGGCGCTCCCCTGGTAAAGCTGGCGGCAAAAAGGGTTCATACCCAGCCCCAGCTAAAACCAGGGATCCCCCCTCTTCCCCCAGCGTGACTGCTTCCCGTAAGGCGAAACGGCCACGCGCCTACACCGAGTCGTTAGACTCACAGGAGGCAACACCCCTGAAGTTGGTTACTAGGCCATCTTCCGGGATTCCTAAAGCTGTCCCCCGAAAGGAGTACAGCAACAAAGGAGCTTCGGCTCCTTTGCCCACTCCTAGTGGTGGATGGAGTGGCTCGGAGACGGTGGTTCCTCGAAAAGAGATCCCCCCACCTCCAAAGCTGCAACGGCCGCCTAAGGTTTTGAGGCGGAGGGAGAAAAAGACTCGCATGGCGAGCCTAACCTCACCCAATGAGTCCTCGAAGGCGACAGCGCTTTGTCTGGCCAACAGCGCCCGGGGTTCTGCACCCGGGAAGGGTACCCATTCCCGTGAGGGTCTTCTGTTCGAAGAGGGCCCCCGCATCTCCTCCAAGCTAGGCCTGGAGGGCATATTCCTTCAATGGAATGGTTTTGGACTCCGGGCCAACTGGGAGGAGCTGCCCAGGCTCGTCTTGTCCCGTTCCCCGTTAGCTATCTTTTTGCAGGAGACCATCCCAAGCGCGTGCCCCCTGCCCTCCCTCCCGGGGTATAAGGGTCTCGCGACCCCACCACCGCGGGATGGCCGGGCTGGGGGATGCGCGGTTTACACCCGGCATGATGTCTCCGTTCTTCCTTTCTCTTTAGATACCTCCTTTCAGGCAGTGGCTGTGCATCTGCACCTGGATAGGAGGTATACTATCATTTCTGCGTACATTCCACCATCAGCTGACTTTGACGTAGGGACCTTCCGCCGCGTAGTGGCACGGTTGCCGAGGCCCTATCTCATGCTTGGAGATCTGAACGGCAGGCATCCTTTCTGGGGAGATTACTCCATAAATCCCAGGGGACAAGTCCTTGCCGATCTGATCGAAGAACTTGAGATGGGTGTCTTAAACGTGGATGAGTTTATGCATCACTGTCCGAGAACCGCTTCATTTTCTTGCCTTGACCTATCTTTGTGCTCTTCGGATGCACAGCCTGATTTTGATTTGGGAGTGGTCGATGACCTCCATGGTAATGATCACTTTCCCATTCAAATATCATTTTCAGGGCAACCTCCGCCTGAGAGCCCACCTCGGTGGTGCTTGACGCGGTGGCCTGCATTTCAGCAAATGACTGAATTTTCTATCTCAGTCGAGGATTTTAGGTCAGTAGATGAGGCCGTTGAGTTCTCCGGCAACCTTATCGCCGCGGGCCTGACTACTATTCCTAGAACGTCTGGCCGTTTTGCACACCGACCACTCCCATGGTGGTCGGCCCTCAAACAGAAGCGTTATGCCTACATGCGCTTTTTGCGGCGCCCGAACGATTTCACTGTCGCTGAATTTCGTCGGGCTAGGGCTAGGTTCCGGTATATTTGGAAGCACGCCCGCCGCTCTTCTTGGCGGGCATACGTGTCTTCACTTAACGGGAAGACCCATTTAGCAGAGGTGTGGAGGCGAGTCAAAAGGATTCGGGGCAAGTTCTCGCAGGACCCCCTTCCCGTTCTCCAGGAGAATGGGACCGCAATCTCGGACCCCGCGTCCGTGGCGGAATCCTTTGGACCGCTTTTTCCGCATTCTCTAGCTGGGATGCTGCTCCGCCAGTATTTAATGCACGTCGTGATGTCGCCCCTGGCTGGAATTTACCTCCAGAAGCGGAGAACCCTTCAACGACAGGTTTACTGGGAGCGAGTTGCGCTCCGCGATGCATGGCCTTTCTGTTAGATTTGTTCAACAGGATCTGGGTGGAGGGTCTTCTCCCAGATTCCTGGCGAATTGCTACTGTGCTCACCTTTCGCAAACCGAGGAGAGATCATTCTACTCCGACCGGTTTTCGCCCAATCTCTTTAACCTCTTGCGTGTGCAAGTTGATGGAGAAATTGGTAAATGTTAGACTAGCCTTTTTCCTGGACAGCGGAGGCCATCTGTCTTCTGCACAGTGCGGCTTCCGCAAGTTCCACTCCACGTCGGATGCTCTGCTCCGACTGGAAAATGCCATCTGCGAGGCTTTCCTTCGTAGACATCACTACGCCACGGTGTTTTTCGATCTGGAGAAGGCCTATGATACCGCATGGCGATAGGGTATCATGGAGACTCTCCACACGATTTGGCGAGGGGACGCCTCCCAATGTTTATATCTGAATTTTTGCGAGATCGTCGATTCCGCGTACGGGTGGGGGGAGCCCTCTCTGGCCCAATAGAGCAGCAAGAGGGTGTCCCGCAGGGAATTGTCCTTAGTAGCACACTGAGCATCAACGGCATCACCTCGGTGTTGCCGGAAGATGTTCTCGCTACGCTCTACGTGGACGACCTTTCGATCTCTTTTGGCGCGGCCCAGATGCCAACTCTGGAGCGTCGACTCCAAACAGGCATTGAACCGCGTCTCTCGCTATGCCGAAGCGCACAGGTTTCGGTTTTCTTTGGCCAAGACTAAGGTGGTGCACTTCTGCCGCCATCCACGGCTCCACCCTGACCCAAATTTGTTTCTTATAGGGGTGCGCCTGGGTGTGGTTGAGTCGCACCATTTCCTTGGTCTTGTATTCGACCGACGCCTCACCTGGGAGGCTCATATTCGCAGCCTTAGGGTCTCTTGTACCCGCGCCATGGATTTTCTTCGTTCCGTGATGTTCAGCGCTTGGGGCGCTGATAGGGCTACTGCCCTACTTTTTTATCGATCTCTTGTTCGTTCGAAGCTCGACTACGGATGCGAGTTTTATGCACCCGCAGCCGAGCGTTTATTGCGGAAGGTGGATTCGATCCACCACACCGGCCTCCGCCTTGCGACCGGTGCCTTACGCACTTTTCCCATTGAGAGCCTGTTGGTCGATGCTGGGGAGATGCCACTCGCTCTGCGCCTCGTGCAATGCATCACTCGCCTGTACGCGCGAGCACGGCGCCTACCTCAGTCGCCAACAGCTTTCACTGCATCCGCAGCTGACCTCGACAGTGCCTATGCCGCCGAGAGACGCCAGTCATACCCTAAGCCCTTTGGGTTTAGGGCCAGGAAACTCCTTCGAAAGCTAGATATAGCTTTCGGGCTGGTGGCGCCCCTGGTTCTGCCCAGGACGCCACCCTGGAGGGTACCACATTTGGCTATTTGTCGCCACGCCTCTGCTCCCAAAGCTTGTACGGCGCCGGGAGTATTGCGTTCAACCTTTTTGGAGCACACCTCGTGTTACGCTGGAACCGTGCAGTGTATACGGATGGCTCCAAGTCCCAAGAGGGGGTCGGCTTCCACGCCGTATTCCCTCTGCTTGAAGTTAGCGGGGCTCTGCCAGGCGTTGCGTCTGTCTTCACGGCCGAGCTGGTGGCAATACACCACTCGGTACGGGAGATTACGTGACGTGCCCGGTTCAGAGACCAGATTGTTATCTATAGCGACTCACAAAGCGCCCTGAGTGCTCTCGGGGCATTGGAATCTCCGCATCCCCTGGTTCGCGATATCTGTGACGCCACGGTTTTGGCGAGCCGGGCAGATGTCGATATTATCTTCTGCTGGGTTCCTGGACATGTAGGAATTGCGGGGACTGAGGGCGCCGAAGAGTCCGCGAGGACTCTGCGACTGGACCAGCGTTTCACTCTTCCTTACACCGACTACATGGCAGGAATACGGGCAGCTCTTCGGACTGCTTGGGAAAGAAGATGGGAGACGGTCGAAGGGAACTTAAAGTTGCGTGCCATTGCGCCGCGACTGTTCCCATGGACCTATCCCCCATGCCGCGGCGGCTTCAGGTTGCTTTCTGTCGTCTCCGAAACGGACACACTCGTGTGACGCATCGCTATTGGATGGAGCGCTCGCCTGCGCCCTATTGCGACGACTGCGTTGTCCCCCAGACTGTTCGGCACATTCTTGTCGAATCTTCCAGTCTGGGTGATCTTCGCGCACTATACCTGTCCCGGTACTGGGATGGGCGTGGTCGCTACCGCCTGTCCCTTGTACTCGGGATGGATTCGTGCACATTGACTTGTGGACTTGTCGACTTTTGGGGGGACGCCGGGCTTCTCCCCTTTATTTAAGGTTCTTTTTTGTTTGTAGGTTGCACTCTCCTGCCCTAGGGTGAGGAGGATCTCCCCCCTCTGCCAGAGATTGCTTCCTGATTGTTAAGTTTTTCCAATTTATATCATTGTTAAGTTTTCATATTTTTATTTTAAAGTAGCCTAGTTCTAGGCTGTCGTGTTTTTCGGTGACTTAGGCCCAAGTGGGCAGTTGCCAGATGGGCTCTATAAAAAAAAATATAAAATGTTCACTGTCCAGGTTACCCACAACAAACAGAATGATTGTGTTTGGGCACAAAATAAATTAGATTCCGATTGAACAGTGCATCTCTCTCAGCTTCAATGATAACACTTCAACATTCTATGCATTAGTGGGGTATTCAGATGGTGAATAATAAAAATGAAATATCCCCATAAATTTTTCTCTTGGCAATGGCTGGGGTAGCCATATGAAAGGATCCAGTCATGCCATTTCCAATGACTTGCAAGCAGTATGTCCATCCCACATTTCCCTGAACTCCTATAGCCTGGCCCCTCAATCACCACCACACACACATCAACAAGTTACAAAAAAAAGAAGCAATATTTCTCAACACTACACAAAACCTAAAGCATACTAGCCACTCCAAGCTATCGTTTTGTTCTCCCCACATCAAAACATTGACTAGATGGCATGGATCAGAACAACCCTTCAGACTGCATGGTAAAGAGGATGGGTGACAGTGTGTGGAAATCTAAAGTTGCAAGCCATTGTGCCATGAATTCTCATAGACCTCTTCCCCAATTCATTGACACTACCCAGTCATTTTTTGTTGCCTCTGAATTGACACACACAGAGGATGTGCTGCCATCTAGTGAGCACTCTCTGGCACCTTTAGTTTTCCTGCTATCTGTCACATCTTTCTTTTTTTGGTCTCCTACCTGTCTCAGTACCAGGACAATCAGGGTTGCATACAATGTCTCTGGCAGTTGGAGTGGAGCTATTGTGCGATGTGTTGTTTACTTCTTTGATGAGGTGAGCCTCCCATGTTATACTTAGCAAAGTGGTGGTGTTGCACATTTGGGTTCCAGTGGAAGTCAGTCCCCCTCTTGGAGGGGCGTGGTAGCACCTGATCATAGTTCTTAGGTTTTTGACCTTTATTTTTGTTAGCATTTTATTTATTATTTTATTATTTTTGTCTTTTTGTATGCCTGCCCTCATCAGTGGTTGTCAGATGATTATACTAAAACTAAAAGTACCATCCACTACAAATCAAATGTGAGGCTGCACAAGGTTATATTGCACTGAGATACTCCAGGATATCCAACTGCATCCAAGCGAGACCATCATCACACACAAAACAATGCACATAACAGAACAAGCCATTCAATCTCTCAGTCCAAAGTGTTTCCCAAATGCAACCCCACTAGACACACCATCAGCCCCAACAAGATGACCCCAACTTAGACAGGTGATCCTGTCAAGGCTCTCATGTTACCACCACCCAAAACTCAACACATACCAATACTGCATGGGCTTTACCAATCAGACATTTGTACCTGTTGCCCTACAAACCATACATGGCTCAAAGCATTCACAATATTTATTCCCTTAACACACACAACTTAGACAAGATCTGCTCAAGTGCTAGATCTCTTGAAGAATTCTATCAGGTCAGCAAATTATGCAGCCATAACACTACATAATCATACATTCAAATCCTTAATGTCATTGTTCCTTGGTTGTAGCATCTCACATTCACAGTGTGGCAATAAGGGTGTGCTCCTGCACTGGTATCCCTGCTGTTCGAATAGAGTTGACCGGGTGTTCGAGGAAACGACAATGAGGAGATTGTTCAATCCTAATTTTATTAAAACCCAATAAATAATTGAAACTAAACCAACACCTTAAAAAGAAAAGTATTCAACCTTATAACCTAAACTCTTAATAATTAAATATGTATGAGGGGCGGTCAATAAGTTTTGCAATTCGGATATAAGGAAACGAGATATGAGGAAAAGTTTTTATTATTTTTCAATATAACTACCCTCGACTTCAATGCACTTGCGCCACTTGTTCCTGAGGCTTTAAATTCCCAACAACCAGAAATCTCCCGACTGCTGTTCAATCCACTCCTGGACGAGGAGCTGGACATCTTCATTGTCACCAAACCGGCGGCAACGTAGTGCAGCCTTGAGCTGGCAGAATAAAAAGTAGTCGCTAGGGGCCCAATCTGGCCTGTAGGGGGGATGGTTGAGCTCCTCAAATCTGCAGTCGCGCAGGGCAGCTTGTGCAACTCTGGCCTTGTGGACTTTGATGACGTTGAAGTCGATCATGGGGTGTGAAGTTTCTAGGGACCCAAAGGGCAGAGACCTTGGTCATGGCCAAATTGTCGTGGATGATGTTGATAACACTTCCATGTGATATTCCAAGTTCTTGCTCAATTTCTTCGACCTTCTCCCGTCGATTTTTTAGGATCATCCTCTCCACACGGGCCACATTGTCCTCATTGGTCATGTCTGATGAGCATCCTGGACGGGGGTCATCTTCAAAGGACTCACGACCATGGCGGAACTCCCTATTCCAGCGAGCAATGATTGCACAGGAAGGGGCGGTGTTGGTGTACACTGCAACCATGTGTTCATGGATCTCTTTTTGCATTCTTGCCTTCCTTGGTCAAAAATTTAATCACTGTGCGGTGCTCAACCTTCTCCATTGTTGAAAAATTTGTGACTGACGATCTACGATCAGTTACTGCTTCTTAAATAGACGAGGCAGGAGCCTGCGGCTGCAGGTCCTGACTTGTCATAACTTGTCCTAACACCCCCACAAACAGCCATCCCCCTTACTCTGTTTTGCCCTACTGATTCGCAAAACTTATTGACCGCCCCTCGTATATACACACTAATGGCCTTACAAGTCTATTGGCTAACCCAAGGATCTAAAAAGATAATCAAGGATGTATTTAGGGCCTTACAAATAGATCTCGAGAAAAGCCTCTCCCCCTCCCAAATATATAAACGGTAAAATTATACAGGGTGTCTACAAAGTCAGGGTACATAGGGGATAAATACATACCTTTAGAACAAAACAATATTATTTAATTATAATGTTAAGAAATTATATTTTCAATATGATTTCCATTATTTGCAATGCATAATTTGATGCGCCTTGCTAAATTCTTGTGAACTCGATTGAATAGGTGTACATTGCTGTCAATTTCAGCACACTGACTGATAATGCATTTTCTCAAGTGGTTTAGATTTGCAATCTTCATTGAGTAAACTTTCTCTTTTAACATACCCTAGAAAAAGAAATCAAGGGGAGAAAGGTCTGGTGAATGAGGGGACCACTCCACATGACCTCTTTTTTCAATCCAGTGAGGAAAAGTGCCATTCAGCCAATCTCTAACATTTGTAGCAAAATGGGTAGGGGCTCCATTCTGCTGAAACCAGTCCGGAAGTCCCTCGCCTAGGCGCTCAATTTGAGGCATTAATTTGTCTCTCAACATGTTCAGATAAGTCTCACCGGTTACATGTTCATCAAAGAAGAAGAGTCCTAGCACATGAGCTTTCCACAAACCACACCACACCATCACCTTTTGGCAGCCTTGCTGTTTGGATGGATCCATCCAATGTGGATTGTCTTGAGACCAGTATCGAAGATTCTGTCTGTTGACTTCACCATTAACATAAAACAAAGCTTCATCACTGAACAACAAAAGGTCTTTAGTAAAATTGATATTTTCATCCAATTTATCTGAAAACCATTCGCACATCTGCATTCGTCTATCGGGTCGTCTTCATTTAAGTGATGCAATATCTGTAATTTGTACGGATGGAACTTCTGCTCTACCAGGATTTTATGGATAGTTGACCTTGGAACACCCAACTCCATGGATGTCCGATGAAGTGATTTCTTTGGGCTAGCAGCAATCTTGGCCATGACAACCTCTTTCATTTTGTCTGAAGTCTTTGGTCGCCCGGAACAGGGTTTGTCCAAGACACTGCGTGTTTCTTTAAACTTCGTGACCAATTTCCCGACGGCAGTAAAATAAATAGGTTGTCGATCAGGGTGTTGAAGGTTAAATTCATCGGAGATTTTGCGATAAGACCATCCTTCTCGTCCACTTAAGAGTACCAACTCGATTCTTTCTTCTTTAGACAGAGCCATCATTCGATCTGGGGAGGAAAAAATAACAAATAAATAAAATATTAAAATTCCTATGTACCCAGACTTTTTGGACACCCTGTATATACTGGATCCAGGCTGGATGCACCCTCAACTAAAGGTCTAGAGCTCGCAAGTCCAGGGGAACGGGAGAGGGAAGGGGAGGTGGGATTCTGGGAGGTTCGGGATTTGGTGAAGCCTTAGACTTCAGGGACCAATGACACTCTTTAGTGTTTGAGTCTGTGAGGCGCTAGTTCCAGTTGCTGCCTGGAGACTGGGAGGCGCTCTCCAAGGTTCACATTTTAAGAAGGTCCCCGTATAAGGTAGCCGCATGGGTGAGGGTCAGGGTCTGGCTTCAGCTGTCTCCAAAAAGGCAGATGTCGATCGACTTATCAGTACCACAGAGCTGGAAAAGAGAAGGCTTGTCAATCACCTACCCCTCAGGGTTGACAAAAACCCCCAATTTTGAAAAAGCTCCCGAAAACCCAGGTTTTATTCTGGGTTTTTTCCCAAAACAAATGTTACAAGCATTAGAATACCATATAAAAAGAATAGCTATCTATTTTTATATAATATTAATAATTAATTTGTTTAATAATTATATTAAGGTAAGAACAGATCACTGATCGAGAATTGTGGGTACCCATGATAGCCCTAACCTGTAGAAGGAGAGATGAATTATTATGAGTCAGTATCAGAGAAATAATTTTAATTTGATAAATATTTGTTGAAATTATAAACAAATATGCATTTCTAATAAAATAATGATAAGTAGCATTGATTTTTGAAAAAAAAAGGGGTGCAATTCTGAAAAACAATAACAAACCTGGGTTTTTTCAAATTTTACTTGAAAAAATGCAAGAAAACCCGGTAATAAAACCCTGTTTTTTTAGGGCTGGTTTTTTTTATAGGCTACCCCTGCCACACCCAATCACTCTTACATCTACCATTCTCACCCACATTTTCACACCTGAATAACACTTACCTATTTTCCCTCCAGGTGACTCTTCCTCTTTTATTTTTTAGGGAATTCATTGCAAAGTATCAATTAATTTTAGAAATTATCAAACTGAAAGAATCCACCTAAAAAGAAAATCAAGATGAATGGGGAACATGATAGAGATCTATCCTGTCCCCCCACACAAAGTGATATGGGAGGGGAGGTGGACAACAATTCACTACTACAACATTGTTTTCTAAGTACTGATTTGATAAACGTATATATAATAAAACCCTGATTAATATAGTTTCAAATAGCATAGATTCGATATAGATTAACAGCCTTTACCAATTTATACAGTGGTATAACCCTGTTCAGCACTGGTGTCTGAATTAATCAAGCTGTGTGGTTTGGGTTTTTCATCCGTTACTGCAAGAATCTTTTTGTTTTCTTTGATTATACAGCAAATGTTTTCTCATATTTTGATAAAGCTTGTCATTCTAAGTTTAAGACTCATTTCTCTGTTTAGTAGTGGTCGTGTTGCTGCAATCCTGAAATATAATACAGAATTACAGATCAGCAAAGCCCCTATGATTCGCTCTAGGTCAGTGCAAGAAAGAAAGGAAAGGTTGGAAGTTGAAGGAGGTGTAAAATGAAGAGAGGATCTGGAGACAGAATTAGTTTAAAGACTTATTTGTAGAAGGTCATATTTGGCAATCTTCCCTTAGTAGCCATAGATAAAAGGAAGACTGACCAGAAAAGCTCAAGTTACAAGAACAGGAAGGTGTTAAATCTAGATGATAAACTGGAAGTTACAAAAGATGTGAATGCAATAATGGCAAAACAAAAAAATAGGCCATGACTTGGAAATAAATGGAACAATAGTACAAACAATTTGAAAAAAAATGTTGTTATAGTGAGAAAGAAAAAGCTACATCAACTTCAGATGTGCAAACAAGGAATAAAAGCAATAGTATGATTGTAATGAAGTATCAATAAATGTTTTTTTTGTGGGGGGGGGAGCAGAATCTTAAGTTATTGTAGCATTTCATATTAGTTGGATTAGCCCAGTGTTTTCACAATGAATTAGGTACATTAATCCAGGTTTTGCTGTATACAGTTCTCACAAAGTCCTTTTCATTCTAACTACTTTATGCATCACTCATTCATATCATATAAAAAAATCCTGAAAGGTATTTCTAACTAATGTACAATGTAACAATGAAAAGTATCTAAAGTCACTAATGGGGCTTCATAATTGTTGGACATTTTTAGTCTTGCATATTTTCTCAATGAATTAATAGAGGTGGAGACGAGTTTCAATGCTTTCATTTGTATATTTCCTATTGGTTATAATAATATTGGGTAATACACTTTCCTAAATGTAAAGTTTGTTTTTCATCATATTTCTCAGGTTAAATGGTTGTTTGGGGAGTGGGTCTGTCGAAGACTGCTCTTTTCATGGAGTCTGCATTGCTGGGGAATGCACTTGTGACTCTGGCTGGACAGGCGAACATTGCACTCAACCTTTGTGTCCTTCAAATTGTCATGGCAATGGAGAATGCAACATGGAAAAGCACCGTTGCATATGTCAAGAAGGATACACTGGTGAGGGAACTTGTGCCATTCAAAGATCTACTTATTCTAATCTCTTGTTAAGTTGCTTCTATCACATATATCATTATATTCATTTAAGCCAAAATGAGTACTCCACTCACCTTGTGTAGTATGTTGTGGTAGCATATGCAAAACAGCTTTTCTCAAAGAAGAGGGGATTAAGTCTGGCACCCAGCAGTGTCTACCTAACCTTGATCTGCACAAACCCAGCAACCAGGCCACCATATTTGCTTTACCACACTCTGATTACACAGTAAGAATCAGGTCAGTCCTTTGTGCTGTATGGTAAAGAAGATAGGAGATGACAGACCAGAATTTAAAGTGTGCCATTGAGCTATATCTTTCCAATGCTTTAATTGTATCAAGCCATTTTCTGTGTTTCAGACTTTCGGGGTGCAGCCCCTTTTGATAGGACTCTCCTCTGAACCTTTGTGCAAAGATATGCATGGTCCTGAGACCCTCTGTCACATTCTGGTTGAATATCCTAGTCTGGGGAAGTACTTATCCCAGTCCTAGGATGAGCACGATCACTGCCCCTTCTCCCTCAAGCTTGGGCAGGGCTCCAGCACCCCTGACTCCAGTTTAATGTAATTTTTGGAGAGATGGGGGGGGGATGCATGCCTCCATTATATTTTTAATTTGTTGATGGTTTGCTCGAGTGCCTGGGAGAGGCTCTCTTCTCCTAGAGCACCCCACCATGTGCTTGTTTTTTTGTTCTTCTGCTGTTTCACTTTCCTTTTCATCTTGTATGTAGTCAACTGTATCACCCTGTCCTTTTCATCTGCACTATTAGGCACTTGCATGAACACCCTCTTTGCTTTCCACCATGTTTCATATTTTTCTTCCTCTTTCCAGTTCTGGTACAA
Organism: Ceratothoa steindachneri; assembly: GCA_963969495.1. Lineage (NCBI taxonomy): Eukaryota > Metazoa > Arthropoda > Malacostraca > Isopoda > Cymothoidae > Ceratothoa > Ceratothoa steindachneri. Next base: position 252,393,212 of record OZ018318.1, read on the forward strand.
CCGCACAACTCTTGCACTCCCCACTACCACTTACATAAATTTGTTTCACATTTGCTCTATCTCCATGTTCACACATATTTCCTCTCATTTATTCAATTCTCACATACTGTCTGTCCCCTTTCTCTCTAACAACAGTTTTCACTTCTGATTCTCCCTTCCTTTCCATCTTCACATCAGATCATCCATGCACCAACCATTTTAAACCTTACTCAACACAATCATGTGATCAGATAGGCTCATACTCATACCTTATATACAGCTTTCACCTCAAATAGGTCCTGCAATTTAATCCTTCTTATGAACCTGTATTCCTAACTCACAGTTTTCACCTCAAACACATCCTTTAGCATATTGTTTCTCACCAGGATTAGAGCATTTACATTCACCCTCTAATTTGGTCAACCCATGGATATTAGGACCTTAAGTTGCCCCTGCTTAGGAGCTGAAAGAATGTTTGCCACACAACAAGTTTCTTCCAAGCAAGTTTCCACTCTCTGCATTTATTCTCTTTCTCACCTGTGTATCAAATGCCCCCAGTTATTGCATTCACCACTTATCCCAAATCATTCCAGACACTCTCTTTCAGCCTCTCATCTATCATTGGAGTCTATACACTACAACCACACACAGTTTCCCACCTTGCAAATTTCACTTTACTCACATAATTCTTGATCTTACACATTGCATTATTCCATTCCTTACTCACTTCTACAGCCACATGCTTGGTACTTCTACAACCACAAGTCCCGGCTAATCATATTTTCACTCACTTCATCCTACACAAACTCTTTTAAACTTTTAAACACAACTCTTGCTTCTGCCTTCTTTCTTTCATCACATATTCCTCACATTTGGGCTATGGTTTAGTTGAGGGGAGCACTACTACTTAGTTTAGTGAAGTTAAGCCACATTGGGTATGGTAAGTCAAAGGATGGAGCCTCAATTTGGGCCAACTTCTTGGCCTCTGACGTATGCATTAGATACCTGTGGTTTGTGTTGACCTTTAACAGTTTGGATTCCAAGTTAGACTCTAGGTCCTCATAGAAATAAAAGCCCTCAAAAAGCACAGATTGGTGTTACAATCCCCTCACTACTTTCTTTTCCCTCTCACATTTCATACGCCAACTTGATCTATACCCTTTGTCACAAATTAATGGGATTAGCTGGACAGGAGCTGCGTTAACTCCTCCTGCGTTATGCCCAGTGGGCAAAGAAATTCAGTGGCTATCATCCCCTGACCAATGCCACTTATCCAGGTTCAGTTGCCAGATAATGGTTATATTATTTTCTCAATTATACTCATTGATGATAATGATTCCTAGTCCAGCTTTCTCCACTTGGCTCCTCCATTGCCTCTTCATCTTTCTGACCAGCTTCCCAGAGATGGGTATGCATTAGCTTTCATCATGATTGTTATTCTTAAGATGTAAACCAAATGGAGACCAGAAAATTAATCAGGTAGAACTTCCTGATGGTAAAATGTTGGAATAAGAAATGAATATCTCAAGCAAAATGCATGTTGCTAGTATATTGACAGGGAGCTAATGACTCAGCTTGCCCTTTCTATAAATATATTCAATACTTATTTGGGTGTCTTCTCAACAATTTCTTTTCCATTACAGGGAGCGATTGTAAGCAAAAGATTGATCTGGGATGGTGGGAAAGCTTTCCTGAGGCATTAGCTGATCCTCTTGAGGATGACCATGTTTCTTATAAATCGTACTTGGAGTTGGAGAGAGCATCTCACTCATCAGTTGTGCTGGAAGATGAAATATGGGTCATGGGTGGATACTCATTTGCTCCAAGAGCTTTTCTTGTTTCAACTAATTTGACCGGTAATATATTGTTGTAGGATTTTTTCTCAGGTGACTGCACCTTATAAAGGTTTTGGGTCCCCTACGCTAGTTTTCTCAATTGAGGGCTTTGTGAATATGTTTTACTATAAACTTTCAAGGATTTTTGTGTTTTGAAATTCTATTTAGGGATTGATACCTGGATACACCTTCTTTCATGCCATTTTCTTCCCTTAGATGGTTCGCTGAGTGCAGTGGAGTCAAATAGCCCAAACAAACCTAGTCCGAGATATGGGCAGTCTTCTGTTATGTACAATGTACGTTCTTTTAGCCTAGGTTGTTTAGACAGTGCTTGGCAATAGTGTTTTATATCGTATAAGAAATTTCCCCCCTCACATTTTTTCTTTTGTACCATACATAGGGTTCGATTTATATGTTTGGAGGTGCCACGATTGATGGGAAGGACAGTGATGAGCTGTGGATGTTTAACTCAGACACCCACAATTGGACATTGATCCAGTCACCATCACCCAGTCGGGTGGGGCGGATGCGGAGGGATAATGAGAAGGGGGCCCGAAATCTGCACTTTCCCGACTTGGGAGTCCCCTCAAGGGATAAGCGAAGAAAAGGAGAGAAATTGCTTGTTAATCTGTCACGCCATAGTGGTGAGGAAGGTGATGCCGTCAGTCCCGACTCCCTGATGGGATCCTGCCTTCGGCCTGCCGGGACATCCTGGGTGTGCATGCCGATTAGCACTGTAGGCCACGCCTCCGTCGTTATCAGGGATACAATGCTGGTGATCTTCGGGCATTCAGCCATTTATGGGACCTTAAATTTGATTCAAGAGTACCACTTCAGTGAGTATCAAAAATCTCTCATACTTCCACCTTAACCAGTGAGTTCTACATATCAACACCTTACCCAGTGAGTATCCACAAAATCCCTCTTGTCTTATCCATTGAATATTCACAACATTCCAATACGTTCACTTTTGAGGTAAAACTTGTTTCATTTATTTCCAATCATTCATAGCAATGGGGTTTGAGTTATCTTTCTCACCAAATAGTTTTTAATGGTTGATGAGATTTGTACACTTTACTTTAGCAGAGGTTCATTCTTACTGTTCACCATAAGTTTTGTATACAACCATAAATAGTGTGTGCAACAAGTCATTGTTTTTAATTCTGACTATTTATGAATTAATTCCCAACATCAGGATTGGATTTAAATAGCATGCTGAAGTTCTCTTGTGTGCCTTGAGTATCACTCCTGTGCTGTCAGCTGCATAGGAAATTAAACTTATTGCACTCCATGCATGTGATGGGCATTGATGCTGGGTTGGTAACATGTTCTTGTGTAAATGACCTTCAATCATGTTGTAGTTACTCTCTTAGTTGGACCTGTCACAAAACGGCAGTGGGTTTGCAACTATATAACTTCAGCCCAACTTCACTTCCTCTATCCTCCCCACATGTATCTCCTTACAAACTTTCTCACATATGTGCTTGTTATTTTTATTTTTTAAAAAGCAGTGTTTTGATTTTTCCATTACTAATACAAATGAATCTTGTGAACAGAAAACTGCCCTGATATCACCAGGGTATGTACTAGGTATATATGAAAGGCTGACAGCAATTCCTGAATTCCTTTGTTTCCTGCATATTTTTTGACATTTACACTTGCAAATGCTAACTGTTGTGTACTTAATTCTTGGTGATAGCCAAGTGGTTTCGAAGCTTCACCACCCATATCATTATCCCTCTTCCTGTAGTACATCATCGCTGGAAGGTGGTTGAGGCCAAGGGTGCAGTTGTAAGTGGAGCATATGGTCACTCTTCCATCTGGGACCCAGATTCTGGTTTTGTATATGTCCACGGCGGTCTCCAATCTGCTAGTTTAAATGCCCATGTGGTTACCCAGCTTCTTGCCTACGATCCTTTCAAGTACATATGGTAAGCTTTTGAATGGCCACCTTTGTTGTAAATTTTTTACTCCCAGAAACGAAAGTGGGAATTGTAAATAGACATTCCTTTTAATTTAGTTTCCTTGTTATATTAATGTAAGTTGGGAGTAGTAGTAATAATGATTTGTGTTAATTAACTTTTAATAAGTGGTCGTCGTTGCGTTTTGTGAAGAGGTATTGTTTCGAGTTGCCACCTAGCACAGCTCTGGGTGTACCGAGAGGCAGTTTTTTTTCCTTTCTGCTACTACGACTCAGTGTCAAGACATAAAAACAGACCCGTTAAATATCTACTAAAATTTCCGCAGGTTGTCAAGTTTTGGTTCATACGGCGTGCAAAGCCGTATGATAATAACTTAGCTATTTTGATTTATGTTTCATAATATTAATGGATAAATAAGCCATTATCTCACTCCAAGATCAAGAGTAATCACCATTTCACAGGCTAAGTATATATTTAGCTGTCATTTATTAATAATAGCTACCTATTAGGATCCTTTAGACATATTTTACTTAGACACTGTGAATGGGCTATTTAATAACCACCTTATATTAGAGCAAGTAAGTGGAGATTTTTATTCTTTTACTAAGTTTATATTACAGCCATTATTTTTCATTTAAAATTTAATTTAATTATTCTTCTCGCAATTTCTTGTTTAAATTGTTCCCAGTGACCAAGTTCATAATTAAAAATTAAACAGGAAATTTGCGATAACCCTACTATTACTCTATGCAACAAGCATATGGAAGCTCATTTCCATAATCATCTTGGTGTTAAGACTGATACCTGAAAATGTTAAAAAGTTTGAGGGGGGGGGGACTTAAATCATGTAACTGGCCAATATTATAAGCATTGAATTTGATGTTGTTTAGTAAAAGCACATTTGTACAATTTAGTTCGGCATTCTATTAATATTACGTCTATAGCCTGGGCACACAATCTTACATCCATTCACCCCAGCAGACTATAGAAAATGCAAAACTAAGGAGTTCACCCACAGCACTCAAACCACTTACAAAGGTTGTGTCCATCAAACATTGTATTATGGTATTTCTCCATAGTACACAAAATCCATGCAAGACCCTTACCATATATATACTAATTGGTAATTAAGTAGAGTAATAATTCAGAGATTTAAAATTTTGCTCATTGGATGCTAACCTTGCTTGCTGATTTTGAGAAGTTGGGAGTCTAATCGCTCAATAGCCATCCATTCATCTGAGGTAGAAAAGCAAATGAAAGGCCAAATGAATGTGCAGAAAGAATACTCATTCTGTCTTCCTGGTATGGGAACAGAAAGAATACTCATAATCTTCCTGCATGTTGTAAAGGGTGACTAAACCATGATAAGGAGGAGGTTGACCGCACACCACCATTCATACCTCCACCCCCCACAAAAATAAATCCCCACTGCCTCTATCCAATTATTAGTGCCCCCCCCCCCCAAGAAAAAAAACCAAAAAAACAGCATTAACCTCTACTAAACTAGAACATAAAATGCACATCCATTTCACCTGCTAGTTCTCCACCTGACATTTACCCCTCTTGAATTCATTCAGGATAACCATCTACAATCAGAGCAAAAATACCCTTCCCGTTATCTCCTGACTGCCCCATTGCCCAACCTCCAGCAGCAACCTGAAACCACTGCCCATTTTATCCAATCCTACCCTTGCCTATGAATATCTTTCACCCGTAAGGGGCGCGGTGATTTGCCTTCCTGGCCGCCGTGCTGATGGGGCTCAGTGCCCCATCAGGCCCCAGCTTAGCCTCTTCTCCTTCTTTCAGACAGCCTGTATTTCTCCCCTACTTCCTCACTTCCCCTACAACCTCTCACACAACTTTCTCTGGTCGACCTCTATTTTCACACGGTAGATGCTGATCTTCTTCTCAGCCAACTATCCCGGATCGGGGCTGAGGGGGGGGGGGAGGGGATAATGTCCCCTAACCCCTGATGAGCTCCGGTTTAAGATGGTGGGTTTTTAACAACCTGCTTCATCTCATCTCCACCCATACCTTCCTCACATCCACTTTCCTTCTTACTTCACACTATCAATTTTATGCCATGCCTAAGGTGGAGCTGCCATGCTAAAGGGCTGCCGGGTCACCAGGTGGGAGGGGTGGCCTTAAATGGCGGCACCTGGCTCTGCCAGTCCTTTATGCACCCCTTGCAGAGTGGGCCACTATGAGGGGTGATTAGCGTTTGCTTCCCCCAGAAAGAATAGGGTCCCCATGCCTGATGATGTAAAACCCTAAAATAAAACTTTCCCTCGCTCTCACAATCAACGGAGCTCCCCCCCCCCCTGTGCTCTCCCAGGGGAGCCTCCAAGTCTCTCTAACTGGAGAGGAGGCTTACTCCTCTCCTTTGCCTATGGGTGTAGGGGACTCCCCCTCATCCCCTTTGTCTGGAGGTGCCTTCGGGTGGCCCTCTCTTTCCAGTGGCAGTCCCCCCCCCTTTACTTTCCAAGGGGACTGCCAAGAAAGCCAACAGGCAGCCCATAGCTTCCCATTGAAGTGGCTCGGTAGGGCAAACTCCCTTAGGGGGAGAGGGAAGACAGACCTCATCGGTTGCTTCCTTCAAAAGACCTGCTGGCTCGAATCTTAAACCTAGCGGGGGTCAAGGCCTGTGCCAGGGTGATCTCTTCCTCCGGCTGGTGCCCTTTTGACCGCCAGGAACTTCTCCATCTCGGAGAAGGACCTTGCTGAGACCAGTCCATGCTGCTTCAGGGGAGAAGCGAGTTCATTTCTCGCCCTCCTCTCCTAAAAAGAAGTTACTCGAGGGTCCTCTCCATCCTCAGGGGCTGTGGGGATGGACGAGTCTGCTGCCACTTCGGTAAGCGACTAAGCCAAGATCGACACATCCGGCCCCTCTGTCTCCCCCTGGTGCGAAGACCCTAACCTAAGACAAAAGGTGTTAATGTTCAACCGGAGCAGAGGCTCTATTACATCGGGGCCCCTCATTCAGAGACTACCCGGCGTTTTCTAGCCTGCTGGCTTCCTGGTTTTTCGCTCCACTTATGGCAGCATGTTGGCTAAGGGCAACATGATCCATCGGAGGAGAGCTTTAGCTAGTGTAATTGGTAGAGAGCTGAAGGTGACCTGTTTCTTGGACGCAAGCCTTTTGGCGAATGTGTCGAATCCCTCTGAGGCGGCCATGAACTTTGTGAAAGGAATTGTTTATGGGAGGGAACTCGTGGACTACTCCATAGAGGACATCACCTTAGAGCTGGCCGACCATGGGGCAGTCAAGGTTGAATGTGTGATGAGAAAACAGGGAGGGGCCTCGAGACCTACCCCTGCACTCTTCTTCGCAATGTGATGCGTATCTACTTAAGGAAATCCTGGCCGTTCAGCCTCAGGACCGTCTCATTTAGCGAGGCTAAGGACTTGGTCCTGGCGCGCCCGGAGCTACCCGGGACGTCCTATGCCTCAATGATGAAAAAAAACCACCCTCTGCTCCTGGCCCCTCCAAGCCTACGAGTACGGTCGTTTCCGCGCCCATTCGGAACCCGTCTGCGGCTTCTACCCAACCTGAGCGCTTTGCTGGTAAAGCTGGCGACACAAAAGGTCCACACCCAGCTCCGGCTAAAACCAGGGCTCCCCCCCTTCCCCCAGCATGACCGTTTCCGGTAAGGCGAAACGGCCATGCGCCTCCACCGAGTCGTTAGACTCACCAAAGGCAACACCCGTGAAGTTGGTCGCCAGGCCATCTTCCGGGGATCCTAAAGCTGCTCCCGAAAGGAGGACAGCAACAAATGAGCTTCGGCTCCTTCGCCCACGTCTAGTGGGGGGCTGAGGGGCTCGGAGACGGTGGATCCTCGAAAAGAGGGCCCCCCCCGCCTCCGAAGCCGCAACGCCCGCCTAAGGGTTCGAGGCTGAGGGAGGAAAAGACTCGCATGGCGAGCCCAACCTCCCCTAATAAGTCCTCGAAGGCGAAAGTGCTTTCAGCGCATTGTCCAGCCAACAGCACCCTGAGTTCTGCCTCCGGGAAGCGTACGGCCATTCCCGTGAGGGCCTTCTTTTCGAAGAGGGGGCCCCGCATCTCCTCCGAGCTAGGTCTGGAGAGCATATTCCTTCAATGGAATTGCCGTGGACTCCGGGCCAACTGGGAGGAGCTGCGGAGGATCATCTCCTCCCGTTCCCCGTTAGCTATCCTTTTGCAGGAGACCATGCTGGGCGCATGCCCCTTGCCCACCCTCCTGGTGTATAAGGGTTTTGCGACCCCACCACCACAGAATGGGCGGGTGGGAGGATGTGCGATTTACACCCGGCATGATGTCTCCGTTCTTCTCTTCTCTTTAGATGCCTCCTTTCAGGCAGTGGCTGTTCAACTGCACCTTGATAGGAGGTATACTGTTATTTCCGCGTACATTCCACCGTCAGCCGACTTCGACGCAGGGGACTTCCGCCGTGTCGTGGCACGGTTGCTGTCGGGGCATTGGAGTCTCGGCATCCCCTGGTTCGCGATATCCGTGACGCCACGGTTTTGGCTAGCCCGGCGGATATCGAGATTATTTTCTGCTGGGTTCCTGTACATGAATTGCGGGGAATGAGGGCGCCAAAGACTCTGCGACCGGACCAGCATTTCGCTCTTCCTCGCACTGACTACATGGTAGGAATACGGCAGCTTGGCAAAGAAGATGGAAGATGGTCGAAGGTAACTTAAAGTTGTTACTTGCCATTGCGCCGCGACTGTTCCCATGGACCTACCCATCAATGCCGCGAAGGCTTCCGGTTGCTTTCTGTCGTCTGCGAATTGAGCACACTCGCAGGAGGCACTGCCATTTAATGGAGCGCTCGCCAGCGCCCTACTGTGAAGACTGCATTCTCCCCCAGACTGTTCGGCACATTCTTGTTGAATGTCCCAGTCTGGGCTGTCTTCGCTCACGTTACCTTTCCCGGTGTATGGATGGGCGGGGTCGCTACCGCCTGTCCTTTTTACTCGGGATGAGTTCGTGCACATTGATTAGTGGACTTATACATTTCTGGGGGGAGGGGGGCAGCCTTCTCCCCTTTATTTTACTAGTTTTTTTTGTTATTTTAGTAGCTCGCACGTTCCTGCGCTGAGGGGAGGCGGACGTCCCCCAAACCCCGGAGCTTGCTTCCTGCTTATTGCCTTTTTTCTCTTCTATTTTTATTGATTTTTTAAATTTTTAATCATCCTCTTTTAAAAATGCCTAATATTAGGCAATGATGAATACGTCAACTAATGCCCAAGTAGGCAGTCGGCAGTTGAGCTCTTAAAATTAAAAAAAATTCTTTATATCTGAATTTTTGCGAGATCGTCGATTCCTTGTACAGGTAGGGGGAGCCCTCTCCAGCCTAATGGAGCAGGAAGAGGGTGTCCCACAGGGAAGTATCCTCAGTGTCACACTCTTTGCCCAGAGCATCAATGGTATCATCTCAGTGCTGTCGGAAGATGTTCTCACTATGATCTACGTGGATGACCTTTAATCTCTTTTTGGCACGGCCTAGATGCCAACTCTGGAGCGTCGATTCCAACAGGCATTGAAACGCGTCTCTCACTATGCTGAAGCACACAGGTTTCGGTTTTCCTTGGCCAAGACTAAGGTGGTGCACTTCTGCCGCCATCCACGGCTCCACCCTGACTCCAACTTGTTTCTTAATGAGGTACGCCTGGAAGAGGTTTAATTGCACCATTTCCTTGGTCTTGTATTTGACCGTCGCCTCACCTGGGAGGCTCATATCCACAGCCTTAGGGTCTCTTGTACCCGCGCCATGGATATTCTCCATTCCGTGATATTCAGCGCTGATAGGGCTACTGTCTTAATTTTTTTATTGATCCTTTGTTTGTTTGAAGCTCGACTACGGATGCAAGATTTATGCATCCGCAGCTGAGTGTGTATTGCGAAAGGTGGACTTGACCCACCACACCTACCTTCACCTGACATCTGGTCCCTTTCGCACTTCCCTCATTGAGAGCCTACTAGTCGATGCTGGGGAGATGCCACTCGCTATACGCTGTGCACATTGCATTATTTGCCTGTACGCGTGAGCCCGGTGCCTCCCTCAGTCGCCAACAGCTCTCACTGCATCCCCAGCTGATTTTGACGGTGCTTATACCGCCAAGAGACGCCAGTCATACCCTAAGACCTTTGGTATTAGGGCTAGGAAACTCCGAGAGTTAGGTATAGCTCTCGGGCCGGTGGCACCTCTGGTTCTGCCCAGGATGCCACCCTGGATGGTACCACCTTTAGCTACTTGTCACCACGCCTCTGCTCCCATAGCTTCTACAGCGCCAGGAGTATTGTGTTTGACCTTTTTGGAGCACACCTCGTGTCACGCTGGAACTGTGCTAGTGTATAAGGATGACTCCAAGTCCTAAGAGGGGGGGTGGCTTCCACGCCATATCACCTCTGTTTGAAGTGAGTGGGGGCTCTGCCAGGCGCTGCGTCTGTCTTCACGGTCGAGCTGGTCACAATACACCACTCGGTGGGGGAGATTATGTGACGTGCCTGGTTCGGAGACCGGATTGTGATCTATATCGACTCAGAAAGTGCCCTGAGTGCTCTCGGGGCATTGGAATATCCACATCCCCTGGTTCACAATATCCATGATGCCACGGTTTTGGAAAGCCGGGCAGATGTTGAGATTATCTTCTGCGGGGAATGAGCGTGCCAATGAGTCCACGAGGACTCGGTGACTGGACCAGAGTTTCGCTCTTCCTCACACTGACTACATGGCAGTAATATGGGCTGCTTGGCACAGAAGATGGGAGACGGTCAAGAGAACTTAAAGTTGCGTGCCATTGTGCCGCGACTGTTCCCATGGACCTACCCCCCAATGCCGCGAAGGCTTCAGGTTGCTTTCTGTCATCTCCGGATTAGACACACTCGCGGGACGCACCACCATTTTATTGACCCTCCCCCTCCCCTCTGTAGTTGAATTCTACTTTGAGTGAAGTGAACCTGTATGCTAGCAGAGTAAGAAAGTCCCCTTAAACCACCTATGGTGTCACTTGAGATTCAGATAAAACACAAAGAACATGAAATAAAGAAAAGAAAAATAAGTTCTGATCTCCTATAGGCTATTATATAGAGAATTCAAGAAATAGCCCACACTTACAGGCACTTTATCTGAGTTAAAATCGTAATAGCAGCGTGGGTTAGGCATATAAACAACACAAAGCACTATGTTTCACCACAAGTTATTTGTAGTAATCTAATAAATAACTTACACTCTGAAATGAAGACAGCACCTCTATCTAAAAAAACCCTCAATCTTTGTCTAGTTTTAAACTTGTGTCAAAACCTGAGACTCCCTCCCTTGCTACTAAAGATCAAAATTGTAAAACTTGGCAAAGGTGTAAATACACTAAGGCAAGGGGCTGTCATATTTAGCATGGAATGTATGCTGCAGCTGATATTGGAGGATTGCTCATCTTTGCAGCTTCAATGCCAGCAGATACATTCCTTCCTGCCCCAATCACTGCCAGCAGATACGTTCCATCCTGGTCCCAATGCCAGCAGATACATTCCATCTTGGTCACAATGCCAGCAGATACGTTCCATCCTGGTCCCAATACCAGCAGATATGTTCCATCCTGGTCCCAATGCCTGGAGAAGAAATCCCTTTTTCCTAATCTCTCCTTATAAACTTTCTGGGAGAGATGCCTTTCTAGGTTTATGCCATAATTTTTTAGAAACAAAATTCTATGCACAAACAATTCCCAAGACACCATATTAGTTTGGCCAACACATCTGCATACACCGAACTTGTAACCAGACACAGCTCTTCATATAATGTGATGGAAAAGGTACCTCTACACACTTTCACACAGGGATAGGGACCCCAAGTCAGGATACCTCTGAAGTACTAGCCCAAGGAAAAACCACACACACTAGACTTAACTTATTCCCAAAGCAAGATTTTTTATCATTCTCTTTTTTAAACATTTTACTCAATTTTATACCGTATCCTAACTATCCTTGCTAACACACTTACAAAATCCTCTCATTGCACTTCAGTCATAAACAACAAAGGAAAAAAAGTGTTGGCTGTGCTTTGGACAGTTAAGTTCTATATCAAAATTCTTTTGCTACAGCTAGGCGATTGGAAAAATTGCTTCCCACTATGTGGGAAGTTAAGCTACATTGGAAATGATTATTTGCTTGATGTAGTCCCAATTAGTTTAGAATTTGCAACTGCTGCTGTGATATTAGAATGTATGCAGTTCTCTTCCGCAATGCGCCTCACTCATGCACTAAACATACACAATTTGTGGATACCCTTTTGGATTGTCTTGTTCCCACCTGTAAAATCATCATTAACTACTGTACCCCCAAATGAGGTTGGTGAGCATCAATGCCCTTTAAACTTACTCACCTATTAATTTTTTCCAGGGCAAAAATTGACCCCTACTAGCGATGGAGCACTATTTGCTGTATCATCTCATCTAGTTAAGGTTCATCCATGGGCACAAGGTCCAAAATATGCTCCCTCAACCCCCTCCCACCCCTCTGTTCATCTATTATATCATGCACTTGCATTTGTCACATTTAGCAACCAAGGGTTTCTGTATCAAAAACCTAAAAAAAATTTGATGAATAAAATTTGTGAGTCAATATAAATGAGTATAAGTTTATAAACTAATAAAGCTATTGTAATATTTTTATTCCTACAAAAGCTGATTGTAGGTATATATTTTAATCTGTTCCTGGACCTACACTTCATTTTTATGGATGAAGTCATCTTTGTATTAAAGTTGAAAATTTTGTTGAATTCCTCTAGAAATTTGCGGCAATTCATTTATTTTTTTTTAGGTATGTGAAACGGCCTGCACCCTTGCCTCGCTTTCTGCATAGTGCCACTTTGATGTCAGGTCTCATGTTTGTGTTTGGAGGCAACACTCACAATAACACAGCCTACTCGCATGGGTCCAAGTGCTTCAGTGCTGATTTCCTCATTTATGACATCTATTGCGACACCTGGCATAAGCTGGAAAGTTCACCTGACCTGCTCACCGATGTTGCTCGCTACGGTCACACTGCAGTGGCGGTTGCTAATCAACTTGTGATTCTTGGGGGTTTCAATGGTAGAATGCTTGGCACCACCTTACAGTACCACCCTGGGAAGTAAGTGAGAGATATTTGTCGTTTGGATAACGAGATAATTACTTGATGTAATTATTGCTAAGTAGAGATCATTTCCTTATTTCCTCATTGATATTTAGGGATGTTCAAGAGGTCATTTAAAATGAGTCGTATCCTGTGCCTATAGGCTGCTCAAGTCATTCTTCTTTGAGAAGCCTTGCATGAGGGCACCCTATGAGACTGCTACACCTGGTACTTGGAGGGGCAGGACATCGCCCCAGGCCAAGTGCCTGCAAGAAGGCCTTGACTCTTTGGCCAGGCTTGAAGCTAGTGCATTCCTTTGGTCCATTTATGAATCCTCATCTAAGGCTATCACCTCCTTTGCCCTTCCTTATTTCTTCTATCTAGTTTATTCTATCTCTTCTGTATCCTGACTGGCGACTTAATGCCATTTTAGAGAGGGGCTTTGGAACCTCTCTAAACTACACCATTTAACTTGTGCAGGTTGTAACTGATAGCCTGGGCCCCCGTAAGGGGCGTGGCGATTTGCCATCCTGGCCACCGTGCTGACAGGATCCAGCACTCCGTCCGCCCCCAGCTTAGCCTCTCTTCCTTCCTTCAGATAGCCTGTATTTTTCCCCTACTTCGTCGCTTTTCATACAACCTCTCCCACAACTTTCAATGGTCAGCCTCTAATTTCACAGGGTAGATGCTGACCTTCTCAAGCCAACCGTCCTGGATCGGGGCTGAGGGGGGAGGGGACAATGTTCCCTAACCCCTGAGCTCCGGTTCGGAATGTTGTTTTTTTAACAACCTGCTTAATCCCCACCCATACCTTCCTCACATACCTTTTCCTTTCTTCTTCACACTCAGTTTTACGCCGCATCTAAGTTCGAGCCGCCAGGCCACTAGGCAGGAGGGGTGGTCCCAAATGGCGGCGCCTGGCTCTGCCAAGCCTGTAAGCACCTCTTGCAGTGCGGGCTACTGCGAGAGGTGGTGAGCGATTGCGCCCCGTAAAACAAAGAGGGTCACCATGCCCAATGATGGAAAAACAAAACATCTTACCTTAATTCCCCCTATAACAATGACGGAGCCACCCTCAGGCAGCTCCACCGAAAAAATGGAGGTTTCCTTCCCCTGTGATTGCGCAGGGGACCCTCCATATTTCTCTACCTGGAGAGGAGGCTTACTCCTCTCCTTCGCCTACAGGTGCAGAGGCCTCCCCCTCACCCTCTTCTCTGGAGGTGCTTTTGGGCACCTCACTTTTTCCAGCGGCAGTCCCCTCTTTTCTTTCCAAGGGAACTGCCAAGAAAGCCAGCAGGCAGCCCATTGCTGACCGCCCCTCGTGTAAGTGGCTCAGTAGGGCAAACCCCCTAAGGGGGGAGAGGGAAGCCAGGCCCTTTCGGTCGCGTCCCTCAAAAGACCTGCTGGCAAGAATATGGAACCTTGCTCGGGGTCAAGGTCTGTGCCTCCCCACACAAGACTAGTGACAATACAGCCAACGGGACCTGCGATGTCTTGGGAGGGGATGGCCAACTGGAGGCCCCTCCTGTGACACACATGGTCCTTGAGAAAACCCAGCCTTAGACGGTAGGGCCTTCCATGGGGGGGAATCCGGGCTCGGCACCGAACACCGAACCCGAATCCGCCCCTATGCAAGGTCCTCCTCAAACGGCTAGGGTCTCTGAGGTAGTACAAGGAGGGAAGGGATCTCCTCCGACAGGTGCCCCTATGACTACCAGGACCGTCTCCATTTCGGAGAAGAACCTGGCTGAGACCGGTCCATCTGGCCTGGGGACTTCTGCTGGCGGAGGTGAGAAGCGGGTTCATTCCCCGCCCTCCTCCAAAAAAGAAAAAGACTAAAAAGACCAAGAAGACTCGCGGCTCCTCTCCATACGCGGGGACTGCAGAGATGGATGGGTCTGCTGCCACTTTGGTAGGCGACCAAGCCAAGATCGGCACATCCGGCCCCTCTGCCTCCCTGTGTGCGGAGCCCCTGGCTAAGACTAAGACCAAGAGTGCACAGGGCGGATCCTCGATGACATCGGGGCCGATCATTCAGAGGTTACCTGGTGTTTTCGAGCCCGCTGGCTTCAACCGAATCCTTGTTATTCGCTCCACTGATGGCACCATGTTGTCCAAGGGCAACATGATCCTGCAGAGGAGAGGATTAGCTAGTGCAATTGGCAGAGAGCCGAAGGTGACCCGTTTCTCAGACGGGAGCCTTCTGGCGAATGCGGCGAATATCGCCGAGGCGGCCAAGATAAGTGCTCTTCGGACACTTGATGGCACCCAGGTAAGTGTGACGCCGCAGTCTACCATGAACTTTGTGAAAGGAGTAGTTTATGCGAGGGAACTCGTTGACAACTCAATTGAGGACATCACCCTAGAGCTGGCCGACCATGGGGCGCTCAAGGTCGAACGTGTGATGAGAAAACAGGGAGGGGCCTCGAGACCCACCCCTACACTCTTCGTCCCGTTTGACTGTGACAAGCTCCCTGAGTCGGGGCATGCCCGTTGGTACCGCTACCGCGTGAAGGCATCCGTGCCACTGCCGCGACGGTCCTATTACTGTCACCGCGTCGGTCATATGAATCGCTCATGTAGACGCGAAAGGCGGGGTCACCTGAAGTATGTGTAAATTGCTCCAAGGTCGCACACGATAAGTCCAAATCGTGTGTGGCCAAGTGTGTCAATTGCAGAGAGCCGCACCCCGCTTCTTCGAAGCAATGTGGTGCATATCTCCTTGAGAAAGAAATCCTAGCCATTCAGGCCCAGGATCGACTCTCATTCCGCGAGGCTAAGGACTTGGTCCTGGCGCGCCCGGCTCTGCCTGGGACGTCATATGCCTCAATAGTTAGAAAGGCCCCCTCTGCTCCTGGCCCATCCAGGCCAACGAGCACAGTTGTTTCCGCGCCCATTCGGAGCCCCATCTTCGGGCTCTACCCAACCTGGGCGCTCCCCTGGTAAAGCGGGCGGCAAAAAGGGTTCCTAACCAGCCCCGGCTAAAACCAGGGCTTCCCCCTCTTCCCCCAGCGTGACCGTTTCTCGTAAGGCAAAACGGCCACGCGCCTCCACTGAGTCGTTAGACTCACAGGAGGCAACACCCCTGAAGTTGGTCGCTAGGCCATCTTCCGGGGTTCCTAAAGCTGTCCCCGAAAGGAGGACAGCAACAAAGAAGCTTCGGCTCTTTCGCCCAAGTGGTGGAGGGAGTTGCTCGGAGAAAGCGGTTCCTCGAAAAGAGTGCCACCCGCCTCCAAAGCCGCAACGCCCGCCTAAGGTTTCAAGGTGGAAGGAGGAAAAGACTTGCATGGCTAGCCCAACCTCCCCCAATAAGTCCTCGAAGGCGACAGCGCCTTCAGAGCTTTGTCCGGCAGACAGCGCCCGGGGTTCTGCCCCCGGGAAGCGTACGGCCATTCCGGTGAGGGTCTTCTGTTCGAGGAGGGTCCCCGCTTCTCCTCCGAGCTAGGCCTGGAAGGCATATTCCTTCAATGGAATTGCCGTGGACTCCGGGCCAACTGGGAGGAGCTGCGGAGGATCATCTCCTCCCGTTCCCCATTAGCTATCTTTTTGCAGGAGACCATGCTAGGCGCGTGCCCCCTGCCCTCCCTCCCGGGGTATAAGGGTCTTTCGACCCCACCACAGCGGGATGGCCGGGCTTGGGAATGCGTGGTTTACATCCGGCATGATGTCTCCGTTCTTCCCTTCTCTTTAGATACCTCCTTTCAGGCAGTGGATGTGTAGCTGCACCTGTATAGGAGGTATACTATCATTTCTGCGTACATTCCACCGTCAGCTGACTTCGGCGCGGGGGACTAACGCTGCGTCGTGGCACGGTTGCCGAGGCCCTTTCTCTTGCTTGGAGATCTCGCTTCGTGCGCGGACACCGCCCATGGTCCGGACGATGTCGTGTACTCCATGCTTCGACACCTGAGTGAGTGAGGCATGGCCTTTCTGTTAGATTTGTTCAACAGGATCTGGGTGGAGGGTCTTCTCCAAGATTCCTGGCGAATCGCTACTGTGCTCGCCTTTCGCAAACCGGGGAGAGATCACTCTACTCCGACTGGTTTCCGCCCAATCTCTCTAACCTCTTGCGTGTGCAAGTTGATGGAGAAATTGGTAAATGTTAGATTAGCCTTTTTCCTGGACAGCGGAGGCCATCTGTCTTCCGCACAATGCGGCTTCCGCAAGTTCCACTCCACGTCGGATGCTCTGCTCCGACTGGAAAATGCCGTCTGCGAGGCTTTCCTTCGTAGACAGCACTACGCCACGGTGTTTTTCGATCTGGAGAAGGCCTATGATACCGCATGGCGATACGGTATCATGGAGACTCTCCACACGATGGGGGCGAGGGGACGCCTCCCAATTTTTATATCTGAATTTTTGCGAGATCGTCGATTCCGCGTACGGGTGGGGGGAGCACTCTCCGGCCCAAAGGAGCAGGAAGAGGATGTCCCGCAGGGAAGTGTCCTCAGTGTCACACTCTTTGCCCTGACCATCAACGTCATCACCTCGGTGCTGCCGAAAGATGTTCTCGCTACGCTCTACGTGCACGACCTTTCGATCTCTTCTGCGCGACCCAGATGCCAACTCTGGAGCGTCGACTCCAACAGGCATTGAACCGCGTCTCTCGCTATGCCGAAGCGCACAGGTTTCGGTTTTCTTTGGCCAAGACTAAGGTGGTGCACTTCTGCCGCCATCCACGGCTTCACCCCGACCCAGATTTGTTTCTTAATGGGGTGCGCCTGGATGTGGTTGAGTCGCACCGTTTCCTTGGTCTTGTATTCGACCGACGCCTCACCTGGGAGGCTCATATTCGCAGCCTTAGGGTCTCTTGTACCCGCGCCATGGACATTCTCCGTTCCGTGACGTTCAGCGCTTGGGGCGCTGATAGGGCTACTGCCTTACTTTTTTATCAATCCTTTGTTCGCTCGAAGCTCGACTACGGATGCGAGTTTTATGCATCCGCAGCCGAGCGTTTATTGCGGAAGGTGGATTCGATCCACCACACCGGCCTTCGCCTTGTGACGGGTGCCTTCCGCACTTCCCCCATTGAGAGCCTGCTGGTCGATGCTGGGGAGATGCCACTCGCTCTGCGCCGCAGCAGTGCATCACTCGCCTGTACGCGCGAGCCCGGCGCCTCCCTCAGTCGCCAACAGCTCTCACTGCATCCGCAGCTGATCTCGATGGTGCCTATGCCGCCGAGAGACGCCAGTCATACCCTAAGCCCTTTGGGTTTAGGGCCAGGAAACTCCTTCTAGAAGTAGATATAGCCCTCGGGCCGGTGGTGCCCCTGGTTCTGCCCAGGACGCCACCCGGGAGGGTACCACATTTGGCTATTTGTCGCCACGCCTCTGCTCCCAAAGCTTGTACGGCGCCGGGAGTATTTCGTTCGACCTTTCCGGAGCACACCTCGTGTCACGCTGGAACCGTGCCAGTGTATACGGATGGCTCGAAGTCCAAAGAGGGGGTCGGCTTCCACGCTGTATCCCCTCTGTTTGAAGTCAGCGGGGCTCTGCCAAGCGCCGCGTCTGTCTTCACGGCCGAGCTAGTGGCATTTCACCACTCGGTACGGGAAATTACGCGACGTGCCCGGTTCGGAGACCGGATTCTGATCTATAGCGACTCACAAAGCGCCGTGAGTGCTCCCGGGGCATTGGAATCTCCGCATCCCCTGGTTCGCGATATCCGTGACGCCACGGTTATGGCGAGCCGGGTAGATGTCGAAATTATCTTCTGCTGGGTTCCTGGACATGTAGGAATTCCGGGGAATGAGGGCGCCAAAGAGTCCGCGAGGACTCTGCGACCGGACCAGCGTTTCGCTCTTCCTCACACTGACTACATGGCAGGAATACGGGCAGCTCTTCGGACTGCTTGGGAAAGAAGATGGGAGACGGTCGAAGGGAACTTAAAGTTGCGTGCCATTGCGCCGCGACTGTTCCCATGGACCTATTCCCCAATGCCGCGACTGCTTCAGGTCGCTTTCTGTCGTCTCCGAATCGGACACACTCGTGTGACGCATCGCTATTTGATGCAGCGCTCGCCTGCGCCCTATTGCGACGACTGCGTCGCCCCCCAGACTGTTTGGCACATTCTTGTCGAATGTCCCAGTCTGGGTGATCTTCGCGCACGTTACCTGTCCCTGTACTGGGATTGGTGGGGTCGTTACCGCCTGTCCTTTGTACTCTGGACGAGTGCGTGCACATTGACTGGTGGACTTGTTGACTTTTGGGGGGTTCCGGCCTTCTTCCTTTTATTTAAGCAGTGTTTGTTTTTTTGTTTTGTTTTTTTTTTGCATTTTTTTTTTCCTCTAGGTTGCACGCTCCTGCGCCGGGGGGACCTCCCCCCGACACAGGAGCTTGCTTCCTTTGCCCCTTTTTTTTTTTTCGTCTTTTTAATTTTATTTTAAAGTAGCCTAGAACTAGGCCAGTTTTAATACGGCGACTAATGCCCAAGTAGGCAGTCGCCAGATGAGCTCTTAAAAAAAAAAGATAGCCTGGGCATTGGGGTGTTAATAATGGGATTTATGCCCCACCATCAAGAGTTGAAGGCAGAGGCTATCATTTTTTTGTGTGAGCCATTGGTCCAGTGTATTTATGTATTGTTCTGTTGCTATTTTGATATTGGGGTGTAGGCCTTTGTGGAGGTGTCATCTGTGTAGGTATTTGGATAATTCAGGATTTTGGTTGCAGAATATTGTGATTGAATATGCTGAAAAGTAGCATGCGTTATTGGTGTGCTTTGTGTGTAATTTGTCCTTGTCTGACAAAGAGGAAGGTTTTTTGAATTTTTTTTTGTTAGTGAGGTTGTTACGATATGTTTAGGTATTGTGTTGAAAGCTATGTTTATGTTGATTGCTGCAAAATTTGTGTGAGGGCGTGGGCGATTGTTTGTTGAAATTGTCTAGAACCTGCTTGATGAGGTTGGATAAGTGTGTTTTAGTTGTGATTTTTTTCTTAATCATTGTTGTGCTTGTGAAATTTTTCTATAGTTTTGGATAAAGTACACAGTATTGAGATGGGTTGTTATGAGTTTGTTTGTGATGGAGCTTTGCCTGGTTTGAGTATTGTTATGATGTGCAGATTGAAGTAATTGCTTTAGAAAGCTAGGAGTAGTTGAAATTGTCTTGTGTGTGCAATTGCTATTTTTCTTGGGTGTATCTATGATATATTGTCAGGCCCTGTGGCTTTGGCATTTTTCTACCTGCACTTACAACTTTATCTATCCTTACTTAACCATCAAACCAGACAACCTGAACCCTTGACATCTCGATTTCCTCCTCTGCTACAACCTTGAACAATTGGAAAATTCTCACCACAGCATCCTCTCTTGGCCACCTCTTTTAATAGTACATCCTTACGGAACCTGAGCTACAGCCTAGCCGAGTGGAGACTCCAATTTAATCAAAGGTAAGCCACATTGGGTGTGGTTAGTCACCGGCTGGAGTTCCTATTCAGGCTTACTTCATGGAGGATGCTATAGCGACTCCGTTTAGAGAAACGAGAGACTTCAAGAATACTAAATGCCAATCCTATTTTTTATAGAACATTATGGAATGGCCTAGCTCGGTAGTGCGCTCTCTTAGTGCTACTGGGTTCGAGTAAAGAGAACCCAAAGATGCAAATTAAAGTATTTAATTCCTAAGAGCTTCTTCCCCCACGAATGAGTTGCCAATTCCTAATGTGACGACTTTTTCCCAGATGTGATTTCTTCGCTTCCAAAGACGAGTGCCTGGGTGGCTATCCCGGGCAGAAGTGCATCTGGAATCGGTGAGGTTGCTTGCATGTCTTCTGTTAAACCTACCTTGTCTAAATTAATTCTTACACACCCTGTGCCCCATTGAGGTTTTGCTAGCCATGTGGATGCGACGTTGGGCTTCCTATGTTGAGGCATGGGCTCAACCCCTATGATCTTGGCGGATATGCTGACACACCCACCCATGGGGATAGGTAACTCCATGTACACCCATGATGATGCACATATCAAATCATTTCCCCTTCCCATCTTCACAATGCCATGTACCCAACATACCCACTCTCCCCTATGCTCCGAAACCCTGCGGATGGAGTACTATATCACCATACCTCTTTGTAGATTAATAGTGGTCGCTGGTCGGTATCATACCACACTATCCGATACTCTCCCCTCTCATGTGCCAAAAGAAGATCTGCCCAGAGTACTTTCGGGCTTACTAGTGATTGTCATTGTGATCTTTATGTGCATTCCATTATCCAGTTGAGAGGGGATCTTGTCCCCGATGTGAGGGACTGATTCCATAATTTGCTACCCATCAAGGCATTATCCCATTCCTCTTACAAACCTTTCTTCAAATTTTAACCAGTAACGAATCATCCTCCACCACATCCATGACACATCTTGGTATTGGCTGCTTTTTCACTCTGATGACAGCGATGTAGCCCCCTCCTTGATTTAGGTTCTTTTTGGTAGGATGGTTGCCTAAATGAACTCTGCCAACCAGATGCAGTTCTCCCACAGATCCACTATGTGTACTTGTAGGTTTGGTCTTAATGTTGATATTATAAATATGTGGTAGCATGTGCAGATAGCTTTGTTGAGTCAGTTGGAAGGAAGATTGTGTTTAATTGGTGGGGGGTGAATACATTGGACCCTTGCTAGTGTGACACATCTTGGGGGTGGGAGAGGTGTTTCTTGTGGATGAGTGGCCTTTATGAGGGAATTTGGACCTGAAGATTGAATTGCTTGCTTTCCCTTCTTATATAATGAGGACGTATTATTTTGGGCGAAGGGGTTCCTGTGAATAGGCTTTGGCTAATTACTTGAGTTGGCCAAATGAGAGCTCAGACTGCTCCTATATGTTTCTTTTATGCTTTCTGGGTGGCAGGAAGAATACCTGTACCCTCTTCTGTCGCGTCTCATCGAAGGCCAATAGACGCCAGAATTTGAGCTTGGTGTTGTATTGTGATGTCATTTACATAGGTGTAAATTGTAATGTGGTGTTAAGGTCGTGTAGACGAATGTTTTGGAGGAAGAAGTTGTGTATGGATTCCCATAGACTTTGTCAGGGATGTTTGTTTGTGATCTTTTGCTGTGTAATTCAGTGAGCAAACCTGGAAGAGGCTTTGATAGGGTACCAATAGATGTGGTGAGGTGGGCAATGAGAAAATTAGGGATCGAGGAGTGGTTGGTTAGGGTAGTCATGGCTATGTACGAAGGTTCGACAACCCAGGTGAGGGTAAATGGAGAATTGAGTGATGACTTCTCTGCGAAGGTTGGTGTGCATCAGGGATCCGTTTTGAGTCCCTTGCTCTTTGTTATGGTCCTGGAAGTGCTGTCACAGAATTTAGAACAGATTGCCATTCGAGCTGTTGAACGCTGATGACCTGGTGCTGATTGCTAAGGAATAGAGGACAGCACTTGAAAACTTCAGGTTGTGGAGGGAAGGGAAGAATTGGGATAAAACAAAGATGATTTAAAGAGTGGGTGGTGGTAATGACATCATTGAGGGTATGTGGCCCTTTGCAGTCTGTCACAGAGGGGTAGGGAATAACTATCCTGTGTAATGGATTTGGTTTGTGGGTGCATAAAAGATCTATCAGGGGGAGACTGCCGAAGTGGAGAGGATTGTATTTGATGGTGTGTCGCTTGAATGCGTAGAGGAGTTCTGCTATCTGGGAGATATGATCAGTGCAGGAGGAGGTGCTGGGACGAGTTCCATGGCAAGGGTTAGAAGTATTTTAAAAAGTTCAGAGAGCTACTTCCTTTCTTGACGCTGAGGGGCGTCAGTACACTGCATGCGTATGCAGTGCAATGTTGTGCAGCAGCGAAACTTGTCTGTGAAGGAAAAGGATATCCAGAGGCTCAAACGTACCCAGATGAGAATGGCGAGATGGATATGCGGAGCATCTCTGAATTTGAGGCCTGGAGATGACAGAGCTTCAAACTGTGAATTAAGGGATAGAATGCATTAGTGTGGCAGTCATGTGGAGAGGATGGGGGATAATAATTGGATGAAGGTTGTTAAGAGTTTGGATGTTCGGGGTGTAACTGCCAGAGGGAGACCGAGGAAGATGTGGAATGAGGTCATACAGGGGGACCTAAGAGATATGAGTTTGAATAGAGAAATAGCCCGAGATGGAAAGCCTCCATTAGGTAAATAAGGCCGACACATGCAAACATGTTTGGAGCCCTCAAAAATGATGATTGTGGAATGAAGTTGTGGGAGATAAAATGGCTCAGATTTGTGAGAGTGTGTTAATGCTCCCTGGACCTTGGTTTCAAGCGACTGTTCTTATGGTCAGTGAAGGATTTTGCCTCCTTATATCTTAGGACCTAATCTCTAGTTCCAAATCTCCACCACAACGCCATTCTGCCAGATGTCAAAAAAGGGTCATCGGGGCAAGGCTCCGGTTCAGTCACTACCCAAAACTAAACACAGCTTGACACAAACACAACTAAGACTGAGACTACACACAAGAGTGAATGAATGCTGGATGTAAAGGAGAAACCCATCCCATCAGCAGAGTTGATTCAGTCTGTCAGTCTAAGGACTGGACCTTAGCTGGATGCTGATTGAGTAGATGTCATTGCTGATCTTTAAGGTGTCTGGTAAGACAGCCCCGAGACCCTGAGGAAAGATATAGCCTCTACCAAATTTTCCCACAGAACCCTCAAGTAGTGTATATTGGGTGGTTGACTAGGGGGGGGGGGGGTGCATTCTGGACAGGCATCTGTGACTGTGACATCCAGCTTTTTTCAGTCAATCATGGGTGCTGGGTGATATCTGCATGGCAACCTGACCAGGGGGGGACTGTCCTCACATGGGAGGGAGAAGGGAC